>JAPDNY010000013.1:42724751-43924751 GCA_029375565.1 Gekko gecko
GGCGGCGGCGGCAGCGGCGGCGGCTGCGTCTTTTCCGCGCTTCTCGCTTCCTCCAGCCGAGAGCCGGGAGCCCCCTCGCCAGCTCGCACCTCTCCAGCGCCACCATGGCGCAAAATGTCTTGGATGAGAAAAGAGGTCAGCTGCTTGGAGGTGGCGGCAGGAGTCGCCCATCGGCTCCGCCGAGGGCTGCCGACACGGACGCGCGGACCGGCTGCCTGCATGGGTGGTTTTACGCGGCTTTCCCAGAAGGGGGCGCCCCGTGCGCCTGAGGCTCCGAAGAACTTTGGAGTGGCTTTTTGCTTCTTGGGAGGCTGGAGTTCCCCATATAAAGCCTGGCTGAGGGGGAGGCTGGCCCCTTCTTCTGCATTGGTGCCTCCGGCGCCGGGGAACGCCTTCCGGGCCTCCTGCGAAGCCAGGCAGTCGGAGGCCTGGCCTGGGCAGCCGGCGCGCTGGCGTTTTCCCGCACTCAGTGGATGCAGAACGCGCGTGGCTGCAAGTTTGCTTGTTGCGAGTAAGCCCTTTTGACTACAGTGAGGCTTGCGTCTGAGTAAAATGGCCTGTGATCGGGCTTTGAAATGCCACGGGTGCATTTTTATTTTTGCATGATGTATCAAGTTATACTGATTTTTTTCTTTAGATGAGAGTGGGTGTATTTTTCGTCCAAAAAGTCTGCTTAAAAAACAACTTTCCAAGACGGAAGGCAGGATTTACCTGGTAACATCATCACAGACATATAGTCTCAGGTATTAGCTAAGGAACAGAATCTGGCTCAGATCTCTTGTCAAATGCGCAGCATCAGAAGCCCAGAATGTGCTGCCAACTCAGTAATTCGGTGGGACCTGCGGTCCGCCGGGAATTACAGCTCATCTCCAGACTAGAGAGATCAGTTCCTTTGGAGAAAAGGGATGTTTTGGAGCGTAGACTCTATGGCATTGTACCCCTCTTACGTCCCTGTCCTCCCGAGGCCCCACCCCCAAACCTCCAGGAGTTTCTCAACCTGGAGCTGGCAAGTCTAACCCCCATTTCCTGCTGGTGGCCAAGGGGGACCTGGCAACCCTAAGTACTGTAAATACTGTTACTTGGTGTTTACATAATGCTTCCGACCTTCAAAGCACTTCACCATGCATTATCTTGTTATCTTTACCCCCTCCCCCGCCCGTACCGTGGTATTTGCAGACACTGTACCCAGCTACTTCTTCCCACTTGTGGCTTCCATAGTATATGCCGCCCCCCCGCCCCCCCCCGGTTTTACACTGGTTGAAATTTTCCTCCACTTCCTTATTTTTTTAGTTTGGGACCGGTAGAGACTGGACTAATAGAAAATGGAAGTTTTATTATATAAAAATGCCTGCCTTTTAGTTCAGAATCAGTCACCTTTTAATATTGTCCATGTTGTATAGAAAGCAGAAGAGGCCCACTTTATAATTGATTGTAGAATAATAATAGTTATAATGAACAGCAAAGGCCAAAATACTAAGAGCTGTGGAGGAGAATCGTCTGCTGTTTCTTTCCTTTTTGGAACCTAAATACAACTATGTGTGTGGCAGCTGGCATTGTAGGAGTTTATTTTATTTAGAACAGTGCTATTGGCTTTTTCGCCCTTTGTAAATGAAAAAGTTGGGAAACCAGTTGTGAAACTCCCGGTATAATATGTACATTTTTTAAAAGTAATAATAATAAATGATTTTAGCAATTCCTACAACAATCTCATACGGTAGATCAAATGTCATCAGTGAAGATATAAATGAATGAATGAAATAACTAAATAAATGGGAAATACAACAAAGTCTCTTGTGGACATGGCTTATAAGGTACTTAAAACTGATGTGCATGTGCCTACACTTAAATTGGCTGGAAACCCCGCAAGGCTATCTTGGAATGTGCAGATTGGGATTTTCAGTCATTATTTCTGGTGCACTAAAAGAGGCTCAAGCTGACTGAAGTGTTGGCATTTTGGTTTCCGTGATCTGCAAACCGCCTCTGATGCCTTGGGGATTGTAGCTAGCATCAGTTGGCCTAATTCCATTAATGTCAGTAGAACTTTGCAGATTCCTTCCAACTAGCTTGAAATGATGCTATAGTTTGATGGAGCGATTTACTTCTTTTAGAAGAAGAAGAAGAGAGGAAGGAAAGAAGAAGAGATTGGATTTATACCCTGCCCTTCACTTGGAGACTCAGAGCAGCTTACAAACTCCTTTCCCTTCCCCTCCCACAACAGACACCCTGTGAGGTAGGTGGGGCTGAGAGAGCTCTTTTCAGGACTGCTCTTGAGAGAACAGCTCTGACAGAACTATGGCTTGCCTAAGGTCATCCAGCAGCTGTAAGTGGAGGAGTGGGGAATCAAATCTGGTTCTCCCAGATTAGGGTCCACACACTTAACCACTATACCAAACTGGTTCTACCCTGCTTTTTCTCCAGTAAGAATCCAAAGCAGCTGACCTCATTCTCCTCTCCTCCATTTTATTCTCACAACACCCTTATGAGAGCGGGTAGGCTGAGAGTGCATGACTGGCCCAAGGTCACCCAGAAAAGTACTCTGGCAGAGCAGGGATTCCTACCTGGAGCTCTCAGATCCGAGTCCAGCACTCTCACCGCTACACCACACTGACTTTTTCTGGGTCATAACCAGTTTCTGATATAAACTGACTCTGTCCATAACGTCTCCTTAACCGTTTATATTGATTTCTGTCCCCCGGGCATCAGTTTTGTATTGTGAACATCATGTTTCAGTAGGAAATAATAACTTTGACCCCATTACCCCCTTGGCAGCCACAAAGGAAAGATTTATGAAGCAATAGGAAACCAACTGTATTATTTGGAGAGAGCTTCATCACCACCCTCCTAGCAAGCCAGCCCAGCCCCTCCCCACTGCTTCTGGAGAGCAAATTAAGACCCATTGCTGGCTGTCAAAACGATTAGATGATGCACAAACTGGGTGGGCCGCATGATGCCGTCTCACCAATGTGCTCAACAGCTTAACCGCACTCCTTCACCTGTAATGCACATTGGGAATGTTTGCTTTAGGGCTGGGGGAAGTGACCTTCTCACACCCTGCCAGGGTGGTGAGCTTGGAACTTGGGAAGCTGATGTGAGTGACGGGAGACCTCCGGCAGCTACTGCCATCTACCCAACTCTGTCGGAATGAAACAAGGGCGCTAGGATTACTTCTTGCCCAGGATGGCTCTATTCTAGGGAAGAAACTAAGCTGGCACAGGAAGTCTGTAAGAAAGCGGCTGAAGAAATACCTCTTATCTTCTGTGCCACCCCACCCCACCCCACCCCACCCCCGCCCAAGAGAGACAATGTAGGTAGGAAATTTAAGTCACTATCACCTTTGGTTAATTCATTGGGTCATCCATTCATTGGCAATTCAGTTTTTGTTCCTCCATGTCTCTGGAAGATGCTCTTGGCGGGTTCACCAGGAGCTGTGTGACAGCTCTTATGGTCTGGTACCTGGCCTCACACACAGTGCTGACTGTAGCCCTTGATCACACTGCATCACCAGCTCCCCTCTCCTCTAGATTTCCAAACACATGTAGGGAACGGTATGTGAGAAGCCTTGAGCAAATGGCTGTCTCTTAACCCATTTCGTTTGGTTGCTGTGAAACTCAAAATGACACTCTGAGCTCATAGAATGAGGATGAGATAGTAGTGCAACACATGAGATAGAACACTCAGCACAGGTGCCACGTGGTAAGCAAATGCAGTCCTGAACACAGTTACACTCTTTGAAGTCCATTGAAGTCAATGGGCTTAGAAGGATGTAACTTTGCTTAGGGTGGTACTGTATGCCCTCAGGACTTGCAGTCAAACAGCAGCTGTGAGTTTTCCATGGGAACTCAGTTCTCAAGTACACTGGGACCTAATTCAGATTGGAACAATGCAGGCCGGTAGCCAGGATTTTGTGGCTTGTGGGACAAATTTTTTCTGGTGGGGCTGAAGTTCTCAGTGCAGAAAGAAAAGACGTTTAGCCAATAGAAAACTGTTATCAGGATAGATCTCTAAATTGCAAGCTGTCCACCACTTTAGATGACAGTTCTCGCTGTTGCAAGTTAATCACTTCTGCCAGTCTAAGCAACAATTCTGATAACAAGCTGGCAGATGGGGGTGATGACTTCTATTGTCAAGAACGCTAACACTTTGGGCAGAAAAACTCTCTTCAAGGAGACCAGTTTCTTGACACAGAGTTAGAAGGGATCCTAGAGGTCACCTACCACAACCCCCTTGCTCAGTGCAGGAATTAGTCAACTACTGCAGCCCACTCTGCTTAAAGGAGCACATGCCTTTAAAAAAGCATTTACAGGAGAAATTCTTGTGGGGCTATGCCTTTAAGAAAGGGGGCAGAGCCCCCAAATGCCCCACTGTAGCTATGGGCCTGGAACAGTAGCATGGGGATAATGGGGGCTTCAGCCTCCCCTGGTTCTGTTTTCCCAACCCAAAGTGGTCTCAGGTCCATGGACAAGTGGGCACTTGAACCCGGGTCTCCCAGATCAACAACTCTAAAGCAGGAATTCTTGTTGCTCAAGAACACAGGTTTCTTCGGAATTTGCGGGGAGGGGAGCCACAGAATATATTCACAACCAACACCTTTATTGTCAAGAATATGTATTTTCCCAGCACAAAACCCTTACTGCAATAAATTCAGTTGTGATTATGGCAAGAAATGAGAATGAGTCTGTTGCAAACCCCTGAATGCCTACAGAATGCCTCCCCCACCCCCCATAAACACAGCCAACAGAGTCTGGGATAAAGTTACTGAGCTCTTTAGCCAACACATAGCACATCTCATGCAAGCTAAAGCTTTAAAAAAGTACTGGGGAGTTACGGAGAAGAGGTTGAATGGCAGGATGCCCTGTTCTGGACAATACCCCTTCCCCGGTTAGTTGTAAGTACGACTTTGTGAGACCACCCCATAAAAGAGTGGAGGAGAAAAGAAGTACTTGTGCCTAGTAGCACAAAGGCATAACTCCCATTCCCTTGTGCTGTTTTGAAACTGCCCCCCCCTTCAGCAAAACAGGCTCCTATTATATAGTCTTATAAAACAAACAAGAGAAAAGAGCAAACTTTACTAACCTATTGGGGGTGGGGGGAAAAAAAGAAGGCCTTTCACTAGCATACTGTCTCTGGAAATTAGTTCACAGTCCTGAGGCAGGTTTTTAAAACTGCCTACTGTGCAAGGATTCGGGTTAGAGATGACTAACCAGCTTTCCCTCACACTCTCCATACATGCAACAAGAAATGACTACCTCCTTCCTGCTCCCAAGCTGCCCCTTTCCCACAGCTCGGCTCCCTGAGGTACCTGTGTGTCACCCCGCGCCCCCCCCGCAACTTGCATTTACTTCACACATTTACCCTGTTTTGCCTCTGAGAATATGAGTGTGTGAAGGAAGGAGGGAGGCACCTAGAGCTCCTAATGAATTTTCAACTGGCTTGCAAAATACCTGAAAATTTAACAATTAGCTCTCGTGAGCCGGTACAAGCCAGCTCCAGCACACCACTGATGTGAAGTAATAGCAAAGAGAATGTCTCTAAACATGTACAGAATGCTCTGAGAAAACTGACCTCCTGCCTCCATCTTGGGGTTAGCAATGCCATCGAGCACCAAAGGATGATTGTCAAACTGGCGGCGTGCCTGCAAGCTGATTTTTGCTGTGAATTACACTATCAAGCATGTGACTTAGTTCAAAAATCTTTGTAGAATACTCTACATTGTCCACAAGTTTTGAAGTTCTGGGGCTTCTAACCAAACCTTCTCCATTGCATGTACAGAAAAAAAAATCTTTTCCAAAACTTAAAAACTTTTGTAACAAGAAATTCTACCTAGCTGAAGGGGTTTTTTGGCAGAATGGGCAGAAAAGTGGTTCTGCAACTGTGTCACCTACACATTAGTAAATATTGTCCACACAGTACAGCTACTTGCTGTTTTCTTTCTGTAAACACAAAAGCAACCCCAGAAACTTACTGTTTTCTCCATTGGGATACTTCTTTTACCCCAACCAGTCTAACATATTGGGGTACAGAAATGTGTTGTTAAGTCGCTGCAAAGGGAAGCAGTGAAGTGTTACAGTTGTGTGTAGACTGGCACCACCCATGAGCTTTCACTGGAGAATGGGCACTTCAGTATCAACAGGTATTTCCTTGGGATTAAAAAAAATACCTAACACCTACAGCATTAGAACAAAGTTTGAGTCCAGTGGCATCTTTAAGACCAATGAAGTTTAATTCAAGGTGTAATCTTTTGTGTGCAAGCGTACTTCTTCAGATACAACATTAGGGATTTAATAATGATTCCTTCCTTTATGGTTTATGGCAGCTTATGTTGGTTTTCTAATGCCTTCGGTTCAAAGCTTGGGTGTTGTGACATACTTATTTTTGTCACCACAGGTGTGCATGTTTTTCACATAGCAGACAAAATAAAGTGGATAAAAATATCCAAGTACTGCTCTGTCAAGAATTATGAAAACGGCTTTCTGTCTGATCTGCTGGGCAGGAGTGTGCAAGAATAGTAGATCCTGCTAGGATAAAGATATCCATTTGCTAACAAGAAGGAGCAAATAAAAGATCTCTGATATTTTATATTGAATAAGTCAAAAGACCTGACAGCGGTGTGCAAATTAGTGTAAATAATGTTAAATATATGATTTTGAAAATATACATTTATTGAAATCTTGGTGGGAGGCAGGAGAAGGGAGGGAAGACTGGGTATTTATGCAGTTAACTTTGGTCACAATTTTGAAATAATGGTCTGTCTCCTGCCACTGTGATCCAGTAATGGAGGTGCATTCCTTTGGCATAGCAAGCTTGTGCTGTTAAGACTCAGCCCAATGTGTTTGCTTTGTATGCATACAAAGCGGAGATGAGGAGGAAATGCACAGGTAGGACCCAATAATGTTCCTTGTCTCAGGGCCCAGAAATCCTAGGTATGTCACTTGTGTGGGGGTAGAATTCCCAAGACAGAAGGCTAAAATCCTAGGCAGTTCTCTTGTAAAGAGATTAACCATGGAGCAAGTGCTTCCAGAGCAGAATTGGTTGGCTATAATGGGCATATCTGTCCAACATAATTCCCTGTGAACTCCCAGGAACCCTGGCATTTTGGAGTTCTGTGTAACAATTCTTGGCACCCACACCAAAGCTTAGTTCCCAAATTATTTTTTTTGGGGGGAGAAGCTGTAACTGTTTAGCTAGTACACAAACTTTATAGGCTGAAATGGTAGACCTAGGGTTGCCCGCAGTGTTCCCTCTAAGCTGAGTTAGTGTGAGCTAGCTCACAGTTTTTAAGCCTCTGGCTCAAACTTTTTTGTCTTCATTCAGGAAAGATGGCTCCAGAGCAAACTAATTTATGCAGTAGCCAAACTGCTCGCTCACAACTTTAAGGCCAGTAGCTCACAAAGTAGAATTTTTGCTCACAAGATTCCACAGCTTAGAGGGAACATTGGTTGCCAGCCTCTAGGTGGGGCCTGGAAATCTCACAGAATTAATTGACCTCCGGATTACAGAGGTGAGTTCCCCTGAAGAAAATAGCTGCTTTGGAAGTTGGACTCTATGGCATTATACTTAGCTGAGGTCCCTTCCCTTCCCTTCCCAAGTCATCCTCCCCAGGCTCCCACCCCCAAATCACCATGAATTTCCCAACCCAGAGTTGCTGTTGCTAATTACCTGTCTTCAATGAATGCCTCTTCTTCCTTTGGCTAGTATCACCACAGAGCAGAAATATGAGGGGGTGGAGGACGTGTTGCATGTAGGTTTTGTTCTGGACTGTTCAGATCACTGAAGCATGTAGGACTGAGGGTAATTCACACTTCCATTAATAGAAGAGGCCGGCTTGAGCACGTGCATGTTTCAAAAGGGGTTTTGCCATTGTCTTCAAAAGAATGCCAGCTGTACTCTGGAGCCAGCATTGATGCCTAGTCCTGCGCATTCTGCCCAGGTTAGCATCAACTGCAGGTAGCTCACAGGATACTTCCTGGTATCTGATGAAGGGAGTTTTGCCTCTCGAAATCTTATTTAAAATCCCCCCCATCTTCTTGGTCTCTATGGTGCTACTGGACTGGACTCTAGTGGTTCCTACTTTCTGAGTCAGGGAGACAAGATTCTTTGCAAGGCTGCCTCTTAGTGGCCAGTAGGAGCATTACATCATTGTGGGAGAGCTGTCACTTGAAACCTACCACTTCTGACCCTTATAAGGTGCCACACGATTTGCTTCTCAGGAAATTGGTTTGAGGAGGAGATGTCCCTGGATAAATACTGCATCTAATGGTCACTCATTTCCTAAATCTTCTAAGATAAAAAATTAAGAATTTATATAATACTGTTGAGTGTTCAAAGTGCATCATATATGCTTCCCTTCAATAACCAATAATTTTATATCCAACCAATTTAACACAAAGTCATATACAGAAGCATAACAAAGCAACAATTGCAACAGCAGTAAAAACAGTCTTAACATTACACTAGAAATGCATTTCCTGGTTTTCATTGTTTGAATATCATAACAAAATAACAGGCATGTCCCCTCCAAATAGACATTTTGCTAATGGGAAACTGATTTACTTATTGCATCAAATTATTTCATTCTTTCTTTGCTCATCATCTTCTTCTTTGCAACTAAGCTGGCATATTCAGAACTCAAAATGGAGTCATTTAAATTTTGCTTTGGAGTCTCCCCCAATGAAGAAGAGAAGAGATTGGATTTATACCCCGTCCTTCACTCAAAGTGGCTTACAAACTCCTTTCCCTTCCCATCCCCACAACAGGCACCCCGTGAGGTAGGTGGGTAGGTGGGGCTGAGAGAGCTCTTTCAAGAACTGCCCTTTCAAGGACAGCTCTGACAGAACTATGGCTTACCCAAGGTCATCCAGCAGCTGCAAGGGGAGGAGTGGGGAATCAAACCCAGTTCTCCCAGATTAGAGTCCATTCACTTAACCACTACACCAAATAGCCATATTTCAACAAATATCAACTTCTTCCTGAAAATTATATCTTAAAATGGTTATTGTTTATAATTCTCACCTGAAGAGTCAAAATTCTTCCCTCCTTGTCTGTACTGGAGATCATTATATAAACTGCAAATTCTCTTCTGTGAGCTCAGTTCCCAAGTGTCACAGGGACTCAATTTAGACTGGGAAACATTTGGCCTGACTCATTGTTCCCACAGCCATTCAGTAGTATCAAACGTATGTTGTGGTTTTTCTCTAATTTACCTGGAACAGGGCTAACTGGCTTGCAGTTTCCTGGATCCTGTCTAGGTCCCTTTAAAAAAATAAGTGTAACACTTTTTACTTTTCAGTCCCCCAATACAGAGGCTTATTTAAGCAGTTGTTTAGTGGATCAACACTTGCATTTGGGTTCCTTAAGAACTCTCATGTGTATACTGCCTGGATCTAGAGACTTAATGGTTTTCAGTTTGCCTAGCAGTCCTAGAACTTTATCTCCCACCACCTCAATTGGAGTCAGTTCTTCAGCCACCCTTCCCCAATAACAGGAGCTCTGGCATGGGTATGTGCCCCATGTTTTCCACAGTGAAAATAAAGTTTTCATTCAGTTTTTCTACTATCTCTTCATCGTCCATAAGCAGTCCTTTTGCCATCCAAGGGCTGCCTCCCTTGCTGCTTTTCTGTTCCTGATATATTTGAAGAAATGCTTATTGTTTGTCTTAAACAAACGTTTTAACAATCGGCTCCTCAAATTCTCTTTTTGCTTGCTTTCTCGTCAGCTTACATTTGTTTTGCCAGAACTTGTGCACCTTTCTGCTCACCTCATTCAGGAAAACCTGAATGAAGGATATTAGCAAATAAGGCAAGAGGTACTCAGGTTACAGGTGTCAAAACTGTCAAAGTTATACGTTTTTGGACTACCCAGAACTTTCCCAGCATACAAAAGTTCTTTGTGCAACTCCAAACTTATCATGAAAACATCACCAGAAGGATTCTGCAACCTCAGCCAAGGGCCAAAAGGAAGTGGCTGACAACAAACAGGATGTTCTTAACAATCCAGGCCTTGAGCACGGTGGGCTTTGAGAGTCAATGAAAAGCAATCTAATACATCCAAATGGATTTTACTTTCTTAGAAGAATGGGTTACAATACTTCCTAGAGCGTACTTGCAAATAAATTCACAAAAGTTACTAGTCTACAGGAAATGTTTGTCCCCTGCCTGTGCTAGTACTTTATGGCATGTTGTTATTGTTGTTCAGTTGCACAGTCGAGTCCAACTCTTTGCGACCTCATGAATCACATCACGCCAGGCCCTCCTGTCTTCCGCCATCCTCCCGAGTTTGCTCAATTTCACATTCGTTGCATCAATAACACTGTCTAACCATCTCATCCTTTGCTGTCCCCTTCTTCTTAAACCTTCAATCATTCCCAGCATCAGGGTCTTCTCCAGTGAGTGCTCCCTTCTCATTTGGTGGCCAAAGTATTTGAGCTTCAGCTTCATTATCTGGCCTTCCAGGGAACAGTCAGGATTGATTTCTGTATGTTAGCAGACTTTTAAAGCATAGGCCCTCCTCCTTCCATCATGAACAAAGGTTGTTGCTGTTGGAAAGTGCTGTCAAGTCACAGCCGACTTATGGTGACCCTGCAAGATTTTCCAAGCAAGAGATGTTCAGAGGTGGTTTGCCATTGCCTGCCTGGAGCAGAGGTCCATCCGTGGCTATTAGCCACAAGGGATAGATAGGAACTCTAGGTCTAGGGCAAGTGATGCTCTGTATTCTTGGTGCTCAGTGGGGGGGAACAGTGGAAGGGCTTCTAGTGTCCTGGCCCCACTGGTGGACCTCCTGATGGCACCTTGTATTTTTGGCCACTGTGTGACAGAGTGTTGGACTGGATGGGCCATTGAACTGAACCAACATTGGCTTCTCTTACGTTCTTATGTTCTTATGCCTTTGTATGGCAGCTCTGGACTTCCTTGGTGGTTTCCCATCCAAGTGCTAACCAGGGCCAACCCTGCTTAGCATCTGAGATCTGCCAAGATCATGCTAACCTGGGTCATCTAGGTCATGCCCAGCCTGGTTACCTGGAAATAATTCTTCCTCTCCTGAAGCGACTGATGTGTGAGTATAGAAGCCAGCTCTAAGGCCATGGTGTGAGCATTATGAGCACAAACATTCCAGTCCACTGATGCTCTGTATGCACTGCCCTGGCAATGGATCTTCAAAAAGATGGCACCATATACTGCTGGTCTTTGGACTTGGCCCCCAAAGTGATAGTTACTAGCAGGGGGGGGAGAGGGATAGAAAGGCACCCAACTGCTAAGTCCTGTGCTCAGCATGAGCGCAGGAAGAGCAGACCCAGATCCCTGGTTCCAGAAAACTCCCAACCCCCCCACAGCAGAGAGCAAAGCCAATCACTAGCAGGAGAAGTATGATAGTCTACTGCTGTGATGGTCAGTCGTGGCTGGTCACAGTTGCATTGCATGAGGTGCAGTCTTACCAGGCCCTGATCCCTGCCTGCAGTATGGCAGTTTGGACATGGCTCTGGTGATTCTGAACAGTTTCAGCCATCATAAAACTCATGTTCATGATGTGAGCAGCTGGGCTGATGCTGGCTGCAGCAGAGGATCCCACAGGGTAGCTGTGGCTGTAGTTAGCACTGCAAGGCAGACTGCTGCAGGGATGGAGGAAGGTGGCATAAGGCCTTACTGCCAGGCTGTATGGGGCTGAGTAAGCCTGGGAACCCCCAAGGCATGGCCTGCCATCCCTTACCAGGACTGGGACAGCCACCCTTCGGGGTGGGAACGAATGAGGAGGAGGAGCCGGGAGCACCAAGGTTTTATCCCGGCACTGCCTCTTGTCTTTGTACCTCCTGTTTTGGAACCAGATCTTGACTTGGGTGGAGGTGAGTTTCAAGAGACTGGCCAGATGGTCCCTCTCCAGGGCAGACAAGTACTTTTGTTGCTTGAAGTGGCTTTCCAGCTCAACTACCTGCATCTGGGAAAACAAAACCCGGGGCTTCCTGTGTTGCCTAGGCCTGGAGCAGTCAGGGAGGTCCTCTGAATGGCTGCCTTCCAGGGATCCTATGGTCAGCTGACTACCTGCAAAGAGGAAAAGTAGAGTCAAAACAAACAGAAGGCTTTGTGTGGTTGCATTATGTGGGTTTTACTGTATTTACCAAAAGATCTGGGCTCTGACTTTCTTACTGACCCCATCCATGAGGCACCTAATCAGTTAAATAGTTAAAACCAACAATTATAAAACCTACAGAATTATAATCATCAGTGGAGAGCCAGTATGAATAATAGATAAAAACAGCCAGATGGGGAAAACAAAACAAATGTTAATAAATACTAAAACTCACTGAGGTTTCCAAAAGCTCTTTTTAATGTTGTTTAGGGAAGGGATAAATGCCTTAAGTGTATGACAGACAAAACTTAAAACACTTAGGCTGCGATCACACTTACTAAATAATCCACTTTCAATGCACTTTCAAACTGGATTTTGCCAGTTCACATAGTAAAATCTAGTTTGAAAGTGGATTATTTAGTGTGTGTGATCACAGCCTTAAAATAACTAAATAAAGGGCAGGATGGAGTTTCCTGAAGACAGGATCCCACAGTGTCGGCATCACCATTAAGGAGGCCCTGTGCTTTGTGCCATCACAGAATGTGGTTTCTAAGCTAGAGCAGTGAAAGTAAAAACACCCCTCCCATTCAGGTATAGCTGACCACATCACTCCACTCCTTCTCCTTTACCCATGCTCATTTCAGACAAATTCAGGTGGGTAACCATGTTGCTCTGCAGCAGCAGAACAAAGTTTGAATCCACTGGCAACTTTAAGAGTTTTATTCCAGGTATAAGCTTTCATGTGCACACACACTGAAAAATCTGAAGAAGTGTGCATTTGTTTCAGACAAATTGTGCCCATCTTTGTTTATGGTTCACTTTCACAGTAATGTAAATGGGATTCCAATGTGGCTATCTTTGGATGAATCTT
This sequence comes from Gekko gecko, assembly GCA_029375565.1. Classification (NCBI taxonomy): domain Eukaryota; kingdom Metazoa; phylum Chordata; class Lepidosauria; order Squamata; family Gekkonidae; genus Gekko; species Gekko gecko. Next base: position 42,737,680 of record JAPDNY010000013.1, read on the forward strand.
ACTCATAATTATTTGGACTGATTGTGCAACTGAGGGAATTTGCACCTTATTTTAATAACTGTATAGGAACCATGATCACATAATTAATCAAAAATAGAACCAAATGGCATATTCTTGGAAGTCCATCATGGGGAAAAAATGTAAACAAGACACAGAGAAACCATTATATAAAAAGTAAAAGTATTCCACTGAAATAAATACAAATTTGTGTCCGGGGGGGGAGGGGGATAATTGTGTTCCCTGTTACAGCTAGGGTTGCAAACAGGCCTGGAGGAAAATATTCTTTCCCTTTAAAATAGCCTTAATATGTGGAAATGGACTCCAGGTGTGCGTATTATTAAAATACCATCATTAAGCAATTAAATAGACGCTGCTAGCACTTTATGATATTGAATTGTTTTATAATTGAACTGTTTTTAGATGATTTTATGAGAAATGTAACTGTTATTTATGCATTTACTTTATGTAAGCCGCCCTGAGCCGGCCTGGGCAAGGAGGGCAGGATATAAATTGAATGAATGAATAAATAAATAAATAAATGCTATTAAGCCTCTATTAAAGGAGCAGGACACTTTTTTTCTCCAGGCACTTGGCATCCAAAGTTTCAGCCAAAAGAACAAGAGTCCTGTGGCACCTTAAAGTTTAACAAAATTATTGTGGCCATCAGCATCCATCATGTAGGGCCTGCTTCATCAGATGCATTAAGCGTTGTCCTCACCTAGCACAAAGAAAGACACATGAGGGTGCAAAGAGAAGGAAAGGGGAGACAGAAGGTCCAAGATTCCAAGACATAGAGCGTCACAGCGCCCTGCAGATGAAAACAAGCTCTATCTGCAAGAATAAAGGATCCAATTAGAATGGATGTGGATCACTTTCAACTGCTGGTGAATTGGGAAAAGTTAAAGGTAAGGAGGTGCAATGAATTTCTACAATGAGCCGGGCAGTGGTAGTCTCTGTAAAGCCCAAGGATTTGGAATAAGTTTCCAGAGGAAAAGAACATCATGGCAGCTTCCAGCCTTTCCAGAGGCCTGTCCATAGCCTCATCGCACCCTCTTCTCAGTAGGGAGCATTCCCCTCTAGAAACTCGATGTGCATTTTTTAAAAAAGCTTGACCTGTGTCAGAAACAATGGCCATGATCCTTATTTCTTAATTATCCCAGTGAAAGAAACAGGTCTTCTGCGTACTCAGTGCTGGCTGGATTGTGAATGAAGACTATAATTGCTGTTTTGTTTTTTTTAAACAAAGCAGTTAAGCCTGACATGTTTGCATATAACAAGATTTTGGAATAAAGGGAACTAGTCACAAATGAAGAATCTAGCAGTTTAACACAACTGCAGTTCTATGCACACTAATCTTGAAGTAAACCCCATTAAATGCGCTGGGAACTCAGGCTGCCCTGTCCTAATAGGAGCCCTGACAAAGTGCTATTGAACTCTCCCAAGGAAATCAATGAGACTGTAAGAGAGCAATCCCTAACCAGATCTATTCAGAATCCTATGCAGGTCTGTTCTAGGGGGGATTGCTCTCAGAAAAGCGATTTTTAGGATTGCACATTGCACTGCAAAGTGCTCAGCTTTGTTTGGATCCTGCACCAAGCCTTCAGCGACCTTAAGAAGTTTATTGAGCGTCAGCACCACATGCCCAAGTTCCTTCCTCTTGAATCTCTTTTTCCTGCGTTTTTTCCCGGGGGGGGTTTCAAAGCAGTGTAGTATTTATGAAGTCTTGTGCAACTTGACCGATTTGTTCAGGAGCAGGTTCCAATGATTCCACGGGATTTACTCACAAGAAAGTGTTCCGTGTAATGCTGCCCGTCATGCAAACTTTCGGTCAGATTCCAAGCTCGAAGTTATTACAGAGAGATAATGTTTAGTCCTCTCCCAAATACGCCCTTAACATTCCCCCACCTGGCGCGCCTTCCCCGCGTCTTCTTCGGATTCTTTTGCTCCCCCGAAACTTTCCGGAGGTTCACTCTTTCCGGGAAGCAAATCACCGGATCATTGCAAATGACAAGAAAAATATGTTAGTTGCGTTATAGAACTTTTTTTTTAAAGTGATTACAGCATCACTTTACAAAGTACTAAAACAACTGTAAAGTACTGAACAGGATGCATCGGTTGTGATATCGGCTGGGCTGGTACTTTATTGGAAGTGAAGAAAGAGAGAGAGAATGCCGGCTGCAGAGGGGCTTATATCCCTAAGGCAAACCACACCCAAACACACACCCCACACCCCTGATAGGGTTATTTACAGTGGCAAGAGTTCCATAGGTCCTTTCTCGGATCCTAGCCCATGGGAGCGGGCTAGGATCCACTCTGGCTATTGTCTCTTGAAGCGCAGCTAGGGCTCTTGCCTGACCGCAGACCTGACCTCGCACATGGTGGAATTCAGTACACAACAACAACAACGACGACAGTAACAGCAGGGACGCACTAAATCTGGTCTCTGCCAAGTGGCAAGAATGAAGGATCGCTTGCGGGAAGCTGCAGAGAGGCCACGAGTTCAGGATGGAAATCCGGACATACAAGCAGGAGAGCGGGGAGACTGAGAGCACCCCGACTGCTGTCAGGAAAGAACCACAGCGGGCTTTATCAAGGACGCCGGTTGTGTCCCCGGGCAGGCCGGCCTCCCGCGCTCAAGAGACTCCTCCTGGCGCCCTCGGCGCTGCTGGCGCGTTCCCGGAGAGCCCCTGACCCCGGAGGAGCTTCTAGCGAGAGGCTGGCACGTGCGGCCAAAGGTCCGGGGTCTCTTCCCCCTGAAATTAGCCGTCGCAGGGGCCAATCCCGACGCACCGAGAAGGGGTTTAGGGGGCGGGCGGGCGTTAACTCTTTCTGCACCTCCAAACGTACAGGCCTGCGCGCTTTGATGTGTCCCTTTGTTAAGCCGATAGACCCCGGTACACCCAGGAGAGGGATCGAAAGGTTCTCCATCGCTTTTGTGTTCTGAATGATGTTCAAAGACCACTTTCTCCTCCCAAACGTATGCTACGTTGCACCCTTGCAAGGATCAGTGGAAGGGGAGGGGGGATCGGAGATCGGGCCTAGAAGTGGAAAATTCATAAACTCCCAGATTCGTAAGAATAAAGTCTGGAAACATTCTTGTCAAGCCGATTCGATTGCGAACACCTTCCTAGTACCGATAATGCAAATCACAGCTCATTTGAGAACGTGTGCCCAGAGATCGACTGACTGGTGTAGCCACCGATTGTATCCCACACCCTGGTAAAGGCCAAGCGTCCCGGGGCTTGATTCACTCCCCACCCGATCCACAGATTCGTTTCACACCCTAAACTGGATTCTAAAGGAAGCGAACCGCTCCCCCGGATCCTTACTATATCGAGGGAGTAAGTCCTACGGTCTTTGGCTAGAACTTATTTCCCAGTTAAGTTCGGTCTTAAAACTACAGCCCAGATCCTGCGCCTGTTTATTCGGATGTGTCTGGCTTGGTCCCCCTCCCAAAGGGTGCATTCAGGACCGCAGTCTTCGTTGGAAAGGGATTCTGGGAGCATATGACGTCCCAGCGTCAAGTGTTCAGATTCAGGTTGAAGCCTCCACAGTCTGCTTTGGCAGAAGACCTTTCATCAGTTATTTAATCGCACTTCTGACGTGTTCTAAGGACCGGCAGCGCTAAGTACTTTTATGACGGCTAGTGGAAATCCAAGCGCCCTATGCAAAACTAAGCCGGTTTAAACCAAACAGGGGCAATCGCAGGTAAGTTCCCAGAGGGAAAAGAAACTTGTTAAACGATTGTTTAAAACGGTGCGTGAGTGTGTGTGTGTGGTTTGGCCATATTCTCCTCCACAGATGAATTATGCCCAGGCACTGCACACATTTATTTGGGAGCGCAATCAAAAGAGCTGTGGTGGTTTAACCCCCAATTTGCAACCGGTTCCTTTCCGAAGTTAGGCCCGTTTAATTCTGCCCTGGCTCAGCTCAGATTCACGCACCTTTACTGCGTGAGCTCCGCTCCCCCCCCGGGGGGACTTGCTTTCCCATTAAGTGTGTCGTCGTCAGCAGCACCAGCAGGACCGTCGCCGTTGGATCTCAATGGGCTCAGCCTGCATAGGATCACACGGCGAACTCCCATCTCCCGGAGAAGGCAAGTCAACCGAAGGCGCGCAATGCGGGGTGAAAGAAGTGTCAAGAGATTCCAAGGCGCAGGAGCCGCCTAATAGCAAACGACCCAAATTCTGCCCAATTTTACATAAACGCACACATTCAAAGGCAGCACAGACGCCTCTGGTGGGGACCGACGGCTCTGAGGCTCGCGGCTGGCCTTTGCAGGTCTTTTAAAGCGAGCCTCTCAGTTTTGGAGCCGGATAAACGAGGGTCCATTCATTTCCCACTCCGGAGAAGCCCCCTCCGCCCCGGCACAGGCGCACCCCCCCCACGGCGACTTACTGGGGCGCGGGTCTCGGTCCCTCAGCGGTGGAGCCTCCTTCCGGGCGCCCCTTCTACCTCTGCCGCGCCGAGACGCCTCCCTCCCTTCGAAGGAGCCGAGGAGGGCAACCGGCGACGGGTCTTCGCGCCTAAGAGCCGGGGGTGGGGACGGGAGGCCCGGGACCTCTGGCAGGAATCGGCCTTGCTGTTTCAGCCTTAAAATGTCCTGGACCGAGAAAGGGGTGGGAGGATGGATGGGGCTGGGCGGCATCGCTGGCCTTTTACAGCCGCAGGGAGAAAGGAAGGCAGCCGGATCTGGTCCTCCAGAGTCCAGATTTAGATATTCGGACAACCTGGTCACTTTATTCCTTTGATGAGCCAGCTAGAATTGTTTGGCCGTGATATGATGCGTTGCTCCGTCAGTGGGCTCGAACTTGCAGCTTTAAGCCTTTTAGCATCGGCTGGGCTATCCCATTCCCAAGCTCCTTAGATTGTGAATGAATGAGAGGATACGGGACATTCCTGAGCCCCATTGGCTCCTTTGAGGGTCATGTGATAACCTTCCTCCTTCCCCTGGCTACACCAGGCTTTTGAGAATGCTTTTGGTACCTTTTTTGAAGGGGTCCTAGGACCAAGAAGAGGGGGCTGGATATAAGCTTTGCCACTGGCAGATGGGAAAGCAGTATTTTGCATGGATATGCTTATCTCTGTCTTAGTGTGTGTGTGTGTAAAGGCTGTCAAGTCACAGCTAACTTAGGGTGACCCCAGCCAGGGGCTTTCAAGGCAAGCCAGAAGCAGAGGTGGTTTGCCATTGCTCTCTTCTTCATTGTCTTTCTTGGTGGTCTCCCTTCCAAGAACTAACCAGGGCTGACCCTGCTTAGTTTCCAAGATCCAACAAGATTGGGCTGCACCACACCACCTTGCCTCTCTTCTGCCCTAGTGGAGCCTTCTAATACCTAATCATTAAGATATAATAATTGTGAAGGTTCCATAGCTAGAATTGGTGGTGGGGGCACTGTAAGTCAAAAACATGTTTGGTCATCAATACGCATGGTGCTTTGCTAACTAGCAAAATGATAGAACGAAGTTTGAGTCCAGTGGCACCTTTAAGACCAATAAAGTTTTATTCAAGGTGTGAGCTTTTGTGTGCATGCACACTTTGACAGACAATGAAATGGAATTACAGATCATCGTAATGTGATCTGCAATTCCATTTCATTGTCTGTCGGAGTGTGCGTGCACACAAAAGCTCACACCTTGAATAAAACTTTGTTGGTCTTAAAGGTGCCACTGGACTTGAACTTTGTTCTGTTGCTCCAGACCAACACGGCTGCCCACTTAGATCTAGCAAAATGATGCAATGCTGCCCACACGCCAGCTTCCCAGTGAATCAAACAGCAGCTGTCTGGGGCTATTTCATGTCAGGAGGATGGCACGTGGGACAGTGGCTTAAGCCCCCTCTCCCTATTCAAATCAGTTCCTGGGCACTAAGTTTGGAGTGTTGGAATTCTTACACCAAGTCTGTCAACCTAGCACATGGAGGACATGAGGAATTTCTAATGTGTGAATTGCATTAATAGTAATTTCTGGAGAACATCTCCCAGTCAGTAGCATCCTTTTCTGTCTTCCCCGAGGTTTGCTAACTCTCATGACTCCTTTCCGTGTTTCAGACCCTTTTGGCATGTTTGTTTTCTTTATCGAAAAGCTCTTAAGCATCAAGGAGCTGAGATTCAGACTTAAAGAGGCCATCCATCCACTCACTCCCCCCTTCCTCCTGCCAGTCTTCCCCCACTTTGTAAAGCCTGAGGAGAGGTGGGCTAAGCTGCCATGAGCACTGAACGCAGCAGCAGCACCCATCAATCTTCGATTTGAGAGATACGGTTGATATGATGCAGAGCCTGAGACTTGGGACCACCCTGGCTCTTGGACAGTCCGGAGGCGAGTGGACTGGGGATGGGGCATGTGGCCACTGTCTCCACCTGTTCCCATGTCTCTTGCTTCTGCTGCTTCCCACGAGAGGTGCTTTTCCCCACCCCCATGTACAGGCTGCCTCTCTCTTCATTTCCACTCATACTATGTCTTTATTAATACATGTTGTGGAGAAAATGGAGAGGGAGAATGTTTTCTTTCCCCCCTTTAATAGAACATGAAGGGGAGGGGTATACATTGATGGGCAGGAGATTCAGGACAAGCAGAAAGGGACAAATTCATTACTTCCCAATGGCAAGATTTGCTGCTGGCATTGTAAAGGATAGAAAGATGATGGGGCATGCTGACCAAAGTATGTCTGACCTGTGACTGCTTTACTCTGGGCCACTTGTCATTTGTAATTTGTCTCTGGATAGTATGGTCTTTCTTTCTTATTACTAGACTTATCTTTTAATGATGACTTTGTATTTTGACACTTTCTGTAAAAATGTCCAATTCTTTTATTCTTCTGTTTTTTTCCCAAATTTTATCTTGCTGGGCATTTCCATTTTAATTTGTATTGTTGCCATGGCTTTTTTTTTTTTTTGCTAATGTAATAAAGATTGAATGACTGACAGGCAGAAGGAAGTACTTGTTCATGTGGTATATGATTAACAAAAAGAAATCAGTGTCACACATGAGGACCGTTTGTCCAGGCGGCTTAAAGGGGAGACTGGGCAAATCCATGTAGGAGAGGTCTTTTGGCTATTAGTGATGATAGCTGATGTTCAGGTGCAAGATGCTTCTTGATAACAGTTGCCTTCCTGCCTTGCTTGTGAGTATCCTTGAGGCATTAGTTGCTTGTGGGAAACAGGATATGGAACTAGGTATATCTTTAGTGTTAATCTACAAGGTTCTTGGTATGCTCTTACAAGCTGCCTCCAAGGACTTGGCACACAGTTAGATAGAACTCTTTCATGTTACTTTTATTTATTTGGATTTATATCCTGCCCTCCCCGAAGGCTCAGGAGTCCGAGGCTTAGGATTCTGAGGAGTGCTTCAAAGTGCACTTGCATTCAAACGATGTGTTGAGTGGGTTTTACAATATCCATAGAGGAACGAAGGGAGGATTGCAGGGAAACATTGGCATTGTAGTTCTCAGTTGCACAAGTTAGGATATGCTCCCCGATCCAAGTTGTTTTCCCCTTAGCCACATGACAACCATGGGCAACTTCCCTCTCCCCGTGCTATGGGGTACAATTTGGGTTGGAGCTGCAGTACTAGGAGAGGAAGGGCTCCAGCCTTCCTCCCTGTGCCTTTTTCCTGAGCTGAAATGGCCTAGATAGGCTACTTTCTGCCCAGTTGTGGGGCTGCATGTGCAAAATTTAGGGTGTGAAACTTAGAGCTTGCTGGTGAGCATCGCAGCCTGCTGATCAGGCCTAGTAAAAAAAGCTGTCAACCTTAGCTAAAGGATTATAGAGATGCATTTTGGGGATTTACAGTGTATTTTTAAAGAGAGTTATAATCCATGTTATAACCCGTTGACTTCAGTGGATTTAGAAGAGTGCCACACAGAGGACTGCTCTGTTAGGCTCTCCCATGGAGGGTTGTATGGCTGCTGTCCCATGTTTAGATTCTGGTGACTTTTTGACTATAAAGCATGGTAGATCACATTAAGTTAACTTGCTGAGCTGTGAGGTAATATGCTGATAAACTGAGAGTTTGATCTCATGTCCCCTTATCTTGGCCATTTATTGCCTTTGCTTAGCTGAGGCCAAACATCCATTTCAATTAAAATTCCAGGCTGGTTTCAGAAGTCTAGTGTTTGGTGATAGGTCTGACAGAGCAGAGCTAGGTCTTTTCCCCCTGTCTAGGCCTGTATCTCTGTGCACCACCAAAATAGCTAAATTGGACTACTAGAGAAAGCTAAATAAATAAACCATTTGAACAAATGCAAAGGAAATGCAGGCTGGGGGAAGCCATTAGAGATGAAATAAACACAATGGCTGAGGGACCGTGGGAGGGGACTAGGTCTCATGACTCTGCAGCTCATGCCTTCCTTGGAGGTTCAGGAGCTGATTGCTCATTGCTTTCCAAGCCTATCTCAACCTACATACAAAACTGCCTTACACTGAGTCCGACCATTGGCTTTCAAGCTAGTACTCTCTACTCATACGGGTAGAGGACTCTCCAAGTTCACTACCTGAGATCTGTCTTAACTAGAGATGCACAGGATTGTTGTTTGGACCTTCTGCATACAAAATGTGTATTCTGCCAATGAGCTATGTACTCCCTCCTCCATATCTATTTCATCACAAGCTATTCGTGATTGGTCTACTATGATTCAGAGTGAACTGGCCATATGTGATGGATTCAAGTAACCATTAAGAGACGGCTGCCTGGGAGACAGGCAGATCTGGTTCATGTGGTGCAATCTGCTGGAAATTTCTTCTGCTAGGCTCCATTTCAATGCAAACTGTCCTGGAGAACCTCCTTAATGGCCACCTTGGGCATTCAGATGTCATCTTGGGCCAGCTTTGCATACAACAACACATGAGAGAGCATACAGGGATGCTGAGCAGATTTCTATATTTTACAAGCCTTAATCTAAATCAGTCTTTCCTTCAGCTCATTTCTAAAACACTGCTTGAAGGATGCTGTTAAACAGCTCCCCCTCTGCAGTGTTCTGACCAGTCCTTCTGAGTCATTGTGGCTTCCTGCCCTGTTACTTCCAAGTAGTGGAACAACAACTGCTGCAGCTCCCACCCTTTTTTTTTTTTACAAATTTCATTGGTACTATATACCATTAAGGAACAGCATTATTCCAAACAGAGAGACAGTGTGGTCTAGCAATTAGAGTGGTGACCTAGTATCTGGGAGACCTTGGTCTGAACCCCTACACTGCCAAGGCCAGTCACACTGTCTGAACTTAACCTACCTCATAGGGTTAATGTCAGGATACAGTGTATGCTGCCCTGATCTCTTTGGAGGAAGAGTGAAATAAGAATGTACTAGACAAACAGACCTTACATGTAACCTCCAGATGGTGCAGAAATGGCTGCTACAGTTGCAGATTTTTGGGGAAGGTTTCATTGGCACTGTAATGACCCTAAGACATTACACAGTTTGCTTCCTGGGAAACAGATTTATTTAATTTGATTATTTAAAGAAGAAGAAGAGGAGGAGACGGAGACAGGATTTATACCCTGCCCTTCACTTGGAGTCTCAGAGCAGCTTCCAAACTCCTTTTCCTTCCCCTCCACACAACAAAAACCCTGTGAGGTAGGTGGGGCTGAGAGAGCTCTTTCAAGAACTGCTCTTTCAAGGACATCTCTGACAGAACTATGGCTTGCTTGAGGTCATCCAGCAGCTGCAAGTGGAGGAGTGGGGAATCAAACCCAGTTCTCCCAGATTAGAGTCCGCACACTTAACCACTACACCAAACTGGCTTGTACCCCACTTTTATCTCCAGTGGTAGCTTGTTACTTCTTTCTCCATTCCTTCACGTTATGCTTGCATCAATTACCTTGTGAGGAAAGTTAAACTGAGAGAGAGTGATGAGTTCAAGGTCATCTAGCAAGATTCCATGGCAGAGTGGAGATTTGAACCTGGGTATCTCATATTCTAGCCTGACATTCTGTCAGGTTAGCATCGTGGATGCTTCATAGCAAAGTGGGGATATGCAATCAAGGCATCTTCCATACAGTTATGATTCTCCATGTTGCTTTCATAGCAACAGAACATCCGCATAGCAGTCCCCCCTGCAAATTCCTTGCCTCAGCCATTATGTCTATTCCCTCCCCCCTCCCCTGTGCTTACTGCAGAGCCAGTTTGGTGTAGTGGTTAAGAGCAATAGACTCTAATCTGCAGAACTGGGTTTGATTCCCCACTCCTCCACATGCAGCTACTGGGTGACCTTGGGTCAGTCAAACTTTGAGAGCTGTTGTGGGGAGAGAAAGAGAAGGAGATTGTAAGCTGCTCTGAGACTCTGAGTGAAGGGTGGGGTCTCCTCCTCCTCCCTCCTCCTCCTCCTCCTCCTCTATAGCATGCTGTAATCGTAATGCTATGACGATCTATTGTCTTAATCTACTAGCTTCTCTCAATTCCCAGATTTCATTTTTAAAAAGTAAATCTTCAGGTCTTTTTGTTGTGGAGATATAATGTGAAAGGTGTAATGAAAAACTGAAGACTTTTTTTTTAACCTGGAGATTTTCTAAAAACATAAAATGAAAGTTGGAAAGTCAGTAAAAGGAAGGGGAGTAGGCAGGGTCCTTTCCAGAGCTGTTTTGGCCTCTGAGAGAAGACACATTAGATGCAGGGCCAGCAGCAACCACCAGGTGACTTGCTACCATGTTATTTCCATGACTCACCCAGGTCTAGTTACTTTAATAAATAACAGCATCTACCCCATGAAAGCCACTGTAGTGTAGCATTTCAGATTAGGATCTGGGAGACCCAGGTTTGAATCTCCAACTCTGTGGCTGGACAATCTGGAAGGCAAATGATGTCAACGTTGCAATAATATCTGTAAGGCTTGTAGCTTGAGGGTCCTACTGGACCCGACCTCCTGTTGGATAAACTGATGGTAGTGGTGGCCAGAGGTGCTTTGACTAGTGAGGCAGCTTCAGTCTTTCCTAGGAAGAAAAGATCTTGTTACTGTGGTGCATGCTCTGGTAACATCTAGATTGGACAATTGCAAAGCGCTCAGCATGAGGCTACTCTTGAAGACTGTCCAGAAGATACAGTTGGTACAAAATGCTGCTGCCAGACCATTGACTGGAGTGCATCCTCTTTACCCGCACTTTTAAATTCATCTTATTGGCTATTTTATCAGTCTGCTCCTATCCTGAGGACTGTTTTATCAACATTATTTCAGACTGTTCTGTTTATTTTATTCTGCTTTTATATTCTGGCAGCTTATTGACCTGGCTTTACTGACTGTTGGCTTGATTTTTTATTGTTTTAGTGGCTTGACTTCTTTTTGTTGTTTTGTTTGTTCTAATTGTTTTATTGTTTCATTATGATCTGCTTCCGGAGAAGTGGCATATGCATTGTCTAAAATCAGGGGTGTCAAACATATGGCCCAGAGGCCAGAACCAGCCCATCCAGTGCTCTTATTTAGCCCGTGAACAACTGATGCAAGGGAGGGAAAGCAGGAGCCTGCTGGGGGCAGGTGAGCAGGGACAGGCGCTGAGGTGTGTGTGGTCAAAGCTGTCAAGGAATAGAAAGGAAATTGCTAGGGGGCAGCACTATGAGGCTGAGGTAAAATAGTGTGTGTGTGTGGGGGGGAGGGGGAATGGCAGTGAAGGTGGAGAAAGAGGAGGGGTGGTGTTTCCCCCCCTCCTGCCTCCTTTGGTGGCAGCTCAGAGATGGTTGGCAAAGCCACTGCATGGGGGACAGAGCCAAGAGGCTGTTGCTGCCATCACTGTACCAAATGGCAACCGTGACGGGGGTTGGTAAGAGCAGGCATGAGGAGCAGTGGTTTGCCAATGAAGGGACAGGACGGCAGGGGAGGGAGGAGGAAAAGGGCCAGCACATGGATTGGGAGGCAACTGGGCTATTGTGTGTGTGCCATAGGGTTGCCAGATCCCCCCTTGTAAAGTATTGGGTTCCATACATCAGGACTCGGACCGTGACATAGATGAAGACGCGTTTATTAGTACTTTGCACAAACAAAGACAAACAACAACAGTCGGAGGCCAACTATATAAATTGGGGGGGGGGGAAACACCCCATAGTTCTACTGGTGGGTTCAAATTTCCCGCCAATGTCCCTATTGGCTCCTTACTCCAAATTCAGGAGCCTAGTCCCTATTGTTCTCAGGATTGAAGCTTGGCAGCCTCTGGCTGATGCCTGTTCCTGATCTCAGGACATAACACCCCTGTCCACTGGTAAGGGGTGGGGGTTAGGGTTGCCAGTATCTGGTTGAGGAACTCCTGGAGATTTGGGGGTGGAACTGGGGAGGACAGGGACCTCAGTGGAGTAAAACGCCATACAGTCCACCCTCCAAAGCATCCATTTTCTCTAGGCGGAACTGATCTCTGTAGTCTGGAGATGACCTGTAATTCTGGGGGATCCCCAGGTCCCACCTGGAGGCTGGCATCCCTAGACTGTGCTGCTCTGAGGAGAAAGACGTCTCAGCCTTGGAGGCGAGTGGAAGAGCAAATGGAAAAAGGGGGGCCCTGTTGCCACTGCACATTTGAACAATTGTGGAGGCGGAAGGCAGAGTGAGTGTTAGGGAGGGTGGGGGATGGTGACCTCCCTTCTCCCCCACACCTGTTCTCAGCCCATGAAGGAAAAGGGGTCATAGGAGGACAAAAAAACACCCCTTGGAGGTTTCAGAGACAGCCTCTCTGTCAGGCCTTCTCCTCAGCCCCACCGCTTCTGTGGGAAATAGAGGAGGGATGAAGACTGGCAGTGGAGGGATCTGGGAGAGCCAGGTTCAGACCACCACCCCTCCTGAGCCAAGACCTTGTCATCTAGTTCACCCGGGGCCAATGGCTCAGCCTGACCACCTCACAGGGTTGTTGTTGCTGGTGGGGGTGGGGTGGTAGAGGGGAGAGTCCATGGTGCCTCCTCAAGATCCTCAGAAATAGGACAGGGGAAGAGAGGAAACAAAGAACAAGAGATGGATTGTAGCTGTGCTCCGCTGCTGAGGATGGATGGATGGGGGGGGGTGCCCTGCTGAAAAAATTCCTTATTTATGTGCAAGGAAGATGACTTTTCTTCTTAAAGTTCTATATGTACAAGAAGTAACTAATTTGTATGGAAATGTAAGATACCTCCCTTTTATGGTATCCCTTGGGGGAAAAAACTTGTCTTGCATATGATGAAATACATTTGTGGATTCCCCAGTAAATCAATTGCTTTACTTCTAGGATCAATTGCTTTTGTTTGTATTTTGAATAAAAATTAATATTGTTAATTAGGTTTGCCTGTGTAATTTATAAAGTTTATGTCTCTGGTACCTGGCAATATGTTTTATGGCCCACATGGCCTGGCCTGACAAAATAACATTTCTGTCAGATTTGGCTCTTGTAACAAATGAGTTCAATGCCTCTGGTCTAAATAAATAAAAACGTGATCTCCCATTAAGCCTATTTGGTGTAGTGGTTAAGTGCGCAGACTCTTATCTGGGAGAACTGGGTTTGATTCCCCACTCCTCCACTTGCACTTGCTGATGTGACCTTGGGTCAGTCACAAGCTCTGGCACAGCTGTTCTCTCAAGGACAGTTTGTGTTAGAGTTCTCTCAGCCCCACCTACCTCACAGGGTGTCTGTTGTGGGGAGGGGAAGGGAAAGGAATTTGTAAGCCGCTCTGAGACACCTTTGGGCAGTGAAGGGTGGGGTATAAATCCAATCTCTTCTTCTTCTTCTATTTACCAGGAATTTGCTTTAAAGCCTGTGATACATTAGAGGTTCAAACAAGTGAGGAACATATCAGAGTAATAGTTTATTGCCAAACAAACAGTATTCTCCTAGCTTCCCTGATTATTCTCCAACTGTTAGCCTGCAGCGCCTCCCTCTAGCCAGGAGATTCTCTGTATGCTCCTGTCCTCTGTCCTCTTTGTGTGATTGTATACAACAATCACAATCTCTCTCTTTTTTTCTACAGTCACAAGCATCACTAAGTATTCAACAAAACCACAACTTCCAGTTTGTAACACAGTTTCTGCCCACCCAGGAGCAGTTACGAGCACACTCTGCATTGAGTCTCTACAGCATGTTTTTTGGTAACCCTCCTTCTTTGTTCCTTATAAGGATGTGTCTCTAAATTACACCTATCACTACATAGCCTGTTGCCAAAGCTCTGTCATATGAAGCGTTAGTGCCTCTGAGCCTGTTAAGAATACATCTTTTGTAGGTAGTGATGGACCTCTGTGAACTTTAACACACTTTACTCTGTGTTGGATTATGGCATTCTGTGGGAAAGTCCACAAGGCATTTGACTTCCAAGAAAGTAGCATAAATGCAAGATGTATTATCTCGCCTTTCCACAAGTTTTTTTTTTTTTTTTTTTTGTAAAACTCTCTTAAAAAAGAGAGAATTTTATTCTTTTTATAAGAAACGGGAAGGGTAGACAGATGGAGAAAGAAAAAGATGGAGTGAAATTTTTCCTGTTAGTGAGGGTTAGTTTAGGTTAATAACCAATACCAATTTTGGCATCCATCATGGTTAGAAGATCTTCTTTTTAACTATTGCAAAGTCCAAAATCACTCTGTTAATGCAGTTAGTAAAGTCCATTGGGGTTAGTAATTAAACAGCTCCTTCCAGATGTTACACGAACAGTCCTCAAAGTATCTTCTTTTTAAATCTCTTCCAGTTATGGATTGAGTCCATTTTAACTTTGAAGTCTTCCGTTCCATCACCACTTTCCCCTGGGCTGCTGTCTTCTTCGCTTGTCCCAGTTTGGAATACTGCATCTTCCTCCCTGCTGGCGTGTCTCTTCAGAAGTTTCTGTATTTTAAAGATGAAATCCTTCTTCTTTCTTTTCTCTTTTTCCTTAAACTTCTGGCCTTCAAGCTTCCTGGGCTCCATAAACTCTTCGGATGAAGTTAGATCTCCAGTTTGTCGCTTGCTATGCTCAACATCCCCTTCTACTGGCAGAGTATTCTCTTTTATAAAAGCGGAATAGGCTTTGGGAGCCTCATCCACCTCTTCTTTTAATTTTATCGCTTCACTGCCAGTTAGGGGTGCCAAGACATTTGTCAAGGTAAATCCGAGATCTTCTTTCTCTCTTCTTTAACGCCCTGGAAACCTAGAATCAGATTCGATTTCTGTTCGATCTCCATCATCTTTCTAGTTGTTTCCGATATCTGTTTCTGTCGACTGATGAGAACACTATCCATTTTAGACAGAGTTTCGTTGATTTTCTGCAATTGTTCCAGCAGGGGGCACAGCATCTCCTTTTCCTGTTGATTGACAGCAAGCTCTTGGGGGGGCTGTCTGGACCGGAAGTCCCTCCTCTCTTCTCTTCCGGTGTCTGCAGGACTTTTTCCAGTATCGACATTTTGTTTTTTTGTTTACTTTTAAAAAGTTCGGTGCCGCATCCCCCAGGAAGCTAAGATGATCACAATCTTCCATGCAACCCCAACGGTACTTTCACCAACACTTTTTTTTCTCTCAGCCCCCTTCGCGCTCCCTTTGTAGATCTTGCTTCTCAAAGGGGGTGGGAACTCCTCCCTCCTCCCAACGCTTATACGCATGCAGGGGGGCTCCGATTTACGCTTCAAAATAGATCTTCAACTCACGATTCGATGCTACTTCTTCTTTTTATTTTAAGCCATAGCGCTGTCTTCACTCCTGGAAATCGGTGGCGCCGCTAAGTCCCATTACGGGCACGCCGCAGCGGGGCCGATTGGGGCGGGGAGAAAGCCTCAATTTCCCGGCTGTCTGCCGGCAAAGAGGTTACTCCCCAAGCGCCCCCGGGTCTTTCCACAAGTTGTGGCTATGAAGTTAGCCTGATAAACAGCACCATTCTAAGCAGAGATTTTTTTTAAATCTTGCCTTTCCACCCAGTTTGTGTCTGCAAGGTTAGAAAACACTAGAAACCAACTTTATTTACATGTAACAATTAAAATATAAACGGGAAGGTGGGTGATGACCAAGCCCTGAATTGTATTTGGCTCTGCTCCTCATCCTTTACAAATAGGGTTGCCATTTCTGGATTGGGAAATACCTGGAGATTTGAGTAGTAGAGCCTGGAGAAGGCGGGGTTTGGGGAGGGGAGAGATATTAACGGTATAAAACCATAGAGTCCCCTACTGAAATTTCACCAGGGGAACTGATCTTGGCCGTTTGGAGAGCAACTGTAACAACTGGAGATCTCCAGGTGCCACCTGGAGTTTGGCAACCCTATTTGCAAATGATTGAAAAACACACACCACTGTATCCCTTCTAAATTGCCTCATAATGTTTTAGTGCTTTCTCATGGTGCAGTTTAGAGATTCTACAGTGCAATCCTAAATGCCGTTTGAAGCCCATGGATTTAGAAGGGTATAACTGCTTAGGATTGCACAGGAAATGCAACTGCTCATAGCCTAGGCAATTGCAGGAGGCTTCCATGAAGATTAGCTTGTTGGACTGCCAAGGGAGCTGGGTCATTGTTCCCTACATGACAGTGCGATTTACTCTGAATTTACTTTCAGCTACCAGGAAGGAGGGCCTGTTCTGTGTGGCAACTGTAAAACGTTAAAAGTAATCAAGCCTTGATTACCACTCCTGCCTGGCCTGATGAATGCTGACCAAGCAAGTGTAACAGCATCCACTTGAAATAGGTCTCACTATTAATTACAAATTGAATAAGTTTCAAGGTTAGGTGCTTGGCTCATAATAAATTTATACTGCAAGCAGTGAAAACTCATGTTGTAAGTAATGCTCCCTCTAAGCTGTAGAGTCTTGTGAGCAAAAATTCTACTTTGTGAGCTACTGGCATTAAAGTTGTGAGAGAGTGATTTGGCTGCTGCATAAATTAGTTTGCTCTGGAGCCATCCTTCCTGAACTAAGACCAAAATGTGTGAGCTGGGGGCTAAAAAACTGTGAGCTAGCTCACACTAACTCAGCTTAGAGTGAACACTGGTTGTAAGTCCACAAGCTGTGAGCCTGCAAGAAATTGGGAGGGGGGAGACAATTAATTTGGAAATGCCTCCCCTGAAGATTTCCTCCTTCACAATTCTACAAGTTCTTAGTAGATGGATTTCCCCTTTTCTTTCTCCCCTTTAATTGATTTAGCATTCCATACTCCTGCAACATGTCTAATTCTTATCGCCCCCCAATTTTCTTATGGCTGGTTCACACACATTTCTGTATCTCTGGGTGGCCTGATTTTGCTGGCTTTGTGACTGGCATAGGAACCCACCACTTTAGTATTGGATAGAGGGATTATTTGTGAACAGGGCTGTCATCTCCGATAGGCCTGGAGATCTCCCAGAATTAAATCTGATTGCCAGACTACAGAGGTCAGTTTCCCTGGAAAAAAAGGCCACTTTGGCAGGTCCCTCCCCTCTCCAAACCCTGACCTTCTTAGGCTGTGCCCCCAAATCTCCAGGAATTTCCAACCCTGGAGTTGGCAACCCTATATAAATCACAGTAGATCCAAGTACTGCCATCCAGGCTCTGGTTCTAAGCACTGCTGGTTGGCAATGCCCTACTGATTTTAGTGGAAGTTACTTTCAAAAATAGAATTTAGCCATAACTGGATTGTGGATCAGATTGGTAGAAAGCTCTGTTGGCCTAGTGTGTGTATTCCCCCCCCCATGTAACCTTTTGTTTTACTTCAGGTATTCATGCAAACTCAAAAGCTGATGTTTACCTACAACTGAATTGGCAGTGATCAGCTCAGACCCCAGCGACTAATCTCTCTCATACAATCCTACTTAATCCTTCTTTCCTACTCTGAATATAATCCTTACATCTGATCTCCTGTTACCTCCCTGGCATATCATGCCAATGAAAGAGAGTGTTTCCATGCCATTTTCTGTTTTAACCCCATTGCTATTAAGGACAACTTTTACAAATGCTAAATTTTCAAACCAGAGGCATTTGAAGAACTGCAGAACAATTAATGCCTCCTGCTTTGGTTTTTGAACCCAATAATTTATTATGATCATAGATGAATTTCTAAACTGGGGTGCTACTGGCTTGGCTGAAAGTTTCATTACTGTCATAATCCCAAATACATGATACCTAATTATGATTATTTAATGATAAAGAGAGCTGCGGTGGCTCAAGTGGTTAAGACGCCGAACTGCAGGCTGTGGAAGGTCAGTAGTTCAGCAGTTCGAGACCCGGGTGCCGCATGACGGGGTGAGCTCCTGTCTCTAGTTCCAGCTCCTGCCAACCTAGCAGTTTGAAAGCAAGAAATTGCAAGTAGATAAATAGGTACCACTTTGGTGGGAAGGTAACAGCGTTCTGTGCGCCTTGGTGTTTAGTCATGCCGGCCACATGACCACGGAAACGTCTTTGGACAGCGCTGGCTCTTCGGCTTTGAAACGGAGATGAGCACCACAACCCTAGAGTCGGATTCGACTGGCTTTCGAGCAAGGGAACCTTTACCTTTACCTTTTTAATGATAAAGAAAAACACTTTCCATGCACCCAGAGACCCTGCATACTTGTCTTTACTTCACAAGTAATGGTTGGGGCACTGTGCTGAACACCTCATATTAAATTCTTTGCCTTTCTGAATAACATGCTGATATTTGGTATTTTGCATCAATAAATATAACCAGTGGATATAGGGTTACCAGTTGCCCACTTATAGCAGAAGACCTCCAGGAAATTGCAGCCCTTGTCTGCTGATGCTCAACTGAGTGGCAGGTGAAAACTGGGGCCAAAAGGTGTGTGTGATCATCCTGGGGACAAAAATTAAAAGGAAAAATAAGACCTTAAGTATTTAACAGGAGTTCTGACCGTAGAGTTCCGGTGACTCCTGGAATTACCCCGAAGTGACAAGGGTAGTTCTAGGAATCACCAAAAACTCTATAGTCAGAACTTTTAGTAAGCTGAGGCCTTATTTTCCTATATAATTTGTCTCCCACAACTCTGCCCCTCCAACACCCCCCCCCCACTGGTTGCTAGTGGGTAGAATTGGGGGCCAATCCTAACTGATGAGCTCAAACAGAAGTGACTCTGGAATTCCTAGTATTTCTTTTTCTCTAAAAACTAGGTGCGCGGGGGCCCAATTCCAATCGTGAATACAGTGCCTTCTCACTGACTACAGTGCCTCCCCACATGGAAACATGTTTTCTTGATATGAAATAGCCCTGGTGAGTCTCTATATGCTATGTTAAGGTAACATATCAGTACGCGTATCACTACTTATATTCTTTCCCTGTGGCTAGTTAACCTCAGTTAAGTATGTTGACTATAAAGGTACTTCTGGGCAGGGCTTAGTGTCACTTTAATTTGAAATTGGCTTCTACTCTAATATGAGTAATGTTTTGATGGCTCTTCTCCCTTGTTTAGAGAATTGCTCTTGTGGGTCCTTTGGGAAGAGGGTCCTTCTTTCTTGGGATGGGATATTAGGAATGAGTTTGGGAAAGGAACTGTGTACATTTTATAAAAATTTGTGTTTCAGATGTGTTAATTTTCTGTGTCTTCGAGTTCCACCAGCCAGCAGCCACCCACACTGATCTGTGGCTTGTTTTCGCTGCAGATGTTGAATGTTGCAAGAAGTGCACAGCTGGTGCATAGAGAGTAAAGATACTGGATGCAAGCAGTGCTCACCACATTGCACCTTTGTTCCCCAGGTACTGGCTTCTAAACTTCTGAGGTTTTTTTTATGAGTAATCAGCTGTGGGAAAGTTCCAAAGTGGGCACTGCAAAAATCAGATGGGCCAAAGGGGACATGCTGGTCTGGTGTCTTCTGAAACTGACTTCAGCATTTCTTGAATGAAAAGTGATGTGTGTATGACTGCACAGTCAGTTTGTGTCTGAATAGGGATCTGAAGAAGAATTAGATCTCTGAAATCAAAACTCAGCAATTACCTGTGGGAATAGACTCCCTCTGGACATTTGCAAAAATCTTTTTTCTTCCCTTTGTTCTTCCAACCTCCCATGTTTTTTTACACCTCTACTACTTGGTTTCTCCCATCTGCTTTTTACCCATGCACTCTTATAGCATGAACAGAAAGTCTGCAGGACCCCAAGCATCTCCTGGCTGGTCAGTACTTAAAATGAAACCGGTGCCATCTATGGTATTATCATGGCAGCAGACTCTACACTCTTCTCCATATTCACAGGCATGAGTTACTGGCAGGGAGTGTCACCAGTGTTTCCTCTTCTGTTCCACACTAGATCCATTGTCATGTCTAAAAGACTGGTTTGCGACACAAAACACTCAGCCGACAACAGCAAACAGTAACTTTACACCTTTGGGTTGTTAATGGTAAGGAGCAGCCGGCGCCAACATAAAATGCTTGGCTGCCATTGAGACAAGCAGGAAGGAATTGGGGAATTTGCTTTATCCACCCTTAATGGGTCTACTCTGGAGATTAATGGGAAAGCCTGGAGCTTTTCCTATCTGGGGTTCATTTTATGGCTAGATGGGGAGAATGATGATTAATGCCATGTGGTGGCAAGGCCCATCTCTCCTAGCTTTGGATCAAGACTGCAATCCCGTGCAACATGTATTTGGAAGAAGAATCCTATGCATGATCCCATGTATAGTCCTTGGGTCTTGGGAGTGCAACCGTAGGCATACTTACGTGGGAGTGAAAAAGATGTGGTTGGGGAAATGCTGTTTACCAGTTGTAAACTAATATTTTGTAAGTATAATCAGAGCAATACTCATGGTTTGGCAGCCAAATCCAGCCCCCAAGTAATATTATCTGCTTTCTGTGTTGAACACTGGGGATATTTGGGGGGGGGGGATGAGCAAGATTGGGTGAAATGAGTGTCTGTTCAAGAGCTGGGCAGTAGGCTGAGTTCAGTATTACATGATAATAAAAATAGAATCCTCACGGCTCACCAATCTGTGTTAAATTTGCAAAGAAAGAAGTGACAGCTGAGGCATAACTAATGATCCTGAGTAGATCTTTTCGTTTAAGAACACAAGTGCCTTACTGAATCAGATCAGGGTCTGTCTAGTCTGGTATTCTTGCAACCACCAGGTGGTGCACTGTGAACTAGGGATCCAATAGTCGGTCACAATCTACTTCTGTCCATCACAGTTCCAGAATATATGTATTTGATTTCCATTTAATGCCATGTGGATTAAATGCAGTTGCCTAGTTCCAAGACTACAGTGACTAATCAGAATTTTCATTTCACTACATGTAAGCATTCAGTGTAGGATAAAACCCTATATTTGTCTTATGCTTTAATCACATTGATTTAGAGAATAAAATAATGATGAGAATGCGGGGTTCCTTGTATTGTATGATCTGGGATATGCATACATCATATGAAGCAAGACTGGGATTGCATAGAAACATAAGAACATAAACACACGGAACCCTGGGGAAATAAAAGAACAACCCTGTCAGCTAGTTAGCAAAGTAAGCTCTTTGTTTAATGCAAAGAAGATACCATTTGGGCAGCAGATTATAAAAGAATTCTTTGGTGTTGCTCTAGTAATGTAGATCTGCAGGTTTCCCCCCAGGATGGCAGTAAACTTCAAGAGAAGATATTTAATCACAATGCCATATTAGACAGGCAAATAATATCTTTTTCCAGAGTTTCCCAATGGTTTAAGGATCATAACAGAGCACCCTATTTGTCCAGTGTTACATTTTGTAAACGTAAATTAGCCTGTGTAGCAATTTGTTTTCAAACCATGCCAACAACTGTGCTAACTGGCTGGTATACATGAATGCCTACAGCTCAGCATTTATGTATCTGTGGAGCCCTAGAATTAAGGGATCTCCTGTTGGAGTGAGTGATTCAGCATGCCTGGACATGGGGGGGACACTACATCATTCTAAGTGTGTATAGGCGTTATCTCCTTGAATGAGATGAATCTCGTCTTAAACTGGGAGCTGCCCTCTGACCCCTACTCTCTCGTTTTGTCCTCTCTGTCTCTCTACATGGCCTTCCATGGAAACTCATCTCTCTTTCTTGTAGAGACAAGGCCCTCATACTCCCACACACATGGTGCCGGACAAGCTGGCCATTTGTGAAAGGGGAAGTACTCTTCAGGTTCGGCTTCTGTCTCTTCTTTTGAATGCAACCTAAGTGTGAACTGGATCTACCTGAATAAATGTAAAAAGTTTACCTTTCTTGCAGTATACTTCTTGGGAGATTAATTTACTGCACTCAGTTATCTCACTTCTGTGACTAGGCAAACTCTGCTATATTAACCAAATATCCCAATATCTTCTACACTATGTTTTATACTGTTCTTTATACTCTGAACTTAGACATAAATTTCGTGTGACCATTTTAGCTTGTTTAAATTTGAGCTCAGTAGTGGAGAAAATAATCTATTATCTGATATAGGCTTTTACATAACTTAGGTCCCAGTCACACGGAGCATTTGCCCCACTGAAGACACGGTAGCCCTGCGGGATTTCTGGGCGGGATCACACAGGCACATCTGGGAGGTGTAGCACTCCCGTGGCCAACACGCAGCTTCCCTCCGAAGATGCAGAATACAAAACTACCAGGAACGGAGCACTAGTTTCTGGAAAACCTGGGGCAAAGGCCGGCATCTGATCGCGGGAGCACCAGTATCCCGCGGCATCCAATGCCCGCCCATGTCCCGGAGCAAACCAGATGTTGTAAGTTTCCATAGGATGCGCACCAATGCCAAATGGCGCATGCGCACACACAAGACATCAACAGCGGGCCGCCCCCCCAATGGCACATGTGCACATTACAACAGCGCGGCTTGTGTGATCGCACTGCGCCGCTTTTTTGCCATGCTGCAGCATTGCGGTGTGATTGGTGCTAAGAGCTGGAGCGTGGCAACTTGGCGGACCATGTGATCAGGCTACCGCGCTTTATTTTGCTCAGGGAAGAACAGCCATGCCTGTTTTTGCTCCAGGAAGAACAGCCATGGGTGTTTTCTGGCCCATATGACCGGGGCCTTAGATTGTCTCCCTCTATGCACCGGCAGCTAAGGTAATAAATTGCACCACTTTGTTGGAGTTTTTAATTTGTTTTTGTAAGATGGAAATCTGAATTTTATTGTCTTTTTATTATATATTTTTATTTTTCGGGACTTGTATGTCTTTCTTATGGTCCTCGTATTTATTTATTTTAAACAAATCTGTATCATTTATTTAGTTCATTTATACCCCACCTTCCTCCTCAATGGGGACCCAAAGCAGTTTATACTTTTCTCCTCTTCTCCAATGTATCTGTAAAACAAGCATATGAGGTGGGTTATGTTGAGATTGTAACATTAGCAATCAACTGATAATGATACACATGGGTCAGAGCAACGATTCATCTAGTCCAGCATCCTGTTTCATACAGCGGCCAGCTTGGAAGGCCTGCAAGCAGTACATAGAGTCCCTGTTGTGTGTCCCCCTCCCAGTCTGGTATCTAGAGGGCTACTGCCTCTGAACATGGAGGCTCCATGTACTCATTGTAGCTAACTCTTCACAAATGTGTCTAAACTAGTTGGCATCACTACCGTTTCTGGAAGTGAATTCTACAAGTCAATTACTTATTGAATGAAGACGTATTTCCTTGTATTTGTCTATGAGCCTACTGCCCATCAACTTCGCTGGATATCCCCCAAGTTCTAGTATTATGGGAGGGAAAAAAGCTGTCCATTTTCTCTGCCCCATGTACAGCTTTATAAATCTCTTTCATATCCCCCTTCTAATCATCTTCTGTAAACTGAAAGTCCCAAAGTCCCCCTTAACTTTTCCATGCAGGGAGGATACTTCAGCACCTCAATCTGTTGGAGAGATGATATCTCTGGTGTATTTTGGGGTAAGGAAAAAGAAATGTGACAGGAAACAGGATCTGCATCCTAAGAGAATAACTCAGTGTTGTAACACATGTGTTATATGCACAAGGCCTCTGGTTCTATCCCAGGGTTCCTTCTATCCTTTGTCCCATTAGTGGATCTAACAGCAGCTGTTTATGGGGGGGAGGGAAGGAAGGAAATTTTTGCCAACTGCCAGGTGGTGGCTGGAGATCTTCTGGAATTACAAGTTATCTCCAGCTAATAGAGATCACCTGGAGAAAATGGCTGCTTTGGAAGGGGGACTCTATGGCATTATACCCCATTGAAGTCCCTCCCCTCCCCAAACTCCACCCTCCTCAGGCTCCACCCCCCAAATCTTCAGGTTTTTCCCAACTTGGAGCTGGCAACTCTACTCAGATCTGGGAGTGCTGTTGTCATCAGAGGACACAGTTGATTGGATGAATACTTGAATGGATGGATACTGATTCAGCTTCCTACCATTCAACTTCCTAATAGCCAAGGTGCCCCAGTGTGCGGATATCTAAATCCACACCTTGGGGGCACCTGGGGGGCAAAGAGATTTTCCTGCACACTTGGGGCAATCTCCAGATATGCAGAAAAATCTGAAATCTATAAAAAACTATAGGGGGGATACTTAAATCCAGGGGTCTTTTGGGGGGGGAGCGCACCGGAGCGAAGCTCCGGGAGCTCAGGAGCCAAGCCCCGCCCCCAGCCAGCGTCCCGGAGAGTCTTCCAGGCAGCCGAATGTCAATTTCAGCTCCATTATATCCTATGGGCCATTGAAGTCAATGGTGAAAACATAGGGTATATTCTGGGGGCTGGAGGGAAGGGGTTTGAGGGAGAGGCTCCAAACTCACAGGATAGCTGATGGAGCCTCTCCCCAAGATACTCCACCAAGTTTCAAAAACATTGGATCAGGGGGTCCAATTCTATGGGCCCTCAAACAGGTTGCCCCTATTCCCTCCATTGTTCTCTATGGTGGGAAAAAGTAAGTTTTTTTCCCACTATAGAGAACAATGGAGGGAATAGGGGCAACCTGTTTGGGGTCCCATGGAATTGGACCCCCTGGTCCAATCTTCTTGAAACTTGGTGGGTATCTTGGGGAGAGGCTCCATCAGCTACCCTGTGAGTTTGGGGCCTCAAACCCCTCCCTCCAGCCCCCAGAATATACCCTATGTTTTCACCATTGACTTCAATGGCCCATAGGATATAATGGGGCCGAATTGCCGCCAAATTTCTTTCATTCCCTCTTTTCCTTCTCTCTTTTTCCTCTTTCCCTCATTTTTCTCTTCTCTCTTTCTTTCTTTCTTTCCCATCTTCTTCTCTTCTCTTTTTCCTCCTTTCCCTGTTTCCCTCCCCTTTCCTTCTCTTTCCTTCCCTCTTTCCTCCTTCTGTGGCCCAACTTCTCATGAGAAGGAGTTTAAACTTTAAACCCCTTCTCTCTTAGCTCCCCCACCCAGACCAGCTGGGGAAGGGAAGGGAGGCTTTTGAAGATGCCTCCCCCGCTTTTGCTTCCCCTTCTGACATCACTTCTGGTGATGTCAGGGGGCGTGGCATATGCTAATAGCCTAATAGCTCATTAGCATACCATATGCTAATGAGCTCCTGCAGCTGTTTTTCTACGAAAAGACCCCTGCTTAAATCCCCCCAAAAGTAAAAGAGTGTTCCCTGTGCATGCGCAGAGAATGCTTTGAGAACTGCCTTGCCGCTGCCACCACAGAGGGGCAGGAGAAGGCTTGGCAGGCTGGCCACTCAGGCCTCGCAGCTGCTGCCGCTGCTGCCATAGGGGGGTAAGCTTGGTAGGACTGACAGCTGGGAGCTGTGCGGGCCTTGCCATTGGCGCCGGGGAGTGGGGATAGGCTTGGCGGGCCTCGCTGTTGGTGCTGGGGGGGAGAAGGCTTACCTGCGGCTGCTTCCTCCTCCTCTGTGTGGAGGTCCTCCCCCCCGCGAGTATTGCGGGTGCCCCTTCTTGTAGCTTATAAAAGCAGCATGGAAGTATTTTTAGAGAAAAGAGCCTGCAGTGCTACTTCCAACTCAAAATAAAAATAAGAGCAAATTCATCAAGTGCATATGCCCTGTCCCATTTTTTTGCAATCCAGACCATGGCACACCATAAGCAGGGAAGATTGTAGAGGTTGCTGGGTAACTAGGATTGTAAAAGAACAGCTCTTGAGAGGTGAGCCACACATCATCTGTATGTCTCTGTAGGGATTTATTTTCTCTCCCCTCTCCTCCAACATTTTTTCCAAATTGTGTTCTGAGAAACTGTGGAGTTGCTCAGGAACTTATCAGGCTGATAGGATCCTGTCCAGATATTAAGATCTGACCTGTAGAAGTGAGGTAGGTGCCCAGTAAACATAGGGCCTTCTAATGTGGCATCCCAGTTATGGAATGCCGTTTCCATAGCTGTTTTCCTGCTGCTTATTCTGCCTAGGATTAGGAACCCGATGAAAATGGTTTTGTTTTAATGTCTTTTGCTTGATTTGGGTGCTTGGGTTTTCAGCACTTTACTATCCCTGATCATCTTCAGGGGAAAGGCAGCAATCAAATGTTTTAAGTAAAATAATCCCCCCCTGCCAGCTCTGGGTTGCAGTACTGTTCTATAAATGTTTTATATTAATGGATTTTGAGTTGATTTGTTGCTATATTTTATAATCATTCTGAGAGATTCACTCTAATGTGCCGACATGTGGGCACTGGCCTATTTTCAAGCATGTTCTCACTTCATGTGGTGAGAGGGTAGCACCTGCTCCAAGGCTCTTTTTGTAGCAGGAACTCCTTTGCATATTAGGTGACACACCCCCAGGGCTGGCTCCAGGTGTCTGGGCGCCCTAGGCAGGAAGCCTGGGGTGCCCCCCACTGGGGATGCCAACCTCCCGGTGGGGCCTGGAGACCGGGGGGCGGTGGCGGAGCGCTGGCTTTTCTGGAGGCTCCGCAGCTGCGGGGCCCCCAGGAAAGCCAGGGAAGGGGGTGGGGGTCTAGCCGCCGCCCCTCCTCCCAGCACCGGCTGTCCTGGGGGCTCCGCGGCTGCAGGACCCCCAGGAAAGCCGGGAAGGGGGTGGGGGTCTAGCCACCGCCCCCTCTCTCCCAGCGCCGGCTGTCCTGGGGCTCCGCGGCTGCGGGACCCCCAGGAAAGCTGGGAAGGGGGCGGGGGTCTAGCCGCCGCCCCTCCCTCCCAGCGCCGGCTGTCCTGGGGGCTCCATGGCTGCGGGACCCCCAGGAAAGCTGGGAAGGGGGCGGGGGGTCTAGCCGCCGCCTCCCTCCCAGAGCCAGCTGTCCTAGGGCTCCACGGCTGCGGGACCCCCAGGAAAGCTGGGAAGGGGGCGGAGGTTTAAACCGTCGCCCCTCCCTCCCAGCGCCGGCTGTCTTGGGGGCTCCATGGCTGCGGGACCCCCAGGAAAGCTGGGAAGGGGGCGGGGGGGTCTAGCCACCGCCCCCTCCCTCCCAGAGCCAGCTGTCCTAGGGGCTCCACGGCTGCGGGACCCCCAGGAAAGCTGGGAAGGGGGCGGAGGTTTAAACCGTCGCCCCCTCCCTCCCAGCGCCGGCTGTCCTGGGGGCTCCGCAGCTGTGGGACCCCCAGAAAAGCTGGGAAGGGGGTGGGGGGGTCTAGCCACCGTCCCCTCCCTCCCAGAGCCGGCTGTCCTAGGGGCTCCATGGCTGCGGGACCCCCAGAAAAGCTGGGAAGGGGGCGGGGGGTCTAGCCGCTGCCCCTCCCTCCCAGAGCCAGCTGTCCTGGGGGCTCTGCGGCTGCGGGACCCCCAGAAAAGCCGGGAAGGGGGTGGGGTTCTAGTGGCAGTGGGCGCCTGGTTAGGGCAGCGGGGAGCGCTTTTTTGGGGGGGGGAGTGGGGCACCATTTGGCGCCCCTGAGGCCGGGGCGCCCTAGGAGAGTGCCTAGTTCGCCCAATGGGCGATCCGGCCCTGCACACCCCTAATGTAGCCAATCCTCCAAGAGCTTATAGAGCTCTTCTTACAGGGTTTACTGTAAGCTCTTGGAGGATTGGCTACATTAGGGGTGTATCACCTAATATGCAAAGGAGTTCCTGCTACAAAAAGAGCCCTGCCTCTGTCACAGATGTGTAGAGGTTTCTTCAGAGACAAGTGGCTATCAACGCGATTTCATGAAAGCTGGGAGAAGTAAAACAGCTCTCCTAGCCCAGTTAAAGCACAGAAGACAGTCTGTACCTCCCCTTGCTTGTTTATAACCAGCAGACTGTTTTGATTGCCAGAGGACGTTACTCTGCATGGTCAGTGAAGGCGATGAAGTCAGAATAAAGCAAACCCTCATCTCAGGAGGTCAAGGCACTCTTATGACAACATTACGCCTAAAATCTGTCCAAGCGTGTCAGGTTTCTCACGTTGCTAATCAGAATTTCATCCAAGTCCTAAGGATTTTGCAGGCCAAGGCTGCTTTCTTCCAAATATGACTCATTCTGCCTAAAAATGCAGTAAGGTTGCCCACTTTAATTAGTGATCTAAACGAGATGCTTTCTTCCCAAATTGGTCTCAGCAGACAACGTATAAAAGGACATCTTGTTGTATGATGGGAAGAGAATAGTAGCCCAGGGAGGCCAGTTTCTAGTGGGAAAATGTGTGTGTGCGCGCATGTGTGCAGAGTTAAACCAATGACACACCTATATTAGCCATGCATAAAGAGAGAGTGACCATCTGTACATGGCAATGGCTGGCATACTGTCATGATGCTGTTGTGCCATACAGCACACACCAAAAAGCATCTTGAAGATACAGACTTGGTGCTTAGGGAGGGGGGCAACAGTGGGAGGGCTTCTAGTGTCCTGGTCCCACTGATGGCACCTGGTATTTTTGGCCACTGCGTGACAGAGTGTTGGACTGGATAGGCCATTTGCTTGATCCAGCATTGGCTTGTCTTATGTTCTTATGTTAGACCCAACATTACATTGCAACTTTTACAGTAGTGAGCAGCAGTTTTGCACAGCCACAAGCAGCCCCACAATTGGTCATGGAATCCTTGCAGAAGTGGGTATAAATCCATGTGTATCATATTTATTTATTTATTTATTTATTTATTTATTTATTATTCAATTTATACTCCGCCCTCCCAATTTATACAGACAGCAATGCATGTCAGGACACTCAGGGAAGGCTGAACAGGTGTTTTTCCTACAGCACCAGCCACCTCCAACATTTGCTTGGGTGGGAAAACACAGAAAGAAGCCATTTCTGCATCCTATAGCTGACCTAGTTGGTGCATCAAACACATAAGACTGTCCTGCATTGGTTATCTAATTAGTGATTTGAACTTCCATTTAAAAACAAAAGTCCCCAAGGTGAAAAAAATACTTATTTTTAGATTCTGTATACCAGTATGTGTTATATTATTATCCCTCCCTTCCCCCAAGGAGATCAGGGTAGTTTGCATGATTCTCCTTTCCTTATTTTTTCCTCGCAGCAACCTTGTGAGGTAGGTTAGGAGGAGAGAGAATGACTGGCCCAAAGTCACCAGTGAGTAGAATTTGAACCTGGGTCTCTCAATCTGATGCTCTAACCACTACAACACACATAGCAGAGTAGACAGCATTTTAGAAGTTTCCCCTTATTTTCTCTCACATAGGAGGGAATGCCTTGTCTAAGATGGAGCCTGTCATCTTTTAGATGTACTAAAAACACCCCTCATCTTCTGTCATATTAATCAGGATTCACTTTTTAATCAATCCAAATGTTTTATAGTGTATCACGCTAAAAAATTAACGAAGCAATTCTCAGTGAAGTCTATTGAAGTCAGTGAGCTTAGAAGGGTGTAACTCTGTTGAGGGCTGCAATGTAAATGTTGCAGTCTATCTTTTTAATGTTACTAAATGACAAGTGTCAAAACATGGAGATAAAATTACTATTAGATATGAAATATAGTCCTGAACACCTGAAAGTGCCTTAGTCAGACAGTGGACCACCTGCCTCAGTGTTGTCATCTGTCTCACAGGAACTCAGGCAGAGAGGTCCCCCACCCCAACATTTACTGCTCTTAAACTCTAGATGCTCACAGTGCTAAGTCATGCCATTTTAAGCCAAGTCATACCACTTTAAGGCCACTGAAGTCAATGTATTGATAGTCTTCCTGACCTTATCCAGCAAGCCATTCCATAAGGTGGGGGTCCTAATGGAGAAAGCATGTGTATGTACATGGAGTTGCAGGGTGGCACCTGCAGAAATCCCTGCTCAGAAGAGTGAAGCTGTCATGATGGAACATTTTGGGAGAGGTGGTCCTGCAGATGTTAGTGTCTAAGGCAATGAAGGGCATTGTATGTGATAGGCAATACCTGGGATTGAATTTGGTAACTGATGGGCAACTAATGGGAGTAATATGCATGCTCTGCCTTGTTCCTGATACTGAGTTGCAGCATTCTGCACCAACTAGAGTCTCCAAATTGACATCAAGGGGAGACTGTGCATTACAGTAGTCTGTTCTCAGTGTTACCATTGCATAGATCCAGGTGGCCAGATTTGCTGAATTAGGGTAGTGGGCCATCTTCTGGGGCTACTTGGAAGAAAGTATTTTCCTGTGGTTGCATTAACTTGATTCTCCAGCAGTAATATTAGAACAAGTATTACCCCTCCAATCTTAACCAAGTCAGCCAGGGTCAGCTGAATTCCATCATAGCTGGGAACCACAGGATCCTTCAAGATCTCCACTCTCTTGATCTCCACCTTCCCAACCAGCATTACCCCTGTCTTGTTAGGATTTACTTTTCAATTTGTTCACTTTTAACCTTTTAGCCACAGCAGACAGGCAGTGATTCAGGACCTCTACCACATCGCTGGGCGATTCGGATAAGGAAATACAGGTCTGGGTGTTGTCAGCATATTGATGGCAGTCAACCCCCACACTGCAAATGACATGTCCTAAGGGTTTTACTTAGAAGTTGAATAGCATGGGGATAGGATAGCATAGGAGTCACCTGAGTTCTTGGTAGAAACCCAGAAGAAATGTTTGGTGAGGTGTGAGATAAGGAAGTTTTTCTGCTTGAGTGTTTGCAGATGAGGAGCAGTTCCATCTTTGCAAAATAAAGCAATTACTAAACAGAAAGGAGCTAGTGAATCTGTCAGGCTGGAATTGAGTTTGTAAATATATGGAGCCTAATTGTTGGACCATCTCATTTGGAAAGCTCGTATAGAGAGACTCTGGGGAAAGAAATTGCAACAGATATTCAACATTGTGGAGAGAATGAGATACAACTTCACTGCTGTCTGATGTGCTTTCAAGCAAGCTGAGTTAAACAGAGACCTTGGGAACTTAAGCTACAACATATATTCAGCACTGTGGTGAGAATGAAACGTAACCCTATTGCTGTTTGATATGCTTTCAAGCAACAAGTTGAAGTCGATGATTTGTGCTACATGCCACAGCATTATACTGATACTGAAACTATAAGGTATTTTGATATTGTATGTACTTTGAGAGGCATTTTTAAACAGTATTTTAAATATTCTTTAGTAATTTTCATGCAAATGTTACATTATATTACTTGAAAAGCATCCTGAGCATTTGCTCAGTTAACGGAGAAGACTATCAGACCTAGAACCCTCTAGGTGCAAAGCATGTGCTTTTCTCCTGAACTACAGCCCCTCCCTGAACATTTAATGAATGCCCAGGAAATAGTGGCTTATTCAGAAAACACTATCCAGTGGTTATTCAGCACCCACATTCACAAAGGAGACTTCCAAAGGAAATTTTGGGATCCAGCTAGCTTTGGCTATATAGTGAATGACACCACATTTTTCTTCTTACCTCTCTCAGGTGCAGGCTGGTGCTATTTCAACTTTTCTCTCTCTTTCTTTTTGTATTTTTGTGTCTGCACCTGGAAATCATGGCAACCTCTGGTGACTGACCCCTACTGGGTGCCTGGAGGATATTCAGAGAGGTGGCTAAATAAAGCCTTCCTCTGTTCGCCTGACTTGGTATTCCAAGGAGGTCTCCCATCCAAGTACTGACCACAATCAGCCCTGCTTAGCTTTATAAACCTGATGAGACTGGGTTTGCCTAGGCTATTCAGGTCAGGGTGCTGTTTCAACTCTTAACAAGCACATCAAGGATTGGCTTGGCAGAACAGCACATAGACAATGTTCTTTCCTGCTCTGGAGATAAAGGCTAATCTTACAAGCCTGTGACAGCACACCCACTGTGTCACATGGCAATTAAAGAAAACTCTTCAGTTGAAAGTCAGCCCCTCCCCTTAAGCTTTTTGGCTGGAATGCTGGGACTGCAAAACAGAAATGGGTAATTGCCGAGAAAGCCCCTCAAGCTTATTGGAACCAGTCTAAAACGTACGACTGTACAGACACTGTTGCTGTTGTCAGTGCTGAAGAACAGCTTCATGTGATAAAATCCAGATGTCAGTGACTTAAAGACACACAGTTTTAAAGCAAGGAGGGACCAGTTTGTGCAGCACAGAGGAAGTGGATTACCAAAGAGGATTCAGAATGAGTGAGCAACAGCCAGATATTGTATTTATACTATAGGTAAAAACCTGCTTTGCTGTGGAGGCTTTCCAACACAGGAGGACTCTGGGTGATGTAGTTCAGTGAGTATACTGTGACATTCTTTTTTAAAAACCCACAATTATATGAACACATAAGATTTTAAAAGACCAACATCTAAGTATCATAACCAAATATCCCTCATAACAAAGGGATCCCTCACATGTCCAGCAGCACTGATCAGAATCCCCTGAAATTTTGGCCAGTCTCTGTGTAGTACGAAGAAAAAAAACATTTTCAGGCAGTTTTCTCTGCTGCCGACATCTAAAGAAAAGATTAGGGACCCTTTAAAGGTTGGGAATTGTTCTGGGAGAACTTGAGTCCCACTCACAGAACCAGAGCTCCTAGGCTTTCTTTAATGACTTAAGAGCAGGGCTTTTTTGTAGAAAAAGCCTAGTGGGAACTCATTAGCATAATAGACCACACCCAACAGCAGACACTCATTAGCATATTAAGCCACACCCGGACAGCACAGCGCATTAGCATATTAGGCCACACCCCCATGCCTTCCCTTGTCTTGCCCGGGCACCCGGCAGCTGTGGGGAGCCCAGGCAAGCCGGCCCTTGGCCAGTCCGGAGAAGGCATTTAAATGCCTTCCCAATCCTCCCAGGGCCCCCCATGACCCGCCCGCCTCAGAGTCACTGAGGTGTGCGTTGCTCTCCAGGCCTTCCCTCTGTAGCCACACACACAGAGGTTTTGGCTATAGTGGGCGTGGCCAACTGTGAAGCCATCCGGAATTCCGTTCCTGTGCGTTCCTGCCCCAAAATAGCCCTGCTTAAGAGTTAAACCTACCTTGGATTTTTCCTTCCCCCCCATGTCTCCTCTTCAAGACTGCATGTACTGAGGAGTCAGATCGGGAAATGAGGTTGCCATTTACTTAGTGGGCACTTATTTATTTCATTTCCAGCCCTTCTTTCCCCGCAATGGAGCCATTGTTTTCTTCTCCTCCATTTTATCCTCACAGCAACCCTGTGAGGTAGGTTAGGCTGAGAGTCTGTGACTGGCCCAAGGTCACCCAGCCAGCTTCTATGGAAGAATGGGGATTTGAACCTGGGGTCCCCAGACCCTAGTCGGACGCTCTAACCACTACTCCACAACGGCTGGCTGCTAGTTTGTTGAAGAGTGCCTTTCATCAGTGTTTCCTCCTCAGAAGGAGGAGCCCATCTGAAAGAGGGGAGGAAACAGCCATTCCTCCTGGGCCCAGCTCCAGCAGAGAGTTCCCTGCTCTCCAGTTTCCAGCTGTCACTGATGTGTTGGCCAGAGGAAGGACAGGAAACAACTAGACACCCCTCCGCCGTGCCTGGATCCAGGTCACGAGAATGTTTCTACTGAATTTTAATGACCATTTCCTTCATTCCATTTGTCAAAAAATGGCAGCTGATACACTCTTGTATATAGGGTGGTGGAAAGCGCCGTCAAGTCACAGCCGACTTATAGCTCATGGGGTTTTCAAGGCAAGAGACCCAAAGAGGTGGTCTTTCCTTGCCTCCTTCTGCGGTGGTCTCCCACCCAGGTCCCAATCACTGATCCTGGGCCATCCAGGTCAGGGCATATATGAATAATCTCAGTACACCTATCACTGATTTTTTAAAAGTCTCCAGAAGCCCCCATCCAGTGGCAAGGGGGGGGGTTAGGGCAAATAAAATAGAATCATAGAATTTAAAAGTTGGAAGGGACCTAAAGACCATCCAGCCCAACACCCTGCATCATGTAGGCTGACTTAAAGCATCCCTGACAAATCATCATCCAATCACAGCTTAAACGCCTTCAAGGAGGAAGAACCAACAACATCTGCAGGCAACTGATCCCAACGCTGAACTGCCCTTGTTAATTTTTCTCTCTAATATCCTGCCAGTCTATAATATCCTGCCACCCATAATTTAAACTGGAATATCTCCCTGCCCTCCTCTAAATGACAGCCCTCCATACCCCCTCGCCTCTTCTTCTCCAGTCTGAACATTCCCTATTCCTGCAGCCTTTCTTTGTAAGGCTTAGTCTCCAAACTCTGAATCATCCTCATCACTCTCCTCTGCACCTGCTCTAAAGTTTCTAAGTTCTTTCCTTAAAAAGGCCCCCAGAACTAGATGCAATACTCCAAATGGGTTCTGACTAGTGCAGTATACAGTGGTACTATCCTACCTCGTATCCTAGACACTGGCACTGAGAATGGCACTAATGTGGGTGGAAGTGGGAAAATCTAAACCAGGGTCCCCCAACATGGTGCCCGTGGGCACTATGGTGCCCACTGACCCCTTTTCTGGAGCCCACCAAGTGTTTTAGAAAGTGGGGGGGGGGGCAGGTAGGGCTTTTGCCCAGCAAGGCTTCTGACTGACTAGTGAAGATTTGATTGGCTGTGCAGAATTTTTAAAATGTTGCTTTGGCAACCTCTGCCACTGCAGCACAAGAATCTGCCCTGTGTTACTGATGTTAAGATGTGGCAATCATTTTGTGGCTGGCTCTGACTCCCATGGCAGTCATTTTGTGGCAGGCATTTTGTTGTTGCACCCACCATGCTGTGTCAGAATTCCAAATGTGCCCATGGGCTCAAAAAGGTTGGGGACCCCTGATCTAAACATCTGGTTTGTTGTGATCTTTCCTGAAGCCAGGCAGCAAAGTAGGTTTGGGAAGGATTGCAAGAAAAATGGTGAAAACCTGGGAGGTGTGTGGAAGCACTATGATGGTATGCAGAAGCATGGGAAAACTCTGCTTTCCAATAGCATCTCTGCCTGGA
Source organism: Gekko gecko (assembly GCA_029375565.1). Taxonomy (NCBI): domain Eukaryota; kingdom Metazoa; phylum Chordata; class Lepidosauria; order Squamata; family Gekkonidae; genus Gekko; species Gekko gecko. The sequence goes on from JAPDNY010000013.1 coordinate 42,772,588, forward strand.
CAAACACTCCGTGCACAAAGGACCCTCCAAGCCAAGGAATTGTTAATACTCGTTTTCAAAAATAGTAGCCTGACTGGGGGCAAGGATTGGGTTAGGGAGAAAGTGGGGAAGAACTTGTTGAATTTGGATAAGACTCCTAGGCTGGAATTGTGTTTTTGGAAGTGCTGTGCATCTTATAGATCCAACACAGTTGGATGGAAAGACTGGTAAGATAGTGGCTCTTTGGCAGTCTAAAAGAGGTACATATCATTCTGACTTTCCTATTCAGGTGCAACAGCATGTCTTGGTCTGAACATGAGCACAGATGCAGGGAAAAGTTGTGCTTGCCCTGGAGTACAAAAAGCTAAATCTCTTCCGGGAGGGAGGGAGGGAGGGAGGGAGGGAGGGAGGGAGGTTTGTCTTCTGTAAAGGACTGGGTAATGAGAAAAATCACAAAACACAAGAGAAAATCTCAGTTTGGCCAGTAGATGGCAGAAGAGGGATGCATTGTATAATTTTGTTTCCCTATTCATTTTGGCATTTCTGATTTTTAAAAGACAATGGTAGACTACTCCTTGCCTTGCAGCTTTCCATGTGTTATTTTGAAATTTCTCAGTGTTGTGAATCTCAGATTTTTAAAAAAGATCACAACCTGTACACAAAGGTTTTGTTTGCTTGGCTGTTGCTTCCTGTCCTCTATGCAGCATTCTCAAACACATCCCCCCCCCCCCGCTTTGATCCTCTTGGAAAAGGCAATGTCTAGTGTACAAAGAAGAAGCGAAGAAGACCCTGCAGGGGGCAGCAAGAAGACAATAAGATAGGATAGTGATGTCAGCACCTCTCCTGTTAAGTGTCATTTGCTACTCTCTGGGCAATTTCCCCCTTCTTCTCGGAAACGCCACCCTCAGTTTTACCCTCTCTCTCAGCTAGAGATGTAGTTAGGAACCTATCTCTGTCTCCCCTGTTTCCTATCAAGTGTGTTAATTCCTAAATAAATTATCTACCCTTTAATCAGGCTGTGCACCGTTGCTGTTTTAATTACTCTGCCAACAGATCCTAACTGAATATATCCGACCTGGAGTCAATGCAGGAAGTTGCTCTTGAGTCATGCTGCAGAACTGGTGTGTCTCGACTGTTGGTGAACTCGATGGGAAAGGGGAAACAGGAAGCCTTTGAACTAAATTTGGACCCACTATAAAACGGTGCGTCTATGGAGAAATGCTGTCCTAATCTAGATAATCCAGATATAATTTCATTTTAATCTCCACTCATCCAAATTTATTTTATCCAGTTTGAGTCCAGTGGCACGTTTAAGACCAACAAAGTTCTTTTCAAGATATAAGCTTTCGAGTGCAAGCACACCTCTGTGTCCAAATAAGTGTGCTTGCATGAAAGCTCATACCTCGAATAAAACTTTGTTGGTCTTAAGGGTGCCACTGGACTCAAACTTTGTCCTTCCGCTTCAGACCAACACGGCTACCCACTTGGTTTTATCCACTCTGTTCATGTAACTGACTGTAGTGTTTCCCAAAATTTTGATAGGTGGGTCGCGGCCCCCTCCATAGGTTTAAATGCATGCCTGATCGAGTGTCGTGTTTAGCATGTTGGGCAAGGACCTGGGAGACCCAGTGGATTTCAAAACAAGGTGAGGATTTGACTGGGCTCTCCCAGGTCCTATCCCAACATGCTAAACACTACACTGCCTTAGACCAGCCGTGCCCCCTTAGTTCCACATGGTTGTTGTTGGGATGAAATGGGGAAGAATCATGCATGCCTCCCTCAAAAATAAAAATAAACCCAACAAATCACGAAGGCAGGCAGGCAGATAGATCTCTTAATGGCAGGTAGCAACTGCAGGGCCCTGACTTGGCTGGCCCAAGCTAGCCTGATCTCATTAGATCTTGGAAGCGAAGCAGAGGCTGGCCCTGGTCTGCAGTGGGATGGGAGGCCACCAGGGAATTCCATGGCCATTGTGCCGAGGAAGGCCATTGCTGGCAAACACCTCTGTTATTTCTTGCCTACAACCCCTGTAGGGTCACCATAAGTCAGCCGTGACTTGGCACCTTATACACGACAACTGCGGGAGTCCTTTTCTTTCTTTCTTTTTTTTTGTAGTAAAACTCTCCTAAAGAGGAGAGAATTTTATTCTTTTTATAAGAAAAAGGTAGGGTAGACAGCTGGAGAAAGAGAAAGAATGGAGTGAAATTTTTCTGTTAATAAGGGTTAGTTTTAGTTAGTACTATTTTTAGCATCCATCGTGGTTAGAAGATCTTCTTTTTAACAGTCCAAAGTCCAAAATAACTCTGTTAATGAAGTTAGTAAAGTCCATTGGGGTTAGTTATTAAACAGCTCCTTCCAGATGTTACACGAACAGTCACTACTCCCGTTATCTTCTTAGGTCTCTTCAGCTAAAAATTGAGTCCATTTCAGCTTGATGACTCCCTCTCCGTCACCTCTTTCCCCTGGGCTGCTGTCTTCATCGCTGCTTGCATTAATCCAAGGTTTGAGATCTGCTTCCTCCATGCTGGCGTGTCTCTTCAGAAGTTTTGTTGCTTTGCAGATGGATTCCATCTTCTCTCGTTTCTCTTTTTCCTTATATTTCCGACCAGCAATTTTTACGGGCTTCATACTCACTACAGATGGAATTAGATCTCTAATGCATTGCCTGCTCGGCTCAGCAACCCCTTCTCCTGGCAGATTATTTTCCTTTATAAAAGCAGAGTAGGCTTTGGGAGCCATGTCCGCCTCTTCTTTTAATTCATTCGCTTCACTGCCAGTTAGGGGTGCCAAGTCATTCGCCAAGGTAAAATTGAGATCTTCATTCTCTCCTTCTTTCTCGCCCAAAAAGATTAGCATCAGATTAGCCTTCCTTGTTGTTTCCGAGATTTGCTTTTGCCGACTGATGAGAGCACTTTCCACTTTAAACAAAGTTTCGTTGATTTTCTGCATTTGCTCCAGCAGGGGCCGCAGTAACTCATTTTCCTGTTGATTGACAGCAAGCACTGGGGGGGGGTTACCCGGACCGGAAGTCCCTCCCTCTTCTCTTCCGGTTTTTGCAGGACCGTTTTCAGCATCGCCATTTTCTTTTTTGTTTACTTTTTTCAAAGTTCGTGCCGCATCCCTCAAGAAGCTAACACTGTCGCGATCGCCTGCAAAACCCCAACGGTACCTTCACCAACACTTTTTTCTCTTTACCCCCCTCTTCGCGCTCCCTTTGTAGATCTCGCTTCTCAAAAGGGACGGGGACTCCTCCCTCCTCCCTACGCTTATACGCTTGCGGGGGGGTTTAATCTAGCTTCAAACTAGATCTTCAACTCACGGTTCGATGCAATTCTTCTTTTTATCTTAATTCATGCCGCTTTCTTCACTCCTGGTGGAATTCGGAGGCGCTGCTAAGTCCCATTACAGGGTCACTACGCAGCAGGGCCGATTGGGGCGGGGAGAAAGCCTCAATTTCCTGGCTGTCTGCCGGCAAAGAGGCTACTCCCCAAAGCGCCCCCGGTTCAGAGCCTTTGCCTAAGGCTCACTAGGGTCTTGCATTCATGCAAAGACCCCCCCAAACTGCGCGTGGGCTAACCACCTCCGGGAGCGTCCCGAAAGGTGGCCGCCATTCGCAACGCCGAAACTGAAACCCCTGCAGGAGTCCTTTTCTGATTGAAATGGAGTCTGCATTTAACTATTTCCCTCCTGTTTTGGAATGTCAGTTGACCCTCTGGATCCACTTTGTGCTCTGAACTATATGATGCCTGTGTGTTTCCAGCCCCAGGGCAAATAACAGCTCTGGCAGGCTGATTGAGGATGGAAAAAGGGGCACAGCGTTGAAGGGGTGCAACTCTGCCACCCGCCCTGCACTGCAGTACTGTTTACAGCTCCCCTAAGATCTTACTGAGATAGAACATTGTACAACTCGATCTGGCATGCATTTAAAACTATGGAGGGGGTCGCGACCCACCTATCAAAATGTGTAGGTCTTTGACGTGCTACAGGAACCTGTTGCTTTGGCTGCAGAACAACTGCACGTCGAAGACCTACACATTTATTATAGCACACGTTTTCATGAGTCACAGCCTGCTTCATCACGTGTTGCACTCTGTTGTCAGATGAATACATATGCAAGGATACAAACAGAAATGATAGCCACGGGGGGTTGTTACAAAGAGGCCAGAAGGCCCCGCCATTAGGTGAGTTGTGCTATATTTTATCCTGCTACATTACAATACTCTGAGTGGAACATTTTACCCTTTTAACTGGATCCAGTTATCATCTGCAATTGGCAGACATTCTGCTTGTAACCATAGGGTAACCAAGTTGAAGCCCTGTCTTCATCTTTGCCCAGCCAGTCAGGATTCTGGGATGTGCATACACCCTCTGGGCACTGATGATGCTTCTGGGATTCCCCTGCATCTGTCAAGTGTTGCGCAGGCAGTATCAGGGAATGTCAGTGTGTCATTGCTCTGTCCCTTGAAATGATGTCACTGCTCACAGACAGGCAGGGAGGGCAGAAATCCATATTGCACGAGGCTGCTCAGCTCTGATAGACAAGACTTATCCTTCATCTGTGCCTCCATCTTTGGTTTAGCCCCATTTGTGAGGTTCTAGGAAACAAGTTCTTCCACATCTATTACATCCATTACACTGCTCTTTGGAGCTTCTTCCTAGGAGCCCAGGGTGGCACACACAGTTCTGCCTTTCTTCTTTTATTCTCATAATAACCTTGTGAGGTAGGTTAGGCTGAGAAAGGGACTGGAGCAAGAAGAAGAAGAGATTGGATTTATACCCCGCCCTTCACTGCCCAAAGGCGTCTCAGAGCAGCTTACAAACTCCTTTCCCTTCCCCTCCCCACAACAGACACCCTGTGAGGTAGGTGGGGCTGAGAAAACTTCTGACAGAAACTGTCCTTGAGAGAACAGCTGTGCCAGAGCTTGTGACTGACCCAAGGTCACATCAGCAGGTGCAAGTGGAGGAGTGGGGAATCAAACCCGGTTCTCCCAGATAAGAGTCTGCGCACTTAACCACTATACCAAACTGGCTCTCTCAAGGTCACCCAGTGAATTTTATGTTGTGACGAGGATCTGAACCCAGGCCTCCCTGCACTAGTCAATCAACTAGGAGAAGAAATGAGTTACTTTTTAATGGGAAGAACAAGGAATGTTACCCATAAAGCAGCTCTCCTTATTCTAACAGAATTAGAGCTAATTTTATAAATGTGAATGTGGCTTATTGTGCTACAGACAGCAAAAAGGATTTTAAAAACTCCCTCTCTCACACTCTCTATATTTTACTAGGTACTATGTATTATAGGCGCATACACCTCTGCCCTTGACTTTCACTTCGCCTGGGTTGCCATCCTCCAGGTGGGACCTGGAGATCTCCCAGAATGGCAGCTGAGCTGCAGACTATAGAGATCTGTTCCCCTGGAGAAAATGGAGGATGGGCTCTAAGGCATTCTATCCTCCTGGGGTCCCTCCCCTCCCCTCCCCCAACCCCACCCTCCCCAGGCACCACCCCCCAAATCTCCAGGCATTTCCCCAGCCAGGGATGGCAACCCTACTTCCCCAGTTCTAGTTCCTAAACCACTTGAAGGTCCCCTGGTCACTTCAAATACTCTTCCCCCTCTCCATTCCTGCTCCTGATGCTTGATGCATCCTTCCACGGCATAGAGCTACCTTTCTCTTAAGCCTCAGGTCCAAACCCACCTTTTCTAAGGACGTTTTGCCCTAACCCTATGCAACCCAATCCTGTGCAATGTTTATTCAAAAGAATGTCCTACAGGGTCTAATGAGACTTACTCCCAAGTAAGTGTTCAGAGTTGCAACCTGAGTCCACAGTCATCTGCAACTGAAATGAGGCCTAAGGGTGGGCAACTACGGTTCCTGGCACTCAGCCCAGGTTCCCCTTCCTTGGTGCCCCCTATCTAATTAATGTTGGGAGTGCCTTGGGGCAGGGACTTGCCTTTTTTGTCTGTAAGGCAATGTGTACACTTACAGTTCTAAATAAAGTAATAGACAATAACGCTTTTACTTGATATTCTGACTTCTGGATTAAGACAATAAAGTTCACATCATTAGAGTACGGAAGACCAGGGAAACCCAGGTTCAGATCCCCACATCAAGACACTTATTGGGAGACCTTGGTCCTTTCATTGTCTCTCAGACTAACCTACCTCATGGGGTTGTTGTGGGCTTACCAGGTGTTCTACTGTGGCCTCTGCCCGCCTCTGCCCACTGTTTCCACTGCCAGTCAGCAGGGTGGTGTGTGTGGGGGAAATGTGGGGAAAGAATCATGATGCCATTTCTGGCACAAACCTGGAAGTTATGTCATTGCATCAGTGTGATGCTGTAGGGTCTCCTTTGGGGGAATCCTAAAGCATCGCCAACAAGGTTTGCAGTGGAAGTGATGTCACGCTGCTGGTGCAACGCCATTTCCTCCGCCCCCTCCCTTACCCACCAGTTGCCAGCAGCCCTAGGTTGTTGTAAGGATAAAATTGAGCTTCTCCTTGGAGGAAGGGCACTCTTCTTTCAAACCAGTCATACATTTGCCCTCTTATTTCAGCCCTTGACACCAGGGGTTATGAATCAGTGCAACGCAGAGGCTGCCCTTTGCACCATCATGGCAGCTTTGCTAGAGGAAAGAACTGCAGACCTTCTCTTTGCTGCGCTGCAGTTCCACCCTTACAGAGTGGCAGAGGGTGATATTGCAGCTACCAATTCACCTGGAATCACGAGCCACAACAGGTCAGTCCTGGTCCTGTGGAGCTGCTGATTCTGGCCTGATTTCTGAGCTGCTCTAGGATGTCCATTCTTGCTTGTCTCCAAACCACCAGAGGCAACAGTGAACAGGCTCCTGCGCTGTTACTATAGTGCAGAAGAGGGAATTTTGGCAGGCACGCTTTTGTGACTCAGCAAGCTGCACATGCCAAAATGCCCTCTTGTGCACATGCAGCAGCTTTGGCTGCAGTTACGGACACGGTTAGCAGTGTGTCCAGTGCCACACACTCCTATATTGGACTGGTTACATGGCCTAACAGCGAAGCTTTGAAACTGCCTCCCCCGCTGTGGTTTTTCCTGATTACTTAGCTTGGGCTATTTTTTAACTTTAGAGAACACTTGCCAGAATGAGTGGGTGAAGGATGGCATTTTTATTTATGTAAAAAAAAATCTGCTTTGGAACATCAGGAATATGTAACATATGTCTGTGCCTTTGTTTTCTTTTTTAATTGGTGGCATTTATTTAATTTTGAACACAGATGACTTAGGGAGGAATAATGATCTCAAATATGTGGACTCCAAAGAGCAAGGAAATTGCTTAATTTCTCCCTGACGTCCTCTGTGGGGTGCGTGCGCTGTGCTCATCTGCATGATAGGATCTAAATAAAACACAACCTCAAAGAATTAGCAGGGCTGGGGGGGGGAAGATGCATCATTCATTAGGAATGATTAAATTCCATAGATTTCCATTTGTCAGGCCCCCTTCCCTTCACCAAGTTGCACATGCTGAAAATGAGCAACATCCTCCACGTCAACCCGGGACCCCAGGGAGGTATGCAAAGCATGAGCAAGTGATTAGAAGCTGGCATTCCAGGAGAATCAACTTGGGAATACTTTGGGAGTTGAGAATGACATCGCAAAAGAATTCATTGTGGTGGCTGGTTCCAGACGTTTGGGACTTTGATCTCCAATGCAACTAAAAATGAGAAAGTTTCCTAGAAAATAAAGTATTGTTAAAACAAACAAGCAAAAAAAAAGAAAAAGAAAGAGAGGGCAGGACAAAGTGCTTTTTATATATAGCTTTGCTGTGTGGGTGTTCAGCTGTAGTCTGTGTGGTCGTTTCTGGGACATCTCTGGGGTCTTTAGCCTGTGGGCAAAAACTCTGCCCCGAAACAGAAGGGCCCTTCATCCCGAGAAGCCCACAAAAGCTTAGAAGTTATTTTGACAAATGGAAGTTTATTGTTCTGTAAGTATGGGTTTAATGGTTAAAAAAAAATCAAGTCAGACTTGGGTGGTACCATCACCACCCTCCTCTCCCCTCCCCTCCCCTGGCAGCCATTTTCAAACGAAGGAAACCTCTGGCCAGCAGCAGCTACTTTTCCAAGGAGGTTTAGTTAGTTTGTGGTGACTATGAACTCCCCAAAATAATGAGGAGAAGGGAATAAAGCAAATAGAAAGCAAACTCTGCCCCCACATTTCTAACACGAAGGGGGACACACATTCCCCTTGTGCCCCCACCCATAATTACAACCATGGAGGTCCACAACCCTCCCTCTCCTCCCAAAGAAATTACGTTTAATCTTATGGACTGTGCGGTATGTAAAGATCCTACAATTACGAACATGTTCTCCTCTTAATATGTGCCAGTAAGGAGGCACACCAAGTCAATTTCTTATGAATCAATTAATATGGGGAGGGGGAGAGCAAGAAAACAATGTCTCGGTTTTCCCAGTATACTGGCAGAAAGGCACTTTCTTTCGCCTAACTCTCACCAATGTGGTGAACTGGTATCGGTGCTATGCTACTTCAAGCTGTCTTCATTCGTCCATACAAGAAGTGATCCCATACAAAAGAAATTCTTTCCACACAGAGAACTAGCACGCCAAGGAGAAGGCTTTGAGCATCTGGATAACTGATGTGGGTAAGGAGACTGTTGAGAGATGGTATTCGATCAGTTTGGTGTAGTGGTTAAGTGTGTGGACTCTAATCTGGGAGAACCGGGTTTGATTCCCCACGCTTCCACTTGCAGCTGCTGGATGACCTTGAGCAAGCTGTAGTTCTGACAAGAGCTGTCCTTGAAAGGCCAGTTCTCAAAAAAGCTTTCTCATCCCCACCTACCTCACAGGGTGTCTGTTGTGGGGAGGGGAAGGGAAAGGAGTTTGTAAGCCGCTCTGAGACTCTGTGTGAAGGGCAGGGTATACAATCTCTTCTCTTCTTCTTCTAACTCCTCCTGCGAACAGTAGCTGTGAAGGGAATCCGAACTCCGACCGTTCACTGTACCATGGGGTTAAGGGGACTGAGTGGGAAGGGTGGCTATTCTGACCCTGGGAGGCCTCATGGGATCAGGGATACCTGTGATTGGAGGGGGGTTGGTTGGAAGGTATGGTGGTGGGAGGAGATATTGGAAAGAAAGAGGACAGAGATATGGTTATGCTCACTCCCTTTCCAATCTCTGTCCCATCCTGACACGCAATGGTAGTGAGGTTAGGAAATTTAGCCCTTCTCCGATATTGATGTTGTGCAATGCCAGGTCCATTAATACTATGACTGCAGCTCTCCAGAGTTACTTTGTGACTCAATGAGTGGACCTGGCACGCGTGACCAAGACCTTGGCAAGGAAGGGACAGTTGCTCTAAAAGAACTGACCTCCCCCCTGGGTTTTATGGTCCTTCATTAATCCTTAATTAATGTTGCCACTAAGCTGTGGAGCCTTGTGAGCAAAAAATCTACTTTGTGAGTTACTGGTATTAAAGTTGTGAGCAAGTGATTTGGCTACTGCATAAATTAGTGTGCTCTGGAGCCATCCTTCCTGAGCTAAGACAAAATGTGTGAGCTGGAGACTAAAAAACTGTGAGCTAGCTCACACTAGCTCAGCTTAGAGGGAACACTGAGGAGAGGTGACAATACTAATTTGGGAGTCTTTCTGCTTCAGGGCAACCCCCACCGTGGAGATCTCTGGCACTGACAGTGTTGTCCTGGTGTGGGATGCCAAGGACAGTATGGCTATCTTGCTGTTGTACTGACCGCCTAGTGCACCAACAGATACCCTGTTGAACCTGATGGAGGTGGTGGCAGAATGGACCTTGAGATACCCCAGGATGGTTGTGCTGGGTGATATCAACATCCATGTAGATGCCATTTCCTCTTCACAGGCTTCAGACCTAATTACGGCACTGTATTTATTTAGATTTCTACCCCGCCCTCCCCACGAATGGGCTCAGGGCGGCTAACAAACTGGGGCACCATGTGCCATTACATAAAACAAGTAAAACAGGATAAAACTGAATAAATACCAGTAACTACATAAAGCGCTCAATGTGGTTGCTCTTAAATTAAGGCAAGATGGTGTCCAGTAGATGTTGCCTTCATCCCTGTACCACAGTACTGATCCACCATGCCACTGAAGTGTGGTTGTCATGGGGCTGCTCTGTTGTTGTTGATGGTAGTGGTGGCTCCTAGTCAAAGGCCTTGCGGAAGAACTCTGTCTTGCAGGCCCTGTGGAACTGTACAAGGTCCTGCAGGGCCCTGATCTCCTCCGGGAGCTCATTCCACCAGGTAGGAGCCACCACTGAGTAGGCAGCATTTGGATTACAGCATTATAGAAGAAGAAGAGAAGAAGAAGAGATTGGATTTATATCCTGCCCTTCACTGCCCAAAGGCGTCTCAGAGCAGCTTACAAACTCCTTTCCCTTCCCCTCCCCACAACAGACACCCTGCGAGGTAGGTGGGGCTGAGAGAACTTCTGACAGAAACTGTCCTTGAGAGAACAGCTGTGCCAGAGCTGTGACTGACCCAAGGTCACATCAGCAGGTGCAAGTGGAGGAGTGGGGAATCAAACCCGGTTCTCCCAGATAAGAGTCCGCGCACTTAACCACTACACCAAACTGGCTGCATTGGGATTCTTCCAGGTTGTATCGGGCCCCACACATCAAGCAGGCCACATGCTAGATTTGATCTTCATGCTGGGTGTGAATGTTGGCCAAATCCCTAAAGACAGAGTGCCATGGTTGGATCATTTTGCTCTGAAGGCCCATCTGGATAGTTGGACCCTCCCTGCACAGGCAGTGAGCAGATTTATGCTCACCCACGGAGACTCATTAATCCAATCGGTTTCCAGAATGTGGCCTCCATTGTGTCTGGAAGCTTTTGCCCATCTCAATTGTTTAAGGAAATCAGGTCTCTTGCATCCCTTTCAGGGGACTTTCAAAATTCTAGTGGATTGACTATTAGCTGTGAGACATTTGCGAGGTATTTTGCAGAGCAAGTCTTGTTGCTCCGCCATGACCTTCCCACCACTGTTGATACATTAAGTAAACTAGGGGCCCCTTGGCTGTCTTCGGGTTCAGTAATGGATCAGTTCAGGTGACTCTGGCTCTTTCTGCATCTGTCTGCTTCCCTGCTGTTTTTCCGTAGTCACGTCCAGATGTTAATCTCCTTTTGCATTGCATCCTGCTGTCACTCTCCTTGTGCATTGGGTTATTTTGGAGCTTCTGCATTGTTTTATGGATGTTCAGCATTGACTTCGCAGTCATTATGGCATTGCCCCAGGGTATCTGAATGGTGTTCTGGACCAGACCTTTTGCCTCTTCCACTTCCAATTCAGAGGGAATAAGAAGCAGACTACTTGATGCGGCTTTAGTCATCTCAGCCCATTCCCCTGTCCCTATTTCTTTTCACCTAGCATGCAACTTGGAGGGCAGGTAGAGGGGCAGCCTGGGAAGGTCCTTTGGGAGTTTGACGTTTCTAGCTTGCAGGGGGGCCATTTGACACGCTCCCCCCCTTTGTACATTAGATCCCAGGGAGGGCTCTTTTCTCCCTTTCCCAAAGCCAGTCTGCACACAACTTTGAGGGCAGGTGGAGGGGCGGCCTGGGGAGGTCCTCTGGGAGTTTGTTTTGTTTGTAGGGCCACAGATGTATCTGGCCTTGTGTCAAGCAATTGCGTATACTGGAGATAGTAATAGTACCAATGTGTACCTGGAAAAAAAAAGTAAATTCCAAAATGTAACAATTAGTAAAATATAATCAATAAAAACATGAGAAATTAAATATAAACAAAGGAATACCTTCCAGTTTAGGGACAATGTGACAACAATATGTAACAGTGCAGACATAGATATCATGAACTTAAATAGCGTACTAGAGAATAATGCGATACTGATGTAGTGTCAGAGGAAATTTTTTGGGGGGGATATGACATAGCAAAAGAACTTAAAGAGATAGTGCCCATATGATGCAATGCTAATGTAACGATGACAATGCAAAAGTACTTAAGGAGATAATACCCATATAGTGCTGGTGTAGTGTCAGACGTCACAGAAAGGGAAAAATTTTGTTTAGGTATGACAGTACAAAAGGACTTAAAGTGGAATTGTCAAAGATAGTACCCATAGGCAAAGAAATAGCACAACAAATATTTCACAATGCCATAAAAACAGGCTAGTACTAGAACTAGTAGACTGTGGCAACAGATCATTATAACGTTACAATGCTGTCGTGATCAAGCAATTCCCATTTTTTAGAAAAGTTCACTGGTGGGAGAAGGGGGACTGTGGCCATGTTGTGCTGAGGCCAAGGAAAGTGCTAGGAAAATTGTTGTGGGGGGATGCTTCGTTGCCACAGAAAATACAGGGACATTCACAAAAGCAATGAACTACACGGAGAATCATCTTCATGTGGAAGTAGCTTGGGGCCCAGGTTAAGGATGACCAATGTAGTTAATAGCTATTGTTATAGTTGCCAGCAGGTGGTACTATTTCTTTCACTTATATATTGTTTAGTGATGAATCATGGGAAACCTGAGGAGCATGGTGTCATGGCTGGATTCTGTTCCTGTCTGACTGTTCCGGCAGCAGAGGTGGACTGGTCCTTAAACTTACTGGGAAAGTTCCCAATGGGCTGTTGCTCTGGAGGACTATTGATGGCCAGGAGCAAGAAGCTGAGTCCAGCAGACCCTGAGACTCTCCTACATTAGGACCGATTTCACACAAGAGCTGCACCGCCGTCAAGCCACCCTTTGCCCCGTTTCTATTGGTCAATTTCCCACTTGAAGCTGTGCAGCAACATTTTAACCCACGACTTCACCCAATTTTCCCCGCAGTTTCGTGATCTGTGGGAAATTGACCAATAGAAACGGGGCAAAGGAAGGCGTGACGGTGGTGCAGTTCTTGTGTGAAATCGGTCTAGGTTTCATCACTGCTGCAGGTCCTGGGCACGCAGGGACACTTTCAGAGCAGGTTCCGCACAGGGTCAGTGACAGGCAAAGCAATTCTCAGAAAAGTTGTATATTCACATGTCATTGTTGCTGCTTCTGGCCTAAAACTGAACTGAGTCCCACTTTTAACTTCCAATGCAAATGTAGAGCACTTTGGTCATAGAGAAGGGATAGAGTGACACCAGTTTTTGCCTTTGAAGAATCATAATCCACAGCAATCTTCAGAGTTTTACCAGCAATTACTCTAGGGTGTTTTTTAAAAAAATATCTGTATGGTGTTATGAGGCTAGGCTACAGAAAGTGGGCTTTCCTGCCCCTCTGAAGGATTGGATTATGGCACAGTTATCAACCTTTGCTTCAGTTCTAGCAGGAGCAGAGAGCTGCAAGATATCTAACTCTTGAGAGAAGAAGGCCAGGTCAGTGTGGGTCTGGGCAGTGAGATTGAGGCATTTTGTTACATAAGTGATCTGACTGGGTAAACGATGTCACACTTATTTATTTATTTATTTTTATTTATTAAATTAGATTTTTAAACCTCCCTCCCCTGTGGGATGGGGCTCAGGGAAGTGTACATCAGTAAAAAATTCACATAATAAACACACAGTTAAAATAATAAAAATTCACAATTACATTTCTAAAATACAGTACTTAATAGCCCAAAGAAGGCGATCAAGCTACCAGAGTTGCCATTGCCTCATGGGGGTGGGGGTGGGCAGGAGAAACAGGAGTGCCAGACAAATGGAAAACTGTCACTGTCCTCAACCGAATGCCTGGTGCAACATCTCTGCTTTACATGCCCTGCAGAACTGAAATAAGTCCTGCAGGGCCCAGATGTTTTTCAGCAGAGAGTTCCACCAGGTTGGGGCCAGGGCAGAAAATGCCCCCACCCTGGTCAGGGACAGCCAGATGTGACTAGTATCTCATTTTTGGCTAGTATCTCATTTTTGTGTTACTATGGAGACCAGATCATGGGAAAGTTCCATCAACATCATTGACTGACATGGCCATTTTGCTGTTGTAAGAGAGGAAAATGATGCTTGCAATACAGCAACCCTTATAGAAGATAAAATTTAAAACTAGCTATAAAAATGCACAATGAACTCAGCAGTTCACAAACTGGGAACCAGTATAATGTAGGAGTTAGAGTGTGGGGAGATCTGGGCTCAAATCCTCTTGTGTGGTGATCCTCCTGAGCCACTCACCCTCCCTCAGTCCAACCTTCCACACAGGGTCATTGGGAAGATAAAATGGAGGGGTGTGCGTGTGTTTAAGAATCCTGTATGCTGCCCTATATATCATTGGCAGTAGAAAATGCTGTCAAGTCACAGCCAACTCACGGCAACCCCTGGTGGGGTTTTCAAGGCAAGAGACTTTCAGAGGTGGCTTGCCATTGCCTGTCTCTGCGTCACAACCCTGGTATTACTTGGTAGTCTCCCATCCAAATACTAACCAGGATAGACCCTGCTTAGCTTCCAAGATCTGATGAGATCAGACTAGCCTGGGCTATGCAGGTCAGGGTTATATACCATTAAGTAAAGTAAATGTTTAAGTTATACCTCTGTATATGTCTCAGTAGTATGAAAAGGTCCTACTTTGACCCTTGGCATCTCTGGTTAAAAAGGATTGCCAGGGCTGGGAAAGGCTTCTCCTCAGCACACAGATAGGTGCTCTTAACCAGAGTAGCTTAAACCAAGCTCAGTCAAATAATGGAATCACATAAGGCAGCTTCATGTAGGTATGGACTTGTTTAATTAATTTGCTGCATTTATAGTCTGCCTTTTCAACTGAGACTCAAAGCAGATTACACAGTGTAATGGGTAAAAGTCCATACAAAGAGACATCTAATAACCCACAGTGTAGGCTAATACAATCAATGTGAGGAGACATCAAATGTGCAATGTACCAGGACTAGGACTGCTGAAACTGGAATAAGTACAGCATATTATGATCACTGCAGATGGTGACTGCAGCCATGAAATTAAAAAACGCCTGCTCCTTGGGAGGAAAGCGATGGCAAACCTAAACAGCATGATAAAAAGCAGAGACATCACCTTGCCAACAAAAGTCCGCATGGTCAAAGCAATGGTATTCCCCGTAGTAATGTATGGCTGCGAGAGTTGGACTATAAGGAAGGCCGAGCGTCGAAGAATAGATTCTTTTGAACTATGGTGCTGGAGAAGACTCTTGAGAGTCCCTTGGACTGCAAGGAGATCAAATCAGTCAATCCTAAAAGAAATCAACCCTGATTGTTCCTTGGAAGGCCAGATCATGAAGCTGAAGCTCAAATACTTTGGGCACCAAATGAGAAGGGAGCATTCACTGGAGAAGACCCTGATGCTGGGAAAGATTGAAGGTCAAAGAAGAAGGGGACGGCAAAGGATGAGATGGTTAGACAGTGTCATTCATGCAACAAACATGAAATTGAGCAAACTTCAGCGGACAGCAGAAGACAGGAGGGCCTGGCGTAATCTGGTCCATGGGGTCGCGAAGAGTCTGACTCGACTGTGCAACTGAACAACAACAACATTATGATGCTGTATGTATATAATGAAGAAAAATGGTATTACATCGGTAGAGAATAATGAAACAACAACAGATAATATGTGCTGCAAACTGATGATACGGCCTATACATAGTGGTATAATCCACAGTCCCTTTCCTTTTATAAAGCACTTCTCTGAACTATTCTGTTACAGTGTATCCCTATTAACTTTATAGAAAGCTGTCCTGAATTTTACATAAGTTGTGGACTGGCAGGAGCTTGGGTGCCTTCCAGATCTCTTGAGGCAGGTCATTCCACAACTGGGGGCCACAACAGAGAAAGCAACTGTATGAGCAGTTGTTGTTCTTGCCCATTTACAGGGTGGCACCTGCAGGAGGTCCTGAACAAATAAGTGGAGTTATTGTGGCAGAACATAAGAGGACAGGTGGTCTTGCAGGTATAAGGGCCCAAGGCCATGCAGGCTTTGTATGTGATAGTCAGTATCTTGAATTTACACCAGTAGCTGATAGGCTACTGCAGAATGACTGCAGAATCTGTGTTATTTGCATGCCCCTTCTAGCTCCTGATACTAACCAAGTTTCTTTGTATCAACTGGAGTCTCTGGGCTGACTTTGTATCAACTGGAGTCTCTGGGCTGGGTAGACCCATGTAGAATGCTTTACGGTAGTCTAATCTCAGTGTTGCTGTGGCATAGATCCAGGTGGCTAGACAGGATGAGTCAAGGCAACCAGCTCAACACCAGGGTTAACATTCTAAGGCTGTCAGCAGACCATCCAGCGTACCGGGTTCAAGATTAGGGTGAACATTTCAAGGCTGTTCCCTATTGTAACACTGTAAGGTAAAAGTTTAAGTTATACGTCTATACATAATTTTATCATGTTCCACCCAATTTTGGTGCACATTTCAGTTTCTTTATGTTAGTGCATTAGAGTTCTTTTGTGAATTCTTCTTTGGTTAATTTAGAGGAAACAAATTTCTTTTTAAAGCTATAAATGGTATGAAAAATGTACAGATGTACAGATACTAGCATACATGTGTACCTTCTTAGATTAACACCTATAAATCACACATGCCAATCATGTATCAGTCATGCTTGGGGCATCTTTCAGTCTAGAACTTGTCTTACGCAGGAGTCGATGCTGGTTAAATGGCTTTCAATCCATGGTTTCTCAAAGCAGTTTGTGATTGCAGCCCATGTGGAAACAGCTTAAAGGATATACGAACTGACCTACAGTTGAACAAAGGACAGAATTTGGAAGCCTCCTCACCAAGTCTGCCGTCTAACTTGACATTCAGCACTGTGTTTTGTGTGAAAGAGCCTGCAAGACTATTGTAGTATTGTGCCCCCCCCCCAGTGTAGGTCAGAACAGCTTCCGTTTCAATGTATTATTCAGTTACACCATTCAGAGAAAGTTACTGAGTCATAGCGGCATTGTGAAGAGAGCTGGAGGCTAAACTGGATTATGCTGTCATGCCAGGCCAGCCCAAGGCAGTCCTCCTTACCTGTAGCAGGACACCAGGCTGGAAACTGCTGATAAAGCAGGAAAAAATTGCAATATGCAAGTTCCTGTACATCCACTCTATAAGAAGAATAACAATTAGATTTATATCCCACCCTTCACTTGGAGTCTCAGAGCGGTTTACAATCTTCTTCCCTTCCTCTCCACACAACAGACACCCTGTGAGGTAGGTGGGGCTGAGAGAGCTAAGAGAACTGTGACTGGCCCAAGGTCACCCAGCTGGCTGCATGTGGAGGAGAGGGGAATCAAACCCAGTTCTCCAGATCTGAGTCCATCGCTCTTAACCACTACACCAAACCGAGGCCTGCAGCAGTGTCGTAGCAACTGCAAATTTGACACAATCCCAATATGGTGCTCAGCATTAAGTTTTAGGATTTGTATTAGTTTGTTTTGTTTTTGGAACTTTGTGGGGAATGAAAACATCTGTTTGTAGAACTGCTGCTATGCCTGCTCAGACAATGGTGATAGGAGATGATGGGTTTTTATAAAAAAGAATGAGGAATGATAGTTGCTGATAAACCTATTCTCCATTAATCTGTTTAATCCCCTTTATGGCCTATGGCCATCTCTACATCTTCTAGTAGTGAATTCCACATTTTAATCACTCACTGGATAAAGAAATATTTCCTTTCTGTATCCTGAATCTATTGCCCATCAACTTCATGGGATGCCCTCAAGTTCTATTATTTTGGGAACAAACGTTCTGTCTATCCACCCTGTTTGCACTGTGCATAATTTTATCGTGTTCCCCCTTAGTCATATTTTCCCTGTGCTGAAGAGTCCCAGAATCTTAGCCATTCCTCATAGGAAAGGTGCTCCAACCCCTTATTCATCTTGGGCCCTGGTCACAAGGGCCAGATAACGCAGAGGGGAGGCGTGGCTGTTTGCCCTGGAGCAAAATAAAGTGCAGTAGCCAGATCACACGGTGTTCCGAGTCTCTGTGCTTAGGCTGTTAGCTGCTGATCACACAGCGATGCTGAAGCACAGCAAAGAAGCGGCACGATCACACAAGCGGTGATCGCAAGCCACCGCTTCTGGATCAGACGGGCAGTTGTTTTTTCCAACGAAGTCACTGCATGCACATGATTGAGGAATGAAGGATTGCTTCATGGCGAGTTGGTACAACAGGTTGAGTTCGTGCCCATGTGCGTTTGTGCACATCCTGTGGAGACTTACAAAAACATCTGGTGCTAAATGTGGACGGGCACCAGATGCCACGGGATACTAGCACTCCCACGATCAGACACCCACCTTTGCCCTGTGTTTTCCGGATACTAGTGCACTTTCTGCAGTACTTTTTAACTCCGCATCTTTGGCAGGACGCCACGGCTTGGCCACGGGAGTGCTACGCTTCCCAGATGTTGCGGTGTAATCACACCCTGAAAATCCACCTGCATTCATGCCTTCCACGTGGCAAATTCTCCATGTGACCGGGGCCTTGGTCTCCCTGTTATGTACTTTTCCCAGCTCTGTAATGCCCTTTTTTGAGATATGGCAATAGAAATACACACAGTATTCAAAAAGATAGGGGAATCTTAATGGTAGCAGCCAAGACACAAAAAACAAGGCTGAGGTAAATGGTAATTTCTAAAGCTTGGTGATGCAGTAAACTTGCTGAAACTAAACAGGTCTGGGTAGAATTGCCAGGTCCAAATGTCTGGATGACAGGCTACCTGGGAACTTTTTAGAGTTCCAGGAAAAGACAGGTGTGTGCAGATAAGCTGTGGCTTCTCAGTTGTGTGGAAACTGCACTGTGAAGAGGGTTCTCTCCATTATTTCTTTACATGTCTCCACACTGAACCCTGGCTGTGGAAGGTTCTGGGGGTTTGCCCTGGCTGTGGAGATCCAGGAAAGTCTTAGAAGTGCATTCTAGGAAGGGATTTGAAGGAAATGAGAAAGCAAAAGAAATGAGAAAGCAAAAGTTGCAGCTGACTTTGAGGGGAAGAGTGGTGACAATGAGGCTGATGGCAAGTTTATTTTTATTTAGCACAGAATACAACAAACAAGCCCTCTATGCCTAATCGTACCTATTCTTTAGAAATCAGAGCACCAAGAATATACATATGAAGCTACCTTACCTTATATCAAGGCGAACTTAACTATCGTCTTCCCTTGTTGACAGTGTTATCTCCAGGTTCTCAGGCAGGGGACTATCCTAGCACTGGTTCCTCCACTTCTTCTTAATTGGAGATTTCACAGATCGAACCTGTGCGCTTCTGCACACAAGGCAATGTGCTCAGTTACTGAGCTTCAGTCCTTCCCCATGTCACTGTGCGATTTCATTTGGCTTGATTTTAGTCTCGTTTGTAATAAATGTATGTAGAGTTTTCCTTTTCTATTGTACAACAGGGAAACTGAGGCAAGGAAAGACTCAACAATGCATTCAAACACTCACGGAGCAATGTGTGGGACACAGATGGTAACTGAATCCACATCTTTTATGGCCCAGAGTTTAACCACAAGTCTCCTATTTTGTCTTGCCAGTAACATCTTGAGTTTGCCAATCTGATTTCCACAAAGAGTTTTTCATAATAATTTTACCCTTTTATGCCTTGAAAGTCAGAAATACTGGATGGATTTGGAACACAAAAAATGTGTCGGGGCTTTGTGTGTCTTGGTCCAATGAAGAACTTTAGACTCTCCTAGAAGGTTTTCTCGGTAATCCCCAAGATAATCATCATTGGGTTTTGGTGGCATCTTGTTACAGTAAATCACAAGGGACTCCTACAATTGAGATCTATTCTGTCTCAGGCTAAAAACTTAGCTTTCCCCTTTTTTCAGAAGCAGAGGCTAGAGTGCCAAATTTGCTACAGTCAGTACTGCCTGATTGCCTGAAGAACTACAATTGATTTGGTATAAAAAGAGTACCAGCATCACATGCTTTTCAGCTAGCAGCTGCACTCCCCCCCATATATATGAAATAATAATTTGAAAGAGAATTGCAAGAATTGCAGCCAAAGATATGGGCTGGCAATTTCAAATTAATAGGTGAAAGCCTTTTAATCACATCTGTTTCCACCCACAGTGTATGGATTAAGCATCCAGTCTATTACCAGCAGTTCAAAATGAGCCTTACCAGCATGTGAAATGAGAAACTGTGCATTACGGAGCACCATCAACCTGCTTACAGCCATACTATGCATGAAGTTGGGGAGCTGTGATTGGTTCTGCTGGGAAGACATGGATCACGGCTGTGGTGCTCGGAAAGGGGGAACAACTCCTCCCTTGGCTTACTTGTCTGGTTAAAACCGTTCCAGCCAATGTGGATACCTTTTTTTTTCCTACTGGGGCTAAATGCAGCTAGGGCCTCAATTTTGATTAGGGAAACAACACGGGTATTAGGGAACTGTTGGGGGAAAAAACCTTCCCTAGAGCTATAGCCCTGATCCAGCAGGCTCCCTGTGGCAATTTTAAAGACTAAATGACATGTCTGGAGTTCCCATTGTGAAGCTCCAGCATCACGTGTCATTTGATCTTCAGAGATTTAATTTCTAGAGAACCTGAGGAGGAGTTTGCACAACTAACAGGTCACACTAACAGCTTTAAAGGTATAGTTAAAGTATCTGCTGGTATTGTTTGCTGTGGCTGTCAGTGGCTGTCTAGGGTCTCAGGTACAGATCTTCTCAAAAACCTTTACAGCCTTATTACACGGGATCTTTTTAACTTGAGACTCCATGAATCCTAGGTCAGAAACTGGTATACATGTTTGGCTGAGGAGCCAGTATGGCAGAACAACAAACTCTGGCAATATGACTTGAACACCTCTGAGAATCTTGCTTGGCTACTGTAATGCACTCTGCATGGTACTGTCTTGGAGGACTTCTTGAAAACTTCAGCTGGTCAAAGACAAGGGTGTTAAACGCATCACAGCAATCTTATTTCCTCTGTTCTAAATTAGCTACACTCTGGTAGCCTGTTGATTTCTGGGCACTCTTTCAAAATACTGGGTTTGATCTTTAAAACTCTGTATGATCTGATCCCAGATATAAATCTGCTTGTCCACTGAGATTTTCTGGAGAATCCCAAGTGGTGACTAGAGCCAGGGAGTCCTCAGTGTTGGTATCATGTCTGTGGAATTCTTTCCTTTCTGAAGTTCTCCTGGTGTCCTTCCTATATGCCTTTAGGAGCCAGATGGACTTTATTGACTGATGTAACAAGCACTTTTCTTCGTTTGTTATTTATAGCACATCAGAGTACTTTGCAATGAAAAAAAATATGAATAGGCAATACTTTGGAAGTTGGGCAAGACAATCCCTTTAATTGCTAATATATACTGAGACTGAGCTTTCTCAAACATTTTCTGAAATGCGTATGAAATCTCATTTAGACAATATGATCCGCAATCATATAAATCAGAAACAAGCCTATCGGTTTTAAGGTGATAAATACTGGGGCAGAGGAGGTTGCATTTTGCAGCTCTCTTCATCTACTGGCCAGCCTTCTTCCAGTCCAGTGTCTGTGGACAAAGGAGGGGAGACTGATGGTCTCAAGTTGCCACAGGCTTAACTGCTAGAATTCTGTTCTAGTCTCACTGTCTTCTGTTAACAGATGTGTGGGTTAACTTTGCCGTATTCCCTCTTTATGAAAGCTGTGCACTTTAATGGATTTTCTTAGATGGATCCACTAAAGTATTAGTGGATTAATCATTGTGAGGCCCAGTTTTAAGTGGCAGAAATGCAAATGGTGAGACATTTTGGAATTTGTTTTGTTTTGGGTGAGTGACTGTAATGACAAATGAAAACAGAAGATATTAAAGATGACCCTTCCTTCCAAAATGAGTGATACTTTAAAAATTAAACTGTTTTATTGTTCTTACTAGGAGAAAGGCCCATCGCAAAAACGAATGGAAGAGGGCCTGGGTGAGTGTGACTCGCGGACAGGCAGCAGTGGTGCCTTGGGGCACCCCTGTTCCCCCTCCCCGAGGCCAGTTGGGCCACACTGGGCCAGCGAGGGGGGCTGCTCAGGGAAGCCCAGCAGCCCCCCATCGACTGCAACAACCCCCCCATCGACTGCAGCAGCATCTGCCCTCGCGGCCTCTCCTCCCTCCCGGGGCCACCCCCCGTGAGTGTGGGGAGGGAGGGCGCCTGCACTCACACACCCCTTCGCCTCCCAAAGAAGCGCTCCCTTCCTGCCTCAAGTGCCGGCCGACTGACTTGATGGCCCAGTGGGAGGAGGCTGGTAGCCGGCTAGGCCGTCACCTCAGTGGCAGAACAGCTCCACTGGCAGATGCCGCCACCGGTCTCTGCCAGTCTCCACTGCTGCAGCTGCCTGCGTACCAGGCGGCCCTTGCAGGGCACGGCCAGGAGGACTCGTGGCTGCTCAGCAGGCACATTCTGGCCTCAGAAGTTGCCTGGGGGGGAGCCCTGCAACCCCCAGCCATGGAGAGTGGCCCAGAGGCAGGCCGTCACCAGTAAGGGGGAGAACAGACATTCGGGCCCTCCTGGAGTGGACCTGCATTTACCAACCTGGTGCCTCCGCTGCCGCTCAGATCTCCAGGCTGCCAGTCTTCCCTCCTGGAGGCCAGTCGGGCTGCCCCAGCGAGGCTGGAGGTGGTGCAGAGCAGCCCAGCAGGGCCCTCCCCTCCTGCCCAAAAAGGGTCCACGGCCTCCCTGGGTCAGGTAAGCGTGGTGTGGCCCTTTCCCCACTTCCCGAGGCCAGTCTGGGCGGCACAGGAAAGCCCGGTGGGGCCCTCCCCCCTCCCAAAGAAGGGCCCGTGGCCTCCCTGGGGCTAGCCGGGCCGGGCCAGGGAGGTGCTGCATGGCCGTTCTCCCTGTCTGCGATGAGCAGAGCGGACCGGAGTGTCCATCATGTGAGGGAACCAGGAACAGTGTGAGGCAAATTTTCACGGGTGCTGCTTGTGTGGGCTGGACTGAGTCTACAGAACCAATGAACTTCTAACATTCTGAGTGGCAGTTCAAGCGGCCAACTGATTTTGGCATGAATGGAATCTTGCCACCCCATTGGAGAGAAGCCACCCCAAATCGGCTTTATAATATAAAAAGGAGAGAAAAGGAGAGGTAACTCTAATCCTCTGTGATTCTCAAAAAGAAAGGTGAATGATAAATATTTACTGTGTTTATTGTCTCTTTTTAGTTGAGATTCATATTGGATTGCAAAAAAGGGGGGCTAGTATAATACATACTATGAACAATGCAGTAAAACCAGGTTGCATACTTAAAGAACACTAGAATAAAAACATTATGATACATACAATAGGCTGGTTTTCACAGATTACAGGATCCACTGAAATGGAGCTAATTTACACTTTCAGAATGTCAGAGGGACAATCACATATGAAGCTGCTTTCCACATGGTCAATCACTGAACTAGCTAGTCCAGCATTGTGTACTCTGATTAGTAGTAACTCCAGGACCTCCAGTAGAGAAGGGTCCTTCCCAACACCTGCTACCTGTGGTTCTTTAGCGGAAGATGCCCAGGGTCTGAACCTGGGATATTCAAAGCAGGTTCTGTAGCATGGAGCCACAGCACCTTCCCTTTTTTTAAAAAAATGACTTTCCATGGTCTCAGGCATAGAAATGTCTTTCTTTACACTTGCAACCTGAAAATTCTTTTAACTGGAGATGCCAGGAATAGAACCTGGAGCCTTCTGTACCTAAAGCAGTGGCTGAAACACCCTGTACTGAAGTTACTTAAATGTAGTCAACAGATGAATATCTAATTCTTTTTACATTGACTGACAGCTCTTCCCTTTATTCATCAAAATCTGGGCGTGTACAGTCTCCTCTAAAATTAACGTGGAAAGTTACTTCAAGATGAGGGTTCAAGTTGCAGCAAAGTTTTTAAGTTGGATACTGGGAAAGAGTTCCTATCTCAAAGAATATCTACTCAAGGAAACTTTAAAGCCTCCTTCCTGGGAGGTCTTGAGCAGCCTGTTCATGTGACCTTTCTTGGCTCAGTTTGGCTGTGGTAAGCCAGCTGTCAGTGTTTCAAGTGAGAACTTGCTGACTTGCAGCGTGGAGTGGGAACGTACTGACTTGCAATCTGGATGCACGTTGAGACAATCACATGACCACTTTAGCATGTAAGAAATTATTCAGAAATAATTGGATTGCAGAGGATACCAGATGTACTGGGAATGGTCCAAGTTGAGGGAGTCTTGCCTGCAGTGAATTGGGCAAGAGGAACCCAAATGTTATTCCATTCTGGCAACAACACAATGATAGACATTTGTTAACTATAAAACAATTATTGCCAAAGGAACCCGCCAACAAGATCCAGGCAAAATTTAGAATCTGTAAAGGGAGTCCAACACTTACCTATGCCCACCTTGATCTGGTGTTAAGCTCCTCCAGAGTCCCTCCAGTCAGCTGTAGCAAAACTGAAAGCAACCTGTGTCTGCTGAGTCTCAGTATGGCAACTGCTGCAAAGCTGTCGAAAAGCAACTGCTGAAGTAGCAGCAAGACATAACAGAGGTTACATACAAAACTGCACAGAGCTCTGTCCCAAATAGCTTTCATAGTAAGCAGTATATGCTGGGGGAGAAAGGAATCTATTTATACAGAGTATGAAGCTGTGGTTTCACTTGACACATCCAAGCTAAGGCTGGCCATCTGCAGAATGGCAGCTGTCCAGCCAATCAAGTGAAGGTCAGTGCATTGCATCTAACTAGAGTGGGTGGAAAGAAAGCAGTGCAGTGAGTGAGAGAGGGTGAGCGCATTCACATCTAAATGGACATGAAATATATGTGATAGGTGGGTGATGGAGAGGACTTGATTTATTAAGTTCTTCAAAACATAACTAAGTTTTTTTTACATGATTAGCTTCCAGAACAGCTGCCTCTTATTAATGCAATTTGGAGATAGTTCATTATAGTCTTCTCTCTGATCTATTGTTACAGTGCTGCCAAATGTGCAGATGTGGAGGTATAGCGCAAAGGCTAGTTCAGTCATTCCATGAGTTCTGGGCCAAAACAGCTGAGAACACAAAATGGTACCTTTTCTGGTGGAAGAGGAGAGGAAAAGGACAAGAAGAAAAGAATGAAAACAACAGACTTGACTTGTTCTTCATATGTGCTAGAAAACTTTGAAGATGAAGATCTGTGCTCTTTAGCAAGCGCAGTTTTATTAAAATCTTTTGGCTGTTGCAAAATTTAGAAATTTGTAAACACACATTTGACTTGAAAAGGTTTTTAGCTTTCATTGTGCACATGGCTTTTTTAAAAAAAATGTGTGGCCAGTCTTATGCTGGGAAGTAGAGGACAGCATCTCCATGTCGTACCAATGTGCACAACAAGATTGTTGACCAGGCACAGCAGTGTACCAACAGCTATGTGCCACTTCTGTACCATTTTGGGATGCACCAACTATTGGTAACAGGTTCAGCAATCCAAGCTTCTTTTCCTTCCTTCCTTTTGTCATGCCTTTCAGTCACACTCCTTTGCTAGATTTCACTAGATCTAAATGCTATACCATTTGGAGCAAGGTGGCCTGTGTGATATAGACTCTCCTCCTTCATGCTAATATACATAAAATTTCAAGGGAAGAAGGAAAGAAATAAGGAAATACTGTGATTCTCAGATGCAGCCATGCAGCTATTGATAAGTACAGGGGAAGTACCATTGCCCTGAAAGCACTGGAGAAAGAAAAGGGCAATATGCCAGAAGTGGCATTAAAGAGTTACAATGCTCATTATTTTGAGAATGGACTTAGTTATCTTTCTGAATGTCATTCTTCAAAGATGATAGAACAGACAGAGGCAGGGCAAGTTCAGACTTATGAGGATGACATATCTTCCCTTGACCTATTTCAGCTGGGCCTCAGATCTGGTTTTGGGGACTGAAACAGCTTTAATAGCTCTGAAGGTTGATTTTTGTAGATGAACAAGATAAACCGTCTCTTTATTGATTCATTTAGATCTTTCAGTAGTTTTTGACACAACAGATCATGATATTTTGTTGTCAGATTTGGAGACAGAAGTGGGAATTAGGGGGATCGTTCTCCAATGGTTTCCATCTTTTTAACCCAGTAGGATGTTGGAAAAATTGGTAAAAATAGTTAAATATTCAGAGATTGCAATGAATCTTTGCTTCACTGGAGAGGAGGCATTTTCTTCTATGTAAAAATCTTTATTTCTAAGGAAATAAAGGAAATCTACAAAACAACAAAGACACCTAAGACTACATCTTTACACTTTGACCACATGGTCTACAACAATGGAGATTCTTCTTCTTGACCCCTAGAAGGAAATCACCTGAATGCATTAACCAATGATTGTTAGTAAATAGGCTTCAGTTTCTCCACTGTCTTCCCATTGGCTCTGTGCCAGGGTCCCTCCCGGGTCAGTCTAAACAATAGCACACAAGGTAAACACACATTAACCCTATAATGCCTGAATTTTAGACCTTGCAATACACATATTTCCAACATAGGACACAGAAATTTTTTCTTGGGGAATCAGATTTGTCCTGTCTGTGGAGACTCTCAAGGGTTAATTCTCTCACCGCTTTGCTCTTTGATATTTATGTCAGGCTGCTGAATGATCCCAATCCATAGTTTGTGCTTGGCTGTCATCACAATGCAGATCATAACCATCTTTGTATTTCTCTATCTAGTTTCCAGAAGCTGCTGTGCATGTCTCAAAGAGTGGCTGATGGAGAACATTGAAACTGAATCCAGACAAGATGGAGATGATGCTGGTTGGGAAGGCTGATGTCCTGATAAGGACAACCCCAAGTAAGGGTCAGTATCTTTAGCATATTATATGGTGCTGTTGGATGCAGTCTTACTATTAAACAAGCAGATCTGCACTATTGATAGGAACATCTTCTTTTATTTACATCTTACTCATAACTTGTCTCCCAACTTGGACTCTTCCAGCTGAGCCATGCTATTGTAAGCCTCAGCACTGGAATACTGTAATATGCTCCACTTCTGCAGGTTGCCCTTAAGGTCAACTCATGAGCTGCTATATGTGAAAAGTGCATTTTAACTGAAGCAAGCTGCTATGAACATGTAACACCTGTTTTGAAACAATTGCATCAGCTGCCTGTTTGCTTCTAGAATCCGCTTAAGCTTTTCACAACCTGGGATCCGCATCTCCAAAGGACCCATGCTTGAATTGTGCTCCTCTTGTCAAAATCTACTTATAGTGCTGTCCCACAGAGCTGTTTGTTCCTCTTCTGTTTGGCACAGATCTTGATTTAGTCATGACTCTGGAGGAGGTTAAAAAAACCCCTTTGCTTATTTTCTGGAAGGCTTGCAAAGCAGTCTTCATTCAGAGAAACTTATGCGGAAGCTGCTGTTGAGTTTTCATTGGAGGAGCATATTTGAGACTGCTAAGGGGATGACAATTATCTGATAGCTGTATTTTATTTATTTATTTATTTATTTATTTATTTATTTATTTATTTATTTATTGCTATACTTGGATGTTTGCTAGCCTTGGATTTTGGTCCTGTAGTTTGATTGTATGTACTTAACATATGGACACTTGGTTACCTACCAAAACCTATGAGAAAGGTGGGTTATAAATATTTTAAAACAGTGCCTTTTCTCTGATCAGAAATGTCCCCCCTTGCTTTTATCTTTGGGAAAAGAATTAAATGCCCCCTCCTCTGGTGCTTAGGCACAATCCATACCACCCCTCCCTGGCAGCTGTTTTTTGCAGCTAAATTTGCTCTCTGCCATAGATTCTGTGCATCACATGTAGTTTGACCTTAGAGAAGGAATAACTTTTCAGCTTTCTCATTATGGTGAAAAGAGCTGTACTTCAATTGAGTACAAGAGGTATGAATAATCATATTCTCAAGGACAGAGGCTACTTATTACTGCATGGAAATAATAATATTACAATCTCAACAGGAAATGGTCAGGACAGAAGGGGTGTGTTCAGAACAAAAAAAATCTCTTCTGGCTGAACCAGAAGTTCATGTGGAATTCAGATTATGATTATTATAACACTACAGTGTTATGCCATTTTAGTCGACATCTGGGGGACATGAAAGACAAGTCTTTATACTCAGGTGATGCTCCCAAAGTGACAATATTTTGCTATCATGAGAACTTCTGTCTTATGATAAATAGTAGTACTGCTTATCTAAAGGGGAAAATATTTCACAGCTGAAAACATTTCACAGCTCAGATTCCAACTTTCATTTAAATTTTAGTCCAGAATGAAAAATGAGCCCAGTTGTAATAAATTCCTACTGGCCTTTTAACTACTCCAGCAGAAATCCATAAAATGACATATTTTGAGGAGAATGCTCCACAAAGCTGCTTCCAGGCTTTGAGGGCTTTGGATGAGATGCCCTCCAGAGGTATCCATGCCAAGCACAGCCATGCTTTATCTTCCCCCATTCCATCTGCTCTCCTCACACATATCCTATATTACCTACACTTCTGGAGTAGTTGAAGCTGGACTAACAGGAACCAAAGAGTTGTTGCTGTACTCCCTCCGGTACTCTTTCCACCCATGAAGTACAACATTGCTCTAGAGATCATAGAATCATAGAATGTTAGAGTCTGAAGGGACCTTGCAGGTCATCTAGTCCAATCCCCTGCACTCTGCAGGAGCATAGCCAAAAGATAGCCCTACATACTTACAACATACCCGAAAAATGGTCATCCAGTCTCCGCTTGAAAATGTCCAGCGAAGGAGCACCCACCACCTCCCAAGGCAGTCTGTTCCACTGCTCAACCACTCTTACAGTTAGGAAGTTTCTCCTAATATTTAGCCAGTAACGATTCCCTTGTAATTTCCACTCATTAGATCTAGTCTTGCAATCCGGAGCAAGAGAGAATAAATCTGCTCCATCTTCTACATGACAGCCCTTCAAATACTTGAAGACTGCAATCATGTCCCCTCTAAGCCTTCTCTTTCCCAGGCTAAACATACCCAGCTCTTTCAGCCTTTCCTCATAAGACTTGGATTCCAACCCTCTCACCATCCTGGTTGCCCTCTTCTGGATGTTTGATGCCGTAAGGTCCCTTGGGAGAAACTCAGATTCCTGGCTGAAGAAGCACTTGCAGTAGGCAGTGGAACATGGCCGACAAAGGTGAGTGTGGCTCTCTTGCTGCTTTCTCCTTGCTATTGCCCCCACCAGGAAATTGGAGCTCATCCCAGAGGCCCCTGTGACATCAAAGTCTCCTGTTCCTTGGTCATAGAGTTGACCAGAGGAAACAGAGGTCAATTCTTACACGAGAAAACCATGTTCCACTGCATCCTTCAAGTACCACTCCCTTCAGAAAATGGAGGAACATCTGTGATGTTAATCAGGGCAGTCTCCTATTTCTTGGTGATGCAGATGAGTCAAGTGGCTGATTTCCCACTACAGCTGCCTCGGTGTTGCACTGCCGTTTGCCCCGACACTATTGGTCAATTTCACAGCCGAAGCCGCAGGGCTGCATTTGACCCGCAGCTTCGCTCGATTTCCTCTGCAGTTTCGTAATCCTCAAAAAACAGGATTATGAAACTGCGGAGGAAATCGGGCGAAGCCGCGGGTCAAAATGCAGCCCTGTGGCTTCGGGTGTGAAATTGACCAATAGTGTCGGGGCAAACAGCGGCGCAACACCGAGGCAGCTGTAGTGGGAAATCAGCCAAGTATCTCTGGTCATTTCTAGGCTCATGGTCCTCAGGAAGTGCCCTCTCATGTTCATCCATAATACCAGCCCTGGCGCATTTCGAGGCTGTTCCTCCTACTTGAAGCTAACTCTCCAACTATACTTATTTTCCCCTAATTATTTCTCTCTGTTTGTGTATGAGGCTGAAGGTATATTATAGATTTTAGTAGGAAAATGCTCACCTACTGGTTGTACTTCTTTGGCTGGGAAAATTAACCCCCCCACCAAAACGATTCTTAATGTAATTGGAAATACTTACTAAATCGATTAATCATCCTGAACATGTGTCATAATGTTAAAAAACCCTAACACTTTTTATCAATACAAATTAGTCAGACCCAAGTAGAAGTACCTGTGCATATCCCTGCTTAGAATATATAAGCAATATTTCTATTAGAAGTCCTCAGGAGTTTGCACATGATTTGAGGATTTTAACGGCAAGTGATTTTACTTGCAAGTGATTTCAGGTTCCAGAGGAGTAGCCATATTAATTTGTTGCAACAAAAACAACAAAGAGCCTTAAAGCACTTTACAGGAAAACAGATTTATTATGCTTAAGTTTCAAATTCAAGCTACGTACATTGTGTGGATTTTTAAGTGACTGACAGGCATGGAAATTTAATCTAATCTAGATTAGATAAGTGTGGGAGAACTAATATGGTTATGATAACTCTCTGGTCCCATTCTATAATCTTCTGTGAACTCAGTATTTGGCAGGATCATGAAGGAGAAGCTGCATAATATTTGTATTATGGGTTTGGCCAATGCTGTCAATATTGTTTTTTCTGTTAAACTCATTCTCATACATGAAGTTCCATTCCCCCTCCTTAAGGGAAGCTTGCTCTTTGACTTCAGGGCACTGCTTTAGCATGTGTCCCTCAAGAGGTTTGAAGGGTGGATCTGTTCTGTCTCTTCCTCTGATGGAGCGATAAAGCATTTGTCATCTTGAATCCTATTTGACTGAAGTTTAACCATGTCATGCCAGCAGCAGTGTGCTGTGGCTTAGATACAGTCTAGCTTGTGTGGCCTATAATTTAATGAAGAAAGATTTGAGAAAAGTTTATTAGAAAATTTAGCTCACTTTCAGTGCATATCATTATGCAAGTGAACCCTTGATTTTTTAGCCCAGTTCACCTTCTTAAAATGAAGAGAAGAAGAGATTGGATTTATAACCCACCCTTCACTCAGAGTCTCAGAGCAGTTTACAAACCCCTTTCCCTTCCTCTCCCTACAACAGACACCCTGTGAGGTAGGTGGGGCTGAGAGAACTCTGGCAGAAACTGCTCTTTTTCAAGAACAGCTGTGCCAGAACTTGTGACTGACCCAAGGTCACATCAGCAGGTACAAATGGAGGAGTGGGGAATCAAACCCGGTTCTCCCAGATTAGAGTCTGTGCACTTAACCATTACACCAAACTGACTCTTCTTAAAAAGGAATGATATCATTATATGCTGTGAATACCCAAAATCTGATGATTTGACAATCTCAGTCTAGGGATGCATGTGAAATTGTCTTTATCCATACTTCACACTGAAGTTTGGCATCCTGAATTACCATGTCTGGTTTCATTGCTGAGCTGATGCATTAGAAATTCTCTACAGTTTTTATCTCTGAATGTTGCACAAAGCTCTCTACATGTACAGTTTGTCACATATTTCAATTCCTTTTGTTAATTTGTGTTTTCCCTGCCCCGATAATGTGCATGTGCAAAACATTGTAAAAAAGCAGTACTTTTGGCATGAATATACATAATGTTGTCTGCGTGGTATTTCACTACTGCATGTATGTATCAGTAAAATCCAACATCAAAGAATCTTGATGTAATCCTAAGTATGAGTTCAAATTTCAGAATTAATTAAAGTTTCACACAGAGAAAATCTGAAACAATAGAAGAACAGAATGGAGGAAACTCAAAAGTAACTCAGGTATGTAAATGTGACACTGATCTTTCAGTTGTATAGGTTAAAGAAACAGGGAATAAGTCGGTTGGATCCAGCCAACTTTTTTGCTCAGTCTCACCCAAATCTCCTCCTTGCTCTAGCCCCTGTTGTATGGGTCTTTTGTTCACACAAGTCCAATGATTCCCCAATATAGCCATTTTGGATGATCAGAGGGGACCCCTTCTTTTTCCACCAGCAGAAAAAGCTGATTGGATCCAGCCAAGTATCTGGTTTGGGGCATTCACAAAGTTCACCTTATAGTGTTAGCATTCATATGTGTATTCATGTGAATTCAGAGGTCATCACATTTTGGCCATTCACTGTGATATTTACATATATAATACATTTCATCAACATTCCTGCACATTAGAATATGACCAAGAAACAGATCCTCCACAAGAACAATCATGATTCTAATGCATGGGTTTCCAGAAGCCTAGAACATGGGTAGTCAATCATTATCCCTATGGTTATTAATTTTCTCATGTATAAGTGAATAGATGCCACTGTTCCTATGGAGAGAATGGTAGTTCTATGTTGTTGGGGGCAGGGTACATAACACAGTGATGGCCTAGCCTGGATTGGCAGAGATTCCACAGAGAGTGCTATATGCTTCTGAGTCCAGAACATGCAGAGATCCACTGCATACAAAAGATTCTCTTCATAGAGAAAACCAAAAGGAGCAAAAGGAGAGCGTAGAATATTGCCAATTTTCTGTTTGCAAGGAGTTCTTTCTGTGGCAATGAACTGGAATCCCACAAGAGCAAAATTTTAACTCAAGAAAAAATAGGCCCCAACTATATGAAGCCTCTGTTGCTAGTCTACCTCGGTCCAGACTAGTACAGTTTGCCACAGGTCTGTGTGTGTGTGTACACACACACACACACACACACACACACACACACACACACACACACACACACACGTACACGTATGAGGCTTTTTTGTAGAAAAAGCCCAGCAGGAACTCATTAGCATAATAGGCCATACGCAACACAGAAATTCATTAGCATATTAGGCCACACCCCTGACAGCACAGTTCATTAGCATATTAGGCCACAACCCCATGTTACCAGATGTGGTCATCCAGCCACACCCACCTTTTGCTTCTTATTCTGTTTACCTTGTTCGTTGTCAAAACCCAGGGCTTTTTTTCTAGCAGGAATGCCTTTGCATGTTAGGCCACACACTCTTAATGTAGCCAATCCTAATGATTTTCTGATGTTGGGTGTGGCCTATTATGCTAATGAGTTCCTGCTGGGTGTGGCCAACTCGGGAGCCAGACGGCATTCCGTTCCTGCGCTTTGTGGCAAACTGTACCACTCTGGATTGAGGTAGACTAGTAATAGAGGCTTCATATAGTTGGGGCCTATTTAATTTTCTAAATATTTCTGTTGTTTTCTGTTAACCTATCATGATTAAAAGGTTAAATAACTGAGACCCCAACACTAAATGAAAGGTAAATGAGAACCCAAGATAATAATAACTAAGTGGCAGGGGGAGCTTTGCCTGTCCTAGCAATGTTTATGACTAACTTCTCAACTTCCTTGAAAATATTTATGAATGACTCCTAATCCCATTCACTCCCACAGAGGGGGGGTGATAAAGTGGTGCTGTTGCGCAGGGTCTGTTTTAGTGATTCTGGGTCCCTGGGCAAAAGTCCAGGATAGGATTCCAGAATCACTGTCTCCCTATTGGGCCCAACAAGGGGTGGCACTTGCCCCATGTAAGGTAGGCAGGAGCTGCTGCCAGAAGCCAGCTACTTGGGCCCAGATGAGGAGGGCAACTCACAAGTGGTGATAGGTGTTATGTTCTGGGTTCACTCTATGCTGTTTTGAGTTATGGATTGCCCTATGGTATCCTAATTCCCTTATTGTGATTGGCTGTCTAATAAAGACCTTTTAGTGGTCCTGAAGCCACCCAGAATAACCTATCAGAAAGCTCCGCTTAGGTCCAATCAGACCTTTTGTTTGTAGTTTCATTGTATATAATTCAGTTGTGGAATGGTATAAGTTTGGGTGCTGGTCTTACCAGAGCAGATCAGAGCTGAGCAATGTCATGAATAAAAGCCTTGTTGTTGTTCATTTTCTCCTGCCTCTCAATACTTAAAAATAGGAGCTTACTCTTCTTTTTTTCTCCCCTCCTTCAGTGAGGGGCAGGTAATTGGCAGCTGCTCCCTCCAGTATGAGGCCTGGATGGGGTTGCCAATCTCCAGGTGGAGCCTGGAAGTCTCCCAGAATTACAATCAATCTCCAAACTATGGAAATTAGTCCCTCCGGAGAAAAGGGCAGCTTTGGAAGATAGATTGTGTGGTGTTATACCCTGCTGAGACCTGTTTCCTCCCCAAAACCCTGATCCAAATCCTCCATAACGGCTTGTAATTAATATATATTTTTAAACGTCATGTCTGTTTTGGCCATCAGTTGCAATATCTGTATACTTCCGCTGCATGTCAGAGGTGCTAGAATTTCAGCGCGATTGGCAATAGCTTTGATGCCTTTCTCAAGTAGACTGGTGATGTCTCCAATCAAAACAGAGAATTTTTTTTAAAAAATATATTGTTTTTGTAGTAATATACCCTGGCTGCTGAGACAGGAGGTCATTGTGAGCAAAAGTCTAAACAAAGCAAAATTTCCCTCAGAAGGAATGCTCAACTGAGCAACCAGTGGAACTGTTTCAGATTTGTAAAACAGCACACGTGGGGTAAGAATGCTTAAACACTCTCTTCTCATGCACTGCAGTCCTGACCTGAACTGTGTTTAGGATCCTGGCAATAGATGGGAATTTAGGGGTAGGGACTTACGGAGGGGGCACCAGTCAAGTGAGCCATGACATCAGTTCTGGGAAAAACAGCAGTGATGTCGTGTCTCTCTAGGAATCTGCAGTAACTCTATGGTAAAGGAGCAGCTTTTAAAATAATTATTTTTCTCCTGTCACTGCTTGGAGTAGCAGAGGGTAACAAGATTAGCTAGTGGGGTCTCCTGCCATATTAGGATAGGCCTGAGAACCCTAATTGGGCCTCATGTGTCTAGGAATTAAGTTCTGAGTATGGAACTACCAGTGCATATCTGCTAAACTAGAGCAGGGAGAACTGAAAGGGGAGGGGGTTGTCACACACCAACAATGTCATATAGTTAGACCCTAACAAATTCTAAGCTGTTAACTGTAACATTTTCCCTGTGATTTTAACAGTCAAACCTCAAAACGCCCCAGATTCCATCACTAGCTTTAGTCTATACACCCTAAACTGTCATTTTCAACTGTCCTTTTCCAGCTATTGTTTTCCGACAGTCAAGTCCTTTTTCTTTGCCTCCAGATTCCAAACAGGGCCTCCCTAATTGGGTGCAGGGCTACCCATTCAACCAGTCATATCCTAGTTCTCTTCCAACCAACATACTTTTGTATGGCAATGAGAACTAAATATATATAAAAAACCCTCTCAAGTGCCTCTAAAAACTGGCTATAAAATTGGCGTGATGATGTCGTAGTGTCAGACTAGGATTTGGTAGACCCAAGTTTAAATTCTCACTCTGCCGTGGAAGCTCACTGGTGACCTTGGGCCAGTCACTATTTCTCAGTTTAACCTACCTCACAGTGTTGTGTGAGGATAAAATGGAGGGGAGAGTAAGCTGCTTTGGGTCTCCATTGGGAGAAAGGCAGGGTATAAATGAAGTAAATACAAATAAAACAAGGAGTGAGGATGCAGGTACCAATTCCTCCCCTCCAGGGATGAAGACTCTATAATTCCATCCACACCAGTAATTCAGCCAGGATGCAGTACAAGTGTACTAACTTGAACTACAGTGTATGAACTTGCTGCTATGGGAGTCACTGGTGCAATATGCAGAGATCAAGGTTTATGTGTATGTGTGGGTGCTTCAAGGACCCACCCCAGTGAAGGTACAGTTAGGTAATTTTAAACCCTGAACTCTATGGCATTGTAGCATGCTGAGGCCCCTCCCCTCCCCAAACCCCGCCCTGTCCCAGATCCACCCCCAAGGCCTTCAGGTATTTTCCAACCCAGAGCTGGAAACCCTATGCCTGGGTCATGCCATTTGAGGGGCTCAAAACAAGGGACATGACAAGGAATGAAATAGAGGAGTACCTCGAAATTGACAGCCCTAGGTGTGGGAAAGCAAGGGAGAAATGTTCTTTGAATGGCCTCTTTTATAAATATGGCTTAAGGCAGGGGTTGCAGATGTGAGGGACCCCAACATCACCAGTTTGGTGTAGTAGTTAAGTGCATAGACTCTAATGAGGGAGAATCGGGTTTGATTCCCCACTCCTCCACTTGCACCTGCTGGATGACCTTGGGCAAATCATATTTCTGGCACAGCTGTTCTTGAAAGAGCAGTTCCTGTCAGAGCTCTCTCAGCCTCACCTATCTCACAGGGTGTCTGTTGTGGTGAGGGGAAGGGAAAGGAGTTCGTAAGCCACTCTGAGACTTCTTCGGGTAGTGAAGGGCGGGGTATAAATCCAATCTCCTCCTCCTCCTCCTCTTCTTCGACTAGTTGTAATACATATGTGTTGATAATGAATGTTGGAGCAGGTTAGTTAATAGACATCAGGAAATGCAGACTAAGTGGGCTATGGCAGCCCTTGCAAATATGACTGCAGAAGACAGCTAGTATTGTATGGTGTTTAGAGCTTTGATGAAGGCTGGAAAAATCACCATGAAGCTCACTTTGTGTGGGCTCTTCTCTCTGTCAGCCTAACAAGGTTGTTGTGAGAAAAAAATATATGTGTGTGTTCTTGTGGCACATTGAGGTTTCAGGGAAGAGTCATGAAGGAAGAAAAACACTAGAGTCACACAAAAACCTAAACTTCTGGTATTAAATGGAAAGCCCATATTGGCCATTATATTCTATTGATGCTGACAGGATTGCCCTGAACTCATTGGTGGAGACCTTACACGCCTGACCCTGGGGTGGCACCCAGTCCAATTTGATACTGAAATGCCACTAAGGACTATGTTGATTCTTCTTGAAGGAATATAGTCCCTGAAATAGTCCCTGTAGTTGCAGTTGTTCTTAATCAATGCTAAACTGCTTTAATTCCATAAAATTAGTGGTGGGCCACTGACGACTGCTGTGATGTGATGGTTAGAGTGTTAGATTAAAATGTGAGTCCTAAGTTTGAATCTCTGTTCTCCATGAAACTCTTGGCCATTATTCCCATCTCTCAGCCAGTTTGGTGTAGTGGTTAAGTGCGTGGATCCTAATCTGGGAGAACCGGGTTTGATTCCCCACTCCTCCACTTGCAGCTGCTGGATGATCTTGGGCAAGCCATAGTTCTGTCAGAGCTGTTCTCTCAAGGACAGTTCTAGAAAGAGCTCTCTCAGCCTCACCTACCTCACAGGGTGTCTGTTGTGGGGAGGGGAAGGGAAAGGAGTTTGTAAACCACCCTGAGACTCTGAGTGAAGGGCAGGGTATAAATCCAATCTCCTCTTCCTTCTCTTCTTCTTCAACCTAATTTATGGTAAAAGTAAAATGGAGGAGAAGAAGCTATGTTCTCTGACTTGAAGGAAACTGGGATAACAATGTAATTTATATATAAAAATAGCTTTCTCTATTATATTCAAAATCTTCCAGTCACATTTGGGGCACAAGGAAGATCCAGACATGAAAGCTTTAAAATAATTTGAAAGGTAGTGCTAAATAAGCAAAAAAATTTCCCAACTGGGAAGAGAAGCAAATGCAAGCTTCACACCCAGTCATTTTACACAAAGTCATTTTAAGTGCCAAAAGGTTTCTCATTCCTTTCCTTCCTTAGCCTTAGGGGGGAAGGGAAAAAGGAGAAGCAGGAAGGGTGAGGGCCAGGAAAATTCTAGGTGTTTTTTTTTCTCTTTGTCACATAACAGAGCTAAAGAAGACAAGAATAGTGGTCAACCTTTGGTTCTGAGCCATATCAAAATCATCTGCTAGTGCCCACTCAGCCCTGATGGAGAACAGTGACTTGACCGTTCATGTTGTTTGTTGTTTCTGATATGAAGAAGGGCCTTTATGACAGTTAGGCATCTAGAAATTAAGGTAACTGAAGAGGAGGAAAAATAGCCCAGATTTTTTTTTATGATGCTTGGTGTTCTAAGAGTAGATCAAAGGCTGTAAGTAAATGGGATAGGAGATGTTTGGCTGCCGCTGAAATTAGCAGCCTAGCAGCTCCTTCTCTCCTCATTAACGTTTGTGAAGCATGAAATGATATTACCATGCTGCAAGATTTTATCCCCTGCAAGCAGCAGCTGATGAAATGGGGTGATGGTGAGGAACTTTTAGTGTGGTGCTGTCACATAATGCATTATGTATTGTTAGCTAACACAAAGGAGGGTGAGGAAAAGACACAGGGTTACTGTTTTCAGTGGCAGTCACACATCTCTGGTCTAATTCCTGCCTAAATAACTTGGCTTCTGCAGGGAATGCCAGAGGCAGATCTGATCCAGCTGAGCTCTGAGAAGCAGCAGGAGACAGAGCTGCTGGAGGGATGAGTGTTTTTTATTTGCTTTCAGCTGAGGAGATTTAGTTGAGGGTACTGTGTGGGAGGACAGTATTTGGGAGTGTGTGGGTGAGTTTTAAGTTGTTGCAGAGTTCTGGCTGTTTGAGAAAGGGTGATTTGTTTGACTGTAATTGGATTGCCGGCTGGCCCTGCCCTCTGCTGGGTGAGGCTTCTATTTAAGGCAGCACCACACCAGAGGTGTGAGTTGAAGGGTTTTTGGCATTTGGCTTTTAGACTAGGGGCACTGTAAGAAGCCCAGGAAGGACCAGGAAGCCAGGGCCCTAGTCTTCCCAGTAAGGCAAGTAGGCTTTCCACAAGAAGAGCCACATAAATATGAAGAGTATTAAAAGGGGGATTATATATAATTATTTTTTAAAAAGCAATTATGAAAGCAGAATGCCAGTAGGGGGTTGAGGACTATCCAGTATTTTGCATGGAGTGTCACATGTATGACTATTAGCCTACTGGACAGAAGTCTTGGGTGTGTGCCTGGTGCAAGGAGCTCCTGGTTCTCAGGGAATGAGTTTGAACCCTTGCAGCCAAGATAGCTGACCTGGAGAAGCAGAGATAATCAGTTAGGCACATGGAGAAGACTCTTGAGGACTTGTTAGATATGTCCCACTCTGAAAATGGCAGCCCTGTCACTGTCAAGGGAGCATGAGGGTCAAGAAGAAACAAGGCACCATGCTGAGGGTAAGGGGAATGTTCCCTCAGAAGGGATCTCTTCTTCAGTTGGTGAACAGGTATCCTTTTGCACCAAAAAGCCATCCCAAGACAGGGAGGGGGGCTCTTGGTAGTTGGTGGTTCGATCCTTAGGCAGGTAGACAGCTGGGTGGCAAACCTGTGTACTGACCGTATGGTGACTTGCCTGCCTGGTGCAAAGGTAGCAGACATTATGTGTGTTCTAGATAGAATGGTAGACAGTGCTGGGGAGGAGCTAGTGGTCGTGGTACATGTTGGCACCAACGATGTGGGGAAATGCAGTCATGAGGTCCTGGAGGGAAAATTTAGGCTGCTAGGCAGGAAACTGAAGGCCAGGACCTTCAAAGTAGCCTTCTCAGAATTGCTACCTGTTCCACACGCAGGGCTGGAGAGACAGGCACAAATCAGGAGTCTCAATGCATGGATGAGACAATGGTTTAGGGAGGAAGGGTTCAAGTTTGTTAGGCACTGGGATGCTTTTTGGAACAAGAGGGATCTATACAAAAGAGACGGTTGCCACTTGTCCCAAGAAGGAACCAGGCTGCTGGCACTTAAAAACAAAAAGGTGGCAGAGTAGTTTTTAAACTGAATATTGGGGGAAAGCCAACAGGAGATGAAAAGTCTCTGGTCTGGGATGGTTCATCTCAAAGAGATGAAGGGGTAGCTGTTACTTTTTTACAGGGAAATGGATTAGAATTGTCCACTGAGACTGCAGCTAACAATATAGACTGCCTAGCAAGGTCTCAAGCCAGCTGGAGGAAGGTTGTGGGCCTAACATGCCTGGGAAATTATAGATGTTTATATACAAATGCTAGAACTGTCCAAGGTAAAATTGGGGAGTTGGAATGCTTGGGGCTGGGGGGAAACATGGACATTGTCGGTATTTCAGAAACTTGGTGGGATGAGGAAAATCAGTGGGATATGGTGATTCCTGGTTATAAATTATATTGGAAGGGTGGGGGGAAGGGTTGGAGGTGGGATGGATCTGTATGTCAGAGAGGTTATACAATCCAGTAAGACTGAGAAAGTAAGAGAATTAGATTTGCTTCTGGAAATGCTATGGGTTGAAATAGTGGGCCCAAATGGAAGCTTAACACTGGGAGTTTGCTATCACCCTCCAGATCAAAAGACAGAGGAGGATTATAAAATGGTGAATGAATTAAAGATAGCAGCTAGACAAAATAACTGTGTCATAATAGGTGATTTTAACTACCCACACATTGATTGGGTCAA
Source organism: Gekko gecko (assembly GCA_029375565.1). Taxonomy (NCBI): domain Eukaryota; kingdom Metazoa; phylum Chordata; class Lepidosauria; order Squamata; family Gekkonidae; genus Gekko; species Gekko gecko. The sequence continues at coordinate 42,812,450 of JAPDNY010000013.1, forward strand.
TTTGTGTTCAAGTCAAGAAAATGAGATTGAGTTTCTAGACACTCAATGACTGTGCTATGGAGCAGATGGTTACAGAACCTACCATGGGAGAGGCAATCATGTAATGCCCAAGATCTGGTGAGAGATGTAAAATTAGTGATTGCACCGCTTGGGAACAGTGACCATAATGTTATTGAGTTCAACATTTGTATAAGTAGGGAGTTGCCCAAAAAGACCAACACAACCACTTTTAACTTTAAAAGGGGTAACTTCTCTGAAATGAGGGGACATGTGAAGAGGAAACTGAAAGGAAAAGTAGAAAGGGTCAAAACCATTGAGGAAGCCTGGAGACTATTTAAAGCTACAATCCTAGAAGCTCAGATAAAGTATATACTGCAGGTTGGGAAAGGCATAAATAGATATAGAAAAAGGCCTGCATGGTTAACAAACAAAGCAATGGAAACTATAAAAGGTAAGAAGGATTCCTTTAAGCTGTGGAAAGCTAGTCTCAGTGAGGTTGATAAAAGGGAACACAGGCTGTGGCAAATAAAATGCAAGTCTGTGATCAGGCAGGCAAAAAGGGAATATGAGGAGCATATTGCAAAAAACATAAAGACCAACAATAAAACTTTCTTCAAATACATTGGAAGCAGGAAACCAGCCAGGGAGGCAGTGGGGCCCTTGGATGACTAAGGGGTAAAGGAGTACTGAAGGACGGTAGGGAAATGGCTGAGAAGCTGAAAGCATTTTTTGCTTCTGTCTTCACTGTGGAAGATGAGAAGTGCTTGCCCACTCCAGAACCCCTGATTTTGGGTGGGGTGTTGAAAGACCTGAGTCAGACTGAGATGTATAGAGAGGAGGTCCTATGTCTGATAGACAACTTAAAAACTGATAAATCACCAGGCTCGGGTGGCATACATCCAAGAGTTCTGAAAGAACTCAAATGTGAACTTGTGGCTCTCCTGATAAAAATATGTAATCTTTCATTAAAATCTGCCTCTGTTCCTGAGGACTGGAAGATAGCTAATGTCACTCCCATCTTTAAAAAGGGTTCCTGAGGAGATCCAGGAAATTACAGGCCAGTCAGTCTGACGTCAATACTGGATAAGCTGGTGGAAACTGTTATTAAGGAGAGAATTAGTAGGCACATTGATGTACAAAAACTATTGAGGAAGCTTCAGCATGGGTTCTGTAAGGGAAGATCTTGTCTCACTATCCTGTTAGTATTCTTTGAGGAGGTGAACAAACATGTGGACAAGGGGGACCCAATAGATGTCCTTTACCTTGACTTCCAGAAAGCTTTTGATAAAATTCCTCATCAAAGGCTCCTAAGCAATCTCAATAGTCATCGGATAAAAGGACAAATCCTCTTATGGATCAAAACCTGGCTAATTAATAGGAAACAGAAAGTGAGTGTAAATGGGAAATCTTCTCAGTGGAGGGTGGTAAGCAGTGGGGTACTGCAGGGATCAGGACTTGGTCCGATGCTGTTTATCTTATTCATTAATGATTTGAAGTTGGAAGTCTGCAGTGAAGTGGCTAAATTTGCGAATGACACTAAATTGTTCAGGGAGGATTGTGAGGCACTCCAAAAGGATCTGTCAAGGATGGGCAAGTGGGCGACAATGTGGCAAATGGGGTTCAATGTGGCCAAATGCAAAGTGATGCACAATGGGGCCAAAAATCCTAACTATAAATACATGTTGATAGAGTCCGAAGTGGCGGAGACTGACTAAGAGAGAGATCTTGGGAGTCGAAGTAGATAATTCACTGAAAATGTTGAGACAGTGTGTGACTGCAATAAAAAAGGCGAATGCTTTGTTGAGGATTATTAGGAAAGGAATTAAAAACAAATCAGCCATTATCCTAATGCCCCTGTATAAATCAGTGGTGCGACCTCAGTTGGCATACTGTGAGGAATTCTGGTCACCACACCTCAGAAGAGATATTATAGCATTGGAAAAAGTGCAACTAGAGTGATAAAAGGGTTGGAACACTTTCCCTATGAAGAAAGGTTAAAGCACTTAGGGCTCTTTAGCTTGTAGAAACGATGGCTGAGGGGTGACATGATAGAGGTTTACAAGATTATGCATGGGATAGAGTAGATAAAGGAGTACTTTTCTCCCTTTCTCATAATACAAGGACTTGTGGGCACTCAATGAAATTGCTGAGTAGTCGGGTTAGAGTGGATAAAAGAAGGTACTTCTTCACCCAAAGAGTGATTAACACATGGAATTCACTGCCACAGGAGGTGGCGGTGGCTACAAGCATGGATGGCTTCAAGAGGGGATTGGATAAACATATGGAGCACAGGTCCATCAATGGCTATTAGCCATAAGGTATAGATAGGAACTCTCGGTCTGGGGCAAGTGATGTTCTGTATTCTTGGTGCTTGGTGGGAGCAACAATGGGAGGGCTTCTAGTGTCCTGGCCCCACTGGTGGACCTCCTGATGGCACCTGGTATTTTTGGCCACTGTGTGACAGAATGTTTGATTGGATGGGCCATTGGCCAGATCCAACATTGGCTTCTCTTATGTTCTTATCTTTAGGTAGTATTTGGAGTGTCATGAAAATGCAGAGGTGGTCTAAAGCATTTTGGTACTTCAGGCCAAATATTGTATTTGGCCACCAAGTGGGAAGATTAACACCCCCCCCAAAAACAAACAAACAAACAAACCCAAACAGGAGTCTTGTTGCACCATAAAGAATAATACACTTTTATTGTGGGATGAGCTTTCAGATACCAGAGCCCATGTGGTTATGGGGGAAAAAAATGTAAACCACAAGGTTGAAAGGTCATAAATTCAAAGGACACAGTGTCTGATATTATTATGTAATAATATATACATACTGTATTATGTATACAAGTGTGAAGATTACCTTTTCCCTAGTCTTTAGATTCCTCACTGGGTGCTTATTGGTAAATGCTTCTTCAGTATTTTTTATAGACTCATTAATTTACATACCTACCAACCAGGGTGTGTTCTGAGACCAGGATTCTGCCTATGTTATTTGGTTGAGAGAGAAACTATTTGGGAGGTGAAGCAGTAGAAGTTTCTGTCCAGAGGGAATCTCCACAGAGCTGAAGGCAGAATTGGAATGCGTTGTGATCCAAGTGGTTCATAATTCCATAGTGGTACCACTGTCCCTGCTAAATCACTGCCCCTGTTTTGTCCTCATCTTTGTCTTTTGGGGATGCTTTATTATAATTTTGTGAGTGTGAAGTGCTAGTGGTCTCACTCTTTAGGGTTTGGGTCCTTTTGCAGCATCTTCTCTCTCGTGCATCTGCAAGTAATTGTGTATATGTGAACACTGTTGCACCATGTAATGCACAGCCTGCCATTTCACAGTGTGGCTGCTGAGGTATGCTTTGAACTGCTAAAAACAATTGTGCTTTTGCAAGAATGTCTCCAAGCAGAAGAACAAAACGCCATCAGTGGATTTTAAAATCCTGCTTTTGTAGAATAAACAGATGCAAACTATAGAGCCTTCAGCAGTATATTTGTGGGGCCTTGGGTAGTGATCCACCTCAGACAGGACTCTGGTGGTGTCTGAATACCCTAAATAAATCAATAGTGCTCCTTAGTATTAGAGTACTAGAGTATTAGAGGTATTACAACCATGTCCTTATTTCCATCTGTGAAATACCAGAAAGTACTTTGGAGCATGACCAGTGACGAAGGTCTCCTGCTCCCACTGGAATCTCTGCAAGGTTTTGTTGTAACCCTACAAGAATAAATTTTCAATCCTAGCAGTGGCAGACATGGATTTACTGAACCAGGAACGCTTCAGACATCAGCATCCTATACATGATGCCATTCTTGTAACTGATTAGCAGCAAAGAGGCAGGCCTCTGCTTATCAGGCATCATTCATTAGCTTGACTTATGTTTCTACAGGGCACACAAGCCAATAGTGTTTAAATAATTCATCCTGCAGGCTTTAGGGAGGCAGGTTGTATTTCAAATATGTTCCTTTGTGGTGAACCACCCGCAACTACTAGTTTGTAAAGCTGTTAAAGGCAAATTGGAATACAATAAAATGCATTAGTTTAAAAAAACCGCATCAGAAGCAGTTTAAGTGTGGTTGTCTTCAACTTCTTTGGCTGTGTTTCGCTATCTTTAACCACATGTCGTCTTGGTTGCCGTGATCTAGTGAAGACCCATTTGTGTATGGCAGGAGCTTTTCTAGCTAGATGAGGAATCATGAGAGCAAATGAGTTTACATTTTCCTTGTATTGTAAAGCTCCATCCTGCAGCCAGGAATGAATGTGTGCAGTCACTTGTATCCACAGATAAAAGAAGGGTGAGGATGTTATCCAACTTTCTGGTCTTCCATCCTGCTTGATGCTCTTCCTGTTATATTGTGACAGGATCTATATGTATGCAGCCCCATTGTCCAGGTGGGTCTTTTTTGATTTGGAAAACCCATGTGCAACAATCTAGCACTGCATTGCATAGAGTAGAATTGTAGGCCTAGTTCTGGATTTAAAAAGCCTCTGTGTCATATTAGCATGGGGACATGGAGCTAGTATAATGTAACAGAATCTATGAAACCACTGGTTCATAACTGACAGCTGCCAAAGACTTACTCAAGGTTACCTCCCTTTGCAAGTTGAGGATGATAATGGATCGCTTTACATGGCTTTTCCATGGGTTACAAGAAGATAATGTGCATAAACTTCGTACTTTGAACACTGGAAGCACTGTATAAATGTAATGAAGGGGTATGTCTGTTATACCCCATATTTAGTTTGGGATCCCCTTTTGCTCTGAGATGTATATTCTTCCATTGGAGATGTCAGCATGGGAGTGGGATGAGGGCACCTGTACCACATCCCTGAAGGACTGATCTGTAAACATTTCCGCTCCTCTGAGTCAAGCACTTGATCCTCACTGGAACAAACTTGTTCCCTAACAGCCAGGAGATCATAGCATTGAGCACATACTCATTGACTCTGCCCTGTAGGTAGACAGTCATACATTTAACAAGGGGGGAAATGCTGGATGCATCCCAAGTTGCTTTCTAGTTTCATAATTGCTTTTGTCCTTAAGTCTTGTGCTGTGTGGTTTGCTTTAAGCTTACAGCTGTGGAGGAAAGATGGTACAGTCCTCTGGCCTTCCTGTCCTGTTGGCAAACTTGCACACTTGTCTAACCTGTCTCGCTCCTTATCTCAGCTTCTCATCACTCAGGCTCCCTTGCACCCACAATGCTGGGACTCTGCACATTACTCCTACACTCCCTCTTCTCTTGTAGCTAATTAGTGTTAAGGAGCTAGCTAACAAGATTATTCATGTTCAGATGTTCAGTCTAGCCAGATGACTGAAAGCCTAAATAGATGAAACACTGAGAGTCTTGTGATTGGCTCTTCCCAGCATTTGTAAAAAATCAAATAGCGGCTGCAGTCAGGACCAGAGCACGGGGGTGAGAGAAGAGCTTTAATCCTTCTAGCTTTGCATGGTTTTGTAATTAAAACCAATCCCTCCCCCCAGAGTGTAATTAGCTGTGTGTGTGTGTGTGGGGGGGGAACCTATGTTTTTGCCTTTCTATGATATGAGAGTGATGGTGGTATCACTTTTGATTGGCAAAATCATGTAGGGGTGGGAAGGGTTAACCACCTTCACATTCTCCAGCTTCTTTGTGGTAGTGAACCATCCCTAGAGATGTATAGTTGGGAGGGTGGGAAGGTCAATATCACCTGGGTTAACGGTGGAGGCTGATCCAGAGCCCAACTGAGGATAGTAATAGAAAATGTTGATACCCACACTGATCTCTCATATGAATATAGTGGATAGATTTGTTCCTTATCTGTCCTTAACTTGGAAACAGCAGATTTTTCTTCTAATGATCGGAACAATTTTTCATATCAGTAAGCATCATGTGACAGTGGAATAAAAAGCAGAACTTTATTAGAATACAGTCTTCTTCTGAATAAAGTTAGTCTGCTCAAACCAGTGTTTGTGCATTTCTTCTCCATCAAGAATTCAGCTTTGGGTCTTTTGCTTGATGTTAAGGGGATCTGCAGGAATAAGTTGTAGCTAACCAACTCCCTTGCTCAGAGGTTCATTGGACAGGATGCTAGAAACTTGTCCATGAAAAATCAAGATTAGTTCTTTCCCCTAGAGAGACATTACAAATCTGTAGTTGTTTAAAAAATTCTTTTATCTTTGGTGTGCTGTTATTTCATGTTAGATCATATCTCAACTCTTTATTAAAGTTCCTACACACACCTGTCATAGATGAACCAGTAACTTCTGCCTTCCCTTTCCCCAAGTCCTTGAAAGTTCAAAAGCATACATTTATTAAGGGTGGACTTAGACTTCTAGTTTATCCCTGAGCATCCATCTAGATCTGAGGCCTAGAATGCATTCGGGTCCAAGTACAGTAATTTAAGAAAGGGCTACAGTTCAGTAATTACAGGTTCTTTGATACCATAACTATCCCTAGTTCAGTCATTGGCAACTCAAGTAGAAGAACCTGGGAAAGTCCTTTCAGTGCCTGAGAACCTGGGAAGTTGCTATCAAATCAGAGTAGACAATACTGAGCTAGATGGACACATAATCTGAAATTCATTTGTTAAAGTCACAAAGACAGCTGACACAAGACTATAATTTTAACTGGGCACTTATACAGCCAAAATCTTTCCCTCTTGATATGAAGACACCATAGCTCAGAACTCACTTCTGCATGATGCATTCCCATGCAGTGAACGGAATGCAGGGAAGCCATTTTCTACCTGGTGCAGAGCCTAACTCCCACAGAGACTTGCCTCATCAGCGTACCAGGGGCTAGGACAGCGGTACAGGACTGGCACAGGAAGCCTCAGTTACAATGGGGTACAACCAATGAATTTGTTTTCTAAAAGTCATAGGACCACTCAATGAGAGAAAGACACAGGAAATCACACCCTTAGTTCTAAAGGAAGCAAACCCTCTTGTCTTAATAAACCAACTGTACCAGTAACTCAAGCCTTGGCGTATTCAGATAAACCAGAGGAAAGAAGGTCTGATGGCTATTACTGGGCTGGGAGCGCCCTGAAGCATTACGATGTATAATTGCTAACCAGTCACTTATTTTCTGTTGGTTAAATTGAATTAATAATACTTAATACATGCTTTGCATGCAGAAGATCCCAAGTTAAAGGCTTACAAATAGTAGAGCCAAGAAAGACCTTGAGACCCTGCAGAGCTGCTGTCAGAGCAGACAGTACTGAGGCAGATGGACCAATGGTCCTGACAGGATCTAAGGCTGTTTCAGTGCTCACATTGAGGCAGATGTGTTGTCAGTGGCCTTAAATGAATTTAAGGTATTTAAAAAGGACCACATGAACATATACTGCATTCCCGCAAAATAGTCTCCATTCCTTAGTGGGGAGGGGTTGCGGCTCAAGTAACAGACCACATGCTTTACACATGCAGAATGCCCACGTTCCATCCCTGGCATTTCCAGGTAAAGAACCTCAGGCAGCTGCAGCTGGGGGAAATCCCTCTCTGCCTGACAATCCTTAAGATCTGCAGCTAGGCAGTCACTACTAGGTAGATGGACCATGGTCTGACTGGACAGAATGCAGCTTACCAAGGCCCTTGGCTTAAGGAGGATCGTTTTGTTCTTCTGCTACATTTAATGGAAAAGCAACACTGAAGTTTGACAAAAACATTCCCCCCCCCCAAAAAAAGAAGGCAGACACTTAAATCAGCCATTTTTTTTTAATTTTCGCTTATAAGGAATCCACCATAGGCTTCATAATGTTATGCATCTTTTTAATTATAAAAATAAGCAGAGAAAATAACTTGCATCTTTCTTGTTGCTGCAATATGTTTCAAATAATCTTTTTATGAACAAATGGAGGTGGGTTTTTTGTTTTTGTTTTTTAAAAACAAACCCCCAGAATTTTATAAATAAATAATGACATATACCAGATATGCTCACTGTTTATTCCAGTACTTGGCAAAAAAATTAAATTATAAATACATACTTTTATATATATATATGTGTGTGTGTATATATATATATAAATGGCACAAAAATATCTAAAGTGCGAAAAAAAATCACAATGAAAATCATGCAAATATTTTTCAAAAGATAAGCCAACCCCCATCCTGGAGTGGGACTCTGCAGGTATTATAAGGCCAAACATAATTCATAGTGGATGAATGGGCTTCAATTATATTTTACACTAAGTGACCATGATTTCCCATCAAAGTTCTATGGATTTATTCTATTAATTGTAGTGTTAATTTTAACTGTAATGTGTATACAAGTCAGTTCTTAAGTATGAGAGCGATTTCAGCCTCTGTTTGGTCTCCAGAACTAACTCAATCTGTTTTGCTCTCCCCATCACCTTGCATCCTGTATTGTGTGTGGGAAGAACTGTACTTTCCTTGCTTAAAACTTTTCCCAGTTGCAGCCCCTTTTCCTTGCTGCATACAGGTGCATGGATCTTTTCACTCCAGTCACTTGAATGGAGGGAACAGAAACATAATTGCCCCCATGCATTAGACTATGTTACCCCAAGTGTCTGAGATGGGGAGGGACTGTATTCCCCCTGAACAATTTTTCCAGTTAGCTGAGAGTCCCTGAAATTTTGCCACCCCAGGGCTGCCTCTGGTTTCCATTACTGATGTGTGTTAATGGTGCACAATGTCAAGTGAAAAATCCATTTCCCCCCACTAAGCTAAGTAGCAAGAATCTTTGGGATTTCAATGGAGCCACATTTTCTTGCACATTAAATTCCATGCACCGACACAATTCTTAGGGCTAGTGTAACTGAAGATAGTCTCACATGTGAGGCAAGACTCCATAACATGGTGAAATATTCTTGCCAAAGAGATTGTATGCTCCCTCCTATACTTGAAATCCACACTATAGCAAGCTTCTACCCTAATGGCCTGTACTGAGCAATACAGGCTTTAGGTTTGGTTCCACAGAGTGCTAAGTACCTCCAGAGGCCCAAAATCCACAAGGGGACAAGTACCCTTCACACACTCCATCTCCCACACACAAAAAATAATTTTCAAGCACCTTGGAAAGGATACAATCCTGCAAAATAGGAATCCTAATATACCTGAAAAAGTGTTAAGAGTATATTCTGCAGCATCACATCTAGGTTGAGCTGGACTGCATAATATAGAGTATAAAAATCCTGCCATCAGCAACATTTTTCTTTTTTTTTCTTTTTTTGCTGCTTGTGATCCTATAACAGCACTTTTTGGGCTACATACATTTAAATAAAGACAGCAACTATTGAAGTCCTGCCCCTCATTTGAAATATATTAGCAGCAAGTTACTGTTTAAAGGCTTTGTGGTAAAACGTTCTATTGCTTTTTATAAGTTTTCCATGAGAGATTGTACTTTCTATAGGTTCGCTTCTCACCAGTCACTCCTTGACTGGCAGGCAGGCATCCCTCTAACATACATAGCTTTCCTAACAGAGCAGGCTTGGAATGTACATGGAATATACCTTATCGGTTTTGCCTGTTTCTCATCTTTGCACTGACTGTGCCCTAAGTGGAATAGAGAAGTTCTTACCTGGCAAGTACAATATGTAAAGTGCCATTCAGATTCCCTTATGCAGGTTTTCTATGCATGTAGGTTGAAAGAAAGGCAGTTTAGCAGAGTTCAGACTGTTCATGGAACACACCAGTTCAGACTACAGGTGATGGCAAAGCCACCTGATTAATATATATTCAATGCACACAAAAAACTAAATGGTATGAAGAAAGTTTCTAGTGAGCCTGGCCTACACCCCAACACACTAGTTAGTTTTCTGCCAGTATGCAAGCCCCATCTGAAGTGGTGTATTTGAGGAACAGTTTTATCACATAGAGGAGTTGTCTGTCTAGGCTGGACCTCCAACACAAAACAGAAGTCCAGTGGCACCTTAAAGACCAACAGCACCTCCAACACAACATTTAAGCATGCTTTAAAAGCACAGGCAGGTTAAAATGGGATTACAGAGCAGCCTTCCTGCATGGGTAACAATCAGTTCAGACACCTAACACAAGTGCATTTAAAAGGGCCTGTATTTTTCACAGGAATGCAGGGTCAATGTGACGAGGCACTGCTGCTGAGACCAGTGGCTCAGCAGAGGGCCCAGTGCTGACTAGGCCCATTTGAGCCCATTTGCCTCTACCAGAAATGGTGGTTGCTGAGCCTCTGGGGATATTTCCTATTTGCTGCTGACAATGGTACCTCCAAGGAGGAGGAGAGGGGGACATGATCCTTGTGAGCACCTTTGAGCTCCATCATCTTTTGAGCCTACTGGCACCCAGTAGAGCTTCAATGAGTGCAAAGGAGTCATGCTCTGTTTCCTCCTACTGGAAGAAGAGCATATGTGCACAAGGGGAAAGTGTGCTTGGTAAGGGGAACGCTAGAGGGCCTTTGCACAGGGTCCTCCTCAGAACCAGGAGCCAGCCCAGCATGTGCATACTAATGAAGGGAGAAGGACTGAAAACAGCTTTAAGTGGCACATGTGAATCCGGTTGTTATTTCAAAAGTTGCAAAACCTATGTGTGTACAGAGTTAAGGCAAGCCACAACTGCATTATTTACAAAGCAGTTCTATGCAAATTTACACCCTTCTAAGCCCATTTACTTCAGAAGGCTTAGAAAGGTGTCACTCTGCTTAGGACTGCATTGTTAACTATCTTTAGGCACACCACACATGGCTAAGTTTTCTGAAGAAGTTATCTTACTTGAGGAGTTGCCCTAAGAATGGAGCATAAGCCAATTTTCAGAGAAGTGTTTCCCTCCCCACCCAACCCTTCATTTTTTTAAAAGCAGATTTCCTAAAGCCAAGTAGTTTTTAAAAGCATGGTATCTTTCATACAAATATTTAGTCACACAATGGCCACTGGAACTAGTAATTTTCAGGGACTTACTAGCAAGTTGCCATGCTTCTAAACAGAAATGGTGTTTTCTAAAGCTACCATTGTCTAGGAAACAAAAGCTACAACTACAAAACAAAAACATATGTTTACAAAGTTATTAAAATCTGCTTTTTTAAAAGCAGACTCCTCTGGAAGTTACGTACAGTACAGGAAAGGTTTGTCTTATTTTGTATCACAACTGAACAAGGCTTGATTATACTCTATTCTTAAGACAATTTCTTTTTGATAAAGATTCCTTTAAAGCTTTGAATGAAGATACAGTACAGAAGGTTATTAGCTTTCTTTTAAGCAATGCAAGAGCCAGCCAACCACTATAACTAGTTTGCAGTAATAGTCATTTAAGCTCTGTGGAGTATTTTCCTTTACCACAGAACAGCACCTGTGTCTGGACTGCATCACTTCAGACGGCAGGTGGTAACTTATGGGAGTAAATGCTTTTTCATACAAAAAAAGGTCCTTGGCACATGGAAAACTAGCATTTCAGCAAGAAGAGATCCAGCCTAAATGTCTTCCTGACATGCCACCTTTCCTTATACAAGGATTACTCCCCCCTTTTTTGTATGGAGCCCCCAGCTCCGATCTGAAGAGATAAAGTCCAGACAAGGCTTTACCACCACAGTGAGAACTTGGGCCACAGATGGGTTTGTAGTGGTGTTATGACATACAGCAGACCTGAACATATGACCCACACATACTATATATGGTGACCTTGCAGGGTCTTGACAAACTTCCTGCTTTACTGACCTGCCTGGGACTATAAAAACAGGACGTTTTTGGGAGTCTGGCAGGCCATATACAGCTTGTGTGTGTGTCAATGTTGCACAGGGGTGGTGTGCAACAACAATTGTGACATCTCTACAGTCATGCAGAGAGAGAACTATGTTTTGGTATAATCAGGTATTTAAGAAAACCTCAGGCTTGAGAGCATTAAGATCACATCACTGAAATCAGGAGGCCAGATGTGATGTTCATGTTTGTACATGGCCAGTATCACTCTTAACACAAGTTCCACCGCCATTTATACAATGTGCAACAGGTGCATTGCAGTGCATCATCATTGGGCTACCCACCTAATAATAGCAGAATTTAATTGAGTTGGTTTCATTCTGTCCGAACTGCAATGTTATTTGAGCTACAGTACAGTGATAGTTTGGTGTTTGCTGAAGAAGTGCTTGTAAGATTGCTTTTGAAGCCCCCAGCTTCACTGGATTTCTTTGTGGGGAAGTGGGGGGGGGGTTCTTGAGAAGAGAAAAGATGAAGGAGACTGTGGTTCTGTTCAAGGAAGCTGGGATGGTGGGGGATTCTCCCCATCACTAGCAACCTAGATACATGCAGCTTATCCAAAGAGGGTGACAATATTAAGGACCAAAATCTAAAGCCAGTTTCCAAGGGCCAATCTATACATTCAGACCAAGCATGTAGGACTGTACCAGTTTTGGAATGCAGGTGGGTGGGCTGCACAAGTGAATTTTCCCTTCCCACTTCAAAAATTCTCTGCCTGCAGAAAGCTAGCACATCAAAGAAAAGAGTTCCAATCTAGCCCTCTCTAATAACAACTAATGTATTTTATGTGCAGGAGTAGACATGTGTGCTATGCAAGAGATGAAATTTCCCCCACCTGCACAGTGACATGGTACAACCCCACAAGGGATATACCAGATGCTTTTTTTTTTTTTTTTTGAATGTGTAGGTTGGCTCAGTGTCCTTTAAAATCAGTTACAGTACATTTCTGATGTGTATTGAATGCTAAAGAAAAACAGAGTAATTTCCTACTTTGGTAGAGCTTGGATTCCCTATGCTCTCACACTCTCTCTGTGTAACACAGAACATTACACACTTTCTGCTGAAGTACGTTTCATATGGGATGGAGCAGGTCCCTCACCCTGGAGATTCCTGAAGTAGATTTTTAGCTTCTGAGGCTCAGTGATACGTCGTTGGTTGAAGTCTGATCTAGGATGGATTCGGGCACAGTGATCTGTTTGCAGAAGACGGAAAAGGCTGGCCATGTTCGGTCCGATTTTTGTCATCAAACTGTCTTTTATGGTACCCACAGTGTCATCATCACATTCCAATAGGCTTCTGATGAGCTTGTTGTAATACCTATGTTAAGACACTACCGTTAGCATCCATATTTCTTTCTACCACTGAAAGGTACAGTCAGCATTTATACAGCACGTCAGGGTGCTCAAGGCATTTTATATATATAGCAATCTCAGCAGTACTATAAAAGGAATATTAAGCCCGTTATACTGGTGAGGGATGGAGAGAAAGGGATTCACCTAAGGCCAGCTAATGAGTTCATGGCAGAGATAAGAGCCAGCATGGTGTAAATGTACCAGACGAGGGGGACCCACTCTGCCATGGAAACTTGCTGGGTGACCTTGGGCCAATCATACACCCTCAGTCTAACGTACCCCGTGTCATTGTTTTGCAGATAAAATGGAGAAGAGAATAAGGTAAGCTGCTTTGGGTCCCCATTGGGGAGAAAGACTGGGTATAAATGAAGGCAATACAAATAAAGAGTGACGAGACAGGCACCAATGCTTACCCTCCGTCCCAACATACCTCGCCAACCAAGGATGCAGACCCCATACGTGATTCAGCCAGGATGCAGTACAAGTGTGCTGACTCGAGCTACAGTGTATGAACCTGATACTATAGGAGACACTTGTGCAGCATGCAGATATCAAGATGTGCATGGGGTTGCTTCAGAGTCCCTACCCCTGTGAAGTAGTGAGTTTAGGTAATTTTAAGACCCTGAACTTAATGGCCTTATAGGGACTGCCCATCAGATGGTAATGTATGTTTCAAATGTGTACTGTAGCCTGCTGTTGTGGCCCCACTACTGAACCCTGGATCTCTACCCCAGTCTACTCCTGATGGTACAGCTGTCTCAGTGGTGCAGCAGCAGCAGGCCTTTGCAGTGTGCTGCAGCATCTGAACAGAGAACAGCATCTGAACAGAGAGCAGCATCAGCCTGCCCTGCAGAGACTCTGGCCCTAGACTGGGGGCACTGTAGGTCCAGCCCTGATTGCCTCAGAGAGCAGAGGTGAGACTCAAAGCAGCAGCAGTTAGGCCACCAAGAGCTGCAGGATATGGCCATCAACCAAAAGGGGTAAGATCAGTTGCTCCAGTTTGTGCATAGCAGGAAATGTATTGTGTTCTGGGTGCATGGAGCCCAATAAAATGCCTGCTCCTAGGAGCCAACTCTCTACTTGATGTTTCTCCCATTGTCCCTCCTTGCCACTCTGCCCACCTCCTCTCCACAGCTCTGTGGGGAATGGTGGCAGCAGCTTCTGTCTACTACTTCTGTTTATCTGGTTGAAGCAGCAGCCCCCTCCTCCAGCATCTCCCACACATGCCAAGGAGGATGGATGATGCAGCTCCAACAGAGGAGCATTGTCTGTGCCTCAACTATGCTTCCATTTTAGGGGAAGTTTACTCCCCCCTTCATTTTAAGTTTTCATATTTTTCTGCAAACCTGGGGATTCCCAACATTTAAAGAAAAATTGCCCTTCTCTCTTCTGATTGGCAGATGGAGCCAAGTTGAGAATTAGATATATTAATATATATATTTGGTAGTTGAAAGATATTTTGCAGCTACTTAGAAATTTCCCAAATATGAGTGTCTTTCAGATGCAACCACAACTATGGTGAAGTCAGTGTGAGGGCTAAGCTTGAATGATGCAACCAAGTTTTCCCTACAGGTTTCCCCCTCAGACCTGGCACCTGCAGCTCCCAACTGCATAGGTCTACTTCATGGAACAGCTTGTGCTCCGCTAGATCCAAAGGACACTTTATTTGGAGTTTAGTGCAAGGCTAGTATGTAAACATCTGACATATACTCCCAAAGAATCAAGATTTCCCAGCCCACAATAGTAGCTCCAGAATGTAAAGATATCTTTCATGTAAAGAATGGTGTATTAGAAGTGATGCTAAAACCCCTTTTAGCATGGAATGCTTGAATTCTGAATGGCAGTGGAAATCAGAATGTGGAAGATGGCCAACTTCAAATCAAATTATCTTCTAGTGAATGCAGCTTTTTCATCCAGTTACAGGCACAGGAAATACAAAAGGCCACTTAAGGGCTTATGCAGTTAGCCCATTCAAGAATGCCTTTATCCATTTTGAGCAGGAGGACTGGCTGTTGAAGGTGACACTTCATAAGAGAAGTCTTCAGATTTTACCAGCAGCCTAGTCAGCCCATGGCAGCTTTCTCAATATGCTCCAATCTCAATATAATGCAGAAAGGTGAAAAGGTGGAACAATGAAACTGTGTTGCTCCTTATCAGCAGTGTCATGGGTAATATCCAATGAGGTGCTCATGACAGTCATGTTCTAGCAAACACTATACCCAGTGAATGCCTAGCTAACTGGGCAAGAGAATTTCATATCTCCAGCAACACTGTACTACAGATCAAGTGCTGAGAAAATGCGCCTACATTCTGCTGGCCCACTGCCTCGCCGACATGGGAGTTTGTGGAGCAGCCTTATAGTGGCTTACTTTGTTCCTCCAGGGTCGGGAACAGAGAGTAGCACTTGAAGAGAGGGTGTCATCCCAACACCCATTGGTATGTGGGATTCCTGAAGGGGCCATCTTTCCTCCTACACTTTTAAAATCCATATGTGCCCTTTCACCCAGCTAGTGTGGCGTTTCGGGCTGGGTTGTCATCAGCATGCTGACACCCAGCGGTATCTGATGATGGGTGGCTGGTCAGTTGCTGCTCCGTCTGATTTGGCTGCGGTCTGGATGCTGCAACTGAATGGTTGAAGCAGACACAGTTGAAACTGAATCTATCAAAGATGGAGGTCCTGTGGCTGGGTGGGGGCAACCTGAGGTCAAGGTGCCAACTCACAGCTCTTGATGGCATGCCACTTACATTGGCTCCGACCATCAAGAGTCCGGGTGTGCTCCTGGATCCCTGTCCAGGTAGCAAATGTTGCCAGGCTGGTGTTTTCCCAACTGTGCTAGATCAGGCAACTAGCCCCCTTCCTCTCTAGCCATGACCTCACCACAGTGATCCATGCAATGGTCAGCTCAAGATTGAATTACTGCAACTTCCTCTACATAGGGCTACCCTTGAGGATGACCCAGAAACTACAGCTTGTCCAGAATGCAGTGGTATGAGTACTTACAGGTAGTTGCAATGGCTCCAGGTTGAATACCAGTATCCTCTTCAAGGTCATGGTTCTGACCTTTAAGATCCTTAATGGTCTGGGACCAGTGTACCTGTGGGACCACCTCCCCTAGTATGTCCCCCGAAGAGCCTTATGCTCAGAAGGTCAAAACTTGCTGGTGGTCCCTGCCCCAAGAGAGGTCCGGTTGTCCTCGACTAGAGCCAGGTCTTTCTGTGCCCGGCCTCTGGCCTGGTGGAACTCTCTACCTGGTGACATCTGCGCCCTGTGGGACTTAGTTCCACAGGGTGTGTAAAACAGAGATGTTCCACCAGGCCTATAATTGAGGACAGCAAATGGCCAGCATTGTGGCTATCACTGTGGCCTCCTCCATGACTGGCCCCTGATCTGCCTGGGAGGGGAAGCAAACTGCATTTAAGCCATTGATTAATGTTTGATTTTATGGTAATTTATAGTCAGTAATTTGTAACTAATCTGTGTGTTTTAACTTGTCGTTCACTGCCCTGAGCCCTTTGGGGAAGGGTAGTCTAAATGATGATGATGATTATGATAATAATAATAATAGGTTCAACTACTTTAAGGGCAGGTATCTGGATCCATGCAAGAAAAGGAGAACTGTTAAGACACTTACAGGCATGCGTATAGTAGTTTCATATTACTTTCTTAGGCTTCTTTCAAACAGTCATGGTTTGTTGAGGGAGCTAAGAATGCACCTAAAACTTCATAGAGCCATAATTCCTCATTCCTTTGGGAAATTATTAAATCAATTTTAGCCTGTAGCACAGATGTCAATTTATACTTCAGTCTAGTGAGGTCTAAATTGTTATCTGTAAATGGCTAATGTTTCTTTGTTAGTAGGGAAGCATCTATATATCTAATTCTCAACATGGCCAAATATGTGTATACTTACATCTGGAAACTAAAGCCATGAACAAATCTTTCTGCAAACCTGAAAAATGCCCCAGGTTTGCTGAAAAATCTGAAATCTAAAAATATACTGGGGCATTAACCCCCCAAATGATGGAAGCAGTACCCTCAGTGACTGTTGCCAGGCAGCTCTACACTATTGCCAGCCTTGTTTTTTGTGACTAACAGGTAGGGGAAAGGAAAGGGCCCCTTTCCAGGGCTGTTTTGGCCTTTGAGGACAGACTCATTGGTGCCAGACCTGGCAGCAATGAGCAGCCCATTTGATACAGCACAACTTGCATGACTCACCCAGGGCTAGCTGCTTGTTACTAAGCAGTACCCCCATTGTGTAGTGGTTAGCGTTTCAGACTAGAATATGGGAGACCCAGCTTCAAATCCCCCCAGTACCATGGAAACTCACTGGGTGACCTTGGGCCAGTCCCATGTCTCCCTTTGGCACTACTTTCCCTTCTTCTTGGGAGCAGGTACCAAAGCCAAACTGGGTAGTAACTGCTGCCACTAGCATGCTGGACAGAATTGCTCATCCTGTGTTGCCATTTAGAGGCTCCTTCTAGCTACTGCATCTTCTACTTTGTGCTTCTATTCAAGCTACTGTGGGGACGATCTATTGCATTTTTGCAATTTCAAGCTCTTATGCTTAAGGGATGGCAAGCTTACCCACTGCCCCTCCCCTTTACCACACTTTAGATAGCAAGACCAAAACAGGCATGGTGTTTTTACAGAAAACTGGCTTAGATCATTTAAAATATAAGAAAGTTTAATAAAAAATAAAAAGAGTACACATGGTCTGTTCAAGTATCAGACTGAGCAACAGTATAAAGAAAAATGTGAGAACACTCAATCCTCACACTCTACACTCAGTACTCAACCTAAATGATGTTTAACTAGGACAGGCTAGTAATTCTGAAGTTGCCACATTTAAAAGCCCATTGTTACCTTGGTTCTCAGAGTTGGGCCTCCTCATGGTCCATGGCCACATGGACAAGATGGAGTCTCAAGGTAAAGACTTAATCCTTCATGGCTTGCACCCAGCCAAAAAGAAGAGCAAGATGGAAGACAGCTTTTACCTTGACAAGAGAATTTATACTCTCACCTTCAAATGCTCCTCCCCTGAGGTTGTTCTGATCTTTCTGCCACAAGATGAAGAAATTACTGTCTAACATTTGACTACTGTGTTCATTCTAGCAAGGTATGAGATGGTAAACCTATTGTTATACTTCAACCAGAGCCATTAGCATCCGTAAGTGCTGTATTTCTCAACCTTGCATATTGTCTGTCCCTCCAATCACTCTGTCAAGAACCATGATAGAAAAACAAACAAACCACTTCCTACAAGGACATTTATATGTTTATATAGGCATTCCATTACTACTGTTGGCATGCCAAAAGGTCATAGATGGATAATCCATGGCTGGTAGAGTAGGCAGGAGATGGTAGTCATGCTTGCAGCTGGACATGGGGACTGAAGAAGAGCATAATCTTAGCAACTGTTATGAAAACTGTGCATGCCACCAACTGTATGCAACACCTGATTATAAACTACTGCACTAAATCACTCTGCGCTTGGGGGATGATGGCTTATTACCAGTTACAAGTTTGTAGCCTGAGTCCAATTCGTAAACAGAGTGTAGTCCCAATGGCTGAATTATTGAGGTGAAATCTAGGGTGGAAGACATTTCTCAGGAAAGGAAACTAGTGTGCAACAGGTATTTAACTTGAGCAAAATAATGTAACATGGGGACAAAAAGATTGCTATTCCCCTAGCTGGAAAACTTACTGGGACAGAAACTTCCTTTACTTTTATTTCATTTATACCCCCCATTCTCCCTAATATTGACCCAAAGCAGGTTGCATCATTCTCTTCTCCATTTTGTCTCACAGCAACCCTGTGATGTAGGTTAGGCTGAGAAAGTAACTGAGTGAAGGTCACTCAACAAGCTTCCATGGCAGAGTGGGCATTCGAACCCGTGTCTCCCAAACCCTAGTCTGACACTCTATCCACCACACCGGCTCTAGTAGGGATAAAAGGATGGTAATTTTTGGAGGAAAACTGTTGACTACCCCTCCCCATAAAATTGTTGCCTTTTTGCCCCAGAACTCAGAAAATGATACTAGAATAACATAAGTGCTGTTCTGCCTTAAACATTTTTTCCATTACATGTATAAGGGACCTGCACCAATAGCTGGTTATATACCAAGATGGTAGTGAGTGGTTCTTGGGTCTCTCCTATGATATTCCAAACTGTTTTCTAAATAAAGTCCTTAGCTCTTTTGTCATTAGACAAGGAACTATCCTGCCTTTACTGCTATACCGAGACACATTATCTGTGGCAGGACATACACATCAACTCATTAGCTAGGTCCATTCCCCCATGCAGAAGCCATTGCTTCAGATCAAAGCTACAGTCTTTTAAATCACATAGGAAGCTTCAGTTCAGTAGGACTCCCCCACACACTATTAGAGAGTGATCACAGGAAGGTGCCTCTGGCTTTTTAATGACTTCCTGTTTGAATTGGTGCCAACTGGTACACTCTTAGCTTCTGCTGAAGTTAGCTGAGGAAGCATGATGCAGGGGGTGGGGGGGTGGGCTTCAGTGTAAACTTATTCGCTGGGAAATCTTGTTGAATTTGTTTCCAGCAGTACTACAGCTCTTTTGCTTCAGTCCTTCAAATACTGCATGTTGAAGACTCTCTTGACTGCTTAATTCCCCTCTGTGGAAATAGCTCTCACCATTTATGTTCTGTGCTCCCTCCTAACCTTAGCAAGAAGTGGAACAACTGCTGGGAATTGTTTGCTGCAGAGTTGCTGCAACATTTCTCTGCAGCATTGCGGTTTTTCAAAGAGACATGGCTCCATCACAGTAGGGCAGCCCCCCCAAAGAGCTAAATGACACCCTTTACCTATAGGCAGTTGCTAATTTGCTCAAAGTTTAAGGGAGAGAGATACTGAAAGAATGTTGAAACATCAGGCTTGCATTGGTACAGAGGACACTGTTCTCTGAATGGTGTCCTCAGAAATATCAGAGAGGTGAGTTTTTACCTTTCTCAAGCCTTATAACATCTATTTGCCCTCTAATGCCCTCCTTTCTTCCTGCAGGGGTTATGGTTGCCTCTTTTAAAATGTAAGTTACCTCTGTTACGCCATTATCCAAGGAGCACAGAGTGTCCATTATCCCATCCTTCCTCCAAGGAGCACAGAGTGGCATATATGGTTCTGTCCTCCATTTTATCCTAACACCTAGGATTAAGCTGAAAGTCCCGGTCTGACTAACTACTATGCCTCTCAGTTGAGAAACTGTGTCCTGTGGAAGGAGGAAGGGAAGGAGCAAAATGCAGGCAGGAAGTGCTAGGCTTAGGACACACCACGGGAGCCGTGACTCATTATGGCTCACCATTTGGAAGAAGCAACAGTCAGGCTGCAGGGGTTGCAAATCAGTGAATGAGCACCTGCTTTATAAGCGTGGAGCCCCAGGTTCAATCCTTGGATTATTTTAAAGGGCCTCCATTTGGGGCACTGGGAAAGACCTTTCTCTGCCTCAGTCCTTGGAAAACCAGTCAGTTAGATGGATCATTGGTCTAACTCAGTACAAAGTAGCTTCGTGTGTCATATGCCTAGGCTTGTTTACACTGATTGAATGACAGACAGCTTTCCCCATCCCTATTTGATATGCCTCTGTGACGCTGGCAAGGGACTAGTTTTTCAACTACATTTCTCAGGTGCAAGGCCAGTTTGCCAGGCATGTGAACATGTCCTTGCAACAAACTGTCCATATCTTTGAAAGATACAATGAGCCTACCTGTTTGAGAACTGGTTTGGGAGCCGGACTACTTCTGCAATAGCTTCGGGATTTCTCCTAGCAGCACTACATATATCCTGTTTCCTGTAACATTCCTCCTGCACCTCAGAGATCATTCGCTGGAATGTGGAGCACCTCCGAATGGAAAGGAAAACCTTTGATGTGATGCCATTTGCGATGCACTTCAAGCTCTCCTTGACAAAGGCTTTCCCCTGCAGATAAAGCTGCATGTTAGTGCAAACATACACATGGGTTAAAGCAATACAAACATGTGTCTTTATAGTGGGCAATGCATTTTGGCCAGCCATATTAGTCACCAGAAAGTTTTAGAGAACTTGCACATATAAAGTTTATGTGGCAACACTGACCCATGTTGAAGTTTCAAGTGCTATTGTGTTTCACAGTTGATTTCTACATGTGAGAAGTCGCTTTATACATCTAGAAATGCCCCAGTGGCAGGGGGTCCACTATGTAAGAAAATGGAATCATCAACAAGTATCCAAGGCTGCGTCCATACAGTTATGATTCTTGGTGTAATTTTTGTGACTGTGGAAGCGTTCACAGTGGCAAAGAAGTATCTGCACATTTTCCCCCTGGACTTAGATTGTCTCAGCCCCCACCTCTGCAGCCACCATTTTCATTTCCTCCACCAGAAGGCTTTTTGAAAAACCCTGGGAATTGCTGTATCACTACAGCATTAAAAGGTCTCTAGCTCTTTTCAGTATGGCGTTATACGAGAAAATGTGCATCCTGCATCTTTCCCATTTAACTCTGCAATGAAAAGGGCCATAGCTTTTCTTTAAAAGAAAGCTGGGTACTTGTGTATTGTTGCAATAGATTGATCTGAAAGAAGAAGAGTTGGATTTAAAACCTGCCCTTCACTCAGAGTGGCTTACAATCACCTTCCATTCCTCTCCCCACAACAAAGAGTTACCAGGTTAAAAAAGCCTGAAAAATGCTCTCTGCTGAGGGAGAGGGAATATCAGCCACAGTAGCTGAGCAAGGAAAATGGCACTGATATGGCCAGGAACTGAAAGAATACACACCTTCCCATCCACATGACAGCCGAAAATATTCTCACTGCAGTTTTCCCCAAAAGATTGCACTGAACAGGAGTTGCAGCAAAGCAGAAGACTATAGAACAATGCTGGCCTACTTCACATGACTACTGGACTGCACACAATTGCTGCTATGCAACAGACATTAGAACATAGCAAGCGCATGTCAAAGCCAATTCTGCCACATCTCCACATTCACTTTTAAGCATTTCATATACAGTTCAAAGTCCTTGCCAATCTGCTCATACAGAAACATGAAAGGCATCACAGTATTGGAGGTATCAGGTGCCAGACTTATTTAGTATAGAAAGGTGCTCCCCCCACCCTCTGGTGATTTCTTTTAAAAAAGGTTCAGAGACATGTAAATTCTGTTGATGGTCTGCTGCCCTTTGAACTATGATATTGTCAAGATTTAAGGCACAAGGAGGACCACTTCACTGTGTCTGATGGCAGGACTGGCCCTGGCATTACCTTTGCTGTAAAGTTTCTAGGCCCCTGCAGTGTGAGTACATGAGGCCAGTCTGGTTTTGCACAGCCAGGAGTGGAGCCTTCCTAACCCCAACCTCTCATCTCCTTGCCAGTTTTCTCAGTAGGAGTGGCAGTGTGAGAAGAACATTTGTTTCCTCTTGAAGGGGAAACATCATTCTCCACCCCACAAGACATCCTCTGCCAGGCATGTGGAAAATGTACTGTCACAGACTTAGAACAGAGCCCCTTCCCCCTCCAGTGATCCAAGCAGCAAGTGCTTTGAACAGGAGCCACTGCACGTCTTTGTATCACTTCAGCACAAGGTATTAATTAGGGCTGCAACATACCCTACAGTCCTATGGCTTCTTGGAAGCAAGTCCTAGGGTTCAGTAGGACGTACCCTCAAGTAAGTGTGCCAAGACAGAACAAGTTCCTAGCTCCCAGGTTTGCAGCGTGCAAGATAAAGCAATCTCAGAAAGGTACAAACATGGTTGTGCATGATTCCCAGGGGGCAGAGTTTCCGACTAGTTCTTTGCTCCTACTTATGCATATAGTAACTATTAGCAACTCTGTTTAATTGGGATAGCGTTACATAGTCTACACAATAGCATATAAAAAGCAGAGTTCTAGGTTCAACCCTGGGTACGCAGCTCATCAGTAAAAGGATTACATTTACAGGGATACAGCAAGTGGACAGATATTGCATATGCATACCATACCTGAGTATCAAATTTAGCGGCACTGTAGAGGAAGGATTTGCAGATGTCATACATGCCATCCGTGTCACATGTGGCATTTTCCAGGCAGGCAAAAGCACCACATCCTACCTGAAGGGCACCATTTAAACATCGAACCACATCCGCTAGAAAGAGAAGGGCAAGGAAGTTAAAAATATATATAAATCTTAATTTAGACTTCTTCCAGTCTTCATTCTCCCATAGCTTCATTTTGAGTTGAGAGTTGCTGTCAACCAGAATTTCCCAATTGTTCACACACCAGTCTTTAATAAGCATTCCCCGCACCAGTCTTTAATAAGCATTCCCTGCAAGCCCATTACAACTACATTTCTTTCATGCAGTCGATGGTTATGGTTACTGTCTCACGAATATTTTTAATTAAATACTTTTAAGTACTAAGGCACCCAAGGATGACTGGATCTCGAGAAGCTGTTTTACTGCATCAGAGATAGTTTCAGAGGGTAGCCATGTTGGTCTGAACAGCTAGATTCAGGTCCAGCTGCACCGCAGAGACCAATAAGGTTTTGGGGGTATGAGCTGTGACCCTCAAAATACCCTGAAAATCTTATTGGTCTCGAAGGTGCTACCAGACCTGAATCTAGCTGCATTGGAGATGAGGATCTATGCCTTGCCATCTCTTCAACACTGCAATGTGTGCTAGGTGAATCCCTTCTCCCCTTTCATGCTCAGTGTTAATTAGTGACCTTCAATTTTTAGCAAGCCCTGATTTACCATTACTTTGAATCTGGCAAGTAGTGGTTTGCAGGGAAACTCAAACTGGTATTGGAAGCTAGTTTGTAATGCTGGTTTGGAAGGGAATCCAACTCTAGTGTTGGGTGGCATCTGAACTAGCCAACTACAGCTTGTGCCAAACAGACTGATCATGTAAACATTTGACAACATGTAGTACAACCATTCCACTATGCTTGCTTTTCATACATCTGCAGGCTGGCAATAAAAGCACTTCTGATAGGTTTACCAACTTCCTGGAAGGACCTAGAGTCCTTCCAGAATTACAACTGATCTGCAGACTTCAGAGATCTTCCTGGAGGAAATGACAGCATTGGAGGATGAATTCTATGGTATACCATAGAAATTACATTCCTGTTGATCTCTTTCCCCTCCCTAAACTCTACCCTCCCCTGGTACAACTACAATCCCCAGCTGGCAACTCTAACTTCTGAGCATGTGCTGAATCACCCTTTAACAAGCCATCAGAGCCCATCCTCTTTCTTCTGGTGTTGGGGAGCCTGCATTAGATGGTACTGCTCACAAGTACTGGAGCCTTTCTTCTTATGGACCACAAAAATGGCAGAGGCATTACCATTTCGGTATACTTTTTAATGCTGCACAACAGTGTTCCCTTGCATAATCCAGTTCCACAAAGGAAGAGGCAATATGCCACAAGTTATTCATGCAATCAGATACTAGCCTA
Organism: Gekko gecko; assembly: GCA_029375565.1. Taxonomy (NCBI): domain Eukaryota; kingdom Metazoa; phylum Chordata; class Lepidosauria; order Squamata; family Gekkonidae; genus Gekko; species Gekko gecko. The sequence goes on from JAPDNY010000013.1 coordinate 42,836,875, forward strand.
GTTCAGATGCAGTGGACAAATCACAGTTAACGCTTATATAGATTTGGACTAGTGGTGGTCTCTCCAGTTCAGGACTGTTGAATAGGAGTGGCTGACGTGGGCTTCAGGGAGAGGAAGTACTCTCGGATCCAACACCAACTGTTCAAGATCCTTAAAACTTTTTTGGCTGTACTCCCTCCTTGCCCTGTGCTGCAGTTGCCCCCCCCCCACCTTTTTGTTCAGAGGCATATCATATAACTATGGTTGCTTCCACACTGGGTATTTGGTCCAGCTTTGTTGCTGATGAGAAGTGTTTTCCCCCTGCTTCTAACAGAGCATCATGGTAGTCTCAAGCATCTCCTGGCTTTTCCCCAGCTTTCCTGTGATCCTTCTAGAAAGATTGTAGCAAAGCTGGGGTGGCTGCCATGTGGATGACAAAGTCCAGATCATTCCCAGTTCTACCTACATTGATAGTGCATCACTGCAATTAATGTCAACTGGAGATGTGACAGGCCTGGGGGGAAAACCCAGAAAACCCCCCCCCCATTCCCCCCAAGGCCCTTTTCTTCCTCCCATTTCCCCAAGGCCTTTTTTCTTATGGAAAAATCAGGGAGTTGGGAGAATACTATTTAAAAAACTCCAATGAAGTGTTCTCTTTTTAAATGGAATACTTCTTCAAACAAGGCTTTTCACCTTCAAAATGTATAGCATGAAAAACACTTGAGGGCTTTCAGGTTCTCCAGTAGAAAAATCAGGAAATTTTGGGGACCACTGAATTAAAAAAAAACACACTTCCTTTCTTCCCCCTTTTGAAATGAAAGACGAGGTTTTACACAAAATGTATGAAAATTTTATGTAACTTAAAATATCAGATAACTACCATAATGCTTATTTATAATGTAGGCACAAACCTCTTTTCAAGTTTTTTAAATTACATGTAAATAATTTTGCCAACAATATGCTGTATGGTGTTTAATAATACAGTATTAAATAATTCAGTTTTTTTCAATTTTATAGACTTATATCCAAATATGCTACCTATTGTGACTGTATGAGAATGTTTCTGCCCAAATAATACACGCTATTGTTTACTAAATAATTTGTTTTCTACCTTCAACTTTTATTTTTCCCTACCTCTCAGATGGCAGAAATTAAGATCCATGTGCTATGGTAGCATATGGTGCATCAGTTTGCAACCCTTTCTCAATTGTTAGACATATCTGCAATTTCTTATAGAAAATAAAGACATTTATACTTTTAAATTCTATAAACATACTAAATAGGACAATATGCAATACTTACTTTCCCATCAAAGTTGTTTTACTGATTTAATGAAATAAAAGGCAGTATTTATAATGCTGTTAGCATATAAAATTGTACTACCTGGTATATTCACGGAATTGAAAAAATATAAGATGGCTTCATTTTCTGTAAGAAAAACTGCAACTATACCCAATACTAGAAAGAGAGCTGCAAACTGTTGCACCTGTTAACAAAGGCCCTGATCCTCAAACCCTGCCTATGATAGCTCGACAACAGACTCAGCTTCAGGTTTTGGAGGGCCCTGGGCAAGATGCCCTCTAGGCACTCCCGCCACCAAACTTCATCCTCTTGGAGTAAGGTATGCAGCCCAATTTTTCAAAGCGGCATGAAAGTACTGCTTCAATCTCTTCAGGCACCTCTCCCAGCATGGACTTCTGGGGCAATCTTCTATTCTGATGGGATGGCAGATAGCCCAACAGGGCAGCCCTGGTCAACATTCAGAGAAAAGCCTTTGCCAAGAATTTTAATGGGTGGGAGGCTGACAGGGAGAGGAAGGTCGCCCATGTATGGTAGGTCAGGCCTTTTTTCTTTTGGGTTGCCTAGGCCCATTTTGCTGCTTGCTTGAGAAGATCCAGATGGTACCTCCCTTTCTTCCATGATAATTCTAGAGAGGTAACCATGACTCTGCTTCATTTTCTCTTTCTTCTATTAGTTAACATTTCACACATTCCACCAGAAAGGACACATACACTTAACTGACATTATCATTAGTTTCAATGAGACTTGTTCTGAAGCCTTTCCTAGTGACCTCAAATAAACAGAGCTGCATGCCTTCATATCTGCAATCCCAGACAGCAATCTCATTTGGGCTTATGGTAGGGCTGCCTCTGCTGGTCAGGACTTTAGAGTCACTGTAGAATGGGGTCAGCATTCTGAATGTATAGCTTTATTCCAAGAAGGGGCAAGAGACTTAACTGAGAGACTGCTGGACCAAAGTATTACACCAGTACAGAAAAAAACCCTGCAGTCCTAAGAAATATAAATATGGATGTTGTATTCTGGGTATGTTACATTGTTCAACTGATGAAAATATGAAAATTGCCCTATGCCAAACTGTTCCATCAGAATCACCATTGTGTATTCTGACAGCAGCTGTGAGGCAAAGGTCTGTCTCATCACCTGCTATTGGATCCATTAACTCGAAATGCTGAGAGTTGAATCTTTGAGCTTCTGCATGCAAAGCACAGGTTCAGCCAATGAACCACAGTCCCTCTCTTTCTTAGTAAAGAGTCACTGTGGGGGCACCTGGGTAGGGCAATGCAGCATAGAGTCAGAAGCAGAACATGGAACAGGCAGGTGATTCATGACATGGGACATCCCAGTTCTCATCCCATCTGCTGTGTAGACAGGATGTCGATACTGTATATATACTGAAGCACCTGTGTTAAGTAGAGTGTGTCCCGTTCAAATAAGCAATGTGTGGCTGTGCTCTTGAATAAGTATCTTTTTTCTGATCAGAGAAGATGTTATATCTGATAGACAGTAATTAATACAGGTTTTCCAATTCTGACTTAAGTGGCGTGCAAAGCCTCAATTAAGGTTCCATGGAAAAAAACATATCGCTGGAGCCATGGTTGCTATTGGAGCATCACTAAGATAAAAGCCATGATAGTTTTTCTCCAAGCTATGCAAAACAGAACTATATTTAAATCAAAGTCAACATGAGAATTCTCTCCTAATGTATGTCCTTTAGGTTAACATCTCTGAGCTGCATTTCTACTTAGTCATGCATCACCTTGAAGGAGAGATATATTACTTTTTACCCTATCATGTTACCAGCATTATGGATTAAGTGTAAAAGTGGATTACTACAAGAAATGAAGATACTACTTTTCTAGGATAGCCAAGGAGGTTCAGAAATCCAAAATTAACCCCCCCCACACAGCCTCCACTCCTAATCTTGACTAGGAGAGGCTGCTTTTAAGAAAGAGACTGTTGTCTATAAGACAGCTCTTTTGCTACAATTAATTCCCCACAATTCTTCCTTCACTGTCGTTATAACTCATTTTCATGAGGATATGTTTCCATGGATTCAAGTTATAACTTTGCATTCAGCAGGTTTAATATGCATTAGGGTTCCTTATTGTTTTAGGCATGGTGGAATAACCAAGACCCTATGTTTCTATAGCAACCAAGTACAAAAGGAAATTGAGCAAATACCCTAGTACTGTGCTGCAGAGCCCTGCAGCTCTGAAATAAAAACCTCTCTTGGTAAGTGTCAAATTAGGAGAGTGTATCAGCCCTTATTTAAAAGGGTGTTAAGATGCCAGCTATACCTACACAGTGTTGAAAGTAAGAGAAACTGCAAATAATTCATTTTTCATTTTTCTCTTACAGAGAAGGCTAGTTAGCAGTTCATAAGCCAATTCACATATGGAAATAGCTTGTGAGGTTGCATGTTGCTAAGAATGTATTGCTAGAGTGGGGGGAGGGGAAATCAAATTTTTAAAAGAAGTTAGAAACCAGACCAAGATGGCACCATCTGTGGAGAAAAATCTTAAAGGATGTTTCACACACCTCCTCATGCACACAGGTATACGTGTGGAGTACCTCCCCTCCACACCAGCATGTCTGTTCAGGTATAAAGTAATCCTATTTCTAGAAGATAAGAACTATTTAAAAAATACAAGTGAAGCAAAGGGGAAAGTTTCATCTGCAAGAGAGCAAAAGAGAAAGCCAAGAAGCAAAGGTGCAACAGAGCACATGTAATAAGGTATAGAATGTCTTATTTAAATAACAAGAACTGCAGGCTAAATTACAAACCAGCTTCTGAAATGAGGGCTTCCGCCTCTCCGGAATGGGCTAGGAAACGGCAATAAAGGCTTTCCTGAAACATCTAATTACATGGCAGTTTCCAGCTGCCAGCCATCGGGGGGGGGGTTGGAGAAGAGGAAAAAGATGTACAAATGCGCCAGGAAGTTCTCCTGCGCGGCTCCCGTTCATTTCAAAGCGGCAGGACAGCTGTCCAGAGGATCGATGTGCAGACGCCGTGCCGGCAGCAGCAGCAGCAAGAGGTTGCAACAGCTAGTAGCACATCAGGGCTTTGTGAAGCGGGGAAGAGGTTTACCTGAGGTTTGAGTGACGAGCCTCGCCTTCCTGGGGCTGACGGAATCATTCTGCTCAGCTTCATAGGATGCAGAAGCGCCGACCGCTAGCAGCAGGAGAATCGCGGACTTTCGGAGCATTCTCCGGGAAGTTTCCGCTAAGTTTTGTGCTGCGTTCTCCGCTGGCTCCGGCGTGCTCCTTTTTCTGTGGCTCGCTCGCTCTCCCCACCTCCTCGGCTTCAGCAAAGACGCGGAGCTGGATGCTGAAGAGCGCGATCGGAGCGGACACTACTGCTGCAACTACTGCTGCAACTGCCGCTGCTTCTTCCACACCTCTGTCCTCCCAACTGCTGTTCAGTACAGGTGACAACCCTGGAGCTTTTATAGCCGGTCTTATCTAGTTCCCACCACCCCCTCACCCCACCCATCCGAGATCAGGAACCAATCAGAAGACGTGGTGGGCGACCAATGGGAGTCTGTGATCATTCAAGCGCAGGAAGCCTGGAAGTTCACAGGAAGAATTTTTCCAGCCTATTAAAAGAAACTTCTAAACAAGAATAATTCTTTTTCTGAAAAGTTACTTTTTGGTGGGGGTGGGAATCAAGATCAAATTGTAGTCCTATGCATACTATAAACCAGGGGTGGCCAAACTTGCTTAATGTAAGAGCCACATAGAATAAACATCAGATGTTTGAGAGCCACAAGACATGAACAAATATTACACCTTTTTACAGGGAAATATGCAGATTTCCTTTTTATTAACATTAAATGAGACTGCCAAAAGTAATAACTAAAGCGGTCAAAGCAGATATTGATAATGATATTTATTTGTCCAATGATATTTGTTTGCTAATGATATTTAGCTTCCCCATCCACCCTGCCAGGAGCCGCACAATATGTGTGAAAGAGTTGCATGTGGCTCCCCAGCCACAGTTTGGCCACCCCTGCTATAAACTGTGTGTACTTAACAACAAGAGCACATGCATTTGGTCTGCACCCAGTTGGCAGTGCCAAGTCTTTTCTAGGAGCACCTGCTGTCCAAAGGAGCTATTTATATTTTGTTTTAACCTTATGTTTAAGGGAGGGAAAGGGACCCATAGCAGCTTAAAGCATAAAAACCCAATACAAATACCAATTAAAATAGAATTTAGAAAGGTGTTTGGGGAGGAGGTTCATAGGTCACACTCCAAGCATGATGGAAGTATACCTGGCTGTGCTAATCCTCCCTTTGCCCTCAGATTTGTAGTTGGCACACTTAGCCAGAGTTGGATCCAGGCACACTGGAGGGATGGATGCCTGGCTGCTTCTACTTCTAATCTCAGCAATGGCAGCTAGAAGGAAGAGGCTCTCAGCTGCAGCTGGATCTGCATCCAGGAAGGATGGTGGGGTGCTTGGCTGCTGTCTCCTTTCCTTTAGCAGTTTATGTGTGCATAGATGTGCATAGGACGATGAAACACCATTAGAGAAATAAAAACAGCCACATTTTCATAGTGTGGTAGATGTATTCAGGGATTACCACACATATTAGCACGGTCAGTCCTGCTCAGCAAATCTTCTCCTTTCTCCCAAGATTCTAGACTTTATAAACAGACATTGGGTTGGATCATCTAGTTTTTCTGCGGGTGAAAGGTGGAGGAAGGATCCCATTTAATCACCAAAATAGTCTATGCTGGGGATCATGGGACTGGCATGTACAAAAGCCATGTGGAACAAGGGGCTCTAGTATGGAGAAAAATTGGGCAAATGAGTGAAAAAGCCATCTGGGTCCTACTCATTTCACTTCACTGTTTTATATCCTTGTCCTGTGTACTTCTTGTAAGTTACTCCTGTTGATTGGGAACTTGGCTTCTGAACACTAGTTTGTCTGCCCTCCATGACAAAGGAACTGATAACAGGTCTTAACAACTGTATATATCCTCCTAGTGAGCCTTGAGCATTGGGAAATGGGTCCTTCCTTACTGAAAAGGGAAGCAGACAGGAATGGGTCTGTGAAAAGAAAGCACAGTTTTGATTTATGAAGAGACAGAAGCCATCTACACATGATCCATCCATAAATTCGGTCAGTGCTGGAGACAGGCATAGTGGTACTATGCCCATTCCCTGCCAAGATACAATTGCCAGCATGTGGATGCACTGCCTATTCACATAGGAAGTGTATGTTAACACCTGCACCCTGTGATTAGAAATGTTTGAAAATAACACACACAGGGAGGAACAATATACACATATTTTTTCAATGTGCATAGGTGTTGTGCTTACAAACCAGTGATCATGCAGAAATGGGGACAGAACCAGTACATTTGTGCCCATCCCCACTGTACATGTTGTTTGGATGTGCAAACCAATTATGTGTACAGGGTGAAAAAGAGAAGCTACTCTTGGTTGTCTGAAGGACCTTTGGGGTGCAGGATCTCTTTCTGTCTCCCTCTAGATTTGATATGGATCTGTTGCCATTCGGAGGGCCTTTTTGCCTCCACCGATACTCTAATACATTTTTAAAATAAAGCAAATATTAATGCCATAATTTCCAGTACTGTCTCCTTCAAAAGGAATCAACCCAGATAAACACTACCCCTGGGACTTTCCACTGTCTGGGGAAGTGGGGTACTTGTAACAATAGCAAATAACACAAAAAAGAAAAGAAGGATGTAATGGTGACACATCATCCTGTCACTACTATCCCTGAGGAAACACTCTCTCTGTACAATTTTTCCATTCTCTTTTCAGTTGTGTGGATATAATATAGTCACACTCATCATATTCACTTTATGCTTTGAGCATGAACCTTGTTCATACATGCCCTGGATCTTATTTGATTTATCTGCACTGTGCTAGAAGGGAAAGAGGAAATAATTCCCTTCACCATTTTATTTCCACAACAAGACTGTGAAGTAGGCTGAGAGACAGTGATTGGTCAAGGTCACTCAAGGAGCTTACGTGGCAGAATGGGGATTTGAACCTGGGTCTCCAAGATATTAGTCTGACACTCTAAGCAGCACAGTGCACTGGCTCTCAAAGAATACAGCTCTGCAGTGTTCAGAATATGATTGGTTTCTGTTCTCTGACACCATGGAAACTTTTGTGTTGTTTTGAATCCCAACCTAAAGATATAATGAGGGCAGCAATCATTCAAGGCAAAAGCATATATGAAAATATTCCAAAACCATTTTTTTTTAAAAAATTAGGAAATCATTTCCCTTTTTGCTTGATGCACAGGTCTTGCTGTTGGTTGTTTTGAAAGGGATAGTGAATCAGTTAATGTGGCCAGTCAATGTGGATTACTTTTCCTGAGACTGGACAGCATGAACTTGAGATGGCTTGAAGGGCTCTGCCCAGCGTTCATTGCATCCTGCATACAGTCAAGTAACTAAGTCATTAGATTCAAAATCAGTAGAGAGGTAAATGTGGTGCATCCATTCCAGTATTATTCACATTCCAGAGAAGAGAGAAGTGTGATTCAATATGCTGCTGTCTTGATTCTGATTTTGTTCCCATGGTAATAATTTCATAAACAGTCCCAGGCGATTTGGACAGGGGGACAAGGGAAGCCACTGGAAGCAGATTCAGAGGATTAACTAATATCAAAGGTATGGCTCTCAGTAACCTGACTCATGGAATCTAATATCTATTTGCATTTTAGAATTCTATTACTGCTGCTTGTATTGCTTTTAGTTTTTTATGTAGGCTTTTATTGTGTATGTTAATGGGTAAGCTACCTCAAAAGTTTTGGCTGTGAAGTGGCATCAAAAGCGCTCGGTAAATGAATGTCCATCCTTTTCTCTCAAATACTTAAGCCAAAAACAAAACCCCAAACCTGGCAGTGGCACCCCTGCGTGAGTCATCTTAGATGGGGATATGAGAGAATTGCAAGTGACAACCCAGTCCGAGAAAACTAATAGTATAGTCCACATGTTCACCAGATGGCTGCATATGCACTGGAATGACCAGGTGCAATAACGGAAGGCTCCCATACTGTTTGTTACCTTAGGCAGAAGAAGGAATTTGGGTCATGTGCAGTTTAAGTGCAGCATTTCTCATCCCCATGGTACCATTCATTGGTTCAAATTCCCACTTTGACATAAATATTCTATGTAACAGGTGTCAAAAGACTTCATTTGTATCTAGTTACTCTAGCATACTGGCCTTCAACCTGATGGTTGCAGTCTCTCGCCTGCTGGGTTGCAAGCCCCTGTAGAACTGCTGTTTTTGTGTCCTGCCATTGCACATGGGTAAATAGCAAGGGCGCAGTGCCTTACACCTGTCTTTGCACACATACTTGGAGAAGCACAGACCGCTTCAGTGGCACCCCTGCGGACCCTCTTCTCTGGGTCCTCCCTTTCTGATGCATGTGACTTCTGGTCACATGCTGGATCCCTTGTTACCTCCTGGGGGTTAAAGTCGACCTTGAGTCCGGAAAAGTTTGAGACCACTGAATTTGGAGTTAGGGTTATTAGGTCCTTTTTGGCCACCGGTGGGGAATGGGGGGTTTCCAGATCTAGGTTGGGTAACTCCTGGAGATTTGAGGATGGAGCATGGGAAGGACAGGGATGTCAGGGGTACAATGCCATAGAGTCCACCCTCCAAAGCATCCATTTTCTCCAGGGCAACTCTGTAACCTAGAGATGAGCTGTAATTCCAGGGAATCCCGAGGTCCTACCTGGAGGCTAGCATCCTTAGCTTGGTGTAGTGGTTAAGTGCACGGACTCCTATCTGGGAGAACCGGGTTTGATTCCCCACTCCTCCACTTGCACCTGCTGATGTGACCTTGGGTCAGTCATAAGCTCTGGCACAGCTGTTCTCTCAAGGACAGTCAGAAGTTCTCTCAGCCCCACCTACCTCACAGGGTGTCTGTTGTGGGGAGGGGAAGGGAAAGGAGTTTGTAAGCCGCTCTGAGATGCCTTTGGGCAGTGAAGGGCGGGGTATAAATCCAAACTCTTCTTCTTCTTCTTCTTCTTTGAAATCTGGTGCAAAAGTCCCTGGGTCTTGGCAGGTGAAATGTCGGAAGCCAGAGGACGATGCAACCAGGACTGTAAGTGATCAAGGGGCAGAAGGAATTCCACTGCTATTAATGTCACCCTGCTCCTCCCCATAGGTGCAGTTCCCCGGTTCTGCCCCAAGAGCCTGCTCATTCCCACCATCTATCACTCCTTCCATCCTCCTTCTATTTCTCCATTGTCAGTAAAAACCCAAATTTTAGGCCTGAAACCAATTGTGCAAAATCCGTAGCTCTCAGTGAATGAATGAATGCAGTGGTTTACTAACTGTATGGCTAACCAACCTATGCAAGTTGCAATCAGCTTCTGTGAAGCAAACAAAGGCAAAATTTGGATACTGGGTAGGAAGAATATACACAGGCAATTCCAGTTTCATGGGTGAGACAATTGTCTGCTTTTGGATATATTGGAAATTACATTGCAAACAACAACTACAAAACAGTGTCTTTTGTGATTAATTTTTCCCTTCCATAATATTCAGATCTGAAGGAATAACATGACTCCCTTTGCCCTCTTAAATATCCAAGTTTATACATTTTAAGTTTTGGAATTCAGTTTTTGTGAGCAGTACACTGTGGGGAAATTGCTGTATGTTGATTGGAGTAAGCGAGGTGGCTCTCATCTCTGGTGCAGCAACATCACTGTTGATTTTATCCCCCTCCCCCAGCTCTGAACACCAGTTCCCTCCACCGAGGATGGACGTGAGCAACTGCATTGCTTCACAAGTTAGCCGTGCTTCACCGATTTGTTCCCCACGTAATTCCCAGCACGTCAGTCCCGTTTAAACAAACAGGACCCGAGACACTCTCTCTACCTCCCTGCCCTGCTCCACACTCTTTGTAATGTCTGCCTGCTTGGGGACACTACATAAACGTGCCTGTAGAGTTGATAGTAACAAGTGGGGAACGCAAACGGGACAGGCAGAAACCGTCAGGACACAATGACTTGGGCTTTCTCTGCATATTATAAGATCTGTTTCTTTGCTTAGGGATTTAGGGCTCATTCCTGCACAAATGCCCTGTTCATGCTAGTGTCCTCCTTTCTTAGCAACGAGGGAACTTTGGGCCTTGTAGGAGGGCCTGCTGAACTCACAGTTTGCCATTGATACTGTTACAGCCACTACTACGAAGGATATGTTTACCTTCTGCAGGGTGCTAGGTGCTGCACAGAACACAAAAAACGATATGGCCCTTAGGAATGCCACCCACCTACCATTTGACAGTAATGAGAATGATGAGTTGGGCAGGGAACCTACTTAGAGTTGCCAACCTCCAGGTGGCACCTGGAGATCTCCCGTTATTACAATTGCTCTCTAGGCAACCAAGATCAGTTCTTCTAGAAAAGTTGGATTACAAATGTGATAACACAGTTATCAGAGGTGTTCTGCATTACTGGGTGTTGGCATATACTCTGGTTGTAGCCATTTATTGAGGCAATCCTTACCCAAGGGTTGCCAGTTCTGGGATGGAAAATACCTGGAGATTTTGAGGGTGGAGCCTGGGGAGGGGGGGAGGAGTTGGGGAGGGCTGGGACCTCAGCATGGCACAATATCATAGAGTCCAGCCGCCAAAGTTGCCATTTTCTTCAGGGGAACTGATCTCTGTAGTCTGGAGAGCAGTTGTAAAAGCAGAAGATCTCCAGGCCCCACCTGGAGGGTGGCAACTCTACCTCTGCTCCCTGTCCCTGGTAAATCACTGTCCTGATTTTATACTTATTTTTTATTTCTGTTAGTATAAATTGCTTGAATTGTCATTCTTCAGGGTTAATCCCTTTTCCCTGGTTCTCTGAGAAGTTATTTTTGCTACTGTGGTAGAGCATTCAGAGTGGGAAGACCCAGGTTCAAATCCTCAGTCAGCTGACTAACCTTGGGCCAATCTCTCTTTCTCAGCACAACCTACCTCACAGGGCTGTTGTGAGGATAAAATGGAGTATGGGAGAACCATGCATAGTGGTCCAAAAGAACGGGTGGGAGAAAAATGTACAATAGATACATGAGATAGGGATAGATGCATCTTGTTTCCTTTGTACCTATACATACAAGCATGTGCACACATGCTAAGGCATCAAACAGCCTACCTACTGTAGGACCATTATGCATTCCTAATATATTGCTAAGCAGATGAACAAACACTCTCTTGGCTTTTAAATTGGTGGAAGGCAGGCGATTGCAGAATCAATGAATAAAGCATACAACAAAAGAGAGCAGTAATGCTTAATAGGATGGTGGGAGATGTCAGGCACCAATCTTTGAGAACAAGGACATTGAAGCATCTCCCTGTTTTCTTCTATGAAATATCACAGGAAGGCTACACAGACTTTCAAACTAAGAGAAGGGCATATCCTGGCATAGAACCAATGATAGAACAATAGATCCTTTGGATTCAGTTCTAGAGCTAAGCCAAGGAGGCTGCTTGGTTTCAGGTTCAGTTTAACATTTTTTAAGAGTCATCACCTATTTTGTTTTAGAATAAACTACCTGTGCTACTGTAACTGTTCCCTTCACCTTTGACAACTGGCAAAACCAGAAGTCTTCTTCAGTGTTTTGTGTCCCCAACCTGGGAAGTTCATACATGCACATGTATCCTATAGTTATTCTACACTGAATGACTGGCAGCTGAGTTCCAAACTGGATATGAAGTCTGTCAATGAAAATGCTCTGGTCTCCTGTTCTCAACATGTAGGAGAGCTACACGTTTTCAACATGTAGGCAACCTCTCGATGTCACAGTGTTCTATCCCTATTTCTGCCAGGCAATCATACCCAATGTTGGTGGGAAAATGTTACGAGATCATTGGTGGACAGTGCCATCAAGTCACATCCATCTTATAGCATCCGCTTAACCTTTTCAAGGCAAGAGGTACTCAGAGTTGGTTTGCCATTGCCTTCCTCTGTGCAGCAACCCTGGACTTCTTTGGTGGTCTCCCGTCGAAGTACCAACAAGGGCCAACTCTGATCAGCTTCCAAGCTCATTATTTAAGTACATTTTACCAGACATTACAGAGGCAGAGGGAGCAAGAGCCAAGGTTGCTATTTTTAGCAGTCTGCATGTATTTAGTAAAACATAATTTAGACTGTTTTGTGAACTGACCCCAAATCAAAGCATTGCTTCTGAGGTGGTACACAGTGATGGGAAAATTTTATTTATACGTGCATGCCAGCTAGTTTGATGTTGGTCTTAAAGGTGCCACTGCTTCCAACATGGCTGCCCACCTGGGTCTATCTACAAGAAAATATTATATTAGATTAGTATTTTTAAAATGCTTTAAAGTCACCTTTCTACTGGAAGTCTCCAAAGTAGCCAACATGAAAGACAGCTCAAGATTGCTATCACCAGTTAGTCAACACAATAAAGCACAACATACAACCAAGGAAAAAGACCCCCCCCATTAAAACACATATATACAGAAGAAAAGGAACTTATCAGTCCTAAATTTAAAAATAGAAAGACAAACCTCTCTAGGAATTGATAATTACTCATTTCCTGTTGCTTAAGAAGACATAGCAAGTTCCAGGGCTATTTTTGTTGAAAAAGCCCAGTAGGAACTCATTAACATAATAGGCCACGCCCAACAGCAGAAACTCATTAGCGTATTAGGCCACATCCCTGACATCACAGCTAATTAGCATATTAGGCCATACCCCCATGTTACCAGAAGTGTGGTCATCCAGCCATACCCACCTTTTGCTTCTTATTCTGTTTACCTTGTTTGTTGTCAAAACCCAGGGCTTTTTTTGGAGCAGGAACTCCTTTGCATGTTAGACCACACACAATCCTAATTAGTGTCTGCTGTTGAGTGTGGCCTGTTATGCTAATGAGTTCCTGCTGGGCATGGCCAACTTGGGAGCCAGCCGGAACCCTGTTCCTGTGCGTTCCTGCCCAAAAATAGCCCTGGCAAGTTCTCTCTTGCTATGATTTCACATCAAGCAAAAGGTTAAAATGAGCCAGTATGGATTCCTAGAGAGACTTCTGGTTGTCGCTGAAGCAAAATAAGGAAGATGGACTGCCTGCCTTCTTGGCTCCCTCCCCAGAGCAATCTAAGCATAGAGAATTTTGTTTCACCCCCCCCCACACACATCTGTGGCATTTCCACCTCAGGTAATAGGTGTTGGGAAAGACTGTTCTCTTGAGACCCTTTAGAAGAAGAAGAAGAGAAGAGATTGGATTTATACCCCACCCTTCACTACCCAAGGGAGTCTCAGAGTGGCTTACAAACTCCTTTCCCTTCCCCTCCCCACAACAGACACCCTGTGAGGTAGGTGTGGCTGAGAGAGCTCTGACAGAAACTGCTCTTTTTCAAGAACAGCTCTGACAGGACTATGGGTTGCCCAAGGTCATCCAGCCAGGTGCAAGTGGAGGAGTGGGGAATCAAACCCGGTTCTCCCAGATTAGAGTCCGCGAATTTAACCACTACACCAAACTGACTCTCAATTATTATTGCCAGTTAGAGGAAACAATTATGAGTTGAGGGAACAATGGTCTGATGCTTTATAAGGCAGCTTCATATGTACGGTCCTGGCAAGGTGGAAGGCACATGAATGTTGCCATAACCTTGTTGATGCTAAGCAAGTATATATGTAGCCAGTTCCTGCGTAGAAGACCTCGAGGGAGCACTATGTATACCATGTTGAGTTCTATGATGGAAGAAATGCAGGGTATAAATGTAATAATAAATATTTAAAGAATGAGAGAAGTGGAATGAATTCTTGTAAATGATTCAGCATATTTGTCCTCCCAAACTGCAGACCCACGCTGACTCTGTGAGTGCTTTTGAACACTGATGGACTAGCAAAATTTCTCCTCAGCTTGCATAGCAATGTCCTGGTTTTTGAAAATCTTATACTTTTTAAAGAACATTTCAGTCAAAAAGGAGGTGATCTGATTAAGCATAAAATTAGATACTTCTGAACAAAGATATTAGCACATTAATATGGAGATTTTTCTCCCTTCATCCATTTATCTGAGCCTGTTAGCCCTTGATGGATAATTTGCATCGGAAAGCGTCAGATCCACATACCATTAACAGCTGTGAAATTGGTGTCATTCTTAAAGGTTAAAATAAAACCCGGCTTCTCAGCTGAGCTGCCAAACATTTCTTCATAAAGATCTATGGTCAGAGGGCTCTGAATCAGAAATATGCCTTCATCCTTCCATACAGTCCTGTCCCTTGGAGGCTGCCGGGACTGCAGTGCAAATACCACAGTGCTAGCAGGCTCTGACTCTCATTTTCTCATTTTAATTGTACACTCCATTGGGAAGTGGTGTTTCAGCCTCACTAGTGCAAATCTTGCCAAGTCACCTTGTGGCAACTGTTGCTGGAGGAAGGAGAGAAACTGGTTCTGGACTCTGGCCCACAGAAGCCCTATCTTCTGATTTGCACAAAATATGCCCCTATTAGATGATTGTCCACTTCTCACCTGTTATGCTTCAAAGCCCAGCTATGGGGAAAAGTAGCTGTAAAGAGGAAGCAGAATGAGGAGCGGACATCAAATTTCAGTAGGCAACATTCCATAAGCATTATGGTATGACCTGGGGCCAAGGGCTGCCAGCTCCAGGTGGAGTCTAAAAACCTCTCAGAAGCTGCAGTCACACACACTAAATAATCCACTTTCAATCCACTTTCAATGCACTTTCCAAGTGGATTTTGCCAGTTCACACAGTACACTGTGTGGAAAGTGCACTGAAAGTGGATTGAAAGTGGATTATTTAATGTGTGTGACCATAGACTAAATTACATATGGTCTCCATGCTACAGAGACCAGTTCTCTGGAGAAAATGGCTGCTTTGGAACATGGACCTATGGCATTATACCTGCTAGAGTCCTTCCTCTCCCCAAACTCTACCCCCAGATCTCCAGAATTTCCCAACCTGAAGTTGACAACCCAATGACTTGTACTAGTGAGGCTGAAGTGATGCTAGAACACTGCTTCCCAATAGAGCTTCTAATGTATATCACCATGAGCTCATTTGAGGAAGGGTGGAATAAAAATGACAATAATATGTGGGGTTGCCGGAGGTAGTGATTCAATGAAATGAATGGAAAATCACGGATACACTCAGAAACACAAGCAACCTCTAGAAGCCTCTTGCCAAACAGGAGAGTCAGAAGCAGGTATGCTGAATTAGAACCAGTATTTTTAAGTTCAAAACTGGCTTTTCACATTTATAACAACAAATAGCTTTCATAAATTACTCCTTAGCTACTTTTAGCACCATTCCATGCACTGTCAGAACACCTAAAGTTCTCCCCACCCCGGACCATGTAAGCATAAGAGTAATCTTGAATAATCCAGCCAGTGGAATCTTACTGGCAGATCAGAAGGGAAGAGTTTGGAGAGTACTACCACTAATAAGTGTTTTTAGGATTACAGCCCATGTGAATGTTGTGAGGATATAATGGAAAGTAAAAAAATGACGTATACATGTAGACTTTGAATGCCTTGAAGAAAGTGCAGGATGTAAATATATTTTTTAGGTAACCATAGGTACACTACTGCCTTTGAAAGCGGGGGACCAGTTATTTGCTTTCATGATTGGCCAACATCCATTGATAAATCTACCCCCACAAATATTATTAATCCTTTCAAAAAAGTTCATCATCTCATCCTGTGACAATGCATTCCATAAGTCAATTATACACTGCATTAGGGTGTACTTGCAACCTGGTGGTTTGACACTTATGTTGCCTTGAGTGACACATCCCCAAGGCACTTCTATTATTTTCTCTTTTATTTATACATTGGTTCTGGCACAATAAAAAAATAAAAGTGTTAACACAAAATTTGAATTATCCTTTCTGTCTTTTTAAAACTGAAGTCTCTTTTAAATCTTTTTCATTGCAACTTGACCTGCTTGACACTTCTTTTAAACAGGGAAAATTGAAGCTCAAATGATAATGTGACAGTGAGTGACCCATTTGTTTAAAGTTAAATCTGTTCCAGTAAGTGGAGAAGAACCCTTGCTGGGCCTATGTCTTGAACCCTGCTCTTATTGGCTGTTGTTTTAAATTGGTCAAGCTGGTCCAACTCCCTGTTGTCTGGAGGCTGAAGCCTTTCCCTGTCTTCTTGTCAGAAAATTTATGGATGCGTGTGGAATCTATCCTTCATCTAGGACCTTATAGCCAGGCTGTAAATTCCTGCCTTGCTGAAATGTTTATGGTAGAAATGTTTTCTTTCCCCTAAATAGGTGTGAAGTATCTGTAGCCTGACTCTGTCCAATTGATGGCTCCAGACATTCACAGGTACTTGATTTGAATTAGCATCCTTTGTATTACTCTTCCTGATGGATTGTCTTCATCTTGTTGGCTAAAACAGTGGTTTTTAACCTTTAATTCTTTACTGTCCACCAAATATAAAACATTACCATTGACTTGCCCCCTCCCTCCAAGCCATGGGTTAAAAAAGTAGGGTACAATAACACAGGGCTATTTTTGTAGAAAAAGCCCAGCAGAAACTCATTAGCATATTAGGCCACACCCAACAGCAGAAACTCATTAGCATATTAGGCCACATCCGACAGCACAGCTCAGCATATTAGGCCACACCCCCATGTTACCAGAAGTGTGGTCATCCAGCCACACCCACCTTTTGCTTTTTATTCTGTTTACCTTGTTTGTTGTCAAAACCCAGGGCTTTTTTTGGAGCAGGAACTCCTTTGCATGTTAGGCCATACACCCCTAATGTAGCCAATCCTAATGAGTTTCTGATGTTGGGTGTGGCCTATTATGCTAATGAGTTCCTGCTGGGCGTGGCCAACTTGGGAGTCAACCGGAACTCCGTTCCTGTGTGTTCCTGCCCCAAAAAAGCCCTGCAATAACAGTATTCCAGACAATGCAATGTCTTAGTGCATGCATATGATTCACAGTTCTTAGGCGTACATTCAATGATTCCTGTGTGCCTTGTGGCCATTGTCAGTGTCTTATTGCTGGGTTTGGTTCTTCTTTGCCGTGCACCACTTTTTTAATGACCTGGGACAGAGATCTAATATCTGTGATTTTATTCTCAGTGAGAGTGAGCTATATAGAACAATTCTCTTCTGTTGGCTGTCAAAAGCTATTGCAAGTGGAGAGAAGGGGCTGGCTAAAATGCCAAATGACCCCCATCAGTATATCTCATTCTCAACATGGCCACATTTGTAGGTACTTAAATCTGCAGATAGGGGCCACATTAACAGAGAAGAGATTTCCCCCCAGATCTGAGGGACCCGCCCCCCAAAGGTTCATAGAAAAATCTGAAACCTTACAAAGGTTGTGTGTGTGTATGGTCCAACCCCCCCCAAAGAAAACAGAGCAGTTGTCTGTATTTGTGTAGACAGCTGTCTCCTGTGGGCTGCCTTCTCTTCTTCCACTGCCACTCACCACCACCATGCCTCATTGGAGGTGTGTGGATCACTGGGCAAGGATAGGGGGGAAGCCTCTGTCCCCCATCACCACCAAAGATGGCACTAAGGCAGCAGCTCTGGAGTCAGGCAGGAACTCTTGCTCCCCCCCCCCAGAAATCACTGGTAAGCTGGCAGCCCAGGATGATGGCAGGAACTGGAGCAGAGGTACTGGAGGTGGATGAGTAGGTGCAGAAGAGGGGTAGCCTCTGTCCCCTACTGTCCTCCCTCTATCCTGGATATAAATTATATTGGAAGGATAGGGAGGGAGGGACCGGAGGTGGAATGGCTCTATATGTCAGAGAGGGTATACAGTCCAGTCAAACTGAGAATCTAAGAGAAATAGATTTGCTTACAGATATGGGTGGAAATAGTGGGCCCAAAACAAAGCTTAACTCTGTGAGTTTGTTATCTTCAACCAGATCAAAAGTTAGAGGATGATTTAAAAATGGCAAAAGAATTAAGAAAAGCAGCTAGACAAATAACTGTGTCATAATAGGTGATTTAAACTACTCAGACATTGATTGGGTCAATATGTGTTCAAAGCAGGAGAAAGAGATTGGGTTTCTAGATACTCATAGTGACTGTGCCATGGAGCAGATGGTCACAGAACCTTCCAAGGGGAAGATGATCCCGGACTTGGTCCTAAGTAATACTCAAGATATGGTGATAAATGTAAGTGCGATAGCACCAGTTGGGAACAGTGACCATAATGCTATTAACCAACATAAAGACCAACAATAAAATTTTCTTCAAATACATTAGAAGCAGAAAACCAGCCAGGGAAGCAGTGGGGCCTTTGGATGACCAAGGGTTGAAAGGATTACTAAAGGATGATAGGGAAATGGCAGAGAAGCTGAATATATTTTTCCCCCTCTGTCCTCACTGTGGAAGATGGGAGGTGCTTGACCACTGCAGAACCACCAATTTCAAGAGGAGTATTGAAAGACTTGAGTTGGATTGAAAACTTAACAATTTAGAAGCAGAAACTTTTTTGGTAGATTGGAATGACTTTAAAGAATATTTAGAGAAACATTGGGGAATGAAGGATAGCATATTTAGTTTGGAAATTTACTAGATATGTAACAAATGTGTAACAGGTATATAATCAATAAGTATTAGTAGTAGTTGCAAATAAGTAAATTGCATTACCTGTAGAATTTATATGATAACAGTGAATTAATAGGCATTATGTATTGGTAAAATGGTGGAAACAATGCTGGGAGCCAATGGGGGGAGGGGAATCTAAAGAAAAGGATATGATTTATATTATCTTAGCTAAAATTGTGAAGTATTATATATCCTAATAAAAATTGTTTTACAAAAAAAAAGAAAGACTTGAGTTGGATTGAGGTGGCAAGAAAGGAGGTCCTACAACTGATGGACAAATTAAAAACTGATGAATCATCAGGCCCAGATGGCATGCATACAAGGGTTCTGAAAGAACTCAAATGTGAACTTGTGGATCTCCTGACCAAAATATGCAATCTGTCACTAAAATCTCTCTCCATTCCTGAGGCCTGGAAGGCAGCTAATATAACCCCCATCTTTAAAAAAGGTTCCAGAGGAGATCAAGGAAATTACAGGCCGGTCAGTCTAATGTCGATACTGGATAAGTTGGTGGAATCCATTATTAAAGATAGAATTAGTAGGCACATTGATGAACATTAAGGAAGAATCAGCATGGATTCTGGAATGAGAATATCTTGTCTCACTAACCTTGTAGAGTACTTGAAGGGGGTGGACAAACATGTGGATAAGGCTGACCCAATAGAAAAGAGCAAGAGTCCAGTAGCACCTTAAAGACTAACAACATTTGTGGCAGGGTATGAGCTTTCATGAGTCTCATATACTGCCATAAATTTTGTTAGTCTTTAAGATGCTACTGGACTCTTGCTCTTTTCTGCTGCTACAGACAGACTAACATGGCTACCCATCTTGATCTATCTCCATGGAAGGATGACCCAGAGATGTTATTTACCTAGACTTCCAGAAAGCTTTTGATAAAGTTCCTTATCAAAGGCTTCTGAGTAAGCTCAGCAGTCACTGGATAAGAGGACAAGTCCTGTTGTAGATTAAAAACTGGTTAATTAACAGGAAACAGAGAGTGAGTATAAATGGGCAGTTTTCAAAGTGGAAGGTGGTTAAGTAGTGTGGTACTGCAGGGCTTGGTACTGGGTCCAGTGCTTTTTAACTTGTTCATTAATGATTTGGAGTTGGAAGTAAGCAGTGAAGTGGCTAAGTGTGCGGATGATACTAAGTTGTTCAGGGTGGTGAAAACCAGGGAGTACTGTGAGGCACTGCAGAGGGATCTGTCAAGGCTGGGAGAGTGGGCATCAACATGGCAAATGAGAGTCAAGATGGGCAAGTGCAAAGTAATGCACACTGGAGCCAAAATATATAAATATAAATATATAAAAGCATATAAATATATGTTCATGAGTTCTGCCCTGGCCAGGAGAGAGATCTTGGAGTTGTGGTAGATAACTCACTGAAGATGTCAGCTCAGTGTGCGGCTGTGATACAAAAGGCAAATGCTATGCTGGGGATTATCAGGAAGGGGTTTGTTAAACGAATCAGCCAGTATCATAATGCCCCTCTATAAATCTATGGTGTGGCCTCATTTGGAATACTGTGTACAGTTCTGGTCACTGCACCTCAAGAAAGATATAGCACAGGAAAAAGTTCAGAAAAGGGCAACTAAAATGATTAAGGGGATGGAACACCTTCCCTATGAAGAGCGGTTAAAGACCTGATCCAGCATGTTCTTATGTCATGGGACCTGGAAAGGCTGTTGGGGAGTTGGACAGCTGGACAAAATCCTCCCAGGCAAGTCTCTTGGTGGGGTAGGGAAGAGGAGTGGTGAGTTGCTTCACGGAGGATTGTGAAGATCTTTGGACAGGCAGCAGGACTTCCCACATACTGCAGACTGAGAAGGCATGGGACTATTGTAAATAGAACTTGCAACTAGACTATCAAAACAGTGGGATGTGGCTGCTGCGGCTGTTATTCCAAAGGAGGTTGAGCAACAGCCCTAACTAAATTATGAATGATGGTAGTGAGGTCGTTTATTAATTAATGGATGGAGTTAGTTAGTTAGGAATTGTTAATTGGAATAAATTGAATAGCTGAATTGTATTGAGATAATTGTTTAATGATTAATGAGTGGGATTCAGCTATAGGACCATACAACCAATTGGAAATAGCTGTTGTGATTGCTATTATTGATTAGGGTACTTAGGTCTATAGGAAAATTGAAAAAAATAAAAAGGGGGGAATTTTTATAAGGCTTTTACTTAATTTACTGGCCACACAATTTGATTATTATTGGCAATCAAATCTAGATTAAATCTGTGGTAGGAAAGGTCTGTGTAATTGTTCAATTAGCAGGATTGTATGTTGCATGCTACCATCGGTGCCTACAATATCGAGTGCTCTGCTATCTGCTCTGCTAGTGGACTGAAGGTTTGTGGAGACCACTAGGGACAGTGATGTTGGGCCAAGGGATTCCAGTGCTCCTGGGGAGGGGAAAGTATAGCAGTGAGAGCAGGCAGAGTATTAAGGGAAGAGGGTGGAGAAATGGGAAAGCTCAGCCCTCTTCCAGCCTGCATCGCATCCCGAGGGATGTTGGCAGTGGGGCTAGGAAGAAGAACCCCTCTCTGACTCTGGTATTGTGCAATGCCAGGGCTATAAATAATAAGACCATGGTCCTTAGGGACTTTCTGCAAGAGCAGAATGTAGACCTGGCATGCATGACTGAGACCTGGGTGCGTGAAGGGGAGGCAGTAGCTCTCTACCATCTTGCCCCTCCTGGGTTCTCAGTCCTTCACCAAATGCAGACCAAGGGGTGGGGGAGAGCAGTGGCGCTATTCATCTGAGAGGCTTACTCCTTCACGGTGCTTCCACCTCCAAGGATCATGGGCATTGAGTGTGCTGGCTTGGTGTGGGAGGCCAGGGAGAGTTTGGTGATTTGGCTGGTGTACCAACCACCTAACGCACCGGCCAATAGCTTGCCATCCCTGATGGAGGCTGTAGCAGGCTGGGTGTTGGAACACCCTAGACTGATAGTCTTGGGTGATTTCAATGTCCATGCTGATGATGCGACCTCTACTCAGGCAGTGGATCTGGTGTCATCCATGGTGGCACTAGGACTCTCCCAATATATAATGACCCCCACTCACCGGGCTGGGCCCATGCTTGATTTGATTTTTGTGGTGAGGGTAACAGTGGACCGGGTTACCACTTCGGTAGTTCCATGGTTGGACCACCATTCCCTGAGGGCCCACTTGAATGTCCCACTTCAACCCTGTTTAGGTGGCGAGAGTATTTTAGCTCACCCACAGAGCCAGATGGACCCATTGCAGCTCCAGATGGCTCTGCGGGATCTGATGCCCCCTGGCGGTTCATTAGATGAGCTTGTGGTGGGACTAGCGTAGCTGGGTCTCTGCAGCCATCGATGAGATTGCTCCCAGGCGCTCTCTGCGCCCTTGCTCTAGGCTTACTCCCTGGTTTACCCAGGAGTTGCGGCTTATGAAATGAGGGCTGCGATGGCTAGAGAGACCGTGGCACCATGCTCATGATGAAGCTGCAAGAGCATCTTATAGGACATTTATGAGATCCTATGAGATGGCAGTCAAAGCTGCAAAGAGAGAGTACTATGCAGCCACGATTGCGTCCGTGAGCTCATGCCCAGCCCAATTATTTAGAACAATTCTGTCTATAACTATTCTGCCACAGGGCAGGCCAAATGCTACGGAATTGAACATAGGCTGTGAGGCATTTGCGAGCTATTTCGCGGATAAGGTCTTGTTGCTCTTCTGCGACCTCCCCGCCACAGGTGATACAGATCAGTGGTGCTGATGTTGCTGGACCTGTTGGTGGTGTTCGACATGGTTGACAATCAGCTACTGACCCACCGCCTCGCCTCCTTTCTCCAAGGTCGGGGACAAAGAGTGGTACTAGGGGAACAGCAGTCCAAGAGGCATCCACGGGACTGTAGAGTGCCTCAAGGGGCAGTGCTTTCCCTGATGTTATTTAACATCTATATGCGCCCCCTTGCCCAGATTACCTGGAGGCATGGGCTGGAATGTCACCAGTACGCTGATGACACCCAGCTCTATCTGATGTTGGGTGGCCGGTCCGAGTTCAGACTGGAAGACCTGGACTGGGCATTGCAAGCCGTGGCTGGCTGGCTTAGGCTGAGTCAGCTGAAACTGAACTCGATGAAAATGGAGCTCCTGTGCTTGAGTCAGGGAGGTTTGGGGTGGGGTTCCCACTCCTGACCTTCGATGGGGCACCACTGGTGCCAATGCCGGAGGTTAGGAGTTTGGGAGTGCTCCTGGATGCCTCCCTAATGATGGAGGCCCAGGTAATGGCCGCTGCCCGGTTGGCCTTTTACCATCTTCGGCTGATCAGGCAGTTGGTTCCCTTCCTCAACCGTGCCGACCTAGCAGCAGTGATCCATGCTATGGTCACCTCGAGACTATACTACTGTAAAGCTCTCTACATGGGGCTGCGCTTGTCGCAGATCCGGAAGCTGCAGCTAGTGCAGAATGCTGCAGCCAGGCTTTTGATGGGTCTCCCCAAGTGGGAGCAATAGCATACCAAATCCATTTCAAGGTGCTCATTCTTACCTTTAAAGCCCTGTATGGCCAGGGTCCAGCATACCTGTGGGATTGCCTTTCTCCATATATACCCCAGGGAGCACTTTGGTTGGGGTCTCAAAATCGATTGACCCTCCCTGGCCCAAAAGAGGCCAGGCTTGCTACTGCTAGGGCCAGGGCTTTCTCGGTGGTGGGCCCATCCTGATGGAATGAGCTCCTGGAGGAGATCAGGGCCCTGCGGGACCTTTTGGAGTCCCACAGGGCCTGTAAGATGGAGCTCTTCTGCCAGGCTTTCAGCTAGGGGGCCACCACCATTATAGAGCCCTGGCTCTTGGTTTTAACATCCAGCCTGAGCCGCAGGAAGATCTTGAGCAGAAGGATTTTTAGAGAGTACATTGAAATAAGCCATCTTGAGTAACTATTTTCAGCACCTTATGAAACTGTATTAATAATGGAATTGTTTTATATGGTTTTATGTCGTTTTAACTGTATTTTATGTACTGACTGTGAGCCACCCCGAGCCTGCATTGTGGGGAGGACGGGGTATAAATGTGATGAATAAATAAATAAATAAATGTCAGCAAATGGCTGGCTCAGCAGTGTGGGAGGGGGTTGGAAGGATGGGATTCCCTCTCACATGAATCTGGTGGGTCCCCACTTGTAAGATCTGAATGCCTCCCAAGATCTGTAGGTTGCTCCCCTGGAATCACCTGGCTAGGAGTGCACACTAGTTAGCCAGTTCTAATGGTACATTTTCAGACTACTGGGAAGCTTAAATTCAGTTGACTGTTTTGGTGGCTGGAAGAAGTCTGTGATAATGGTGATGGCTGAAAGCAATCCCTGAGCTGTCCACAGTTCTTTGAGTATGTCTAGCCAATATGAATAAAAAGCAACACGATATGTTTACCTCAGTTTTGGGAAATGCTCTGAATAAAGGAGGAGTCTGTTGTGCATATAAGCTTTTAGACACTGCTTGGGTATATACCTGGCACCAGTCCATGTAGGAATGTTTATAAATTTTTAAATTATTTATACCTTTTACCGTTTTTAGAAGTTTTTTACTAATTAAATGTTATGTAAATTCTGATTTCCTTTTATATTAAATACATTTTTATTGTATATCTGTCTGGATTTTCAGGATAATACTTTGTGTCCTTCAGTCTCTGAGCGATTCTCAAAGATTAAATTTACACTTGCTTTGGAGTCATGCTCTTGAGGTGGAGGGGAGGAGAGTTGCATCAGCCTAGCAATTCTTGACCTCTGGCTGGTGACTCAGGTCAGCCTGTCCTCCTTACTTCCATAGTACACTTAAAATGACTCTTCATTGATGGGTGGCTCATACAAATGCAGCAAAAAAGAATATTGTGATTTTAGGGCGTAAAGAGCTATGAATATGGGACATTTATCAATGGATCACCTGCTGTTTTAAAACTACAAATATCAGCTCTGAGATACCTTGATTTAAATTGGGGCTGGAGTACAGGAGGAGAGGATATTTAACCCTTTCTCCCATGCCATTTTTATGATTTCAATTTATTTCCCTCCTTGGCAGGGCTCTAACTTTGGCCCCGTTCATACGGAGCATTTGTCCTGCTGAAGGCACGGAAGCCCTGTGGACTTTCCGTGCACGATCATACCAACACATCTGGGAGGCGTAGCACTCCCGTGGCCAACCTGTGGCTTCCCGTGGAAAACGCAGAGTAAAAAACTACTAGGGTCAAGCACTAGTTTCTGGAAACCCCGGGGCAAAGGCCGGCGTCTGATCGCGGGAGTGCCAGTATCCCACGGCTTCTGACGCCTGCCCATGTCCTGGGGTTTCCAGATGTTGTAAGTTTCCATGGGATGCGCACCAACACTGAATGACGTATGCACACACACAAGACACTGACAGCAGCCCGCCCCTCCCCCAATGGCACATGTGTCCTTTGCTACAGCGCAGCTTGCGTGCTCTGCTGTGCTGCTTTTTTGCCGTGCTGTAGCAGCGCTGTGTGATCAGCACTTGGCGCCGGAGCGTGGCAACCCGGTGGCCCGTGTGATCGGGCTACCGTGCCTTATTTTGCTCCGGGGCGAACTGCCACGCCTCCCCCCTGCGTTTTCTGGCCCATATGACCGAGGCCATTGTAAGCCAGTTTTTATGGCACTGTTTGTTGCATGCATTATACTGATCTTTATTGCAATGTTTTCTAATTTTGTAATCCTCTTTAAGTGTCAACACAAAAGGCAGAGTATAAATGAAGTAAATAAGTAAATAAATATATGCACCACAGAGAAAAATATACAGATACCCAATGAATATCTGCATTTGTTTTCAGTAGGGGCTAGTAGCTCCAGGGAGGTGATTAAGATTATGAAAACATGCAAGGAAAAGGAGTTAAATCCCCCATGCCATGGATCCTGAGGAAGTTCCTCCCCGGTAGCTGCTGTTTGCAGTTAAAAAAACAAAACAAAACAGCTCTTCCTTCGTCATGAGCCCTTAGCCTATAACTCCTGAATTTTGGCTCTAGTGACCTGCTACATTTGACAAGAGCATGTTTAATTGTGCACATTTCTGTGTTCTGAAGATGACTAGCACAATGATGCCCTGTAGGATTGGTGAATGTATCGACTTATCAGTCTTAGTGGAGTTGACTCTCTGAAATTGCCATTTAGAAGCCAATAGTCTCCTCCAAACTATTTGTCAGATAAATGGCATGGCCACGCAAATGTCATTTATATGCACTTGGCAAGTAATTCAAAGATTCTTTAAAATCTTCCCTCCCCAATAGGGCTTTGGCTGCTGACACTAAGTAGAGAAGGAGAGCAGAAGCTGGAGACCAACAGGCCTGTAGAAAATGTTACTGGAGAAGAACTGATCTTCTTGGAAATCAGTTCGCACACATTTAAGTACTTTGTCCATGTTTGGTGTTGAGATGGAAATAATCTTGGGAAAGTTATTACAGAAAGAATGGCAAAAAGTCACCCTGGTAGAGCAGAAGAGAGGCGATGGAGCAATGGCATGTGGAAGATTTCTAAGTTGACAGCTGCTGGATGCTCAAAGCTAGAATTGGAGGCTTTTGAAAATTCTCTAGTGAGTTCTGGAATAAGTGGATTATATTTACATTATACCCTAAGTCTTCAGGCTCAGCTGAGACTATGAGTATGATCCAGCCACAATAAAGCTTTTTAAACAAAGCCTCCCATAGTTCATTTAAGCACATCTTGAATGCTCTCCCATTGAAACCTGTGGGTTGGCTTTTGCCTATCTTATTTGCCAGTTATCATGTGTCTCCCTTCTGGCTGCTCTGTTTCCAATGTATTTATGGTGTGGCTGTTTGGAACAGGAGATCTGGGTTCTAGTCCTGCTGCCTTTACCCTGGTACATCCCTATTTTCCCCAATACCATGTATGGGCTTAGGAATCTTAGACACTAAAGGGCTACTGTGCAGTACTAAAGGGCTACTGTGCAGTACTAAAGGGCTACTGTGCATATCTGTATGCTTTTTTAAATGTACATAGAGCCATAGGTCTCATAGAACAACACAGTCCAGTGCCTGAATGCAGTCTCCCAAGCAAAAAGATTTGGAAGATCTTGATAGTACATTGTGGTATGGGAATGAATAGCAGATGTACTCAATCAAGTACCTACCTAGACCATTCATGCCTCAGGATGCATTCCTTTTTGCCTGTTCTCCTGCATCCATTCTGCCGTGCTCATCGGGGTAAATGCCCATCTCTCCCAGGATATTTTGCTGTCCTTTTTCCTCTTTGTCTTCCTTTACATTCGAGCTGCTGAGGGCATCACATTAGTAGTGGGAAGCAGAAGTCTGGAGAACATTGAATTACTGGCAGCTTTCCCCTCATCCTTGACAGTGCTCCAGTCCAGACTGTGGGTAAGATGCCGACCCTGCTCGGTATGCTCTGCCCTTATTCTGAAAAAAGGGTGAGAAGCCAGCAGAGGCAAAAGCAACAATTAGTGGAGTGAAATGACTGACATTCACTAGCAAAGACCGCTCTGCTTCCTGTTGCCTTCACTAAAGCATGGTGGAACCTCATCTGCATTTGGGTTTGTTTGTATTTGTTAAATCCGAGCATGATGTATAGCCTATGTCCTCTCTGCAAGGGACATTTTCCAAGCTGTTGAGTAGAGAAGAGTTATTAAGCCATTGTTTTTAATGATATATTTAGGTGAGTGCAGTGAAGACATTTTGCAGCCATGACTGTTTAGAGGGGGTTTGCATCTTCTGTTACAGGAACGAAGTTCATATTCCTGAAACTGAGTATGTATAGGAATTCTGTGAAGCCAAATTATTATTCCTTTGTTCTTGTTTCATTTTGTTCCTCCTGGATGTTACCTGTGTGTGTAAAAGTGCTTCCACAGAGGTGAGTGCCCTACCTCCAAAGTTATCCATCACCAAGCTTCCATTTCTGTACTGATAGGTCTCTAGAAGACATGGAATGATTTAACTGCACATCTTGATATACGTGAGGCATGTTCCCTGGCTGAGCTGTATATACTGCTGGTGGGTTTCTTTGTCTGTGATAGGTGTATGAGCTGCTCAATGAGGAGTTGTGGGTATGAGAATGAAGGGAGAAGAACTGTCATCTGGGGCTCTCTGTTGACTTCAATGCGATTATGTATGTGTGTTTTCCTTATGCCACTTCCTTAATGTTATTCCACCACTGGGAATCACTGATCCCTGGTTGGCTACAAATATCAAAATGACTTCCAGATGACAGATAGAGAAAGAGGTATTTTTCTCCCTTTCTCACAATACAAGAACTCATGGGCACTCAATGAAATTGCTGAGTGGTTGGGTTAGAACGGATAGAAGGAAGTACTTCTTCACCCAAAGAATGATTAACACATGGAATTCACTGCCACAGGAGGTGGTAACGGCTACAAGCATGGACGGCTTCAAGAGGAAATTAGATAAACATATGGAGCAGTGGCTATTAGCCACAAGGTATAGATAGGGACTCTGGGGCAAGTGATGCTCTGTATTTTTGGTGCTTGGGGGGGTCAACAGTGGGAGGGCTTCTAGTGTCCTGGCCCCACTGGTGGATCTCCTGATGGCACCTGGTATTTTTGGCCACTGGGTGACAGAGTGTTGAACTGGATGGGCCGTTGGCCTGATCCAGCATTGGCTTCTCTTATGTTCTTATGTTCCATCCAGATGACTTCCATTTCTATACCTTCCACATTTCCAGTTCCATCCAGTTTTCACTCTTGTGTTGATAATTTGCAAGTGACAAAAGAATTATGTTAGTGAGACCTCATACCAGAGTATCAGTCTTCTGGTGTGGTATATTTCTGCTAGCATTGTGCTATAGTGGAAGAGGTGGACAGATTAGAGATCCTATCCCAACCAGTGAACATAACTATTTATTTATTTATTCATTCATTTATCAAACTTATATCCCGCCCTCCCCGCATTCTAGTGGGTAGAATGCCTTAGTTATTTGCCTTTCTATATAAGTCTGTGCGCAGAGTGACTTACAAAAATGCAAAGCAAATAATGAAAATAAGTAGATTAAAACCCTACTATGGAAAACCTCAGAGTAAAATGGTTGTTTAAAAATGGGAAATCATATCAGCCAGAAACCCCAAATGTCTCCTGGTAGGTTTCCCTAAGCAAGACATGCTACAGATGATCATATGAAGCTGCCTTAAACTGAGCCAAACCATTGGTCCTGTCAGGTCAGTACTGTCTACTCTTGCTGACAGTGGCTCTGCAGTATATCAGGCAAAGGGGGGCTTTTCCAGTGTGAGATCCTCTAACTGGAGATTTCAGGGCTTGAACCCCGGGACCTGTGTGCAAAACAGGTGCTGTACCACTGAGCCATGGCTCCTCCCCTAAAGGTGGATGCCTCAGGTACTGCTTTTGGATGCTACTGGAGGTGTCTTTTTTTTTTTTAGAGTAACATTTTGTTTGTTTTTTCTGACTTTGTCCTGTCCTAGTAAGACATAGAGGGGCTGTGGTGGCCCAGAGGTTAATATGCTGAACTGCAGACCAGAAGGTCGGTAGTTTGGCAGTTTGAGATCCAAGTGCCGCATGGCAGAATGAACTCCTGTTTCTGGCCCCAGCTCCTGCTAACCTAACAGTTCGAAAGCAAGGAATTGCAAGTACATAAATAGGTACCCATATGGAGCTGCGGTGGCTCAAGTGGCTAAGATGCTGAACTGCAGGCTGTGGAAGGTCAGTAGTTCAGCAGTTCGAGACCCGGGTGCCGCATGACGGGGTGAGCTCCTGTCTCTAGTTCCAGCTCCTGCCAACCTAGCAGTTCGAAAGCAAGAAATTGCAAGTAGATAAATAGGTACCACTTCGGTAGGAAGGTAACAGCGTTCCGTGCACCTTGGTGTTTAGTCATGCCGGCCACATGACCACGGAAATGTCTTCGGACAGCGCTGGCTCTTCGGCTTTGAAACGGCGATGAGCACCGCAACCCTAGAGTCGGATTCGACTGGCTTTCGAGCAAGGGAACCTTTACCTTTACTTTTTAAATAGGTACCACTTTGGTGGGAAGGTAACAGCATTCTGTGCACCTCGGCATTTAGTTATGCCGGCCACATGACCACAGAAATGTCTTCGGACAGAGCTGCCTCTTCAGCTTGGAAATTGAGATGAGCACCGCCCCCTAGAGTCAGATTCAACCGGCTTTCGAGCAAGGGAAACCTTTACCTTTACTAGTAAGACTTAACTTTACCAAGTGTCATCAGAAGAGCCTTTTGTTTAAACCTGGATCTTCCCGAACTGTGCATAAAAGCCGGGGGGGAGTGTCCGATATTTTGGAACAAAAGTGGTGCATACTGGAAGGGAAGCTGAACTCTCCAAGAGCCTGTGGCTTATTTTCTACAGCCCTCCCCCCCAGCGAATTATTTTCTTTCTTAGCTGAATTCCAATGCCAGAAGCAACCCTGTCTGGGAGAAAAGGAAGGGGAGGGGAGGGGAGGAAGAAGTCCTGGAGAGGTCAGAGAGGCTCAGCTCTGCTCTTCTCATCCATGCACCTTTTGCTCTAAAAGAAAATTTGGACTAGGGGAACAACATCCCCCCCCCCCGCCACAGTAGACATACTTCCTCGTTCTTGTAATATCTGAGATGGCTGATCTCTGAGTGGGTTATGAGAAGAAAGCAACTTCTCCCTTTAGGACGTTCCATTCAGGCTGTGAAGGGCCTTATTTATTTCACTCAGTCTCTCATGTATCCATTAGCCACACTCTTGGCCACATTCTCAAGGCCAAGCAGAGTTCTTCTAGGCCAAGCTGAACTGAAAATCCGAAAGGACCGCTTTTCTTAGCCTGAGAATAGCATAGAAGCTATGTGCACTATGTGCATTTCTGCTTCTAATCCCCCCTCTTACTTTGAGCCTGGTGGAGAAACTCATGGGATTTAAAAATAAAAAATGGAGGTTCTTTTTAGTTGTCTTCTATTTTTGACAGCATTGAGTGAACATGCCGTGTCTTTTCAGTTTTGCTTCTGCAATATCTGTCTTTCTCCAGTCTCTTTTTCATTCTGTTTCCACCCCCTCCAGACTCTTTGCTTAAAGCATCCCCTGAAAAAAAAAAGAATATGAAATGCTTATGTTGCCATTGGTGTAACACGCTGTCACTGCCTTGTGGGTGTGGGTGGGTGTTGGGGGAGGCCTTCATCCATCTCCTCTCCAAGGACGATATGGGTTCCCATGTCACCTTGGCTCTCAGACCCTGAACTGTGCCAGCCCTGCTCCAATGTTCAATGCAGTCAAGTTTTCAGCCCCCACCCCCTTAGGCTTTTCTGCTTTGCTCCTTTTTCATGTCCCCTGTCTCCTATTTCTTCCTCAACCCAGCCCAGCTTCTCCTTGCTTACCCTTGTTTGACTCAGGCGTCTGCCTTTGCTCTATTCTCCTCTCTTTCACTTTCTTTCTTGTTTCTCCCCATCTGGCCGTGGTCTACCCATCCTTGCTTTCTTCAGCTGCGTCTTCAGGCCACCTCAATACTTGGTTTGCCAACTCTGGGTTGGGAAATTCCTGGAGATTCAGGGGGTGGAGCCTGGGGAGGGCAGGGAGAGGGGAGGGGATCGTAGCTGGGTATAATGCCATAGAGTCCACCTTCCAAAGCAGCCATTTTTCTCCAGGGGAACTGATCTTGTAATACTGGGAGATCTCCAGGTGCTACCAGGAGGGTGGCCACCTTTGTAGAGTCTGTGCTCCAAAGCAGCCATGTTTTCCAAGGAAATTCTAGGACATCTCCAGGCCTCATCTGGAGGCAGGCAACCCTACATAGTGCACCCATGTCTGGCAGTGCCATCATGTCTGGCCATACTGCCCCACCAGTTATGGCAATGTGCCTGCTTCTGCAAAGCCAAAGAGAAGCCATGTCTGCCCTAGGGAGGCAGTGGTGTTCTCAAGTCACAACCATGAATCACTGACATGTTACTTCAGCTGCTCAGTGCTGGCTTCATCCCTTTAGGAGTTCCTTCTGAGCTAGCCACCAAGTCCCAGCCTACCAGTTGAAGATCAGTGTGGGGGGTGACATAAAGTGACATAAAACAGGCAACAGAGTAGCAACCAGGGACATGGGACATGTTCAGTGGCATTGCTGGGACTCCGTACCACTGTGTCTGCAAAAAAGCGAGCTTGTGGTTCTGGTGTACTCCTATAAACTGGGACATTGTTTCAGCCCAGTTTCTCCCCACAGTCTCACGCCTGCTGGTTTCTGCCCTGTCTTAGTGTCTGTTCAACAGTTCATGGGATCAGGTTAAATATATTTTAAGAAATGCAAGCAGTTCTTTATTTTATAATTTTTGCCCAAAGTGGCTGAACTAAATATAGTTGCCCATGTAACTATATCTGGCGTTCTTTAATTTGCAGGTGTTTGATTTTGCAGCCAGTGTCAACCCAGATCTTTTTGGATATTTGCATTACATGTTAAATTGGCTGAGGCCACTTTGATACACTAACCCCCCTCCCCTCTTTTCCCAAGCTCTTTTATTTATTTAGATATTTATAGCCTGCTGTTCTCTGCAATGGAGACCCAAAGTAAGCTTCAGCATCATTCTCCCCTCCTCCATTTTATCCTCACAGTCTCTATGAGAGAGGTTAGGCTGCGAGAGAGAGTGACGGGCCCAAGGTCACCCAGCAAACTTCCATGACAGAGCAGAAATTAGAACCTGGGTCTCCTGGATCCTAGTCTGACACTCTAGCCATACTAGGTGAAGAACTATTGTAAAACAATGACTATGTAATCCACTTTGAGTCCCAGTGAAAATGGCGGACTGTATGGTAAATGAATAGATAAATATCAATAGGACACAGTTATTTCTGGAACAGGGCCATAGCTGGGGGGGGGGAGGTGCTGCAGGCGGTGCCCCTTATCACTTTTGCTGTGTCCCACCCCAATCTCCCCCTTTAATTATGAATTTTGGCAGGGTGGATGCTGTGGCATCCACCTCCTCGTCCTCAGATTAGTGCTGTAGCCTGTAGTTGCTCAGCTGCAGCAGAGCCCCTTCCAGAGGAGGAAGAAGGGAGAAGGAAGGACTCAGAGTGTAGCTAGCTGGCAGCCATGTGACAAAGGGAAGCGGGCATCCAGAAAGCCCCTGAGAGCAGCTGAGTGCCAATTCCCTCCAGCACTCAGTGCAGTGGGAAAGGGGCCAAGAGTCCGCAGAAAAATTAAAGCCAGGGAAGGTTGTACTTTGCCTCCACAGCAGACCAGGGGTGGGGGGGCAACACAGACTCTGCTGCTGCCTTGTCCATGCTAGCCATGACTTGATGCAGGAAGTTTAGAACACTGCTTCATCTTCCCAGGTGATCTTCTGTGTTGCATAAAAAACATGAAACATGCCGCATAGGGAAGCATCAATAACCCTATGGGCAAGCTGCAACCACAAAAGAGGGTCGCAGTCAAATGGCCCCTGTGCCAGCCAGGAGGGTTCTGAATCAGAAAAGGGTGACTTGTTATGTTGCCAGAAAGAGATGGGGGCAGGCAGTCAAGCAAGCGTCCCAAGCCTTGGGAAGTTTTAAAAGTTCAATGCAGGAGTTTGTAAGCCGCTCTGAGACTCTGAGTGAACGGCGAGGTATAAATCCAATCTCCTCCTCCTCCTCCTCCTCCTCTTCTTCTCCTCCTCTTGGAAGTTCCAAGTTGGAAATGAGGCTGGAAACCAAGATGTGAGTCCAGCACCACCTTCAAGACCAGCAAGGTTTCCCGGGTATGAGCTTTCAAGAGTCAAAGCTCCCTTTGTGGAATGGAGATCTGCCACCAGTTTTTATATCCCAGTCAGAGGTTGGGAGGAAGGGAGGGGTGGTGCAAAAATAGTAGCCAGGATGCAAAGATAGGATGCACATTGTGATCAGCTGGATTAGAGTAGATGATAAAAATTAATTTAATTAGCTGCCGCCCTAAAGAATTTAAATGCCCCCTGTCAAAAAAAAAAATCCTGGCTACGGGCCTGCCCTGGAAAGAAGACTCTAAATCAGTGATTCCCAAACTTATTTGGCCTACCACCCCCTTTTCAGAAAAAAAAACTAATCAGCGCCCCCCTGGAAATCTTCCTTCAAGAAGTGGACAAAAAGATGCAGTGACAGATTTGCACATAGTAAAGAAAGATGTTGCTGTAAATAAAACACTTTGAAGCTTGAAATCATAAAAGTATTTTATAAAATCAACCATAGTAACATTTGCATACACACAGAAAATTAAGATAACAAAGGCTAATATTAAAATAAAAATCACAAATGACATTAAAATAATCCTAATGAGAAGGATGAACCTGGTGCACTGCTATCAATTTATTCATGTTTGGCTCTATTTTTGTCAGCAGCAATCTTAAATCACCACGATTAGCTATTTGCAGTCGGTTTCTTTTTTTAGTTAACAGATTTGTGACCGCACTGAACCCACATTCCACTAAATATGTTGAAGGAAATGCAATTAGAAACTTTTGTACTATAGCCCATAATCCAGGATAAAGTGGAGGTATCTGCTTTTGCAGACAGAACTGTTGGTAGCCATCTTTGAATTTAAATTTAAATTCCTCATTTGTTGTTACTTCTATAAGTTCTTCTTGTAATTCTGGAGATTCTTCTGTGTCTGTCCTTGAAAAAGGGTCCAAAACCCAGTTGGGTATGTTCATTTTAAGAATATCTTCAAATTGTTGATTAAAGTCAGAATAGAGAGCCTCCAAGTGCTGACAATAGGTAAGCAAGTCTTCATCATGTTTTTCTACTGTTGATAAATTTGGAAACTGGCTGAATTCCCCTCGTCCTAAATTTTGTTTGTACAGAAGAAGTTTTGCCACAAATGCAAAAATGACAGTTTTTATTTTGATTAAATTCAGCTCATTGTCTTGGAGCTGTAGATTTATTTCATTAAATTTATTAAACAAGTCTGTCAAATAGGCTATGTTTTTTTGGAATCAATCAAGTTGGCTCGTAAAGCATCATCTTTGTTTTCTAGGAACTCTAGCACTGAGTCAAAGAGTTTATAAAACCGATCCAAACAGGAACCTTATGATAGCCAACAAACTTCTGTATGAAGCAGCAAGCGACTGAATTCTTCATTGTTTTCAGTACAAAGTTGTCCAAACAATCTGTCATTCAGTGAACTACTTCTGATTTTGTTGACCACTTTAATGACATGATATAATGACTTATGTAGGCATTCACTCAGATTTTTGGCAAATAGATGTTGACGATGAATGACACAGTGTATAGCGAATACATTTGGAACCACTTTTTTTAAAATATGCAAGAAACCCCCTGTAGTACCCCATCATCGCTGGAGAACCACCAGTAGCAGCTGACAATATATTACTCAGGGGAATTTCTTTTTCTTTAAAAAACTCTTCCAATGCATGAAATATTGATTCTCCTTTGGTATCAGTTTGCAGATTTTTAGCTAATAATAATTCTTGGCAATTTTTTCCTTCTTTTATGAATCGCACGTATGCTAAAAGCAAAGCTTCATTTCCTGGCAAAGTTGACTCATCAAGCTGTATAGAGAACTGGGATGTTTTTAAATACTCATATAATGAGTCTTCAACATCTTGAGCCATTTCATCAGTTCTTCGTTGTACTGTATTATTGCTTAAAGAAATTTTCTTGGGAATATCAGATGCTGGCTTGTGTAGCATGGTGCGTATTACCTCACTTACAGCTGGTAGAATTAGTTCTTCACCAACAGAATGCAGTTTTACTGATTTAACAATCAGTAACAAAATGTTGTAAGAAGCATGCAGCCCATTGTCATCTTGTTTGGATGCTATTGAAAAGAGTTTTGCCAATGTCGGCTGTCTCAAAAAGTTTTCTTTAAGTGCTTGAAAATAAGATAAATCCTTATCTTTCTTATCAGCATGAACTTTTGTCAAATGTTCTTGTAGTCTTGAAGGCTTCATAGCTTCATTTGGTAAAAGTTTTTGGCAAATCAGGCACATTGGTATGTACTGTTTGTAGGCGACTGAATAAAGCCATAGTTCAAATATTGAATACTATATTGTATACATTTTTCTTAGGTTCAGCCATGATATTATTTGTAAAAAAGTAAAATTTCTGTGTTTATTTATAAAACAATTAATTAATATCACTGGCAGTGGTCATGAATTATAGTTCTTCCCACCACTGGGGAATAACACCCCCCCATACACATGAATTGTAGGGGAAAGCCAGCTTTGAAATATCTGGAAATCATTACTCTCTTGCACCCCCAAACTAGGTGCAAGGCAGTTTACATAGCGCAATCCAAAGAGCAATCCAATACCCCAATTTCTTTAATGTTGAAATCATTACTTATCAGTGGCAGAGCAGTAATTCAAACCCAGATCTCCCAGACACTTGTCTGACACTTAAACGCTGTACCACACTGACCAGATGGCTGTCCCAAATAGAAAGAGAAGCTTCTCAAGAACTTCCACTTTAACTTCTGGCTTCCCAGATGCAAAGTCCTGCTTCAAAGCATGCAACCAAGTCTCAGTGAATCTCACAAGCCCAAGTGCAAGGGAGTCAGAATTTGCAGTCCTTGGCTTTTCCTATTAAATGTGCTCTATTTGCATAACTTCTGCAGACTACGAAGAATTTGGCATTCTTTGAGGCACACAGCAGTACAGTCTCAAGAAATATATTTAAAAACCAACCCGAAAATTACAGTATTTAAACAACAACCAATAACAAAAGTTGAATCACAGAATTAAAAATATTGAGCAACCCCCTCACCACACCAACAAGCAATTACCACAATTACTTTTATAAAACAATCCAACAGAAATACTTTTAAATGCAAACCAAAGTTTTAAAACTTTCCCTCAAAATTATTAACTGTAAAAGAGTAAGGCTTAGCCAACCCCCACCCCACCCCACCCCCAACAGAACTGTAACTCAAAGCCACCTCAAGCAGGCCGCATAACCTAAAGTAAAGGGACACTAATTTAAAAGGTCCTTTTACTAATATTCCCCTTTAAAAATAATATGTATTTTCCCCAAATCTTACCTTTTAGATGTCTTCTTCAGTCCAGGTAGAGTCCACCATGACCCACACAGGCAGGCAGGCCGGCCAAGGCAGGGACAGAGCAGCAGCAGCTGAAGGCCTGAAGCCAGAGGTCAGCAGCGGCCACCACAGCCTTACAAGGGTGCACATACATTTGCAATTTGCAAATGAATGGCTGTGATTGGCTGTGGGGACCCCTCTCCCCCCCTCCCTGATCCCAGGGAAGACCAGGATAAGGCAGGAAAAGGCTGCTTTAGATAAGTTCTGGACTTTTCTTTCTTTATGCTTCCACCACCCCATTATTTTTATTCCCCTCAATTGCACCCAAGACTGCTACCGCCCCTCTGGATCATTCCAGCACCCCACGGGGGGCAGTATGGACCACTTTGGGAACTAGTGCTCTAAATAAAGGACAGAGTGCTGGGGATGACAAGACTTTATATTTCAGTTAGTCAAACACTGTAAAAGAACCATGTATGTCCAAAGAAACTGTATGGGAAGGAACATGAGGCTAAAAAGATAATGATTCACTCTTCTTTCTGCGCATGTGAGAGGCATCCCCCCGAAAGTATTGTTGAGAACTCTTCCACCTGCCAGTCGTTGGCTGCATGTAGACAGAATGCTTGGTGGACTGCAGTGTGCCCACTAGCCACACTTTCCCCCAAGGGCGCCATCACAGTTGGCTCAATTTCTGGGGGTCCTTGCCTTTATGCCTTCTAGTGGCCACCAGAAGGCATAAAGCCCAGGACCTCTCAGGGCACTGTCATCACCATTATCAATACTGCTGGTGTATGACCATACTAAACAACTGACTGACCACTATCATTGTCCTCTATCCCTTTTACACAACCCATCTTGTTTGAGCGGAGATTGATGGCAGGTGACTATTGCTGCCTGCTCACAGATCAAAAAGTAAGCAGCGGTGGTTGCCAGGAGTAGCAGCTGCCCTGCATAGAAAGGGAGAAAGGAAGTGAGTGGCAGGAGTAGCCCAGTACTTCATAGGGTGAGGACAGGCAGGGAATTTGCTGCTGCTCTGCCATGGTGTGTCAGGGGTTGGCAGTTTTAACATTCAGAAGTCTACTCCATAGAGTAGTTCCAGGCCAGGTTTTTACTTAGGATTCTCTGAAGGCTGGGCCTAGGCATGTTGCTATGAAGGACTCTGAGGGGTTTCATTCTTCTCGCTCCCCATTTTGGGTTAGTTTCTTCTGAACAGAGGCATGCTATGCTTACCTAAGAAGACCCCTCAGCATATTCCAGACTGACAGCATCTTACAGCAGTGGGCCCTCCCAAGGGTCTCAAGGCCTCCCTAGTTACCAGTGATAAAGTCTGCCCTCCCCTGGCAAAGTACTCATGCTTGGAGTGACATGTTCTGTGAAGGTGCTGGGCATCCACTGCAACCCTTCGCATGTTAGCCAATGTCAGGAGTCAGAGTGGTTTATCCAGCTAGGTTGGCTATTTTCAGCTGAAAGGACTTGGGTTGCAGGGTGACATGATGATCAGCATATGGCTGTTCATACTAAATTGTTCTTCTGCACAGTGGTTGCAATGGCCAGCTCTGATATAAATAAAAATCGTACAAAAATGTTATTTAGATGAAACCACCCACTACACAGTGATGTGCTGTTTGGACTCATGCCCCCTTGTGTTAGGCACACTGGGGCTTGAACCAAAAATTTCACAGTCTGAAGCTGGGCCTTAGCCATGACCTACTTACCTAGGATCTGCATTCAGAGTCTTCATCAGTCACAGAGTGGGAAATGGTTTTGCAACATTATTTTCTCAGACAGTGTACAGCTTCTGGACTGGCCTGATAGCGTGCATAGTGACAATTTAGCTTTGCATTCTTGCCTGATAAGCTGAGCAGTCCCTTCTGTCACTGCCTTTTCCAGCAACTGATCCCAGAGGTCCTCCATTGGAGAATATTCTAAATCTCAGGTTAGAGTATGGCTACCTCCCACTATGGTCTCATGAATCCAAGCAGAGAAACTGGTGCACCATTTTGGGTGCCTCCAGACAAGCAGCTTCACATTATTCAGGCAAGCCAGCCAAGCCAAAATATGGAGCAAAAGTAAGGGAACCACCAAAATGGATTGAATCAGCCATGTCTCCTCTAAGGTCAACAGGTTACTTAATCAAAGGAGATCTGTAGTAATAATTAATTTATTAATAATTCAGTTTGCAACAACCATATATATTTAGAAACATCGATTACCCTCTAAGATCTCATGAAGGTGTAAATGCTGGGTTTCTCTCTTGTGGTATTTCTTTCTAAGGCTTGACTGCCTCTTTAAAAATGCACAGTACTTGAAAAGATTTGGCCAGACAAAAAATGCCAGAGCAATTTGAAGCTTCATTGCTTGTGATATTTAATACTTAGATTGGACAAAGCCCTAGGAAGCATACAATCTTGGCCTGCTGGAGTGAAGGATTATATGACCCCCGCCCCAAACATTTTTCCATGACTTTCTAGCCAGTGAATTGGAAAAAAGTTTCACTTGCTACAGTCAAAGTGCTTTCAACTTTATGACAATGCTTTAGGAATCTCAGTTTTCTTTGACTTTCTTGGGTTGCTGAATTTTTGAATGAGGCAACAGGACAATTCGGCTGCTGGGCATAATCTGAAAACTGAAGACAATTGTCCTATCATGATCACTGTAATAGGAGAGTCCAGTTGGCTAATGAATACCTAATCTTGAAAAGATTAGTATAGCTTTGAAAAGCTTTTTACCAACTTCATAGCAGGAAGTCATTTAGTTCTTAACCAAGAAATCTTTTGATAATCTGTCCTGTTTTACTTAAACAGAAACAAATCCTGCCTGATTCCATGTTAACCTTGTCCATGGATATTTCCCTCTCCCCCCATGTGAACATTAGAATGCCCAGGAACAACCTCATGCATTTCTCTCATCTTTATACATGAGAAGCCACTGCTGCAACTTTGCTGCTGTGAGCAATACATTTGTCCACAGGTGTCGCTGTTTCTTACTAAAGGCTCTCTAGAGTGCTTCTTCCCATAAGACAAAGACGGCTTGTACAACCTTATCGAGCAAAGGAGACACTGGTGCAGAAGCTATTGCATGGGGACATTGCTCTCTCTCTCAGATTACTAGACCTCAGAAATGTCCAATGAAATGGATTGGCAGTATGTGAAGGACAAACAAAAGACCTTTTCACACCACCTCTTAATGGGTATTAGTTGTAATAGCTAAGGGAAAGTCTACATTCCCAGGCAGCATACTTCTAAAGAGAGATTATTTCCAATTTTTTGTCCCAGTTATTGTGACCACACAAATCCTCATTTGGATCTTGCTCCTCCACTGAGTGACTCAAACTCATGATTATTTTTGGTTTCTTCAGATGGAATTTTTCCTAAAATGTGCACATTTTTGAAGATGCATCAAAAAATCAGCACTTTACATATATCTTATATTAATAGTCTCATATTGTACAGTTACTCATTTAGGGTATATTGATGATATGTCTCTGGGATCCCGCTTGATGTAGTTTACGAATAAAAGCATAATAAATTACCAATATAAAAACAGTATGTCACAAAAACCTAGGGACATAAAAGCATAAAGTTATATATCTAAACTCCATAAAATATAGACAGACAAATCTATGGAACTAAGATAAAAACAGAGAATAGAAATCACTGAGAAAAATACAGATAAACATAAAAAGAATTAATCAGGGAATATTCTCTCATTCCTACTGCTAAACTACTAGAGATGGCAGCAAAAATAAGGGAGTACTGTTACTTGTGGGATTCCTTGCTATTATTAGAAGCAGGATGCTGGACCAAATGAGATTGTATTTATTAATTAAATTAATTTGTGCCTTGCCTTTCTCTCCCGGGGGACCCAAAGCAGCTTATATTGTTCTCCTCCATTTTATCCTCACAACAACCCTGTGAGATAGGTTAGGCTGAGAGTGTATAACCAGCCCAAGGTTACCCAATGAGCTTTTGTAGAAGAGTGGAGATTCGAATCTGCATCTCCCAGATTCCAGTCTGACACTCCAACTACTACCGCATACCAATCTAGGAAGCCATGTATGACAGACCCTGTCCACTTCCCTCCCTTTTAGGCAAGGTTTTTCCCTCCATTTTTATTTGTGTCCCTTCACCGACTGAGTAGCCCTGGTAATGTGTATTCTTCTCTTTAAAGGAGCTTTAGCAGTCCCACCCTGTACCAGTATGTATGTAATGGCTATTTTCTCGGCCAAGGACCTGGGTGAAGGGTTAGGATCTCCCTGTAATTTAAATGACATAAAATGGCACTTGAGACGCTTTTAAAATTCAAAAATAACAGAAGGTTTTATTTAACATCAAGGGGAAAGATTGGGTGAAGTCAGTGGTTGAAAATACTGAGGTAAAATAGTATACACACAAACTCTTATTCTTATATATCAGGCTAGTGAGAGTTTCTTGAATTATTCACAGTTACTGTAGTTCTTTATTTTGAGAGGCTTTTGTTCCTGGGTTTTCCCAAACCACTCCAGCACACTTTATATGTACAATAGCAGACTGTGTTAGTGCTAAGAAGGCTGGTATCCTCTACCCAGTACCCAAACCCCTTCTCTTGGAACACCAGAAATCTCCTTGAGTTGTTAACTGACTTTTAGAAGTCTCCACAGGCAGTTTCCAATCACACCAGGGATGTCTACTCTTCAGAGGGCACGATCGCATGCACAATTAGACCCGCCATAGGCATGAATGCCAGGCAGATTTAAAGGGCACAATCAGACATGAACATCTGGGAAGCTCCCCGCACCCGTCAGCAACCCATTTTGCTCCACCACAGGAGTGGAGTAAAAAGACACTGGGGGAAATCCAGTAGTAAACAGGTTGCAATGGGCCATGGACAGAGTTTCCCATGTCTGATTGCTCCAGCACACTCTTATGGTGTCAGGATGGTCTGATCAGGCCATCCTGACTCCGTGCTCTTGTCCCCCCCTTCTCAGTATGTGCATCATCGCAAACTCCATAGGGAGCCCTCACTGTGGAGATGCGATTAATTGATTCCTTGTTTAAGCGCATTGGAAACAAACAGCAACCGTCCCCCCCACTCACCCGTGGTTGCATCTGATCACACAGTGGCGGGTTGTGCCTGCAGCTTCCAAGGACTGTGTGATCGTGCAGCTGTGGGTCAAATTCCTCTGGAGGAAATAGCCTTGCTTCCCCCCACCCCCGCTTTGTCTCGCACATGTGACCGCCCCAGAGATAACTTTCCCTGTTCGACTGGGTAGGGATTCTTCTTCTCTCCCTAGAAGATTTATCCCTTGAATGGGAGTCTTCTTATGCTACCCAAACCTCCTTGCCAAACTTCCCCCCAGTTTGCTGTCTGTGTTCAAACTGCTCTTAGTTAATGCTGAATTATGACTATATATGGATGAATTCTGACTTTATCACCACTAAACCCTTTTCTGTCAGAGCTAATCTAAGATGGTCTCAAATACACGTGTCATCACAGTGAAGGCAGGAATCTAACTGACTTCTATCAGTGTTCCGCTCTCAAAATACCTTTTTTCCCTCTCAGCTGATGCCAACCAACCAGATTCCCTGGAGCAGTCTGTCACTCAAGGATCTCTGGCTCTGTGAAGAATTAACTCTTCACAGTCCTTTAGTTGTTAGTAAAGCTCTTTTAAGCCTCTTAAAAAGTGCAGTACATCACAGCATGTTTAGTAGAGTACCTAGTATAGGGAAGATTAACTTCTATATTAACTGGGGCAACTCTGTTGCCTGGTTACTAGTCCACGGACCAGAGCAGGCCAGCCTCCTCATGGATGGAGGTCTGTGTGATAGTGATAGGCTTCACAGTGATAACAGTATGGAAAATGTGTTCTTGGATGGGATGACACCATTGATTTCAGAGGGTGTTAAGGAAAAATGGTGAGCAAATTGTTTTCCCACCCCTTGATTACAATTGATAGGTTTAGTGTATTCACCTTTGTAAGGAGGACAGGTCAGTCAGAGCTTGTAACAAACAAGGTGCTATGTTATGCTGTCTTTGTTACAGTCTTTGCATTCTTTCCTTTTTAATTTCATTTTGTTCACATCCCTGCAGTCTCAAAGGACATGTAGTTTTCATGGTTAGGATACAGAAACAAAATGGACAAACACCTGAATGCAAAAGAGAACAATTTACATTTATGGATATAGGGTCTCTAGGAAGCCAAATGATGTTACTCTGGGGTAGGGTTGCCAGCCTCTAGGTGAGGCTTGGAGAAAATGGCTGTTTTGGAGGGTGGACTCTATGGCATTATACCTCACTGAGGTCCCTCTGTGAACTCTGTTCTCCTGAGGCTCCACCCCAAATTTTGCAGGCATTTCCCAACCCAAAGAGCTGGTATCCCTACTCCGGAGCCAGATTTGGCTGACAAGGTGCAAGTTGCTCACCTGCCCACCTCTAATTTAGTGCCAAAGTTAAGAATACTCCAGTAAAGAAGGGGGATTGTATCTTCCTGTTTCCCCATTGACTATAGGTTTGCAGTAGACAAACCCCAAACAGTTCTGCAGCTCAAGCTCCGATTCTTCATTCACAGAATCATTGGGTAGGCCTTGACTCATCATCTTTGCTCATTTCAGAGCACATTGCATTAGAAACCACTGTAGGTCCCTGCCCCCCAGTCTGGAAATCTCTGATGCTGCAGACACTTCCTTTAAGAACTTCTCTGACTTTCAGAGGCTGAAAGAATAAAGTTCGGATTTGGAAGCGAAATCACCACTGTGACTGTGATGTAGCCCAGAGCTATTTAGGGAATCAGATTAACACAAAGTCTTTATGAGCCATCAGCTGTATAACTGTGGGGGAGTGAATCAGCAGACCGGTAGCCTGGAGGCCAGCTCTTAATTGAAAATGGAGAGAGAAAATGGATATAGGGTTATATCCAACAGTCTGGAAAATACTTTGCATGGTTTGGATCAGGACTGGCTGGAAAATGG
Organism: Gekko gecko; assembly: GCA_029375565.1. Lineage (NCBI taxonomy): Eukaryota > Metazoa > Chordata > Lepidosauria > Squamata > Gekkonidae > Gekko > Gekko gecko. Next base: position 42,880,567 of record JAPDNY010000013.1, read on the forward strand.
AATTTTCGTCCTGTAAAAATAAGTCGGCGCAGGGCCTATTCGCACTGTGGTGATGATGATCTTTTGAAAAACTGGCAGTGGATGTCAAATCAGGTGGGGTAGCCGTGCTGGTCTGAAGCAGCAGAACAAGGTTTGAGTCCAGCGGCAGCTTTAAGACCAACAAGGTTTAATTCTGGGTATAAGCTTTTGTGTGCAGGCACACTTCTTCAGAAAGCTTAACTCCAGGATTAAACTTTGTTGGGCTGAAAGGTTCCAGTGGATTCTAACTTTGTGGCAAAGGATGTAGCGTTTTGTGAAAAAGACAAGTCCTTGCTTTAAGGAGTTTACCATATACATTTTGATAATAATGGACAGAACAGGGAGCATCTGGGCATATGGTGGCCTAGGAAAGTTGTCTCCCAGTGGCTTTACCCTATGGCTTACATGTGTCACTATGAGCCAGATTCCACTTCAGACACACTGCTGCAAATACTTGCCACTGCAATGAAGCCAGATCGTTGTGGGAATATGCCAAGTCAAACATGAGTTAAATACGTATTTTTTTTTAAAGATCTTGAAATGGAGCTTGCCTAGAATTTTCTACTTATTTTTATTGTTAATTGTATCATTAATTATATGATGCATTTTATTGCATTTTGTACACAGTAATATTTTGTTATTAGCCACCGTGGGGGTTTTGGCTGAGAAGCTGATTATAAGTCTCAGAAATAACTAAATAAACTAAATGTTGTCATTCCAAACTGGAACGAAAATGCTGAAGGGCTAGAAAGGCAGAACTCTTACCATTTTATAGAACAAGAAAGGAGGAGTGAATGCCGTACAGTGGTTAGACTAGAACTTGGGAGACCCTGAGTTCAGTGGTGAACCTGGATAATTTTAGCCCCTAGACTTAATGGTCTCAGGATCCATCTTGATGCAGGATCCAGCTGTTAATTAACTAGAGTAGTAGATGCTGCAATCCTAAGGACACTTTTTTGGGAGTCAGGCCCTTTGAATAAAATGTGACTTACTCCTGAGTAAAGCTGTTTAGGATTGCTTCCATAGACTGTAAGCCTACGCACACTTATGCGGGGGAAACTCCAACTGAACATATGAAAAACTTATTTATGAGTAACCATAGTTAGGAATGGATAGTACCGACTTAGTTTGAATATTGTGAGCAGCAGAAGATTCAAGAGGGAAATCTGATATCATGAGAAATGCAGATATTTGCTGTTCGTGAATGTAAACAAGTGTTTTTTAGATAATAGGCAAAGTGTATGTTTAAGATGCATGTACTCCCCAACTCCATTTCCAAATGTTTCCCTCACTGCTGAGTGGTCACAGCCAACACCTTACATCTGGGATTAGAGATAAATGCCCCAGAGCATGAGGGCATAACCTTAGTGCAGTCTTTATACAATGCACAATCCACTTGTGGAATTTGCTGCCTCAAAATGTAGTGATGGCCAGTAGGGTAGATGGCTTTAAAAGAGGATTAGACAAATTCACAGAAGGCTGGTCTATCAGTGGCTATTAGCCAAATGGAACCTAGTTATTCAGAGGCAGTCTACTTCTTTATGGTAGATGGTGAGGAGAAATGGATGGAGGAGGGGGAACAAGCAAAAATGATATTAGTCAATGTACTGGAGAAACCCGGGTTTCAATAAGGCAAAATGCGAAAAAGTAAAAATCTAAGTGAAAGAATGAAATGCGGCTCTTAATAAAGTTTATCTGTGTTTAAATAAACAGGATCTAAAAGGGCACCCCCCCCCCGGTTAGTACTTGGATGGGAGACCACCAAGGAAGTCCAGGGTTGCACCACAGGCACAGGAAATGGCAAACCAGCTCTGAGCATCTCTTGCCTTGGAAACCTCAGGGGCTGCCAGCTGTCTCTGGATGGCAGCTGTCAGCTGTCTCTGGATGGCAAAGAAGAAGAAGAGTGTAGCAATGAAAGTGCAGAAGGAAGCAAAGCAGCTATACTGTATATAATTTTATATATAAAGTTATTTTCTTAACAGTTATTTTCTAATAAAACATAGCACACAGACACAAAAGCTGAAAGATGTCCTTTCCCCTGCCCAAAAACAAATCCAGATATTTTCTGCATAAAACCTCAAAGATTTCAACAGAGAAATAAACACAAAAAGATACAGAAAAGTCACAAGTAAAGGCATGAAAATCCAGTGTAATTACTGTCCTCAGTAGTTATTATTTTAAAAGATAATACAGAGGGCCCTCTCCTTCCCCATTTACCATGAAAGACTATATCTGGGGGAATGGATGACAGGGGAACAGTAGGAAACAGTCAACCATCCAAAGAGTTTTAAAAAGTTTCACTTGAGAGAATTTTAAAGAAACATACATCAGAGAAAATGAAGGCTGAGTGGAGATTAAGAAATGAAGGGAGGAGAAAGGTTACCCCTCCCACAATACATGATGTGAGCTTTTGATTTCTTCTTGTCCCCTGTGTAGGGAGACTGATATTCAGGCTAGTTTGGTGCTGTTGCTGGATGTTACAGGGCAGTTTTCATACACAGTTTGCTTTGCAATCATAAGCTTGTCTAGTCAAAAGCAACTATCATTTTATTCAATGGAGCTTACTACCAGGTTAGGTTTGCCTGCTATTACAACCAATCACCAGATGGGATTTGATAGATTCATGGATGGTAAGTCTATCAGTGGCTACTAGCCATGGTGACAGAGCAACCTCCACATTCATAGGCATTAAACCTTTGAATCTCAGATCTAGGAGGCTACATCAGGGGAAGGCCTTGGCCTTTCCAGAGGAACTGCTTGGCCATTGTGTGAGACTGGATGCTTGACTAAATGGACCACTGGTCTGATCCAGCAGGGTTCATCTTATATTCTTGTGACAGAGATCAGTTCTCCTGGAGAGAATGGCTGTGGAGAGTGGACTGTATGGTGCTGTACCATGCTGAGCTCTCTCTCCTCCCCAAACCCCGCCCCCCTGGTTCCATTCCCCAAATCTCCAAATATTTCCCCACCCAGAGCTGGCAAGGGTATACTAGGTATGTATGTGCAGGATAACTTTTTAGTTGATTCATCTCTCCTGCTGCCACCACCTGTTCTATTCTTTGCTCCTGTACCTTCTTCTATTCTTCTCTGCTCTTGACTTTTGCTTTTGCTATGCTTCCTCCTCATTTTAACATGAAATAACTTGAAGGTCTATTTTTTTAAAAAATCTATATTTGCAGCCTAGGGTTGCCAGTTTCAGGTTGGGACGTTCCTGAAGATTTGGGGGTGGACCCTGGGGAAGGTGAAGTCTGGTGTGGGGAGGGACCTCAGCAGAGTATAATGCCATAGAACCCACCCTCCAAAGCAGCCTGGAGAGCAGTTGCAATACCAGGAGATCTCCAGGCCACACCTGGAGGATGGCAACCTTACTGCAACCCAAGGCATATGTTATATGGCCACATTTTGGGTCCTGAGGTGTTGGGGGCAAGGCTACGGACTTACTAGCACCTTAAGCTAGTTATTCACATCAGTCCATGATATTCTTGAGTCAAGTTCCGGAGCCCCTGGGTCTCTTTTCTTCAGCGACAGTCCATTGCCTCCCAGTAGAAAGGTCATCAGTTTCACGGTGACCAATTTAACTTCCCCTGAAATTCTTCAGATGTTTATATAAGGAAGCTCCAAATTCACCTAGAATTTTATTTTTCATAAAGTTTTGTGGCAATTTAAGAATATGTAAAATCCACCCTGAGGAATTTCAGAAGCGATCATGAATGAACATTTTAGCTTTCCTCATAATTCCTAATTACCCAGGTTCTCTCTTTCCATAATTCATTATGTGTTCCCAGCTTGTTCACAAGTATAGATACAGGGCTGTCCCCAGCCCACAAGGTATCTTGACCATGTTGGTTGTTGTTTTCTGGAATAATCTTCTTTAGAAGGTTCTGGATAAGCATGAGTGTATTTCCTTAATTTTATTCCATTATTTTTTTTCTGCCTGTCTCTGTTGTGCTCCATGCCTCCTTAATTCTTGTTTAGGTAGGAAAATACCTAAATTTCATTCAAAAATTCAGTTTTCTGCAGTTTTGAGTTCCTTCACTAACTTTTCCCTTCCTCTGCATTATCAACACGCACATGCACATTGATATATCATTGCCAGAAGGCAGTAATGATGTAGCCGTACAAACTCTTGTATCAAGATTCTTTGCGTATGGTGTTTTACTGATGCACACATGCATTTCTGCACATTGGTAACACCCTGTTAAAAGAATCTGGAAACAATTGTATGCCTGATTATATCAAGATTACTTTTTTACAGAGTTTTATCAATGCAAAAGTACAGACAAATGACATGTGAGCTTGGTGCACTTTGTCCTTTTTTACCTTTAGATAAACTTCAGAATTAATTATATAAATGTGAATAAGAAAATGTGTGATTTTAGAAATGGTTTGAGTGGTGGGACAAGTGACATAGAAAAAATCTCACCGTTGATGGTTTTGTCGTAGAGTCAACAAATGTCTGTTAGGAAAAAGAAAAAATCTTCATCAGACCAAGGGTGGATAACCTCATTAGCATTCTCCAGCTCTGTCTTCATACGGATTCTAATAGTCAAAGCCTAGACATTAGGCATAACCTCTATCTAGAACCAGATGATGGGGATCCTAACTGCCACTCTCTCATTGTCCTTCCCCTCAAAATTTATTCCTGGCTGGTGAATGAAACCCCCAGTGTGCTCACACACACACACTTTGTTGCTCACGCACACTCATACCCCTCTAACACACAGTCTTGAGTTTTGCTTTTGCTATATTGGCTAATGAGCTGTAAATCTATAATGTATTCTCCGACAGGAGCCAGCTGCCTCAGCTGTATCAACTCCAAAATCATCTTGGGTGACACATTATAACAGAGCTATTCTCATCTGCATTTTGGCAGCAGCAAGCTGTGGGCTGTGTGCAAAGAGAGAACTTAAAAAGCCACATCTTATTTCGTTAGCAAAGAGGCTTAAGTGGGAGAGAACCCACAAGTCTGCCACAGAATGGCCTCTGTGGTCCCAGCTTCTTTGCCCTACCAGCAAAAGTCGGCATCAAGGGATTACAAGGTGGAGCAGGGTAGCCTAGCTGTCTGCCTCTCTTAAGCAAAAGGATCAATCAGTCCCTGTGGTGAGCCAGCCTAGGCCGCATCGTTTCCAAGCCAAGTTCCCTTTGGTAGCCAGCCATTGATTTTCCAGATTGAAACCAGGTATTTCAGGAGGTGAAGCCCAGCATTGAACACTTTCTAGTACTGGCTGATTCGCCCCCCCCCCACCCGCTCCGATATTGCAAACAATTATTCTGTCCAATCACCCTCTCTGATTTAATAAAATCCAGGGGCATGTTCTTAACTTTTTTTTCTGTATAGAGCTGCCCACAGGCCTGGAAAAATATTCCTTTACTGGAGGTTTATTGGGTAGAAATGGCAGCTGAAGTTTTTCATGGCATGGCATGGAAGTAGATAAGATCCCATTAAGCCTCTGTTAAAGGGACAGGGCATATCCGCCCCCCCCCCGCCAGCAGTTGGCAACCTCCATGGTCCAGGGCTTTTTTTTTTTTTTTTTAAGAGGTGCCAGAACTCTGAAGAGGGAAATGAAGTTTTCAATCTGTATACTGAAAACTCGTGAACTTTTAAACATTTTAAAAAGTATTTTGTCAAAGAGGTTCCGGAACTCCGTTACAGTACATTCCCCCAGAAAAAAAGCCCTGGCTGTAACTTCCACTGTGCAAGCAGCAGTGAACACATGAAGTTGCCTTCTACTGAACCAGGCCCTTGGTCCATCAAGGTCACTGTTGTCTACTCAGACTGGCAGTGGCTCTCTGGAGTCTCAAGGCAGAGGTCTTTCATATCACCTATTGCTTGGTTCTTTGAACAGGAGATGTTGAGGATTGAAGTTGGGACCTTCTACATGCCAAGCAGATTCTCTGAAATGAAACCATGGCTTCATTCTCTGAAATGAAACTCTTAGCCTAGCTTGCCTCCTGCTTTTAAAATTCCTGTAAAGTACCCAAAGTCTAAACCCAGGGCCTCTGGCAGTGGGGCCAACAAGGCACCACATTCCCTGCACCAGCCTGCAAGCAATGGCTGGCCTGATGTGTGCTGCACTGCAGCAGCATTTTTACAAATGGCCAGAGGGTACGTTGCAGAAGTCCCCACCTTATTGGCCTTAAAGGGCAGTTGACTCAGCTTTACTGGGAACTGGTAGACAGTGCTTAGTCCTAGGACTTCTGTTGGGCCTCCTTGCCAGGAAGAACACCATCTCAGAAAGATACTCCAAGCCATCAGCTAGAGAATTAGCAGCCAAGCATAGGGAATTTGTTTTGCTTTTCTCTATTTATTTATTTATTTATTTATTACATTTGTATCCTGCCCTCCCCGCCAGCGGGCTCAGGGCAGCTCACATTTACCGGCCACTAGTGCTGAGTTAGCATAAAATATTTAAAAACAGATTAAAACAATCATACAAAACAAATAACAATTTAGTGCTCGCAATAGTAGTCATTCTGTCAGTAAAGTAATGGTGGCATGTTATAGCATGTAATTCTAAATCCCAGTTCAGTGGTATTCTGGCTTGATCTCCATGCAGGACCAGCCCTCCACCATGGATAATACTTTTATTATTATGATACTATTATTATGTTTATGGTAATGGTGGTGGTAGTGGTAGTCGTAGTGGTGGCAGCTCCTAATTAAAAGCCTGGCGGAAGAGCTCCGTCTTACATGCCCTGCAGAACTATATAAGGTCCCGCAGGGCACTGGTCTCTTCCGGGAGCTCATTCCACCAGGAAGGAGCCACCACTGAAAAGGCCCTGGCCCTAGTAGCCACGAGCCCGGCCTCCTTAGGACCTGGAACAACTAACCAATGTTGTACCCCTGACCGTAGTACTCTCTGGGGTATGTATGGGGAAAGGCGGTTCCTCAGGTATGTCAGACCCTGGCCATATAGGGCTTTAAAGGTAAGTACCAGCACCCTGAAGCGAATTTGGTATGCTATTGGCAGCCAGTGCAGTGCCTTTAGCGCCAGCCAGATGTGCTCCCACCTAGGGAGGCCCATCACAAGCCTGGATGTGGCATTCTGCAGCCCCATGTAGAGAGTGTTACAGTAGTCTAGTCTCGAGGTGACCATCGCATGGATCACTGTAGCCAGGTCATCGCGGTTGAGGAAGGGAACCAACTGCCGAATCAGACGAAGATGGTAAAAGGCTGACTTAGCAGTGGCTGCCACCTGGGCCTCCATTGTTAAGGAGGGATCCAGGAGCACTCCCAAACTCCTAACCTCCGGTGTTGGCACCAATGGTGCCCCGTCGAAGATTGGGAGCAAAAGCCCTGTCCCCACCCCACTCCGACTCAGGCACAGGACCTCCGTCTTCACCGGATTTAGCTTCAGCCAGCTCAGTCTAAGCCAACCAGCCACGGCTTGCAGTGCCCGGTCCAGATCTTCTGGGCTGGAATCTGACTGGCCACCCAACATCACATAGAGCTGGGTGTCATCAGCAAACTGATGGTATCCCAACCCATACCTCTGGGCAATCTGGGCAAGGGGCGCATGTAGATGTTAAAGGGGCACATGTAGCCAGTTTGGTGTAGTGGTTAAGTATGCAGACTCTAATCTGGGAGAACCGGGTTTGATTCCCCACTCCTCCACTTGCACCTTGCTGGATGACCTTGGGCAAGCCATAATTCTGATAAGAGCAGTTCTTGAAAAAAAAGAGCAGTTCCTGTCAGAGCTCTCCCACCTACCTCACAGGGTGTCTGTTGTGGGGATGGGAAGGGAGTTTGTAAGCTGCTCTGAGACACCTTTGGGTAGTGAAGGGCGGGGTATAAATCCCATCTCTTCTCTTCTCTTCTTCTTCTCATTAAACAGCATCGGGGAAAGCACCTCAAGTGGGTGTCTCCTAGACTGCTGTTCCCCTAGCACCACCCTCTGTCCCCGACCCTGGAGAAAGGAAGTGAGCCACTGCAATGCAAGCCACTGTATCCCACATTGGTGAGGCGGTGGGTCAGCAGCTGATGGTCAACTGTCAAACACAGCCAACAGATCTAACAACAGCAGCATTGCCACACTGCCCCAATCCAGATTTTGCCGGAGGTCGTCAGTAAGGTCAACCAGTGCTGTCTCAGTCCCATGTCCTGGGCAGAAGCTGGACTGGAAGGATCTAGGATGGAAGCATCATCCAGAAAGCCCTGTAGCTGTGTTGCCACCGCCCTCTCAATTAATTTGCCCAGGTAGGGCAAAATGGAAACTGGCCGATAGTTGGCCAATTCAGCCGGATCCAGAGCTGGCTTTTTCAGGAGAGGGCGGACCATTGCTTCCTTGAGTGCCCCCGGGAACCGCCCCTCAGAGAGGGACTTGTTGATAATCTCCCTTAGGGCACCTCGAAACCCCTCGTGGCCTGCTTTAATGAGCCAGGAGGGGCACGGGTCAAGGCTGCATGTGGTTGGGTGTATAGTCATAAGCAATCTGTCGACTTCCTCCAGACTGAGTGAACTGAAGTAATCCAAAACCAGAATTGAAGATGTGCAAGGGGCCTCAAGTTCACTCACGGGGAGGTCATGGCGGAGTGCCAAGACTTTGTTGGTGGAATAGCTTGCAAATGCCTCACAGCCAATGTCCAATTCCCTAGTATTTGGTCTGCCCAATGGCAGAGCTGTTAAAGACCGAATCATTCTAAACAATTGGGCTGGGCGTGAGCTCGCTGACACAATCGCAGCCGCATAAAACTCACACTTAGCGGCTTTGACTGCCATCTCATAGGATCTCATAAATGTGCTATAAGATGTTCTTGTAGCTTTGTTCTGCGCCCGGTGCCACCATCTCTCTAGCTGTCGTAGCTCTCTCTTCATAAGTCGCAGTTCCTGGGTGAACCAGGGCGCAAGCCTAGAGCAAGGGTGCAGAGGGCACCGGGGAGTGATCTCGTCGATGGCTGCATAGAGCTGGCTCTGCCAGTCCTCCACAAGCTCATCCAATGAGCCACCAGGGGGCATTGGATCCTGCAGACCCATGTGGAACTGCACTGGGCCCATTCGGTTCCACAGGCGAGCTAAAATACGCTCGCCGCCTAAACAGGGTCAGGGTGGGACATTCAGGTGGGCCCTCAGGGCATAGTGGTCTGACCATGGTACCGCCAAAGCCGTAATCTGGTCCACTATTACCCCAGCCGCGAAGATGGGCTATTCTCAAACTGCCAGTTACACAGACACTGCTGAAGGCAGGGGAAGGCCATTTTGGTGTCTGGTAACAGCCAGTGCTTCAAGGCCAGTAGGAGATTGCACTTCTTCCTTCCCAGGTACAGCACCTGCAAAGGAAGATCAGGCTGGCAGCCACACTGCATATAATTTAAGACAATGTCAGAGTGACCTCCCTTTCTTACTCCTAGGGATGCCAGCCTCCAGGTGGGACCTGGAGATGGCCTGGAATTACAGCTTATCTCTAGACTACAGAGATCAGTTCCCCTGGAGAAAATGGATATTTTGGAGGCTGGACTCCATTGCATTGTATCCCACTGAGGTCCCTGTCCTCCCCAGGCTCCATCCTCAAGTCTCCAGGATTTCCCATCCTGGATCTGGCAACCCTTCTCACTCCCCTCTCCCCTCCTCTTGTGCATCTTGTCTATTTTCTTCCCCAGTTTGTAAGCATGAGGTCAGGGTCAAGTCCCTTGGTTGATGTGAGCCATTTGTCTGAAATGTGGGATGAGAATGTAATAAATAAGCACAATGGCAACAGCAATTCAGGTATGGTTTGGCAGATACCCGAGGCAGAGGTGATGAACATACACTGGAATGGGTATGCATGAGCCTTGGAGGATCAGCTACCCATCTCTGCAGTTGATCTAACAGGAAAGTAAGGAAGGAGTTTGCAGGCCTCCTTCCCTCCCTCCAATGCAGACTACAGGCAAAGGAAAGGTACAGTGGATCTGGTAGGTTGCTAGTCTCCAGGTGGGGGCTGGAGATCTAATGGAATTACAACTGATCCCCAGATGACAGAGATCAGTTCCCTTGGAGAAAATGGCCGCTTTGGAGGGAGGACTCTGTGGGCAATGTCCCCTGCTGATGCCCCTCCCACTACCCTTCCTTGGCCTTATTCTGGAATCTCCAGGGATTTCCTAACCCGGAGCTGGTAACTCTAGGTAGCATTCTGCTTGCAAGGTGATTTTTCCCTGTGGAAGAGATAATTCAAAATCCCCCCTCCCCTAAAATGGAACATTCCACTCTGCCGTCTCAGTCTGCCGCATCTGAAGCTCAGTAGCAGGACTCCAGTGCTGTGAAATAATATCAGTTGTAAGGCACTGGAAATGAAATCAAGGAGACATTTTAAATTGATGAATCTATGTTTTTCCATTCTCTAATTAAAAGGTTAAAGGAAATCTAATGGTCTCCTATTGCATCACACAGCTGTAGAATAGAAGTAACTTTAAGCAATTCCCCCTCTGAGTCCCCTGATCTTCCATACAGTATAAATTCTATTTTAGGTAAAGCCCCCCCTCTTCTTATTCAGCGCCCTCAATGACTGTGCATTTTACACCTTCCCATCATGAGGTGGTGCTAGAGAGCAAATTGCACAATTTCCCTGTCAGATTCTTTCAACATATCTAAAGTATTTCCTCGCCAAAGATTATTAAACAGTTTTTCATAAGGCAGAAGAAGCATACAGCTATGATATACACACTGATTTCCCCCCCTGTATCACTTATTTCTACTTAAAAGGGCTTTGCATTTCTAAAAAGGCATTAGTATTTAAATGTAATCTTGAATGGTGCAGTGCTGTCTGAAGGCATTCCTAAATAAACAAAGGGGTTTCCAAACAACATCAAAATACTTGTGTCTTCTCAAACATGCGCACCATAAGTCAATGTATTAATATACCAGATACCCCAGATTCTTGTAACTCATTCTGGGTGTCTTGGTGCTTGTGTTCATTTCTGTCAATTGTATTTTTAACCCAAGGAACTCAGAGTAGCATACAGGGTTCTTTCCTCCTTCATCTTATCCTCCTAACAACCCTGTGAGGTTGGTTAGGCTGAGAGAGAGTGTGACTAGCCTAAATTCACCGAACGAGCTTCAAAGCCAATCAGGGATTTGAGCCCAGGTTTCATCAGTCATAGGTCCCGGTCACATGACTTGGGATACTGCGCCGCTGAAGGGAGACAAATTAGAGCTGGAGCAAAAAGATGTCCGGTAGCGCGATCAGACGGGTCCCCGAGATGCCGCGCAGACACCGATAGCTGGCGATCACATGGCCATGTTGAAGCGCATCAAAGGGTTTTGCTTTCGCATTCTTGTGCATGCGCAATCGTACGTTTCTTCGCATACTGTGGAGGCTTGGAAAAAACACATCTGGTGCAATGGGATGCATGCGCGTGCTGAATGTGCCAGATTAACTCCGCCTCTGCGATCTGACGCTCCCCTGCGACCTGTGTTTTCCGATTGCTGCTATTCTTTTGCTGGTACTTTTAAAATCCACTTCTTCGGGCCGACAGTATGGGTTGGTGACGGGTGCGCTACGCTTCCCAGATGTTGCCGTATGATCGCACCCGTTTGATGCACCCTCAACCCATCCGTTTTGTGGAGCAAATCCTCCCGTGTGATTGGGGCCATAGTCTCCCAAGCCAGCTACTGCCCCACACTGTGGTTTCTAATTTAGGGCTAGTGATACTGGCCAATTGTTGGAGTGCTAAAGTATGTTTTAAACCTGTGAACTCACACAGTGATCAGACATGTGTGTACATGATGTGCCCCTCTGTTGTGCCACTTTCATTGCTGAGGCGCTGCAAATCTGTTTTCTAGAGACGACAGTGGAGCAAATCATGTTTCTTTCAAACTGTAAGAGGTACTGCTAAGAAAAGCCCCGAGTCCTAAGGTTGCCAGCTGGCCTGGAGAAAAGCATTCTGTCTGTTATTCATAATGGAATGTTATTTACTTCATGCCATGGAATGCTTCAATTGTCCCTTGCCACACATTCAGCCTCCGTTAAAGGGGCAGGGTAATCCCGCCCCCAGCAACCTTACCAACCCCTGGAAACTTCTGGACTTCTGTCCGGTTTGCAAAGAACTGGTAAAATATTTACTGGAAGTGGGGGTATGTAAGCAAGAAGCCCCCCCCAAACTAATTTGTCATGCAATATATAATCAATTTATGGAATTTGCTGCCCCAAAATGTGGTGGTGGTCGCTAGGTCTGGCTTCAAAAGAGATTAACCATATTAACAGAAAAGTCCCTCAATAGCTAAATAGAATCTCCATAGTCAAAGGCAGTTGCTGGGGAAGGCAAGTAGTGGGGAAAGGCTACTGTTTTTGTTGCCCTTCTTGTAAACTTCCAGGTGCATCTGGTTGTCCACAGTAGGAAACGAGTTGCTGGGCTAGATGGACTCTTGGCCTGATCCATCAGGGCATCTCTTATTTTCTTAGAAGGGGCATGGAGCTCCTTCCCGTTGTCTAATTCATTCAATGTCTAACACCCCCATGTCTTTATAGAAACAAGTAAGAGCTCTAATCATTGCTCTCCCATCATCTCACCTGACTTGGTCCTCAGTACCACTGCAAGTAGTAGGTCAAATGATTAAGTGCTTATCCACTCACAAAAATCAAATTCATATAGAATACCAGTACATCAGGGATATGTCTTCCAGGCATGCTAGTTTTCTGCATGCAGGGATTTTTTTGTACAACTGTGTTTGAGCTTCAGAAGTAGTACAGCACAAACTCATCTATGAGAACTAGGTTCACACTCTGCTAGCATTCTTATCTGTTATTATACCAACATCCATCATTGGTACAATCTGTTGGGGACAATCTTCTCAGCTCAGACTTTACTACTGATGTTTCTGCCTCTATCTTTCTTATTTATTGACTATATGCCCCTGCACTCTGCCTTATCTCTGGTCCCAATCCTGCTGGGACTTTGAGTTCAGATTGCCCTGATACTTTGTGCCTGTGACCTAGCATGGAGAAAATAGAGTTGGGCACAATCAGCCCAGAATTGTGACCTTTAACTACTAAGGCAAAGGAAAAGGCAAAGGACTTGGTAGAATAACTGCTGGCAGCTTTCTGAGTTGAGAAAACTGGGTGGGGTCTCAATTGAATCCAGCCCATGCATGCAGCCATAAATCCATCTCCTTCTAATTTCATTCTAACCAAGAGTTTCCAAAACTATACAGAAACATTTGACACTTAAAAAATAGAGAAGGGAGCTGAATGCTGTTTGGAATTGTGGTCAGTATTGATAGTGCTTTTGGAGATATTTATACTTCTTTTCTCTCCCCAGGAATTCTTGCAATCATCTGGCTGCTTTAAATAGGCATATGATTGTGGGCATTCCAGACTGTGTACATTTGATGATCATTTTTGAGAAACTGGGAGTAGAGGGAGAGCACCACTTTTCTCAACTTTCCAAATGCTTGAAAATTGTTCCTGCATCTAGTGCTACCAGCTGTTTACAGAAAGTAGGGATGCCAGCCTCCAGAAGGGACCTGGGGATACCCTGGAATTACAGCTCATCTCCAGACTACAGAGATCAGTACCTTGGGAGAAAATGGATGCTTTGGAGGATGGCCTCTGTGGCATTCAACCCCACTGAGGTCCCTGTCCATCCCCAAATCTCTAGGAGCTTCCCAGTCTGGTTCTAGCATCCCTACAGTCTCCCCATCCACTGCCAGTGGCCAGGGCAGACCTAGCAACCCTAACAGAAAATGCCCCCCCCCCATCTTGTTTGTTATCCTTTTTTAAAAACATGGGAGTTACAAGTGGAACAGAGTTACCAACCCCACCTAGGCTTTGTTGTGTGCATAACATTGCTGCCCAACATTAGAACCATTCCTAACCAGATGTATGCAGGGCTAAATCCAGTGCATTTCTATGGATTTTATTTCTAGGTAAGCAGTGTCAGTATTGCAGCCTTAAATGCTGCATATTACAAGCAGAGAGCAGGTACTGTACAAAACAATTAACTCCAGAAGGCTGCAGAGCAGGCCTAGCTGTCTAAACCACAAAGAAGCATTTCTTACTTGCCTAGCCCTTGTGGATTCGTGAAGTGATTTAAAGGGATGGAGTGCCTTTGAGCACATGGCAGAGTATCTTTCACACCCCTGTGAGAAAGCACTTTCAGGTCAGGACAATGACTTCCAGAGTCTTTTGGAAACCCAGGACAATTCAGTTTAAAAACATGTGCTAGAACCAATCCGTAGATAAATGCTAGACCCAGTCCTTGGAGAAGCAGCTGCATATGTAGGAAAAAAGAGTAATGGTTCTGGTGGCAGGGAAAGCAGAAACATGTGAAGGAGGTGTAGAAAGAAGGGGACTGGCAGGGAAAAGAAGGAGAGGTGGAGATGAGGATAACAAAAGCCATGAAAAGGATACAAGGGGCCTAATGGCAGAGGCTAGCCAGGTAAAGGAGAAGATGTGAGATACCTTTCTTTCTTCTTTGCTATCCTATCTTTTGTTTTCAAGTCTCTGTGTCTCAGTGCTAGGAGGCAACATGATGGGGAAGGCCTGAGACTCTGTGCCCTTTGTTGATCCTCCAGGGCAACTGGTTGGTCACTTTGTGAAAAGGGATGCTGGACTATATGGACCACTGGGCAGAGCTTTCTTGTGCTCCCATGTTCCAAAGAAAAACTCAAGGCAGCTGACAAATTGGTAAATGCAAGTCTAAGGATGGGGCCTTGCCTTCTTCTGTTCCCTCTCCTGCACAGTGAGTGGAGGAAACAGAAATAAGCTGCACATATCCGCTTCTATGCCAGGGGTAGGAGAATGAAGGAAGATGGAAAAGGCAGCTCTGGATGAAGCTCGTTCAGGGTCCAAGAATCATTTTTCTGAGCTGGATACACACTTGTAACATCCCTCCCTCTGCACCCCACCTTGCATTCATACAATTGCATGAAAGGAAAAAAAAATGAAATGGACTATATCGTAAGCCCACTTTCCACTCATGTCTACTGGCTAGCTTGAAGTGGTGGGGGAGGTGAGGCTGCAGTCAGCCCTTGCTGTACCCCATGAACAGTTGTGCAACAGTGCACCTGCCACTTCCGCTCATCTCAGCCCCTTATTCTTACTTCAGAGTCTCTAATTAATATATGGTACACAAATTTTCATGCTGGAAACTTAGCCAAGACTTCAGCATCTTTGTTAGCCTACAGCTTGTTATGGAATCCTGGCAATAATTAGTGTTTGAAACCAAGCTCTGTAAAATAAAATTAATTATAAACAGGGGGCACGATCCACTTGCCGCATAGGAGGAAAGGCATGGTGAACTTTATTAATGACAGGATTTGGATAATGGGAGGAGGGGTTAATGAAAAACATGACTCTGGAATGGGTACTTGCACCTTTGGAAAAGCCTTCTTATTTTAAGCTACGGTTTCCTCTGCCAAATTTGGAGATCTGTTCCTGATTACATGTCTGCAGTCCTCATTGGTCTCAATGGGGTTTCACCACCTGGCACCCATCAGCATTAAGCCCCAACCCCCGCCCCCCCCATTGCCCAAGCATTTGGAGTCCATGTGCTTTGCTTAATTATGGACAGCCCCAAATGTTTGCACACTCTCTCAGTCTGCTGTGTGTCGGCTTTTTCGGACTTATGAGCGTGCCTAAATAATAAAAGAGACTTGTTGTTTCTCAGTCGTGCATGGAGGGGTTATTTATAGGCTTAAAAAACAACAAATCCAACATCCTTACTTTATTGCACAAAGACAGTGGAAAATTCTTCAGCCGGGGTGATACCACAAAGGGTTTTAAAATTAGCCTCATCATGTTTTATTCATCAAATCTTTAATTATAATTTATATTAGTGTGAAGAAGGCAAAATGTCCCCTCCAGCACAATTGCACTGGAGCTTTCTTTTCTTAAATATTGATTTTTAATCAATTAGTCCTGTCGCTTTTGATGCTCTGAGCCTTCAGTTACAAACACAAGTTGACTTTGAATCAAAGCCAGGGGCAGTGCTTTTGTGGGTGGGTGTTAATTACAGAGTGGCATGAATTCTGTATGATGGAAAGATATGATTTTTCCATTAAACAGAATAGCCACTAAGCACAATACCCTCCCCATTGCTGAAAATCAGAGTCTGTCATTGCGCACAAGAGAAGATTGATACATTCATTAGCTTCTTGTTTGTTAAATGTAAGGAAAACAGCCTAGTGTAATGGCTAAAGGTTCTATATTCAGGATTACTTGAATGGTTGCCAATGCTGGGTTGGGACATTCCTTGAGATTTTGGGAGTGGAAAAGAGTGTAGCAGCGGGGAGCTCAGCAGGATATAATGCCATAGAGTCCACCCTCCAAAGCAGCCATTTTCTCCAGGGGAACTGATCGTTGTCATCTGGAGATGACTTGTAATTCTGGGAGATCTCCAGATCCCACCTGGAGGTTAGCAACCTTTGTCTGTCATGAAATTAACCATTGCTATCCTAAGCAGAGCTACTTCTAAGCCCACTGACTTCAATGGACTTTAAAGTATGTAACTGTGCTTAGGGTGGCATTGTTAGTTTTCTATGGAAATCTGTAGTGTTTGGCATGTGCTTTAGGCTCAAACAAGACAATCATATGCAGGTGGATTAACGGATTTGATTTAAACCTAAAGCATCCCCAGGAGTTTGAGTTGAGGGCTACTGAATCTTTCCTCTTCTGTCTATTTTTCTGCCCAGAATTCTACCTCCTAAACTACTTTTCTCTCTGCATAGAGAAAGATATGAGTATACTTTTTCCCTGCCCCACCGCCTAGGTGGAGCAGTAAATTTTAGGTAAAGATAAGTGGATTTCTTAAAAGTGGAAAATCAGCTAGCTAAGGGGAAAGGGTTAAGTATCCTCTTCAAAGACTCCTGCGGTTCTCCCAGATTAGAGTCCGCGCACTTAACCACTACACCAAACTGGTTAGGTGTTGCAAGCAGGTGCTCAGGTCACCTCAGCAAATTTTGTTAGTCTTTCAGGTGTGCTGCTGGACTCTTATGGGGTGCGTGACTTGGCTCCTTGCTTCAGCCAGGGGGTTGCAGCAGTCATGATGGGGGAAGAAGGGCGAGCACTGCTTTGTCTCACTGGAGCCTGGCACACCCTTCCCCTCCACCCACCACATAGGCAGGGGCCGGGTAACATGAGTTTTTTAATTTTATTTTTATTTCAGGGGCTCCTGACTTTTTACCCCCCCCCAATTTAAGAAATCCTGGCTATGGGCCTGGTGCATGCATGCACACCAGAGAAAAGCTCCCTCTCCTTTCTACTGCTTCCTCCTCTGGGCTGCTGTTGTGTTGCCTAGCCTCTCTTCCCTTCTCTGGAGAGGGTGTCTCATGGCATCTTCAAGACCAACAAAGTTTTATTCCAGGTATAAGCTTTCCTGTGCATGCACACTTCTTTAGAGAGAGGGAGGGAGGTTTTTTTTTTAACATTTAGATTTCTCTTTGCCTATCTGGGATATTCTTTCAAAAAGACCCTGATTAGGTATTACAACACTTGAATTGGATTCCATAGTTTAATGACTGGGAGTAAATGCCTAAGTATTTAAAAATACATTTATAGTCCTATATATTCCAGTTCAACATGTGGTCTCCATCTCTCCTCTCCCACCTCACTGGCTACCTTTCTTCACATTAACGCCCCCCCCTTGCTTTTTAAACTTTTTATCATAATCACTAACAGTGAGTAGATTTTGTCCAGTCTGAAAGCAACACATTATTTCACTTGGAGAGATCCCCCTTTCCAGTTCTAACAGATTAAAAAATAATAATAAAAGAAACCTAACAGCACAGCTTGCGATCTTTTTTAGTGGAAGGGAACAAGAGTCCACTAGCACCTTAATGACTAACATTTGCAGCAGGGCATGAACTTTCATGAGTCACTGCTCACTTCTTCAGATACAGCTAGAATGTGAGCCCGTTTGTCCTTATATCTTGAAGATAGAAGCAATTTTAGATGCCAAATAACAATAGCAGCCATTGGTAATGAGATAAGAAACCTAGGTCTCAATTCAACCCAGGAGGATGCATTGGGCTTCATTATCAGTTGCAATTCACCAGTCTCTCTTTCTAATCTCCCTTTGAAATTCCTTTGTAAGAGAACTACTACCCTTAGGTCAACAACTGAATGTCCTGGAAGGTTAAAATGTCCCCCTACTGTTTTTTGAATGTTGTGGTTTCTTATAGCTGTAGAAAGTGTAAAAATCCAGTAGCACCTTAAAGGCTAACAAAATTTGTGGCAGGGTATGAGCTTTTGTGAGTCACTGCTCACTTCTATGGGCTTATGTCCATTTATTCTTTGCATCTTCCAGGACTGAATCTTCCTGGACCAAACTGAGACCTTGGTTTCCTGTCTCATTACCAGTGCTGATATCTCCACACCTACTACCCCCTTGCATATCACACCTAATCCAATCAAGTCTATTGCCATTTGGCATCTGCAATAATCTTTATAAAGTTTATACCTCTGGTACTTCATGTTGCATTTTATGGCACATCTGGTCTGGCCTGGCAAAGTGACATTTATGTCAGATCCGGTCTGTCCTCATAACAAATGAGTTCGACACCTCTGTTCTAGAATGTTTAAACTGAATGCTCCCTCTCGCCTCGGCATGATAGAGCCACAGGCTCTGATCCTACCCAAATGATCATGTGATGGGGGGAGCACTCTGTGAGTGTCTTCAATCCCAACCACTAATCTCAATCTCTTCAGCACTGCAGCCCCCACTCCTGATGCCAACACCACTCTTTAGAAGCGAGTGCAACCCAGTTTAGAAAACCACAACCTCTGTACCCCTCTACAATGCCAAGAGATTGCCACTCCTCTGAAGACAACGTCATTGAAATCATCCCTCCAAAGGCCCCTTTGACAAAGCATCCACCAGCCTCTGAAGCCTCTGCCTCACAGACACCTGAATCAACCACAGTGGGGCCAAATTCCACCTTGGTTCATGCCTCCATGGGATCAATGGGACCCATCTTCTAGAAGCCAGCATCAAACCCCTCTCTGGCACCTGCACTCACCTGAATGGTCTTGATCCTCGAAAAGACCATCAGACACCCAGAACTTTACCCAACCATCTGCAAACCTGGAGACACTGCCATAACAGTATTCTGTTACTGAATCAGACCTTGCTTCCATGCCCTCACCTGATGATGCTGTGGGGACCCCATGCCTGTATCTCCTATGGAAGATCTAAGACTTTATGTTGAACAACTAATTAGAATGGTCAAGGCATTACACATTGAGCAAACACCTCTTAAAACTAAGGAGGATGATCTCATTACGGATGTCTTATAGTCCACAGATCCAGGCCCAGAAATGTATGGGCTGAACCAACCTCGGTTCAACCTTCCACCAAAAAGGTGGAAAATCTATATAAAATGAAGGAGGAGGATTGTGAATTCCTCTGTTGTCACCCCCCACCTAACTCTCTAGTTACGGAGGTTCTTCCAAACAGCAAGGAGACATATGCTCAGGCCCTCTCAGCAAAGGCTGTAATATCTATATTTCCAGAGCCTTAGGCCTCTGTATGTCAATTTTAAGGCTATAACCAAATCTACTTATGAGATCAAATGACCCCATATGTGGAATCCCTTCCAGATGACAAGAAAAATCAGGCAAAAACTATTCAGATGGAAGGAATAAAACTAGCTAAACAAGAACTCAATGCATCCTGTCATATAGCTGATGCATGTAGTTGGTCCATAGCCTCAGCGATAGTGATCAGGAGGCATTCCTCGCTGATAGCCTCGGCCCTTACCCCAGACACCAGGGACTGAGTGGAAGATCTCCCCTTTGCAGGGAAGAGCCTGTTCAGCGAACAGACAGATGAGGTCCTGGAAAAGATCCGTAAAAATAAGTTAACCTCTGGGAATAATTTCCCAACAGCCAGGGACCTTTAAAACAAGGTATTAGTTCCCCCTGGCATAACTAACAGCCTCCTTTTTGGAAGATGTATAGATTTCCACCCACCCAAAACCACCACTACTGTACCCAGTGGGGCTCCCAGTCTGAAACTAGAAGGCAGCAGCCTAGATAGAGAGGGTGTCTGGGACAGTCTCCCAGGGACCTCTCTTTGAAGGGGGGAGCAGCAATGACTAGCTGCACCAAAATTTGCTTCTAGACTTACTTCATTTGAACAATGTTGGTCTCTTATCACAAAAGAAGTTTGGGTTTTAAAGATAATAAAGTTTGGCTATTTTTTTTAGTTTAAATCCATTCCTTCTTGTACTGGTTATATACCCAGTTTGGCCCCCTCACAACATACTTCTACAACAAGAAGTTTGGCACCTCCTACAGAAGGGTGCAGTGCAAATAGTCCCCACCTCTGATGAATACAGTGGCTTCTATTCTAATTACTTCGTCATTGAAATCAGAGGTGACATAAGGCCCATTCTAGACCTTGGACAACTAAATTTGTAAATGTCATATGCTGACCCTAGAAGACATATTCCCTTTCATAGACAAGGGATGCTGGTTTGTGGTCCTTGACTTGAAAGACGCATACTTTCACATTGCCATTCACAAGGATTGTAAAAAAATTTTTTGCGATTCAGGTTTGCAGACCACCCCTACCAATAGTCTGTGCTACCATTTGGCTTAGCCACAGTCCCAAGTATTTTCACTAAGTGCTTCTCAGCAATTGTAGCATTCCTCAGGTTAAAGGGTTGCTCCATTTATCCATACCTAAACGACTGGCTTCTTGTTGCAAATTCAAAAGATCAACTAGTATCTCATATTTCCCTGAGAGGAAACACCTTCGAGTGGCTGGGGGTCCTCATACATTTTCAAAAGTCCACTCTATGTCCCACTCAAGACTTTGAATTCATAGGAGCATGACTCAACTCCATCTCCAACAGGGTGTACCTCCCAGTACCTAGAGCTAAGACTATACAGAAATGGGTTTCCAAATTTTCTTATTGAAGATTCCAAAAAGCACTTCATATTCAAAAGCTTTGGGAATAAATGGCTTCCACCACAGTAACCATCCAGCATGTGAGACTCTGCATGCCTTCCTCGCAGAATTGGTTTCAGAGACACTTTAAACTGGGGACAGACCCACAATGGAAAAGACTCTCAATTCCCAGGGTAATCATTTGCTCCTTGTCCTGGTGGTCATTTGGTTACAACCTCCTGAGAGGGGTACCCTTAACGCCACCTGACCCTGATCTCCATCTGTACATGAATGCATTCTTGCACGGGTGGGGGAGCTCATTGTGACTCTGTTTATATTAATGGTACTTGGAGTGCAGTGGAGGCATCACTCCATATCAATGTGTTAGAACTTAGAGTAGTTAGATATGCCCTTCTCTTTCAGAGACTGTCTATGGGAAGACCTTGCTTCTATCCACCAACAACATGGCTATAAAATTTTAAATCAACAAGCAAGGGGGGATGGGCTCCCTGAGGTTGTGCAGAGAGGCTTCCTTCCTTTGGGAACATGCAATCAAAACAGAATACACATAATAGCCATATATGGTAGGGCAAGACAGTAACTTGGCAGACCACCTCAATCCACCAGTGATCAAGTCTCTGCATCCCATTTTTTCACATTTGGGCCTGCCCCAACATAGACCTGTTTGCTTCAGAAGTCAATGCAAAGTGCCAGATTTTTTGCCCCACAGCTGTTACATTGACCACTCACTAGGGGATGCATTCCTCCTCAATTGGTCTCACACCTTATGCTATGACTTCCCACTTTCCCAGATGCATTTTAATAGCCCCACTTTGGCCAAGAAAATCATGGTTCCCAATGTTGTGGCATCTATCCAATGGCAGGATCATTCCTCTACCGATAGTACAAGACCTCATCTCAATAGGACACCTATGTCACCACAGTGTAGAAATGTTACATCTCTGTGCATGGTACATTTCTCCATAGACCAATGTTTCAGCAGAGTAGCTGAAGTTTTACTATCACGTAAACTGCTTGGAAATCTTACACAGTTTCACAGTTTGGGCAAGAGACGGGAAATTAAACCAGAATCCTACCTTTTAGCAGAGATTTTTGAATACGTCCTTTCCTTGTTAGACTCAGGTTTATCCACTTCCTCCATTAAAGTATACCTGGCTGTTATGTCTACTTTCCATTTTTGTATAGATTCCAAACCTGCATTCTCGAATGCACTTTTGAAAATGTTTCTGAAAGGTTTGTTTAATTTACATCCATCTGTCAAGTGGAGCCTCTGTCTTGTACTATCTCAATTAATACATAAACCATTTGAACCCATGGCTTTATGTGCTTTCTTCATTTTCCTATAAAATGGCATTTCTAGTGGCAGTTACATCAGCACGCATGGTGGGTGAGCTCAGAGTGTTAAGGCATGATAACCTTTCAGTTGATTTCACAAGGACAAGGTTGTCTTGAGACCCAGCCTAGAATTCACACCAAAAGTAGTCTCTTAATTTCACTTGTCCCAGGACATAGTTTTACCAGTGTTGTTTCCTAACCCTCACTCCCCCGAAGAACAGGCAATGCACACACTGGATGTGAGGAGAGCATTGTTATTTTGTTTAGATCGTACATCAACATTCCAGAAAGATAAAAACCTCTTCGTTTGTTTTAGTGAACTGAACAAAGGGAAAGCCGTCTCTGAGCAAACCCTCTCTAGATGGGTAATGTCTGCCATTAAAATGTCTTACCAGGCAGCAAGTTTGGAATGCCTGTTTCCCCTAAAGGCACACTCAATCAGAGCTCAAGCCTCTTCTGCAGCATTCCAAGGCACTCTTGACACCACGGAGATCTGCAAAGCCACAATTTGGTCCTCTCCATCAATGTTCATTAGACACTACTCCATCAATGTAGATTCCAGGAGGGACACAGCTGTGGGAAAAGCAGTGCTGCTGTCAGTATTCCTTTAAACAGCCCAAACCCACTTCTGGCTGTGGTCACACTGGCGGCTTGGCGCAATATGGTGCTGCCTCTAATTGAACCAGTTGAAAGTGTTGCGGGGCATGTCAGCCACACAGCACACCCTGCTATGGGTTACCCACGGAGACATCCCATGCTAAAGCATCCACATTATTGCAGTGCCTCAGCCATGGAGTATACTGCCAATTTTTTTCAAAACATATAGTGGCAGAACAGATCTGCAGGTTCAGACTGCCAAATCCATTCTGCTTGCGCTCCCCTGCGTTCAGACATCTAGCCAAGTGCAATGACTGTGCGGGGAACCGAAAACACGAGTTGTGATGTGGTACCTTTTTAACTTGGCTTCAAGTCATCCTATGATGGGATAAGTATGGCTGGGGAATGCCTGAAAGATGTGTCTGTCTGACTGAGCCCATTTGATCCAGAGGGGAGGAGTGACTGTGTCGGACCAAACTGCCTGTGTGATCATGGCCTCTGTCGTAAATCAGCTTGCTTATCTACCATTTGGGACTGCACAGAAGACGCGAAGATGAAAACATGGTTGTGCTTACCCATAACTAATGTTCATCAAGTGTCTTCTGTGCAGGCACACATCCCTCCCTCCTTCCCCACTATGGGCCTTAGTTTTTACTCTATAATCTCCACGGTAATGGAAAGGGGACTGAGGGAAGAGTGCTCCTCTCCTTGTCATGTGATCATTTGGGTGGGAACAGAGCCTGTGGCTCTACCATGCTGAGGGGAAGGGAAACACTCAGTTTAAAAATTCTAGGAGCTTAGAACCTGCACAGAAGACACTTGATGAACATCAGTTACAGGTAAGAGCAACCATGTTATCCTCTGCAAGTCTGAATAGACAATACTGACCTTGATGGACCCATGATCTGATTCAGCATAAGGCAGCTTCATGTGTGGGCCTCAGGACCCTAGTCACAGCTTCTGAATCCATGCATTCAGCTAAGGTGGTGCAGAAATAGAAGAATGGCATGCTGGTAACATCTATGAACAGCCATTATGGCTGTTCGAATCCCGCCGCGGCCAGGGTGAGCACCTAGCCCAAGTCCCAGCTCCTGTCTACCCAGCGGTTCGAAAGCTGTTAAATAACAACAAAATAGCAAGTAGATAAAATGGGTACCTGTCTTAGATGGCAGGGAGCACCCTCCTTGCGGGGGTTGTGGAGCGCCGGCGGCAACGAGGTGGGCGGCATGATGGCGGCAAGATGGCGAGAGCTCCAGGGGACGGTGAAAGGTGGAGCCGAGACGACGGCGCGAGGAGAGCGTGGAGGCGCAGGCGCGGCGGAGTCGGAAAGACAGAGCCGGAGCCACGCCGACGCAGGAACCACGCGCCGGAGGGACCTGCGAACGCCGAGCCGAGCCGACCCAGGATGAAAAACTGACAAGAAACTGAAAAGAACACCGCTCTCCATGGGGTGCTGGTAGGGCAGTCCCTTCCCAATCAACTATGTGGCCTTAGATAAGGATTCAAGAGTAACTGTAAGCCGCTCAGAGACCCCTTCAGGGGTTCGAGCGGGATATAAGTCAAAGATATAAATAAATAAAATAAATAAATGCTGCAAGGAGATCTGAGCCTGATTGTGTCTACATTATAGGTGCAAATGGATCTCAAAAATCCAGTTAATCCAATCTCCCAGTTTAAAAAAAAGGATCAAGATGATAACTTTAGAATGTAATGATCGTTTACTTTTGATCTGACATACCTGTAGTGTAGTGTAGTGTAGTGTAGTGTAGTGTAGTGTAGTGTAGTGTAGTGTAGTGTAGTGTAGGAATGTAGACTCTAATCTGGGATAATCCAGTTCGATTCCCCACTCCACCACCTGCAGCTGCTGGTGTGACCTTGGGTCAGTTACAAGTTATTTCAGAGCTGTTCTCTCATGAGCAGTTCTCGAAAGAGCTTTCTAAGCCCCACCTACCTCACAGGGTGTCTGTTGTGGAGAGGGGAAGGGAAAGGGGATTGCGAACTGCTCTAAGACTCCTTCGGGTAATGAAGGGTGGGGTATAAATCCAATCTCTTCTTCTTCTTTTTCTTCTTCAGTATCAATACCATAAGACTAATGCCTGCAAGGACATTTTCTTTTCAACAAAAAGTTATAAAACATTGCAGTTGACAGATGTAGGTCTGCTGGGCCTCTGGTGCACACCTCAAGCCCTTTCCTCTTCCACCCCCTTACAAGCTTAACCTCAGGGAGATGGGCTTAGGCACCCTAGCTCTTCTCCTCCATACATTCTTGATTGTGGCTCAGTATCTCTCAGGGAATGCCACATAAATCAGGAATGTACTCTTCCTTGGCCTGACCCACCTTGGGTTTAAATAGCCCTGAGTGGATTTTACATGCATCATCCTCTTCCCTGATATTTTATTAGACTTCTGAGCTTTTACCCTCTCTACACCCTGCTCTCACTGCCTTGGCAGCTGGTCTTCTTTCTGTATGGGGTGGTCCTCATGCCTCACCTCCAGTGCCATAGCTGGTGGCCACTGCCATTCCTCTCACTCTGGCTCCGTCACCTTTCTGTAGCCATGAGGGGAAGATTGGCTAATCTTCCACTCAATGTCTGAAAGTACCCAGAAGGGTAAACTCCAGATACAGACATTGATCTATTAGAAGTTTTTTAAAAAGCTACGATAGCTCAGTGGTCCACAACATGTGGAGAGCCACATTAGCAATTGCCACCAACCAGAAGACCTACATGATTACTGTATGCCCTGTGTGCCACCCCACCACCCACACCCACCCACAAACACACATACAATATAAAACTATCAATATTAAATATATCACTATAACATTTGTAATTACCAAAGCAATTATGAGCATATAGGATTGTTCCCACCGCTGTTGAACCTTAGTCAGCCCTTGGCTGAGTTCAGACTGGCAGTTTGCCCCAAGATAGGTGCGTTTCAGCAATATTTCACAAATGGATTAAAGGGGCCTTTCACACAGGCACATCTGTCTGGCGTTCCCCAGCCGTACTCAACCCGTCTTGTAACGCTTCCCTCCCGAGTTTAAAAGATACCTGGTAAAAGTGGTATCAAACCCTGGAAAGTGTGTCTATCCCACACCAACAAAGTGTGAATGCTAAAATCCGCGATTTTGATTGTGTGCTTATGTGCATATGCGCTCATGCGCATAAGCGCATATCTCCAGATTAGCAAAAAAGAAAACTGTGCCTTACAGCTCCCTCACGCCTCCTCCCTGGTATGCTCCAGCATCATTCTGCACAGTGAGACCTGGAAAACCTGGAACAGTTTGTTCCGGGGCTTTTTTGCCACGACTTGCTCCCGCTTCAAACTGCCAGTCTGAACTCAGGCCTTGTATATCTGAAGTGAGGGTAAAAGCTTCCCTCTCTACAGCATGAGGAATAGCCACTCAGGCAATACAGCAGGACTGGAGGAGAGGAGACTGGTCATGGAGAAGGGGTAGAAACCATCTCCACCTCATTATGGTCAGCTTGGTCTTTTCCTGGGTGACTGCCATGGTGGTAGTTGTACTCTTTCTTCTCTGCAGCCAGCTTGCTATCCTCGTGGCAGCTGATCCATTGCTGAGATGAGTACAGAGGCAGCAGAGAAGATGGGCCTTTTACTTCCATCCCTGGCATGAAACCTGGAGCTTGCAGTTTACCCATCCTCCAGTCCCTGTGCTAGTAGCTGTTTCAAGTTGAGAACCATTTGCTGACCTTAAGCCATACAGGGCAATGACCGTACCCCTTTTTCTGGAACATGGGGCAGGTACCACACTGGGGGGCAGTGCCCAGAAGAGCCACAGGTGACTTGTCAAAAAGCCACCTGTGGTTCCTGACCCTCTGTGCAAATATCACTCTGACAGCCCAAACTACAAAAATGAAACTAATAACCAGTCTAAGCAAAAACAGACAAAACCACCAAAATTACAAGATAATGACACCATGAGCATTCTAATACATACAAATTTAAAATGGAATTTCAGTAGCTGGAGCCAGATAACTGGTTGGTTCTGATGGTAGAGTCCCTTTTGACAACCAAGAAGACTGTGCTGGGATTATGAGATCTGCCTATACAAAAGCTATGTGGGATTTTGGCTGTAGTAAGGAGGGGAACTGGACAAGATTGAGCAAAAAAGCTCACTGAATCCTATCCACCTTATTTAAAAATGAAAGATTAAAACCTATTCTGTCTTGCTGGGGCCAGAATCAAAACCAAATGTAACACACTTTACCAGTTCCTAATGGACAGAACTTTGTGGAGGTGACTATAATAGCTCATGCTTTGGCCCTCCTTTTACTGGAGAAAAAACACAATGCAGATTTTTAAAGGCTCAACCACCAAACTCCCAAATTAATTTGAACAGTCTTATTTCTTGGACAAGGCTATGAATGAGATCATCACCTAATTTACCATTGAAAGGGGCTTAATTAACTGGATGAAATCATTGTGCTTGGACCTGTGGGTATATAGGCCTATCTAGAGGTAGAGGTCAAGGAACATTTATCTCCTATCTGACCATTAAGTCAATTGTAGGTATGTGTGTTTGGGTGGAATAATACTGAAATTTAAAAGCAGATATAATACTAGCAACTCTGGTGACTTAGAGGCTGTCTTTAATCATGAATCGCTGTATCTTTAGTCTCCATTTTAAAACTTACAAAAATAATTCTGAACATGGCCTCATCAGTGGATATGTAAATCTGAGACTGGGCACATGAACCGACAAGCTAGATCTTTCCACAAACCTGAGAAAAGCCATGGATTTGCAGGGAAAAAAAATGGGGTAACCCCCACCAAATAATAGAAGCAATACCTATAGTTTTAAGAAACAAAGGTTCTCAATGGCCACTGCCAAACAACCACAACTATTGCCAGCCTTCAAGCCTTGGTTTCTGTCAGTAAAAGGCAGGGGTAGGGGATAGGGCCCTTTCCAGGGCTGTTTTGGCCTTTGAGGGAGGCCAATTCAGGCAGCACTATCAGGACCTGACCTGCATGACACCAATACCTGGCTTCTTGCTACTGTTCAGCATCAGCCTCCACATGAAAGTGGGAGATGTAGTGGTTAGAATTTCAGACTAGAATCTGGGAGGTTCAGATCTCCAGTCTGCCCTGGTCCTCACTGGGTGACTTGGTCCGGTCAAACCTAACCTACCTCAGTGGGTTGTTATGAAGATAAAATGGAGAGACGAACGATACAATCTGCTTTAGGTCCCCATTGTGGAGGAAGGCAGGGTATAAATGAAGTAAATAAAAAATGAATTTATTTATTGAGAGCTGGAGTAGTGCAGTGGTCAGAGTGTCAAACTAAGATCTGGGAAGCCCAGGTTCAAATCCCCACTCTGTTCTGGCCCTCACTGGGTGATCTTGGGTCAGTCACACACTGTCAGCCTCATCTACTTCACAGAGTTGTTGTGAAGTAAAAACGAATAGAGGAGAATGATGTATGCCACTATGGATCCTCATTGGGGAGAAAGGTGGGGCACAAATAAACTTTATATATATATGTGTGTGTGTGTAAAGGGTGGTGGGATAGATAAAAGAAAGATTGGTTGGTGAGTGGGAATGAGAGAAGGAAGCAGAGAAAGGAGAGAGGATATAGAGGCTGTGAGGAGGAGAGAAAGAGGAAACTGTGTGGCAAAGAGGATACAAGGGGAAAAGGAAGTGACCACCATAAATTCTAACATCCTAAAGTCCCCCCTCCATGACTGAACAAAACTGCTCATATTCATGTTCTCCTTTCCACCTTCAGCTGGCATCCAATGTGAACTGAGCCCTGTGTATGAACAAAAGATCACATGTGGAGGCTGGGCCTTTATTCCAAGGATAGGAACTGTGGAACTGGGTCTTTGCATGACTTGGTGCTAATGCAGAAGGCCAAGGTAGCTTCATCCTCAAGGGAATTAAGCAGCTGGTTGAGGCACCAAATCCACCAGCACAGCATGGGAGGTGGCACATGTGTTGTGTTATGCCTGGCCTAGGTCCATGGTAACCTGTAGAGGCACTGTACTGGGATTCCACCTGACCCAGTGAGGGTGGCACAGGAAGTGGTATGTACTGCCTGCGCCTGGGCCACTACTGTTGAAAAGTACGTCTAAGGCTTGTTTGTTAATGCTGAACCTTTTGTAGCTTAACCTCTTGTAGGCAACCTCCATATACAGGGGCAGTAAACCTCTGGATCCCTGCACTAGGCTTTTAAAGCAGAGAGCTACTGTGGTATAGTGGAGTGTTAGACTAGGATTTGGTAGACCCATGTTCCAGTCCCCACTCTGACCTGGAAGCTCACTGAGCGACCTTGGGCCAGTCATTCTGTCTCACAATAACCATCATGATAAATTTACATGAGTGTTTTAATTAATTGTGCTGCTCTGTTTTGTATTATGTTCTAGGTTAACTTTCTAATTATTTTAGTACTGGGCAGCTCAATTGTAAATCCCTTGATGTCAACACACAGGTGCTGAGATTTGTGCTGTCAGACCGAATAACTGAGGATGAGCTGTTCATGCTGACTGGCTACCACAAATTCCAGTACTTTGGCTAACCAACTTTCCCATTCTTCTTCCATTCAAGAGGTTCTTTACTGCCACTTGCTTCTGTTCATCCTGACAACCCTTGTTCTCCCTCCCACCCATAACGTAAGCTTATGGCTTATAACAGTGATTCCCAATCTTTTTGGTATGGTGGCTCACAAGTCCAAACTTACTTTATACAGTGACCCATGCAGGGCTGACCCATTTTTTTTTGTGTCCTAGGCAAACTATGACCTTGGCACCCACTGTTCTATAGTGTCCAATGCAATGTTTTTGAGAAACCAACAGACACCACTCAAAGGGTGCAGTTGTCCCTTGTATGTGGTAGTTCATCTTCCCCTCCTCCTCTGTCAGGTGAGCCAGAGCCAGAGTTTGAGGAGGTGCACTTGGGAGGTGCTGGGTTAGGCTTGCCAATCCCCAGGTGGAAAATACAAAAACTGAGGGTCACAGTGTTAGGAAGTCATACAAAAGTATATAGCACTGTGTATAACAGATGTATGTTCAAGGTAAATCAATTTTATGCTTTTTATTTTTTTATTTTTCTATATTGTATATAAATATTGGTATCAAATATCATCAAAAATAGGTTTCACCCAAACAAAACATCAAATTGAAGGTTTACATTCTGTACAAATATTAAGACAGCACCTTGTCAGTATCACAATCACTAGTCTCAGGGGACTCTAGTAATTTACCCATTTTGAATACAATTTTTTTCAAGGACTGTGATGTATATAAAGAACATATTTTCTAGGGTCCCATCATAACTCTTGCGGCAGACATAATAACCTATCTAGGATAGCATATCCCTCAAGTTCTATCAGGTAGCTGCCAGGTAGGGGCAGGGAATCCCCCTATTTCATGGCTCCTGCTTCCCATTGGTCAGCTGGCTGGTGGGGAAAGTCCCGCCCCCATGCCCCGCTCCAACAGCAGCCACCTGCAGCTACCTGCAGGGCACTCCAGCCGACTGGTGGGAGCATGTGGCCCACCAATCAGTGGGAGGGCTTTTTAAATCTTAAAGGAGGGGAGGGAGGGGCTGGCCAATGACCACACTCCTGGACTCCAAGCGGCAAATTTGCTGCTTGGAGTTCAGGCGTGGGCAGCCCCTACAGGCAAAAAAACATTTAAAGGGGAGGTTCCCTTTAAATGCCACTTTCTGCCCTCTTGTGTTTTTTCCACATGGCATGCTGAACAGCTTCCACCTACTCTCCAGTCTCTCCCCTCCCCCTTATTTCAGCTACTCCTATAAAATGATTGTTGTTGGATAGCTTTCTTCCCCTCATTATTGTCACAAAGAAGGAGGGGGAGATGAGAATGTGAGAAGCTGGCGAGGAGGAAAGAAAGAGAAGGATGCAAAGGGCAGGAGTGGCCATTAGGGAGGGAGGGCCTGTGGCTCACTTTCAGAGGCTTTGTGATCCGCTTTTGGGTCCCAGCCCACAGATTGGGAAACACTGGTTTAAAATACACGGGCAATGATCAGAGGGGTTATAAAACCCGAAGAGCCTGTCCTTCCCCTTTGCTGGAGTACAGCTGTGCAAATGGTGGCAGACTGCTTCTGTCCTCGGCCAGAGTGATACCCATGTTGAGGACAGCTAAGGTTAGTCAGGAGCAGTGCATGGTAATCAGTCCCTTTTGGTCAAACACCAATTAAAGAAAGACATAGCTGTGAAACGAGCTATACATTTATTGAATGATATCAGGAACAGAGTTTGGAAAGTAAGGAAGATTAATGGAGTTGCCAAGCAAGGCTCTTGTACATTTGAAAGCTGCACTGACAGACTGAAATATCACAGGTAGAGCTTTCCTCATAGCTGCATGCTTATGATAGGTCCTACTGTGCTGTTCAGAGAACTGTCTGTCAACAATAGTACTGGAGCCTGCAATAGTACTGGAGCCAAGTTGGAACAAGAGAGTTGGTAACTCCACAGGAGAGCAGCTGATGCACACTGGTCACAACAGCTGCTAGTTGTGCTGTAGGCTTAACAGATGTTTGGCTCTGCACTGTGAATGGAGTCCATCCTTGCCTCTAATCCTGTTGGAAGTTTGCCTGAAAAGAATTAAGACAGAATGACAGTAATAACTAATGTTCACCAGTAGCAACAGACATCATGTGGGATCAAAACTGCATTATGGTCCTTTCCACACTTGGATATCATCCGTGGTTTTATCAGAAGTCAACTCATGACACAATCCCTTGCATTTATCCCTGGTTATAACAGCATCCGTTTATCCTAGGACAAGTTTGGGGTGAAACTGGGGTGGCCTCTATGTAATGTGGGAACAAAAAATACCCCAAGATAATTACAGGGGTGAACTTGAGAGTAGTATAGAATGTAAGTTTGAGGACAGGGTTGAACCAGGATTTAAGGTCTAGTGTGGAATCACCCTCTGTGTATCTATTTTGCTTGGTGGCTACACACACACACACACACAGACAGACATACACACAGTTATTTATCCTATCCCGTGCATACTTGCTATGGGAGAAAACTGCCAATTCAATGTCAAAACACTACAGTTGAGAAATTGTACAACATCTCCAACTGCAGTTGTGGATTCATATCTTTTAATCCGAAGCTGAAGCCGAAGGGTATAAATGTTCCTGCATCTGGAAATCTAACACAATGAGGAGTGGCCTCAGGTCTCCTATAGAACCCTCACTTTGATAGTTCTTTTATTTAAAAGGAGTTCTGTACATGAAGAAGCGCTAAATGATAGCATCTCTCACCTCCAGCCTGAAGTGGTGAAGTCCATTCTATCTCTTCAAAATTCTGCTGCCCTAGTTTGCCACACATGTAGACCCCACCAGGGTCCCAGGAGAGGGCCTTGATTTTATCATTCCTGTTTTCAGCCTAAAAATGAATAATAATCTATTGAGCTTATGCATATTTCTCCTTCTGAATAAACCAGGGAATGATCAGAATAGTGGAGACTGGGACCAGGGCCATGCATGCAGCAAAATGGTTCACACATGGAAAAAAATGGTGTATTAGAATGCTGAGATGGCAAAATGGGGCTGCACAGCTTCATGCAGATGAAGAATCGTAGGAGACCATGTTTTTGAATGATTCCCTCTGCTAAAATCTTCATGCAAATAGAAACCCAACACAGCAAGGTAAAATAGGGGTAGAACCTTTCTCCCTGGTGTGCTAGATTTCTGTTTGCAGGGCATTTGTAATGCAAAGAAATATTCTTGCATTATACTGTACGTACAAACAAAGCCCCAGGTCTTGTTCTCACCGAAGTGGTAAGCATGTGTTTGGGCTGTACCACTTCAAATGCAGGTGAAGATTGACATATCCAAATACTCCACTATACGATAAAAATGTCATGCATGTAGGGGTATCAGGGAAAAGGTGAAGAACTCTCTGCCCGGCTATGCTAATTTTCTATGCAGAGTTGTGTTTGTTTTTTTAAAACTAAAGGAACATGGAACCATGGTGAGCCACACTTGTCACTGAAGCACTGTTGCTTAGGCACAGGCTTACTAGGCATGAAATAGTTACCAGAAGCCTGCTAGTTTTTTTAAAAAAGTGGCTTTATGGCTTAGTGATCAGTCAAAACAAGGGGCTTTGATAGGAGAATATAAAGGATTTGAATTATACAGCTCCCTTCTAGCTGGCTAAGAAACCTGGTGGCTTGCAAACTATCTTTTCCCCATCTGTCTGAAAGAACAATGCAGCCGTCACACAGCTTCCTTGTTTTGCTGGATTACGAGGAAACTCAAAACACATAGTGTCATATGGAGCTGATTGCTTGAGCTCCTTCCGCTGCTGGTAACCTGGCTCAGATCTCTGCTGTAGACTGTGGAGGGTCCCTTTATTAATTTTCCCATCGCTGCAAACTTCCCAGTGTGTGTGCTCTACTTTATGACGCAAGCGAATCTTGAATAAATAGTGACACATCGAAAGGATGGGTGGCTTACTAAACCGGTTAGCCCATTACTGTGGTAAGTGAGGTTAGATTGTCTCAGGAAGGAAGACTTGGACTGGATCATGACCTTATTATTATTATTTTTAATCTCACTTTAAAACATGTACATCCACCCACATCCAGCCACCTGTGCTTTTTGGCTGATGGTCAGAATAAAAAAAAATTAAAATAAATAATAAATGAACACAATGTGTGTATCAAATTTTAATGTCCTTATACCATGTTTAAAAAATCTGTGCACTGGAGCCAGCCACGGCCACAGTTTAAGGTTCCGCAAACCCAGGGGAATTCCCAGATTGATTGGACGATTAAGGCCCTTTCTGCACTCTCCTTTTAATCCATGTTCACTGTATTGTCCTCCAAGCAATTATGCACTAAAATCAAATTTAACCCTCTTTTTAATCCAGATTTCCCCCCCATTCTGCACGAAAATCGGGTTCAACCTTCTTTTTCTTCCGAGTTTTCTCCCCATTATGCATTATATTACCTCCCTTCAGCGGTCAGCCCAGTTTCAGCCAGCCATTGCCCCAGGTTATTTGAATACTGTTTTGCCAGTGGACTGAAATTGCCTCATCTCGAACACTGAGAAAGTCCGGAGTGGCAGGCAAATGCGGAAAGGACCTTAGGGTGTGTTCAGACGGATCTTTTGATCTGCCATAGGAACGACTCCCTTGCGGATCAAAAATGCACGACCAGACAGAAACATCTGGGAAATATTCCGGTCCCATAGGCATCCCGTTCTGCTGCGCCTCCAATCCTGATTTAAAAAGTAGCAGTTTCAATGTAGGGTTTTCACTTACCCGCGCAACAACTGCAGACTTTCTTCCGTCTGGTCACTCCATTAGCGCGCAATGCTCCCGTCGGCTCGGTCTGACGTCAGACCGAGCCGACGGGGGCGCGATTTTTAAAAAATTGAAACCCCATGTGCGCTTTAACGAGGAAACGCATTCAGCGATAAGCGCTACGAGGAATGTAATATTCATGCTTATTTCTTTTAGGGACAAGATGTTACCGCGATGGGAGATGGAGGGGGGGAAGGACTGTTCTAACTTGCAAAATAGTCCCTCCATTGATCATGATGGCAATGGCAAGGGGGAAGACCGGGACTTTGCTGAAAACCCTCCGCGATCGCCTCAGTTCTCCAAGGAGGCGCAGCCTTGCCTATGCAAATGTACAAAACTTTTTTTTAAAAAAATCCTCGGTGGATGCCGTGTAGACAAATCACGGCGGGAACAACACGCGGTGAGGCTATTTCATGGGGGGGCGTCTGGTCGTGCTAGGCTGGATTAAAAAAATCGGGATAAAATTTTAGGAGGGCTCATGGCGCGATTGACTGGCCATCTGAACGCAGCCATAGTTAGCAATCCCTCCGCTGTATGGGGCTAAGGTTGCCAGCCTCCAGGTGGGGGCTGGGGATCTCCCGCTTTAACAACTGATCTCCAGCTGACAGAGATCAGCTCCCCTGGACAAAATGGCTGCTTTGAAGGGTGGACTCTATGGCATTGTACTATGCTGAATCCCCTTCCCTCCTCAAACCCCACCCTATCCTGGCTCCACCCCCAAAGTCTCCAGGGATTTTCCAACCCAGACATGGCAACCCTGTGTGGGGCTTTCTGTCCCCTGGGAGGCCCATTTTGCTCTATCCCTTCTAACGTTCAGGCAGATGGTCAAGATGGTTTTATTGCTGAGTGCAATTGGGCTTAATCAATTCATAATATTGTGGTGGCTGCTTTTTATTCTTTTTGGCTGGGCACCTCTGTCAGGTTTAAGCTTCTGTTCTTTTAAGTCAATGTGAAGATCACTGGTTCCTTTTGGTGATGTTGTCAACTGCTGTGCAGACCTGTGTTGGCTGGAAATGGTCTATGAATGCCTTAAACTAACCAGCCAATAAATAAATGAGCAAAAAGGTCCAAGACCCATGAAAGCAGAGTGACATTTTACATGGCAGCAGCTGTATTCTTTTTTTAAGTACTAAGGATTTATTTTTTATGCAAACTATATTAGGTAAATATGAGTATTTTAAAAATTGTTTTAATCTATTTTTTGCAATGCTTTTAATGAAACCAACATCTGGTAGGATTTGAGACAAGAACTGAGGATTTGGCTCCAGGAATACTATTTGTGGACGGCAGGGTGAATGTGCACTTGTTCCCTTCTTGTGCCTCTGCATGTCACACCACATGTGATTATTCATCCTTAGATGACTGTGAGGGACAAAAATGCATCTTCAACAAAGGAGTAAAACAGATGAGATGCTGGGATATTTGAGAGTGGATCTTCCAGCAAGTGCAATTACAGCCACATAAGGTCCCAGTTCAGATCTGGCCTACATGGGAAAAAGGTTTCATGGTTTTACAAAATGAAACCAGGGTCTTTACAGCTTTTTTTTTTTTTTTTTGGGGGGGGGGAAGACAGGCAAAAGATGAGTATCTTTTAGTTGGACTAGGATCTGGAAGACTCTAGGTTTGAACCCATGCTCTGCCATGGATCGTAGCTGGGTGACCCTGGGCTAGGGTTGCCAGCTTCAAGTTGGGGAGGACAGGGACTTCAGTGGTGTACAGTGCCATAGAGTCCACTTCCAGAGCATCCACTTTCTCTAGGAAAACTGATCTCTGTAGTCTGGAGATGAGCTGTAGTTCTGGAAGATCCCCTGGTCCCACCTGGAATCTGCCATCCCTCCCCTGGTCCAGTCACACACTCGCAGCCTAAACTATCTCACAGGGTTGTTTTGAGGATAAAATGGAAGCAGGGAGAACAATATAAGCCACTTGGGGGTACAGGTGAATAAGCAGGATATGAATGAATGAAATAGCTAATAGCAGCTTGAAGAAGGACCATTTTCTGTTAGCAGAGTTGTGCAGGAGTGGAATGGTTAATATCCCTCACTGTGGAGCCCTGATCAAAACTGGCCACCCACACAGTTGTAATTATAATTATTATGAAGATGTTCGGAGGGAGAGATCTGTGATCTCTGTATTGTCAAATCTGACCTAAAGGCTCTTACAATGTACTTTTTCCTTTTAAAATTTTGTAATAATCCATCAATGGTTATGATAAATCTCTTGACTCCACCTGATCTCCTTCTCCTCTCTCAACTGAAACCTGAAATGGGTCCCTGATTGAATCCTGTGAGATCTTGCCTATCCCAGCATTACCTATGAGAAGTAAAAGACACCCGGCACGGCTTGGTGTAGCATAGGTTAGCCTGCACATTCAGCAACTATGCTGTGAAGACTCTATCATGATCTTTCAGATGCGCGAGTGCAGCCAAGTCCTCTTTATGGCTGGCACGATGACCAAGCAGTAGTCATCAGCTGCTAGGAGACTTAAAGATAAAAGTCAGAAGTTTTTTCTTTCTTTCAAGACTTTGCAAATAATGAGCTGTTGTGTTATGATAAAGTCTTTCCCTTTCCTGACATTGAAATTAAAAGCCAGGAGGTTGCACATTTTATTTTATTTCTCAGCCTCCTGGGATTTGTTTCATATTTGTCTCCTGTTTCCTTGAATGGCAGGCCTGGAGAGGAGGGAGAGGTTCTCCGTGGAGAATTCAATTCAGCAGAATTACGTCCGTTTCCAAGCTCTCTCCCACGCACTGACTGCATTGCCGGTAGCTTCCAGCCCAATCTCTTTGCAGCCCTCATTTTGTGCCGGCTTTGATAAGAGTCCCTGTGTAATCAGCCGTTAGCTGGCTCCAATACTGTATGATTTCCCCTCGTGGCTTCTTCAATCCTGTTTATAATTAAAGCAAGGCTCCTTGCTATGCCAAGGGCTATGAGAAAAAAAGAATAAGTTAATAAGTAATAAGACAATGGCTTGTGTCCAAGATCCTGTTTCTCAGCCTTGTTCTTGAACACAGCTAAATACACGGCAGCACTTTTTAGCCCTGCACCTTGGATTAGTCTAGGTGAATTTCACAGGCCTGAAACAAAATTCACAGAAGAGCCAGTTTGGTGTAGTGGTTAAGTGCGTGGACTCTTATCTGGGAGAACCGGGTTTGATTCCCCACTCCTCTGTTTGCACCTGCTGATGTGACCTTGGGTCAGTCACAAGTTCTGGCACAGCTGTTCTCTCATGAACACTTTGTGTTAGAGTTCTCTCAGCCCCACCTACCTCACAGGGTGTCTGTTGTGGGGAGGGGAAGGGAAAGGAGTTTGTAAGCTGCTCTGAGACGCCTTTGGTCAGTGAAGGGCGGGATATAAATCCATATTCTTCTTCTTCTTCTTCTTCTTCTTCTTCTTCTTCTTCTTCTTCTTCTTCTTCTTCTTCTTCTTCTTCTTCTTCTTCTTCTTCTTCTTCTTCTTCTTCTTCTTCTTCTTCTTCTTCTTCTTCTTCTTCTTCTTCCAGGCCACAGGAAAGAATAGGCTGTTGCAAGCTGCATTTAGGATATTCTCGAAAAAGGGCAAAAATCCATTACGATGATGAAAAATTAGAGGAGGAACTAACTTTCCCAAGGGCCCTCGTGTATGCGCCAACTGTCTCAGTCCTGAGTAAATTAATGTCCTTATTTTGCCCTCTTTTTTGCTTTTGTGGTATGCCTTTATAAAATTTTGTGGTGTGAATGGCTACAGTTGTTAGTTTTAATTGTAAGCTGCTTTAAGCAGGAATATGAACAGGCAGCATAGAAATATCCTGAGTAAGTAAACTTATCTTGAAAACGCTCCTCTGTTCCATTTGGCTCCTTAGCTTCTGGACTGTGTATTGCACTACCGTTATACAGCAATAGCCATTTGCAATTGGATGGGCTTGTCCACACACACACACAAATTGAGTTGCAAATGATTACCATCACACAAAGGCAGTGCGCTATCCAACCATGTGTGGATGCAGCTCCAGTTTAGGATCCTGGTTGGCGTGAACAAAAAACAAACTCAGCTTGTCAAACCACCTGAAATCAGGGGACCCTCCTCACTGGGCCCCCTGTATCTGGACACTGTTTAACAGACTGGCAGGGGGAAAATGAAGGGGGCTCTTCAGTATCCCACAAGAAGTGATGTTAATACTTTGAAGCAATTCTCTATGTTCACCCTGAACTCTGTGGTTTAACAACAGAGTTTGAGGTGAATCCTAAATGGTCATTCTGGCATGATGGCATCACTTTTGGGTTTTTTTTTGCTGAATGTCAAGAAGATTGTCCCTGCCCCCCAAACTCTGCCACCAGCTGGCACCCCAACCTGAAACTGTATGTGATAACAAACTATAGCTCTATTGGAAACTTGCTGAACCAGAAAGTCTTCAGGTTCAGAACAGTAAAAAGGGGAGGAGAGAAAAGGAACATCATGAGCCCAACAATTTCAGGCTCATCCGCAGTTGCTTCCACACACAAGTTTTGCACCAGTTTGGCATCCCAACTGGTGTAGGTTTGTTTTTTGGGGGAAAGGATCCACATAACACTTTCCTCTAATTGTCCATGTCCTTTGTTTCTCTCTGCTTTGTTGCAAACTATCTCAAATCTGGTTTGATAATCTTTGTGTGGACCGGGAGGTGCACAATTTGAAGGTCCAGCCCACATTAGCTGGTGCCCCCCCACCCTGAGCTTTTGGAAGGGTTTTTAGATAATCAGTGATTGCTAGATTGCCATAATGGTGTACTGATGTTTGCCACAGTCTACTAGGTTCTCTTAGTTATCAGGTTTTTTAAAAAGTAAATATCTAGTTCTTTTTGGTGTAGAGATATAAGTCTACAACACCTTGTGTGGTTCATTTTAAGATAGCTAAAGACTATAGATTAGGACTGGAGCTCTTCCATCATGCCCTGGAAAATCTTTTTCTTCCCTCCATTTTCACACATGTTGTCATGGGCCAGACAGCTGTCACCTCCTCTTCAGAGGAAGAATCGGAGTAGTCAAGCCCTGCACCAGTAGAATACCCAAGCAGCTGGGTCAAGAAACAGACCCAACGGGGGAAGCATCTGGAAATGAGAATGCTTCCCAGCCACAGCCAAGCTGCTCATTCTGGCAGGAGATGATAGAAAGGACACAGAAGCCAGAGCCTGTCACCACCAGGTTCTCCTGAACCAGTGGAACATAGAAGGAAGGAGCACTTGACAGCTTTGGAGAGAAGACAGGGCACTTGCCTAATGACACAGCAGTGATCAGTGTTGGTTCCTGGAGCAGAGCCTTTACAGGATCAGGATTGAGATGCTGATAGAAAGCAGCACCTGGAGGATGAGGAATCCACTGAGAAGAAGTGACACCTGGGCTTTGGAGATGAGTCAGCAAAAGGAGGCAGTTAAAAATGAACATGCTGAGCAAGGCTTGGTGTGGAAGCACCTTTACTTGTTACCATAGTTCCTGCTAAGCTGCACTAGAGGATGCTGGCACACAAAATTTTAACAGGCAGCGTAGGGATTACTGCTTGAACCCAGAAGGCATTTTCTCCTCCATTGGAAACAATGGAGTATGGGGGCACCTCCTTCTAGGGTGCATAGAATTGGACCCCCGGCCCAATCTTTTTGGAACTTGGGGGGGGGGTTGAGGTGAGGCACCAGAAGCTATGCTGTAAATTTGGTGCATCTACCTCAAAAAACAGCCCCCCAGAACTGCCATCCCTGGATTGATTCTCCATTATAGCCTATGGGGCCCATTTTCTATAATGGTCCCCATAGACTACAATGGAGCTGGGGGGAAATGATTTTCTTTTTGCACACCCCTATTATGTTTTTCAGTATGATTTGTAAGCTGCCTTGAGTCACAGGGAAAAGAGGAATATAAATATTTGAATAAATAAGTAGTTTAGGCAGGCTGATAACATTTAAGCAACTTCCTGTTTGTTAGGTTAGGCAGGGTTCTGACAGCCCTTGGTTCCTCCTTTTTTATATTTGACCTGTAACAATGGTTATCATATTTCACTAAAAAATGCAAAGTAGACTGCAGGAGGCCCCCCCCCCCATGCTGGTATGTTTTCTAAGGCTCAGCACAGGGTGACGGTCCGAGGCCAGCTCTACCAATATAGTGGACTGGGGCGGGTAGACCTGTTCTCTGGTGATCAGGTCTACCAATATAGTGGAAAAGGGTGGGTGAAATTTGACTTGATTCTATTTTCTATAATAATGTTTAAATTATTCTTAAGATATCATTTAAATATAATTAAAAATAATTTATTCTGAGATTTTTACAAGGTTATGGAAGTAATCTTCTAAAAATCTAATTTATGTGATATCCAAATGTAGACTCGCTCGCAACTTTAATGCTACTAGCTTTTTTTGCTCATGAGCTAGAGGTTCTGCTCACAACACTGTGGAGCTTAGAGGGAACATTGCTTGCCACTCCCTCTGTGAATGGACCTACTCAGTTAAGAGAGTGCTACCTTACCTTACAACCTGTGCTTGCTTTTCCAGCTAGAAACCCTGACTGGTTAGTAGATTGTGCTCTTGCATTCTGTCTTACTTGTTACTGTTATATGTGTGCATCCTGTAAACCTTGGGCAGAGTAAAAGTGCCAGGCTCTGCCCTGAATGTGCCACATGGCTTGTTTATTATTGTATGGTGCTTTGGTCCTAATGAGCTGTATCATTCTATTGCTATGTTCTCACAATGGAGGGAACTAAGCAGTGGGGTCCCACAAGCATTGATATTGGGGCCAGTATTATTTTATTTGTTCATAAGTGATGTGCAATTTGGGATGAGTAGTGGAGTGGCCAAGTCTGAAGATGACATAAAAATTATTCAGGATGGTGAAAACCAAGGATGGTTGTGAAGAGCTCCAGGAAGATCTCCATTAATTGGGTGGGTGGGCAACAGTGTGGCTGATGATGTTCAATGTTGGTGTGTCTACGGTGATGCACATTTTAACAAAAAAACCCAACTTGAAGTATATGCTAATAGGGTCTGAACTTACTGAGGTGAGGTCAAGAGAAAAAGATCTTGAGGTCATAGTCATAGTCAGGGCGGCTCACCAGCCCTGCAGGGGCGCCAAAATGCCCCCCGCCTCCCCGTGAAAAGCCCCCCTTCCTGCCCAACGCCAGCAGCGCCTAGCTTTCCTGGGCACCTCGCAGAAAAGCCGGCGCTGCCACCTGCCAGCGCTGGGAGGGAAGGGGTGGGCGTTCTAACCCCGCCCCTTCCCTGGCTTTCCTGGGTGCCTCGCAGCTGTGAGGCGCCCAGAAAAGCAGGCGCTGCCAGCGCTGGGAGGGAAGGGGCGGAGGTTAGAACCCCCACCCCCTCCCTGGCTTTCCTGGGTGCCTCGCAGGTGTGAGGCGCCCAGGAAAGCAGCGCTCTGCCATCTCCAGGCCCCACCAGGAGGTTGGCATCCCCGGTGGGGTGGGCACCCCAGGCTGTCCTGCCTAGGGCGCCCAGACACCTGGGGCCGGCCCTGGTAGATAGTTCAATGAAAATGTCAACCCAGCATGCTGCAGCGGTGGGAAAAAAGGGCAAACTCAGTGTTGGGGATTATTAGGAAAGGAACAGAAAATAAAATGGCCAATATTATAATGCCTCTGTATAGATCTGTGTTGTGGTCTCACTTGTAATACTGTGTGCAGTTCTGGTCACAGTATCTCAAAAAGGACATTTGAAAAAGAGGGCAACTAAAACGATTAGGAGGCTGGAGCATCTACCCTATGAGGAAACAGGGTTTCTGAGAGTGACCATGGGCCCCCAGACAAAGATTCCATCTGGGCCCCCCATAAATATCAGAACAAAACAAATAGCTTCACTGGCTCTTACCATGCCTCTATAATGATAAAAGGATCCACATGTCCATCTGTCTGTCCATTTGTGGCAGGCATAAATTATGAGAAAATACAACTAGGAATCTCAAAATTGATCACCAACTTCAAGATGATTGTGGAAGTTCCAGGGCCAAAAATGAAAGAAACTGGAATATTTATTTATTTTATTCAATTTTTATCCCACCCTCCCCGCAAACAGGCTCAGGGCAGCTTACATTCATCGGTACAAAGTACCATAAATCCATATAAAACAATTAAAACAATTTAAAACAATCAATCAAAGTGCTAACAGTAGTAACCATTCTTCATTGATAAGATGGCATATTGTATGATGTAACAGAGACAATTTCCAGCTCAGTGAACTTCCAGCATCGCAAGATGGTATAACTGATCTCCAAACCAGGGCCAGCCCACTGCCACAGATGTAGCCTGACTGACCCAGGTTATCTCCAGGCCCTCCATGCTATTTGTAATGGAAGCTAAGCTTGTGTAGTAGTTACAGTGTTGGACTAAGATCTGGGAAACCCAGGTTCAAATCCCAACTCTGCCATGGAAGCTGACTGGGTGACCTCGGACCAGTCACACTCTCTCAGCCTAACCTACTTCACAGGGTTGTTGTGAGGGTAAACCAGAGGAGACTAGAATGATGTAAAGCCATTTTGGGTCCCCCTTGGGAAGAAAGACAGGATATAAATTAACTTAAATAAATAAATATTCTGTTCCTCCTTTGTTACCACTGAGGCAGATTTACACTCTCTTATTATCCGTGTAAAGGGTGGAAGAAGGGGAAGCGTGCTTTTACTACTTTGATAGATTATGGCAAAATATTAACTCCCCCTCATCTGTTCATAATATTAACCAAGGTTTGCTGCTATAGTATTAAACAGTTCTAAATTGCCAAGCAAAATAGTTGAAGAGATGAGCCTGAAAAATTGGGGGGGGGGAAGAAGTGGGAATAGACAAATGACAGATCATGAAAGGAAGAGAGGAAGAGAGGAAATTGGAGGGGGAAAATGTGGAAAAGAATTTGGGAGATATAGGAAAAGACAACCAAAGGTTTCGGCAAGGGGTGTGTGTGTGGGGGTGTTGCTACCACACTCTAACAGGACTGCCCCTGTGTAAGGAATGGCTGTGCAGGAGCTGGGTGAAACTAAAAAAAGAGGGAAACCATAAATAATGACCCTGTGAGGAGTCTGCACCCTGGCAATGACTAGCTGGCCCTGGCTGGTGTTGCTTTGCTCCAGTGGTGGTTTGGCTGATGGGTTAAGCAGGATCTGGCCACCAAATTGTTTCCCTCAGCCCGGAAGTAGACTTTGCAGAAAAGACAAAGGTTGAGTCCAGTGGCACCTTTAAGACCAACAAAATGTTATCCACGGTATAAGCTTTTGTGTGCAAGCAGTCTTCTTGAGATACTTCAGGTACAAGTGCTTGCACATGAACATACTTTGAATAAAATGTTGTTGGTCTTAAAGGTGCCACTGAACTCAAACTTTGTTCTGCTGCTTCAGACCGACTTAGCTACCCACCTGAATGTACTTTCAGAAAGGCTCTGCCTTCCCGGTGCCCCTAGGGACTGCAGTCAGAACTGCATCAGGAACTTTTTTAAAAAACAAAAGAGCGTTTGGTGACTATAGATCCATTTGGTGAGTAGAGCATGATGCTGGCTTCAGGGGCCCTCCAGCTGACTCAGTTTGGAAATGAGATGAGTAAGGGTGGAATATAATAGAGGTTTATAAAATTACGCATGAGGGGGAGAGAATTGACAACAAGGACTTTTTCTCCCTCTCCCCAAATACTAGAACTTGAGGGCATCCAATGAAGCTGATGGGCAGTAGATTCAGGATGGAAAAAAGGAAATACTTCTTTACACAGTGAGAAATTAAAATGTGGCATTCGCTGCCAGAGGATGTAGTGATGGCCACAGGCTTAGACAGTTTTTAAAGGGGATTAGATAGATACATGGAGGGTAGGCCTATCAGTGGCTACTAGCCATGGTGACTAAAGGGAACCTGCATGTTCAGAGGCATAAGCCTTTGAATACCAGTGCCAGGAGGAAGGCCTTGGACTCTATGCCCTCTTGTTGGACCTCCAGAGGAGTTGGTTGGCCACTCTGTGAGATAGGATGCTGGACTAGATGGACCACTGGTTTGATCAAGCCAGGTTCTTTTTATGTTCTGTTTGGATTTTTTCCTATGGACAAAGACAAGAACATGTATGCGGGCATACAGAGCGTCCTATAAATTCCCATTCTGATCCTGTCCTTGAACTATTTGTACACTACAACAATGGAAACACTAAGTCACAAACCAATGTGCCTTGAATTGCAGGGAATTTTGAAGGAGTACAATACAGACCTCAGAGGGCCCACTTTGAGAAAACTCCCTTATAATTACTCCACAGAGGATGTGATAATATGGCTAGGCCCATATTCCACAGAGCATAG
This sequence comes from Gekko gecko, assembly GCA_029375565.1. NCBI lineage: Eukaryota > Metazoa > Chordata > Lepidosauria > Squamata > Gekkonidae > Gekko > Gekko gecko. The sequence continues at coordinate 42,924,906 of JAPDNY010000013.1, forward strand.
TTTTTAATCCAGCTCTGGTTAATCTGGTGGCAAGTTATAAATAGTTGGAATGGCAATAAATCCACTTTGATTGTGGTGTGTTTTCTGGGACCATTAAAACACAGGAGGGCTTTGTCAAGATGGTTATTTTTTTTTAAATGTAGCATACAAATTACTTTAAGTGACAGTGTCAAAGTACTAACTGCTTTTGATGAGAAAATGACGTATGATGGAGCAGTAGATCAGTTTCCTACATTCTGCGAGGTATCATGTATCATCCTTTACAGGCAGAACCTAATGTAAAAAATGGAAACGAGATGTGTCTGGCTTTTTATTTATGGAACAATGTGCCATTGATTCCCAGATCCTCTCCAGACAGCTCATAAACAAGGACTCCAGTACAAAGTTTAGAGAAGGACAAAAAATTTTGAACTCTTACATTTAACACAAAGCTTTCTCCTTAACCACACAGGAAGCAATAGATAGATAGGACTTCAATTCACAAGGGAGAAATGAAGGCTGTTCCCTCACCCCTGTGAACAATAAAAGTGTCAGATTGTAAAAGATAGTTTTCTACATCAGTTTCCTCTTTTGCACCTGCTCCAGTATGATAGCTAAAATACTGTTTTAACATTGAACTTTCCTAGATCTAGTCAGCTGATAATGATTTGGCAAATTAGGAAGGAGGGGGAAAAGCACAAAGGTGGGGAAGAAGAAGGAGAATTTTTGAAAAGAGAATTAAAAAGACAATAAAAGGGGAGAACGACCATTTTGGCTACCCAATCTGCCCCTGAAGCTCTGTGTGCAGGTAGTAGCAGAGTAATGATATGGTGTGATAATGTAATAGTGCTGATCGGCTCAAATGGGGGGGAAATTGAGGGTATACCTCCATCTATGCTAGTGAATGAAAAAGGAAATAGAATCACTATTGTCATGTAACACCCTCCCCCATGGGAGAATATGGAAGATGGATGATTTCAGTGGCAGAGGATTTGTGGGTTCTCTGTTCTAAATCCAGGATGCAAGTAATGACAGAACAGAAACAATTTAATTGTGGAGAATAGCCCTGGAGTAGAACCACCCTTAGCACTAAGTATCCTGAACATCCATAGTGACACAAAGAACTAATAAGTTGACCCTGGCTGCCCCCTCCCAGTCCCCCCAAATGTTAGTTTTCCATCTGGAAATTCTTTCTTTTGAATGAATGGGAGTTGTGCAGGTGCACTGCTGTGACTTCTGTTTATCGCAGAAGAAAACCTCCAGATAGATTGTGCCTCCTGACAGTACAGAATGCTGCTGTATTAAGCCTGTCATTCCTTCTCACCTGCAACCTGCAGCAGTTTTTCTGGGGAATTCCACATCACATTCCCCAGCTCTGCCACAGGTTCTCCTAAGTAACTCCATTTGGTACAGTCTTTCTTGAAAGATCATAGCCAAAACAGGTTTGGGGAACTGTGGATGGGAAGGTGCAGATTTCCACACCTCCCACATCCATCATGTGCAACAGCTAAAACATAAGAACATAAGAACATAAGAGAAGCCAATGTTGAATCAGGCCAATGGCCCATCTAGTCCAACACTCTGTCACACAGCGGCCAAAAATACCAGGTGCCATCAGGAGGTCCAGCAGTGGGGCCAGGACACTAGAAGCCCTCCCACTGCTGCCCCCTCCAGCACGAAGAATAGAGTGCATCACCTGCCCCAGGCTGAGATTTCCTATCTATACCTATAGCTAGGAGCGCTATTTCCTCTCGTGCCTGCAATCCCTTCTTATGGAAGCAGCATCACATCCTGGGCCCATGCCAAATTGCTGGCTAGATCCTAGCCATGTGTTAGCACCTTCCTCATTGCCCTACCCAAAGTATCCACTTAGGTGAATAACCAGCCTGGTGACCGAGTCTTTTGGAATACTCCACAGTCTTCTTGGAATTCTATCATCTTAAATAAACCAGATGTCTTTTACAAATTACATTGGTTTGAACTTGTGCTTATACTGCTTCAAGGCACTGTAGAGCAGGTAGTCGATGCCACCATAAAATGGCTGCCATTGGGCAGGCTGATTTCAAAATGGCTGCCAGGATTAAGGTTGTCAGCCTAGCGCTGGCAACCAGCAAGAGCTTTCTGGGGGATCAGAATGGCTGATGGGAGTAGGGTTGCCACCCTAGCACTGGCAATCAGCAGGAGACTTTTGGAAGCAGGGAGCAATATCATGTGACACCATGACACCACTTCTGGTTTGTAGCTGGAAGTGATATGATGATTTAGGAATTTGCTCATCTCTGTGGTTCTTGCCATAGAGATGTAGAAATTCTGTTGTGTCTGCTGACCACCACAGGGCGACAGCAACAGAGCCAGAGCTTGAGTCCCAGAGAACAATAGGGACTAGGCTTCTGAGTCTGACTTTGGGGGAACAATGGCGGGAAGTTTAAGTCCGCCCATGGGACCTAGGGGTGTCTCCCCCGGTTTGTATATAGTTGGTCACCCGGCCAGTTTTCTGTGTTCTTGTTGTGTCCAGTAAATGACTATGCTTTACATCACTCTGTTTCGTGATCTCTGATGTGTCGAACCCACTACACAACAAATTCCCAGAGCATTGAGACGCTCTTTCTGGGTGCAAACCAGAAGTGATGTCACAACATGCAATGTTGCTCTCACTGGAGTAAAGAGGCCTAGCGGGGCCTGGAAGCTGGGGACAGGGGGTTGTTGCTGACCCCAAGAGAATAGTAACCCTAGGCAGGAGGGCAATCAGTTGCACAATATTAGGAGGTTTCAGGAGGGTGTTGTCATGTTGACAGCATGACATGACATTACACCACTCAAAGATTCAGCCGAAACTCTATAGTTTACCATAGTTTCCACTGAATCCTAGAGCTGTGTGATATCACTTCTGGGTTTGCCCTGGAAATGATGTTGCAGCATTGGTGTGATGGCAAATTTTCACCTTATTCTACCCCCCCCACTGGCCTGCCAAGTGGTGGTGGGGGTTGGGGGGCTGTTAGTGGGAGGTCTTCTGCTATAGTGGGAGACCCGGCAACCTTAGGTCAAGTGTCCTTCTGTGATGGAGGCCAGGCTCTGTTCTAAGCTTTTTCTTACTGCACAGGCAGCTGCACTAACACATTGCCTGCCTCACATCCTGTAACTTTTTGAAACTGAAAGAGAACAAGAAAGAGGGAAGGAAAAATAAGAATGAACAGAGAAAGAAATGGACAGGAAAGGAAGAAAAAAAAACACTGTAAACAAAAGAAGACAGGATGGTTAGGAAAATGAGAAATAAAGAAAAAGATGGAGGCCAAGGGCACGGTCTTAATAATAGTGTCAGTTTATATCTGGCTGCCATTCTGCATGCCTGGAGGCCTCGTGCCTCTTGACATTATGATTCATTATGCAAAGCTGGGCAGTTTGCTGGGCCCAGCTAAGGTCTCAACTCTACCTGGGAGCCCTCCTGAATGTCACATTCTGAAGACCCCAAAGTCTAGTAACAGGATAGGAGACTTTTTCAAGGGATGGTTCTTCATGACAGATGAAATACAAATATTGGCAAATAGGAACAAAACTCTGAGAGTCCTGGGAATTGTAGTATGACGCTGCTGAGGAACTGGCAACCCTAGGTGCATGACCTAGAGGACTTCAGATTCAGATGTGAATAAATTGGCTGGTTTTTATGGAAGAAGACTCTGCTTCAGATGTTCTGTGCCCTGGTGTCCAGTTGCATGGCATTTCCAGAATTTGAATATAAGGCATGCTTGGAGTTAAGGTGTCTACCTGCACCCACATTGCCCTACCTGACTTTGTGCTCTTCTCAAAGGAGTATTGATGAGCATATGAGTCAGACCAGTATTGTCTATTGTGACTCACAGTGGCTCTTCATCACCTACTACCTGATACTTTTGATGTGAGAAGCTGGGGATTACATTTAGGACTTTCTGCCTGTGAAGCAGATGCTCTACCACTAAGCTATGACCCCTCCCTGATGCAGTACATCCACTAGCCTTACCCACCTTAACTTGATTTGCAGACCATAATACTGGTCTATACAATTCTCTGCACAGGCACCAGGCATATAAGATGGAATTATCTCTTCCAGACTGAAATGAAAACTTCTGGATTCTCTATTTTTAGCAATCAACTTTGAGAACAAGCTTACTTTTTGTCCTTATTCAGCACAATGCAGTGTGGTGGTTTTGGACTTCCCTTGCAACAGAAAATCCCTTTGCCTGAGTGGCCTTCCAATCGGTACCAGCTGATGGATCTAGCTCTTTAAAACGAAACACTCCATTTGGTGGAACATAAAAGCAGGAAGGGGACTAAGAGTCACATTCAGTTTAATGAAAACCTTTAATAAGGGCAATCTCTTTCGGCTGGCTTTGGTTACCATATAAAGCAAATTCATTCCCCAGTAAATCGAAATGGTTTCTTCTCCCTGAAGAATCCATTTGGCACTTGCTGTATTTCGCCCTGGGAGGAAAAAAAATGAAAGAAAGGAAAGAACCGTGACAAACCAAGTCCTCTTATTTAAAGAGCATGAATAGGCTGAAATTTTAGGCCTGAAATTAGCCTGTTGTTATCTCTAGGCAGCAGTTCCAGTGGGGCTCTTGTGGAGTTAGTGGGCTGAGGATTGGAACCTTTCACTAAGAGGGACTCTGAAAGGCAGCATTTAGAGCTTGGCTAAAAATGTGTTTTATGAGTCAATAAATCCTCTGAGAGATATACCATAAAAACTTCAGGGTCACTATTCTTTTTTTAACTGAAAAGTGATAATCCCGCTGTCCAAACCTTTCTGGAGACAAAACCAGCATCTCTTACCCCTTTGGATAGAATCACTCCTATTATTTATCATGATGGCCTCCACTTTATCAGCTGCTAAATTGTATGAAATGGTTCCAGTGCTCCCATTTGACTCCCTTTCCCTGTAGATTTCAGCTTTCTGGAATTGTGATCAAAGCTTTGGATTCAGTCCCCAAAATGCTTCCTTCCCCGGAGTTGTCCTAAGTGGAAGGGTTTCATTGCCATTCCCATTTTCAGCAATGCAAGGCAAGGGCTGTTGCATTTTTTAAAGCGAAGGTTGAAGAAAATAAGAAACAGAAGACAAAACAGGTGAGCTTTTTAAGACACTAGGAATAAGGCCCATTGTGGAAATAAATACAATGAGCTCTAGAAAGAGGCTCTGGGCAGGTGCCCTGGTCCTGGGCACTCAGTGCCAATTTGCTGTGGTGACCTCAGCAGGGTATAATAACACAGAGTCCACCATTTTCTCCAGGGGAACTGATCTCTGCTGTCTGGAAAGCAGTTGTAATTCTGAGTGATCTTCAGCCCTCACCTGGAGATTGGCAACAATGGTTCCCTGGGAGGACTGGCTGGTTTGGAAGGTGGAGTCTATGGCATTGTACCTGTCTGAGGTCCCACCCTCCTGAAACCTCATCCTCTCCAGGCTCCATCCCTCAAATCTCCAGGAATTTCCCACTTGGAGTTGGCAACCCTATCTCCTTCCCAGCCAATCATCAACCTAACTTTATTTTCTCCTCACTCCTCAGCTTCCCCTCCCCACCTGCAGCCTCTACCGTGTCCTGAAGCCCTGGCTGCTACGTCACATTGGCTGTCATACAGGGGCCATCTCAGCAGGATATAAGGACATAGAGTCCACCATTTTCTCCTGATCTCTGCTGTCTGGAAAGCAGTTGTAATTCTGAGTGATCTTCAGCCCTCACCTGGAGATTGGCAACAATGGTTACCCCAAAAGGCACTAAGGAGAAATATATTTTACCTCAGAACAGCAACAGCAAACTGTTTAGAATGTTAGAGGCAAAGGCCAAATATACAAATGACCTCTGTGTTCCGAGGCAAAGCCCAATCAGGCCACATATGCAAATGACCTCTGTGTTCTAACTGGCTGTGGGGGGGAGAAGTACATTAAACTGTTTAGAATATTGGAGGCAGGATTCAGGCAAAGCAGCCAGTGGATAGGGAGACTCTGATTGACAGATCAGAAAGCGAACTGATTTTGGAGTGTGTTGGAATGTTCAGGGGAGTCCATGACCAAAATGGAATTGAACTGATCTCTATTGCCTGAAGATCAGTTGTCATCCCAGGAGATCTCCAGCTACCACCCAGTGATTGGCAACCATATGCCAGTGACATAATTATACTGTAAATTATGCAACAAGACAGTTTGTAGTAACTGATCATGACTCTGACAGCAGTTGTGTGAAAATGCTCTTGATGCTCCTCAGTCGTGCTAACCAGACCTGGTACCTGTTTAAAACATAAAATACCGGAGGGGAAATAATGGAAATCAGTATGTTTTACTAGGAAGCATTTGGAGAGAGGCAGAAAATCAATTTGACTGCTGTAATTATACACACAGGGACAGAGGCTCTAGCAATATAAATAGAAGCTTAAGCTGGCATAGTGCTCTATGGTTTACGTGTAGGCTGTACAGAACCAAAGAACAGAACAGGAACATGTGAGGGAAAAGGAAGAAGAATCTTGAAAAGCTTGTCCCCTCTTGTCTACAGAAGAAACTGGCTGTTGCAGACACAAGATGGGCAGTGTGATCTGAAGCTTACTCTCTGTTTGGCTTGTTCCCTTATTACTTCCTTCTGCTAACAGCTGCCATCTTTGGGGCCAGAAGCTGCTGGGCATCCCTTCATTAGTGCTTGTTTGCAGTTTGATTTGTTACTTGTATTAGATTCTGATTCCCTTCAGCTGTTGTGGGAACCAAATTTCTGCTGAAGAAAAGGTATGTAAAAGGTGGGAGGAGAATCATGGGGTGGGTAATAAGTAATTTCCCCCTCCAGGAGTCTATATCAACATTCAGACCAAGAGGTCAACAAAGAGGCAGTGTAAGAAAGCCTATTTCAGTATCTGAAAATATACAACTTAACATTACTGATGAATGGATATATTGGGTAACAATCCATAAAGTTTTCGCAGCCCAAACACTGGCTGTTACAAGTGTTTTATTAGGAAGTGGCTCATGTGAGGCCTCACAGTAAGTAGTAAATATAGACGGAGCTACCTGGGTGATTGTTTTAGTGCACTGGCATAAATCTACTCACAGTTCACTCTCGAGTTCCTGGCAGCTGCTCGTTTCCATCATTTCTTTTTCTGCAAAGTATTGCTAAGTCCTTTGGTTCCATAATTTCACTCTCTGACATTCCCTTCATATACCAGTTATTGTAGCACCTCTACCTATCCTTCCAATATAGCTTATCCTCTTTGGCTGACATAGCATCAGTCACTCTCAGCCAAACCTACTTCACAGGTTTGTCATGAGGATAAAGTGGGAGAGAAGGCTCCTAACAAGGGCAATCAGGAAAGACACTGGAATTAAAGGTACATTTGTTAAAACAGAACAATACAAGCTGCAAGCATTTGCAGAAGACCTAATCTTTATTCTGGAAGATCCAATGGATTCTGCTAAAAACTGACTAAATATCCTATCACAATTTGGAAAATTTGCAGGAATGAAAATAAATAAACAGAAGACCAAAATTATGACTAAGAACATAGCGAATCAACAAAAGAACTAATTAATAAACTGGATTTCTTTGGGCTAAAAAGGTGAAATACTGGAATACAATATAATACCAAAATGTAGTTCTTTATTGAAGTCTAATTATATGAAATTATTGCAAGAATTAAAAATAGACTTGGAGAAATGGAAAGATCTACAATTATCACAAATAGGTAGGATTTCGGCTATTAAAATGAACATTCTACCTAGAGTAATTTTTCTTTTTCAAACTATCCCGATTACATTGAGATTCCTTCTTCTCAGAACTGAATAAAATGACTGTTAACTTTATTTGGAAAGACAAAAAACCTAGAGTTAAAATAAAAACTTTGAAAGACTTTAAAGAAAGGGGCAGGTTGGCATTCACAGACTGAAGAACTTACTATAGAGCCTGCTGTTTAGTATGGTCAAGAGATTGGATTATGGTGGAAGATAAAAGACTCTTGACTCTAGAAGGTCATGACTTAAAAATGGGACAGCATGCATTTTTGTGGTATGGAAAGGTGAAGGCACATAAATATTTTAAAGACTACCTTATGAGGAGATCTATTGGGAAAAAAATTGCCCTAAAATATATACGAAAATTCCCAGATGGGTATCGCTGCAGGAGGCCTTTACACAGTCTAACTTACTTACCACTGGCAAGATACTTAGATATGAGGATTTGCTAAAGGAAAATGATGAGTTAAAATCGAAAGATGAGTTGCTTGAGCAAGGGGATCAAATGGACAAGAGTACAGATTGAATCTAGATATAATAAAGACAGAAAGCTCATGGGTTTTTATAGAGTGCAATGTACCTTTGAAAAGCTATTATGTACTTCTGAAGAGAAACTTATAAAGAAGATATATAATTTCCTATTGCAAATGAAAATGGAACCTGAGATAGTTAAAGATTGTATGATTAAATGGGCATGAAATTTGGGTCATAACACTGAGCTAATCACAATGGGAGAAATTATGGAAAGTAAATGTAAAAACAACAAAATCAATCTCCTATAAGGAGAATCTGTACAAAATGTTTTATAAGTGGTATTTACCTACAGAATGGTTAGCAAAAATGTACAAAAATATATCTAACAAATGTTGGAAGTGTTATAAACATGAAGGTACCCTTTTCATATGTGGTGGGTTTGTACTCATGTTAAAAAGTTTTGGAAAATGGTACATAAAGTAATGCAAGAAATTTTACAGGTGATAATACCATTTGAACCAGAACTCTTCCTGTTGAACTGTGTTTCAGATAAATTTAATAAACAACAAAAATACTTTATATTGCATGCAGGATTACTTTAGCTCAAGTATGGAAACAACGGACATTTCCAGAAGGAAGAATGGATTTGGAAAATCAAGGAATGTGTAGAGATGGACAAATTAACTATGATCCTGAAAGAAAAATTGGGAAAAGACTTTGTTAATGCTTGGACTCCTTTCTATGAGTGGATTAAGGATAAATATGAATATAAGACTATTATATATTAGACACGAGGATACTACATGATTTAGATAATATGGACTGTAAGATATCCCTGACTTGTATTGAGAAGGCATATACACCAAATTATTTTTTCTTGTCTTTTTTTCTAGTTTTTTCCCCTTTTTCTTTTTTCTCTTTCTTCTCTATTATGAAATTTCAATAAAGTTAATTTTTTTTAAAAAAAGGATAAAGTGGGAGAGAACGAGGACCAGGTGTGTTGCTGTGAGCTCTTTGGAAAAGGTTTGGTGGTGGTAGAAAGTGCCATCGAGTCCCAGCTGACTTATGGTGACCCCAGAATCAATTATAGTGATTCTGCATTGCATTTTCCCTTCACTTCTGGCCCCATCTTGCTTTGGTTTATCCTGCAGTTTCCACACACATTTTTACGCCTTTAGTTTTAGCTTTTGTTGTTGTTATTGTTCCCCACATTTTTCTGTTTCTTTTGAAACTATTTTTACCCCAGTCTTTTACTGGAAGCTGATTTTGAGTTGGCTTTCCCCCTGTGGATAATGTTCTTGTCAATTTTCTTTGTCCCACCCACTCCCACCCATGTCCAGCCCACTTTTCAATTATTGGACTGTCATCACTGTCAAACCATCCCCTTGCCTCCTCCCTGTCCTAAAGACCAAGTGGTTTTAGGCCTTAAACTATCTTAAAAAAAAATGAAGGGGGTGCTATGATGCCACGGATGACAACGGCATCCTCCCTTGAAAATCCTCAATATTTAAGGCACACATGGAAGAAAATAAACTGAATCCACAGCTGTGAAAATGCACAGGGAGGGCAGATGTACCAAAGAAATGTGTGCAAACCTGTCCAAACGCTTGTGGATTGACTGCCAAGAAAATTAGAGTAAGCTGAGTGTGCGAAAAAGTTCCCCAGAGTACCTTCAAGGAAAGAGACGTTCAGAGGTGGTTGGCCATTGCCTGGCTCTGTGTAGTGACTCCAGACGTTCTTGGTGGTCTCCCATCCAAATACTAACCCAGCCCAAAGCTTTCTTAGCTTCTGAGATCTGGCAAGATTGAGCTAGTCTGGGCCATCCAGGTCAGGGTAGAACATAAAAATGTGTGGTTGGATAAACAGAATGTTGGACTCTCCCTAGCTGGCTTCCGTGCTTTGTGTTTCTGTATTTGCCCGAGCAGCCTGTGTTGTGTATTAGAATGTGAATCCATACTATACATTCCCATGTTAAGCTTGATTCTAAATGGGCTCTTCATCTGTCACATTCCCATTGGCTGGTTTCTGTGAAACCTATGTAACTATGCGCAAATGCATCTGTGTGAAAATGGTCCTGATTGGCCTTTATCCCTGTGTTTTGATTGGTCTTTAACATGTTCTGGGAGTGGCTTTGAAAGCCTGGGATAGTTTAAAAAGGGAGCTGTGCTCCACTTGTTTGTGGTGTGTTCCTGAGTTGGTGTTTGCTGTTAAATAAAGAGTTGAAATTGTTTCTTGCTGAATCCTGTTGTTGAGTCTCATACTTAACAGCCTGGCTGCTGTACCTTCTTTCCTCCTGACTCTCAGCCCTGAAAGAGTCTCACAGAGCCCAAATAGAGGAGGGACCATGTTCCTCTTGTCCCCACCCACACAAATGTGCAAACATGGCCTCTTTGAAGGCACTTGACCACTGTGCATTTGAGATATCTGCCCTGATCCTCCTAAATTTCTTCCCTGCCACATCCAATCGCTATGTTAACCTGGGAAGCAGGATTTCTCTGCACAGCACCCCCCCCAAGCGACCAAATGGTTGCCACATGTTCCTAGAGCAGGGAATGTAGCCAAGCTTTTCAAAATAAGTCCTTTATAGACAACTGTTGCCCCTGACACCACTTCGTCTCCCAGAGGATCAACTCTTTCAATATTCTGGGGGCTGAGATCGGAGTTCTTTTAAACTAGCCTAACGTAAATATTTAGGAGGAAAGTAGAATGCATGCACATTTTCCATGTTTATGTTCTTGTTTATTTATATTGGTGAGAGACTTCTGAGGAGGGCATACATTTTAAAGAGAGCCTAGATTTTCAGCACTGCAGAGCTTGGGCATTCAACAGCCTTCTGGTGAGCAAGGCAGCGCTATTCAAAAACGAGAAGAAGTTAGGAATTGGCTTACACTGACTGCCACTCTTTTGGTATTCTTCACATAGCAGGGTATCACAAAAGTGTGGGCCAGCCTCAACACCCCTCCTTTCCATGCCCAATATCAAGTTTGCCTGTTGGAATAGAGTCCAGCATGTGTGCTGTGTACGGTTGCTACCTCCGGGTTCAGAAATACCTGGAAATTTGGGGGGTGGAGCCTAAGGATGGTGGGTTTGGGGAGGGGAAGGACTTCAGTGGGGTATAATGCCATAGTGTCCACCTTCCAAAACAGCTATTTTCTTCAGGTGAATTGATCTCTGTCACCTGGAGATCAGTTGAAATCCCAGGAGATCATCAGCCACCACCTGGAGGCTGGCAACCCTAATGCTGTGCCATCCGTACAGATTGGACTTTAGAGATTGCATGGTTTGGGTCTCTGCATGTATGACTCTGTGCCAATGTGAAATCTAACAGATAATGTCAGGTGCCAGCTGACACAATTCAGGTTTTATTGATTTTTCCCCCCAATGTACAAGCCACCAGTGTGGTGCTCTCTCCTCTCCAAGTACACACAAAGAACTTTTTCTAACTGAATGGAAGGAAGGATAAATGAGATAGAAACGAAGCAGCCATCATTTTTTATTTCTTTTTATCTTCCTTTTGTGTCATCTCTTTATTTTTAAGAAACAACCCAGCTCCTTATTAAAGCCCATATGTCTAACTGTACAAAACCTTAGTTCTAATGCTACACGTTTTCCCCGATTGTACAAAATTTATCCAGCTACATGTTAAAATAAACCCTGGCATAATCCCAGACCAATTCCACAAAAGCAGTTGTTGCAGCCTTGGTCTCCCATTTTCCCCAGCTGTACTGCTCAGTTCCCCGCTATTTGCTGTGCAGCTGCATTCTGACCCACGGTTCCCTCTGATTTCCCCCGCGTCTTCTTGATCCATATTTTTTAGGCTCAAGAAGATGTGGGGGAAATCGGGGGGGGAGATGCGGGTCAAAATGTGGCTGCACAGCAAATAGTGGGAATTGAGCAGTACAATCAGGGGAAATGGGAGATCGAGGGCGCAACAACTGCTTTTGTGGGATCGGTCCCAGTCTTACACAGCACAAAGAAAGCAATTGTCTGCATAGGGTATGAATGTTTGCAATATGGGAATGCTATTAACTCATACATACTTTCAAGTAAGATAGGAAGTGTTAATAATAAAGCTGTAATTTTTGCTGGCAGCTGTGCATACACTAAACCAGGGGTGGCCAAACTGTGGCTCAGGAGCCACATGTGGCTCTTTTACACATATTGTGTGGCTCCTGGCAGGGAGGCTGAGGAAGTGAAGGGCAGGCATGCCTCCCCAATTGGTCTTCCCTTCCCTAGCCAACATTCCCCTTCCTGGGTAGGCTTGAGGTGGGGAGGGAGCAGAGAAAGAAAGCAACTTTAACGTTAAATGCATTCTCAAAGGCCCCCCCCCCACAGCCAGCTTGGGGAAAGCATTTGTGTCTTTAAATATCATTATCAATATCTGTTTTAACCTCTTTTGTTTTTATTTCTGGCAGTTTTATTTAATGTAAATGTTAATAAAAAGCAAATTTGTATATTTTCCAATAAAACCATGTGTGTAATATTTGTTCATGTCTTGTGGCTCTCAGACATCTGATGCTTCTTCTATGTGGCTCTTACATTAAGCAAGTTCGGCCACCCCGCACTAAACTATCTTATTGTAGGCTTTAGGAGAGCTGTTAGGGGTTTAAATTGCATAAACTCACCTTGGAAGGGAGGGGGTCATTAAATCTCTCTGATAATGTTGAAATCATAATAAAAAATGTACCTCAAATCCCATCTTTAGATTTTGAATGATTGTTTTGGAGCCACCGACTAGAAAAACTGGTGGCTTAACAGCACACATTATTAAACAATGGCAGTAGTTCTCAACCAGTGAATGTGGACCAAGGGGCTGGGCTCCCAGAGACTCATTTGCTTAAACTGAGAAGAAATGCAGTTCACCTACAACAGGATTGTGTCAAGCAGAGCTTTACTTTTGGAGAGCTGGATATCAGCACAAATTCCTATAGGTAGGATATCTAGTCTTGAAATGTTAATCTGCTAAACATATGCCCATGAACATTTCCTGTGAGAACTTCTAAAGCCTTTGTTATGCCTGGTTGCTAGTGTGTGTGTGGTCTCTGTTTCCCCTGTTTATCTATGTCGTCATTTCATCCCCTAAACAGCCTGCCAATGCCTACATTAAAAAGGGATGTTTCTAGGGTTACCTCAGTGCTTTGTTAGATATTGTCATCTTTAAATGGCAATTTCACAGACACAGTAAAAAAGAATATATTGCAGCTACACAAGTGTTTCCCAGCCTCTATGGGGGTCACACTAGTGTGCTGCAAAAATGGCTGAGCTGTCCCTTGAAAAAACAATCCAACATCCATCACTTTTGTGATTTATATGTGTATGCCTTTAAGTGTGCCCTCACAAACTAGTTTCTGTTCCCCCCTTTAAGGCCTGTATGGGAAAGGCCCTCATTTTGCTCTAGTTCTGTTTGTCTGGTTGGAGTTCTAAGTGTCCATGAAAGAATAAAAAGCCAGTTACTGAAGCTGCCAGATTAAGCTTGCTAGGTCTGGGCTGGAAAATACCTGAAGACTTTGGGGGTGGATCCAGGAGAGGCTGGGGTTTGGGGAGGGGCCTCAGCATGGTAGAATACCATAGAGTCCACCATTCTTTTTGTTAATAACTTTTTTATTGCTTTTCACTACATACTACAAAGGGAAAGGGTAGAGGGCAATCTAAACTAAAATACAAAGCTAGACAAGGATCATATTATGACATATATATCTTGTTTCGATGCTTCCCCCCCACTTAAAATTTCAGGAATGAAGTTTAACCATTGTAATTTCAAAATCAAACTAGTACAAGCATGGTTTAGCCTGAGTATGTGAATCCTAGTATTATATAATTAATATAAAAAACCCTGGGCTTTCAGGATTATGCTATTTGTCATATTTTCCCCCTCTATGTTTGCTTTTGTCAAAAGTCTTTCTGATTTTGAGAAGTTTAGGAGCAGCTGCTCCTTTCTTGGATTTGGAGTCTTCTTCTGAGGAACTTCCGGATGAGTTGTCACTGCTTCCCAACCTATGTTTGTTGTTTTCTTCTGTTGCATTGTTATCCTCTGCTTTCCCTTTATCTTTCGCTGTTGGCTGGTGCTGCTCCAAAAATGTCTTTGCTTTTGCAACAGAATCAATCTTTTCTTTTTTCTCTTTGTAGTTGAAGATAAGTTCTTCTGGTATTATCCATCTGTAAGGAGTAGAGTTTTTCTGTAGAAAGGTTATCAGGTTTTTATATTGTTTTCTCCTCTTTCTTATCTCAGATGGAATATCCTTTAAAACTCTCATTTCTTCTCCTTTGATTTGTAGGGTAATCCCATTAGTTGTTTTCAATATTTTATCTCTTGTTGACCTCTTGGAGAACTTCACAAAAACTTCACTGGGCAGATTATTTTTCTTAATAAAGTCTGAATAGTTCCGATAGACCATATCCATATCGTTTTGTAAGAATTCCGCTTTAAAATCTACCACTGGAGCCAAAGCTTCACTTAAAATCTCTTTCAAGTTCTCCCCTTTTTGCTCTGGAATACCTTGAAATCTCAGGACATATGGTGATTTTTCCATTTGCAATTGCAGCAGCTGTTCTTTATCAGAGGTTCTCCTTTTCCACTGCTTCCAGTCTTTGATTAATCACATTTGATTTAGCTTCAACTTTTTTCAACGTTTTGGCTGTTTGTTCTTTTTTTTTGCTGGTTTCCTTCAATTGCTCTTGAAGAGCATCAAAGTTATTATTAAGATCAGTCATCTGGTCCAGCAGAGGGCGTAGTGCTGTAGCTAACATATTAGGGAAGTCAGTGGTTACTTCCGGTCTTGAGGCCGGAGAAGGTCTCGTCCTGGCTGCAATTTTTTCTGCTCGATGCGACATTGTTTACATATAGAGAAAAGTTCTTTTAAGTCTCTGAAAGTCTGTTAAGTCGTGCGCTTCTTACTATTCCACACACTGCTCAGCTGGATTAATGCTTTGCACTCAAAACCATCACCTCTGCCCCTTGTACTCACTTTCTCAATACCATTTTTCTCGGGTGGGATTAACTCCTCCCCCCTCTGCTGCGTTAACTTGGGGCTTTGGGATGATTATCTGCTTGTGTGCTTGACTGATTTGGGGAGATACACACTCACATTTCATTCCTTGCTTCCTTCCGAAAGGTAGGGGAAGTGTCTATGCGCTAGATCTCTTGTTTGCTTGCTCCGGTGTGCGCCTCTATCTCCATTACTGGCCTCACGGCAGCAGGACCTGTCAGGGCAAAGGGGAGCCTCAATTCCTTGGCCATCACCTCAGAAGAGGCACCCCTGACATCCCAGGCTATGTGTCCCCTCCGAGGGCTCTGGGGGCCCGTGGAATCATCCGGGACCCCTCCCATCTACCGTGATTACGGGCCGCTCTCATCAGAGCATGATGGAGTGCACCCACCAGCAAGTCACCAAAACCAGAAGTCTAGAGTCCACCATTCAAAGCAGCCATTTTCTCCAGGGGAGCTGATCTCTGTCAGCTGGAGATCAGTTGTAAAAGCAGGAGATCTCCAGGCCCCACCTGGAGTCTGGCAACCCTATGCCAGACGCTCCTGTGTTCCAACTCGATAGGGAAACTTAAATCTTACACACCAGACCCCCAGAAGATTCTACAACTCTGTGCTCCTTGAAGCAGGGAGGCTTAGTGAAACATTCATTTACTCTTCTCTCTATCATTATAAGAGAATGACATCATGCCAAGGGCAGAAACATGCACTAGGATTCCCT
Organism: Gekko gecko; assembly: GCA_029375565.1. Classification (NCBI taxonomy): domain Eukaryota; kingdom Metazoa; phylum Chordata; class Lepidosauria; order Squamata; family Gekkonidae; genus Gekko; species Gekko gecko. The sequence goes on from JAPDNY010000013.1 coordinate 42,940,794, forward strand.
GATATGGCCTGCACCATGACACCTGATATGGGTAGGGGGGAATCCCCCAAATATCATCATTGCCAAGAAAGCATGGCTTTTCCATCCTCATGGTCTGACTGACTAGCAAAGGAGAGAGTGGGATGCAGACAGGCAAGTTGACAATCTTGCAGCTGAAGGAGCTGATTAAGAAAGGTCCACTCTCACATTGTCACTTGCACACATTAATGGCACAGCACAGAGGTGGGTTAAAAGTATTTTGTTAAATGTTTTGACTTCTACCTTTTTCAGTAAGAATGAATGAAGGACTGGGAGCCAAGCTGACAAGTTTTGGAAGACTGAGGTTCTAATTCTCAGGGGAAAGGCAGCAGCAAAAGAGGAACAGGAGGATTATATGAGAACAATGTATTGTTCTGTAAATTGATGTTTTAAATTAATTAATGTTTTGTCATTCATTTATTTACTTACATTATCATTTAGCATATGACTGCACCCTTCTAGGCACTTGATCTACTTTCTTGTAGTGCTGTTTAGCTGCCTATTTATAGACAGACAGATATAGATGGACAGATATAGTTATCTATATTCAGTTGATGTCTAAGTTTGCTTTGAATTTAAATGTAGAAAAACATTTTACTTTGTGTGTGTTTTTTTAATTTAACTTTTCAGTCAGGCCATGGCAAAAGGCAGCCATTAAAATTACAATGTGAGTCCTATATTTATGAGGTAAACTTGACCATCAGCATCATGTCCCAGTCCTCTTGAAAACCTTATCTGGGAATCTATATTCCCAGCTGAGTTGCTATTGGTGATTCCACCACTGAGATGTGGAGAATGATAAATTCTTCAAGATTTTCAGAGAAACACAAAGTACTACATAACCATCAAATCCAGAGCAATTATTGCAAGTATAAGCACTCGATCAATAATTAAAATAAATCTAATACTGACATATAAGTAAATACTTGCATGGAACAAAACATACTTTGGAAATTCTGGGTAATTTAAAAAAGGTTGAACTGGTTTCTCTGAACTCTTATCTGGTGGGTTATTATTTATTTTCTCCTCAGTCAGAATAAACCATTTTTCTCCAACTCATTCGTCTTGAAAAACTAATGTTTTTTTCTTCTATTTATGAGCAGCAGCAAGCTTGGCACCCATCAGCAATGCAATAGTGGCCTGGATCCAGTCACACAGTTAAGAAAACTGAAATGTCCTTAAGTTTTTTTCTTAAGAGAAGGCAGCAAATTTAGCTCATTCCTCCTGACAATTTTGTTCCAGAATGTCAGAGGATCTTCAAGGACAATGTGGTGGGGGGGTCTGTAGCAATGCTCCCTCTAAGCCATGGAGTCTTGTGAGCAAAAATTCTACCTAGTGAGCTACTGGCATTAAAGTTATGAACAAGTGATTTGGCTGCTGCATAAATTTCTTTGCTCTGGAGCCACCCTTTCTGAGCTAAGACAAAAATATGTGAGCCAGAGGCTAAAAAACTGTGAGCTAGCTCACACTAACTCAGCTTAGAGGGAACACTGGTCTGCAGTAGGAGGGGGGAAATGGGCAAAAATCATCACACCTTCTTAAGAAAACTTAAAAGCAACATTTTGATCCAGGCCACTAGTTCCTTATTTATTTATTTATTATATTTATACCACACCCTCCCAGCCATAGCCAGCTTATCAGATATATTTTGTTCATTTAACATTGATCAGATGAAGCACAAATAATATAATATTAGTTGCTGTAGATTTGCTGGGTTGTGTGGTCATGGTCTTGACATTTTGCCAGTAGCTGTGACTGGCTTCCTCAGAGGTATAACACAGAAAGATGTAGTACTCTCTGTGTCAAGGTGAGCAGAAAAATGGTAGGCAGGGAATTTATATCTACCCTGGAAGGGGGGTAGGGCTGAGTCATTATCTTGTAGTAGTTCTCCAGGCTATGAATATGCTAATGGAGGAGCTTTCCTGAGGAAGTTCTTTTGTCTATGGATTGTTTCCTGAGGAGGTTTCCTGTTTCCTAAGGAGGTACTTTTGTGTGTGGAATGGCAATTGAAACTCTAATCTTATCTGTAGTGGGTCTTTAAATCCAGCAGGAGGGAGGGAGGGGGAGACTGAGGATGCAGGTTCTGCTCATAAGAGACCCCACTCCCAGAATGACCCCCCAATCCCCCTGCCAGAGTGAGAAGGGGACCCTAATTGCCCATATTAAATTAAACTCACTGGAATGGCCTACAATTGAATAAAGTCTTGCTTCTGTCAGGGTCACAGATAAATTTGCATGCAAACAAACAGACTAAACACAAGAGTCAAGTAAAGGCCAATTCCTACCACCCGTTTGTGGCTGCACTCGGTTGAAAGACATAAAAGTCACACATATGCTTGTGTGGGGGAGGTAGCCCAGTCATCTGAGCAGTGCAGCATAAGCTCAGATCCAGAGAGGTCTTGAGGGGATTCTTGGCAAGATGCTGTCCAGGCATGGCTGTGGCAGAGAGAGGGCTGGCTGCTGTCCCTAGTCTTTACTTCTTCTTGCTCACTTGCCTGGGCCAAAGAGCAGCAGGTGCAGCTCATCCTCTCTCTTAGGTGGCTGGCTGCTGATGCTGCTCCTAGTAGCCTTCATGACTGACTCGGGCAGAGGAGTGAACAGTGGCATACACAGTGAATGCTGTCTGTCCTCTGACAAAATAGAAGAGAAGAGGAGCCACTGCCTCTAACTGTGGTGGTGGTATGTATGCCAAGGGAGAAAGGAGAGATGGGCAGGCCCAGGCATTCCAGGAGGGCCAGTGTGGCTACTTCCATCATCTAGAGGGAGGGAGAAGGCAGGCTATGACTGCTTCCAGAACCCTGGGGCCAGTGGTGTCTTCCCTGATGCCTCCCCTACTCTCATCTCTGTTGAATCCTTCTTAGGGATTTTGCAGGTATATGTGTTGTTTTTTTCTCACTACCAAGTATAAATCACATGCTCATGGTATCAGTGTATCAGTGGGAAAAAACACATAGTGACTCTGTTGTGTGACCACTCATTTGTTCAATTAAATCCATGCAAAAGATAAGGCACTCAGCAAACTTTCCACTTCTCCTTTGTGCTCTTTCAATTGCTTTCCTCTTGGCATGCTCTGAACCCATTGCCCTACTACAAAATAAGGGTTTTAGTAGGGCCCTTCCCCTCAGGGTCTGTATATATGGGCAGCTGATGTGTTTAACAGTTTCCTTATTGCCTATTAATGGCCTTTAATGCACCCTGGACTGCTAAAAAAATTGTATTAGACTTCCTTCTATTTAAAGTTCTTGCAGTTGGCTTGCACTTATTCAAATCAGATTTGCAATTCTCCACAGCTGGCTGCTGGTTTTCCGCTTTGCAGACTGCTGAGCTGTTTATATCACAGTATGATGTTTCTATTAGGAGACTGCATAGGACAAAATGGAATTGTTCCCATGCAGGCAAGGTTTTTCCCCCCAAGTTGCAGACAATGATGGTGAACAGGGAAAGCCACATTGTAGGGTTGCCAGGTTGGATTAACCCAGGGGAGGGACTTTCCAGGTGTGTGTGGGTGGGGGGGATGTGCAATGTGTGCGTGACGTAATAACGTCACATGAAAGTGACATCATCATATCAGCGCCATTGCGTGGTGGCATTCTGGTATTTTGGGCTAAACTCTATGGCAATGTGTGGTTTAATTAGATTACTACTAATCAGATTAGCGACTAATTAGTGGCTGACCTAATTAAAGGAGAGAGAGAAACATGGGAAGGAAAATTAACTTGAGTGTAATACTTAAAATATATAAGCTATATTAAACTATTGTACCAAGAGAAGAACAAAGCTGCCTTTTTAAACATGCACTTGGGAACAAAGAGAGAACTGAGGACGAGCAGAGCTGTGCCTCATGCCTTTATGCCCTTGAAATTCACAGTCCCTTCAGTGTGGGTATGAAAGTTGTAGGCGTCTTTTAGGGGTCCAGGCCTCTACCAGGGATCCCAAACCTCATTAGGGTTCTTTTCTATGGGTGGGTGGAGTCTGGCTAGGGAACTCAGGCCTCCAGAGGACAGAAACACAGTGAGAACAGTTGCCTTAAACTAAAAGAATTTATTAACTCTAAAACCATGCATAATAGCATATATTCAGTATCAATACCCAATAGAATACAGAATAATCCCAATACCTGATATAGTGTACACTTCAGAAAGAACAAGGAATTCCTGGACTGTGGACCAAGACCTCACTCAAACCTTGGTGGAGTGTTGGCCTTCTTTTTATTCTCTTTTCAGCCAATAGGAATCAAGGGAGGAGTCAATTAAAAATATACCAAACTTGCCAAATACTGGCCTAAATTGCTAGTATGAACTTTTGCCCAGAAATATTTTATTAACTGAGATGTCAAAAAAGACCTACACAGGCTTTGGAACATGGCATTTGGAAGGCTGTGGGATGTAAATTCAGGCAAAGGTTCATCTACAGGGCAAAGCTTTAGTTCAGGGGTGTCAAATATGTGGCCCGGAGGCCAGGTCAGGCCCCTGGAGGGCATCTATCAGGCCCACAGTGGAACTGGCTGTCTTCTGCTTCCTCTTCCAGTTCTGCTGCTGTGTCATCGTAGGTTTGCAGCTTACAGATACAGACCTGAACAGCATACTCAAGATTACAACACACAGACTTTTTGATGCAATAATTCAGAGCAAGAGGTGTCAGTAATCAGACACTGTTAAATAAACAAAATATTGCAAGAGTGCTATATGTTTTAAGCATGTTTTTATTTTAAGTAAAAAAAACAAACCCTATCTTTTTGTGTTCTTTATAAAGTTTATATCTCCGCTACCTGGCATTACATTTTATGACACACATGGCCCGGCCCAACAAGGTCTCATTTATGTCAGATCTGGCCCTCATAACAAAAGAGTTCGACACCCCTGCTTTAATTTCTACACCTAGGCTGCCAGCAAAAGAGCAAAGGCTTATGGGACTTCTGAACCAAGAAACCAAAGTCAGTTATAGCAAAACCTACATAGCATAGAAAAACAGAAAGGCCCAGTCTCATTGGACCCCAAATTCTGCCACAAAAATCCATGCCCTTATCTACCCCACCCCACCTCCAGGGAGGCCCAGCCTGGTGTCTTCCTCCCAGGGAGGCTGGCCTCACCCCTGGCCTGCTGCCTCCATCAGGAAAGATCAGCAGCTTGTCAGCCCCTTCAGTGCTTCAAAGGAGTGGAGAAGCCAGCTTCATGGTTGGCCCCATGGTGCTGCTGAGGGCTGGACTGCTGGGACCCGTCTTCATCCCCCTCCCTCCCAGGCACAGAGTGAGCTGGAGGTTATGTGCAGCCTGATGCTGTGCTAGCTGTGGGCTCGCTGCCAGCTGTGGGGGCAGCACTGGGGTGGGCCATTCCACTTGCTGGTTGCCCCAGGTTCCCAGGGGCAGGGAGGGACCAGGAGGGGAGGGGCAGGGGAAATTTGGGAGGGGACGTTACCCTCAAATGCCCCCTGGCTCTCAATTTTACTCTTTATAGCCATGTGTCTAATTTTGTAATTTTATATTTACACACACTTATGTATGTACACCAGTATAGGATACACTTCTTATATCAGATGAAGTGGGCTGTCATGCTCACCATGCAGCCCGATTCTGTGGACCCTGATCCTGGGCATTCTGCACCTTTAATGCCTGAGAACGAGCTCCCTGCACCCTTGGAAGGAACTAAGCTAAGTTCTGCAGAGGACGAGCACCAGTTAACAGGGGAATTCACACCTGGAGCCGCTCCTGCAGAGCCAAGCACGAGCACCACGCCTCCTGATTCTCCTCCAGCTGTAACTAGGCTGAGAGATCTAAGACTCCGGGACTTGGCAACGCGACGCAAAGAGGCACGCATGCGAGGTCGGCATTCTCTAAGTCCGGAGTAGTGACAGGAGCTGGGACTCTGAAAGCAGCTGGTAATTAACTAATGAGCAGAACGGGCTTTTAGGGCGGCTCTCTGGAATCCCCAATTTGTGCTGGCAACTAGTCCTTTCGGACCAAAGGCTTTGCACCTCGGATCCTGCATCTCTCGGTTCCTGGCATCCTGCTATTGGTTGAGTTCCTGGTTCCTGACTCTGGTTCGTGTTTTGGCGTTTTCTTGGCTATTGACCTCCGGCTCTGCACCTCGACTCTGACTCTCAGCAAACTGGAATAAGACCTTCGGTAAAACCTTGACTACGTGTTTGTTTTTGTTTATTGGCACTTTGACGTTTCGGTATCCTGCTCTTTCTGGCTTTGACCCTCGGACTGGACTGTGAACTTTCACTCTCTGCCTTGCCCCACTGACTCAGTCGTGACATGGGCTCTAGTTCACAAAAACTTCATGCCACAATAATTCTTTAGTAAGTAAATGAGGAAGAAATCTATTCCAGTTTACCCTTGTAACTTTATCTAGTACAAAAGCATGGGCAAAGTGGGTTATACAGTGGTGCTGAATGAGAAGTACTGGTACCACTGATACTGGTTTTGCTGACATTAAAAGATTCAATCATTTGTCATATAGTAAAGTAGCCTTTACAAAGGGCTATTAGATCTCCCACCAAAACAGTAATAATGATAAAAACCCAGTGCCTGAACTGGGAGTTCTAAGTTCTTCACATATATAACCACTAAAACAGATTAATGTTCCATTACCATGCATGTAAAAGGTGGAGACGTTTCGGTACCCTGCTCTTTCTGGCTTTGACCCTCGGACTGGACTGTGAACTGTGAAAATCATCCTTTTTCTACTTCGTTAGATCATGGGAAAATATTAACTCCCCCTCTTCTGTTCATAATATTAACAAAGATTTGCTACTATAGTACTATTAAGCATATTCTAAATTGCCAAACAAGATAGGAGTGAGAAGGAGTTGAGACCAAGATTTGTATATAGGGGGGGACAGACACAGAAAAATTAGCAACAAACTACTGCTTTGCCAGACCACTCTGGGGAAGCCAAACTATGAGGCTGGTTTCAAGGAAAGGAACAAGAAAAGGAAAGACTGCTAGAGACAAAAGAGCTTGTTAGCAGGCTGTGGGTTGGTAATTACTATAGCAGCCATCAGCCTGCTGGCTTGTATTGTTCCAATGCTGACTTGGTTGATAGGCTTAGCATGATGTGTTAGGCAAGTTTGCTTCAGTGTTGCTGAAAGAACTCTGGCCCATAGTCAAGAGTGCCTTTTACTATGCTCAGAGTTCCCTGTGCCCCTAGTGGCTGCATGTAGAGCTGCACCATAAGTAATATAAAAGTGAAGGCATTCAGCTGGATGCCACATGACACTGACTTCAGGGACCCTCCAGATGACTTGGATCCTCAGAACTTTGTCCTCCCAATCCCCCCCCCCTCAGTGGCCCTGACTGGACTCAAATCTAGTTGAATAGTTCAGTTTTGTATAGTTTGTGGAAAGCCAGGAGAATGGCAGCCTTCCTGACCTCCTGGAATAGGCTGTTCCATAAGGTGGGTGCCACAACAGAGAAGGCGTGTGTACAGGCGGTTGTTGATTTTGCCTGTTTGCAGAAAAAACATTATTGTTCTAAAATAGGTTCTCAGCATATGTTGGTAGTTGTGCATTGCATGGTGCCTTAGTGTTCATGTCATGTGGATGCATTTACATGCTCGCAAGATGTGCCCATTCCTCTATCTAAAATCAGCTTCCAGATACTCTAGGAAGGAAAGCAAATCCTGTCAAACAGCAACTGTAGCAACTCTTGTAGCAACTCCCCACTCATGGGGAGGATGGTATATAAACCTTATTATTATTATTATTATTATTAGTAGTAGTAGTAACATAAGAACATAAAAGAAGCCAATGTTGAATCAGGCCAATGGCCCATCCAGTCCAACACTCTGTCACAAAGTGGCCAAAAATACCAGGTGCCATCAGAAGGTCTACCAGTGGGTCCAGGACAGTAGAAGCCTTCCCACTGTTGACCCACCCCCCAAGCACCAAAAATACAGAGCATCACTTGCCCCAGAGTCCCTATCTATACTTTGTGGCTAATAGCCATTGATGGACCTCTGCTCCATATGTTTATCTAATTCCCTCTTGAAGCCGTCCATGCTTGTAGCCGCCGCCACCACCTGTGGCAGTGAATTCCATGTGTTACTCACTCTTTGGGTGAAGAAGTACTTCCTTTTATCCGTTCTAACCCAACCACTCAGCAATTTCATTGAGTGCCCATGAGTTCTTGTGAGAAAGGGAGAAAAGTACTTCTTTCTCTACCTGCTCTATCCCATGCATAATCTTATAAACCTTGATCATGTCACCCCTCAGCTGTCATTTAATTTATATAGGGGCATTATGATATTGGCTGATCTGTTTTCAATACCCTTTCTAATAATCCCCAGCATAGCATTGGCCTTTTTTATTGCAGTCACACACTGTCTCAACATTTTCAGTGAGTTATCTAGTACGACTCCAAGATCTCTCTCTTGGTCAGTCTCTGACAGTTCAGACCCCATCACTGTGTATTTATAGTTAGGATTTTTGGCTCCAATGTGCATCATCTTGCACTTGGCCACATTGAACCCCATTTGCCACGTTGATGCCCACTCGTCCATCCTTAATAGATCCCTTTGGAGTGCCTCACAATCCTCCCTGGTTTTCACCACCCTGAACAACTTCGAATCATCTGCAAATCTAGCCACTTCACTGCTTACTCTCAACTCCAAATCATTAATGAACAAGTTAAAAAGTAGTGATGATGGGAACTCCAAATCATTAATGAACAAGTTAAAAAGATTTGTGAACTCCAAATCATTAATGAACAAGTTAAATAGTAGTGATGATGATGATGATGATAAAAATATTCAGCAAGGCATCTTCAAAAGGAAATAATAGAGATGGTTATTTATCAGAAGCAGGTATCTGAAAAGAGGGACTGACACTGGTAAATATAGATGGAGCATATGTTCTATATAGTTAAGATACTTGGCTGAAGATGCACATGAGCTAGTCTTCTCCTTTGCCTTCTTTCTCTTTTAATTGCTTCTGTTTGTCTTCTCTGCAATAAAAGTTTCCGTAGCAACTGCATTTTCCTCTTGCAAGTGTGTGTGGGTGGGGGATGAAAGTTGGCTTTGCTGGGTAAAGATGCTAAACAGGTTGGAGCCCAATAAAAAACAATGATCCCAGGCAGGCTTATTTCCCTAAGGAAGCAATACAGTATTCAGCAGGAACACTGGAAAGACCTTTTGGTAGACAGGGTTTCACATTTAAAAGAAGGCGGTTATTTCCCCTCCCCCTTTACTTTCTTTTCCTTTCTAGCTATCAAAGGTCAACAAGACCTTTTTTCTGGGGGGTGTGCCTGGTGCCAGTGTATGCCAGCATCGGATAGGCATTTACTGGAATCTGATTGTTCATGTGTCAAGCCAACAGGTACAGGGCAGGGAAGCAGGAGGGCAGGCAAGTGTGGTTATTATATGCTATGTTGTGCATAATTGATGGGCAAAGCAGTTTATAAATTAAAAAAGTAATTTAAAAGCATGCTTTCTCCCTTGTGAACACCTTTCTTCATTCTTCACAAAGGTCAACAGAACAGACCATTCCCTTTTTATCATTCAGTTCAGTCATTTGTTACTGTTGTATTTGTTTGCTTCATGGAGGCACATTTGTGGTTTTTACATGCTCTGTTCATAATCGAGTGGACATTGTATATATGTTTAAAACACATATAATAGTGTTTATATATAATAACTGAAAAATGTGTATAGTTTTTTGTAAAATTGGTGGAATGAAACATAAAATGGCAAAAAACAACAACAATGGTTTCAAAGAAGGAAGAAGCATAATTGAAACACGGATATTGTCTCAAAACAGCAGGGATGAGAAATGCAAAATCATCCTTAGTTATGGGGTTGTCAGCAGCTCACTGCCCTTACATTCCAAGCTTCTTTCCCAGCATGTACTGGCAGCCATTCCTCCTACTTCTGCATATGGCCTTTATCTAGGAAGGGGAGTTAAAGTTTCATCCTCTTAAATCTTGCTGTCCACCCTTTCAACCACTTATCCTTCCTCCTAAGTCTACTGTTGTATATTTAAAAAACCTTAAGACGGCAATAAACATTATATAAAACATGGTTGCTTATTTTTAGCATTGTTGTTGCTGTTGTTCAGTCGCACAGTCGAGTCCGACTTTTCACGACCCCAAGGACCACATCATGCCAGACCCTCCTGTCTTCCATCGTGCTCCAGAGATTGCTTAATTTCATGTTCGTTGCATCGATAACCTGTCTAACCATCTCATCTTTTGCGGTCTCCTTCTTCTTTTACCTTCAGTCTTTCCCAGCATCAGGGTCTTTTCCAGTGAATAAACATAAGAATGTATAAACCAACAGGCAGGCTCTTTCTTGGTGTGGGGGAGGACATGAATAGCTGCAGGTCCTATAAAGAAATAATTTGAAATACGAATAATACTTATTGCTATTTATTAAGGGTCTTTGCTAGGGTAAGCAGCTCCAGGTTGGGAGATACCTGAAGACTTTTGGGGGCAGAGCCTAAGGAGGATGGGGTTTGGGGTGTAGTATATGGAACTAGGGATGGGCATGAACCAAATTACAAACCTAAATTCATCACGAACTTGGCCCGGTTTGTGGTTCGTGAACCTTGGTTCATGCCATTCCACCCTCACAAGTCACACGAACCTCCCATGGACATTCCAGGTGGGTTTGTGTGGTTCATGCTGGCAGTCACACTGCCACCAGTGGCGGGGTTTGCAAAAACCATTTAAATGAATCCCTTTAAATGGTTTTAGCAAGTTGTGCTGCCACAGTGGTGGTTCCCTTTAAATAGCTTTTGCAAGCAGGCACTGTAGCCAAGTGAAGTCCAAGCGCTGAGTTCACCCAGAAGTGGTGAACTCTCCACTTGGACTTCATTTGCGCACAACACACACTTGCAAAAGCCATTTAAAGGGAATGTTCCTTTAAATGGCTTTTGCAAGATCTCTCCCCCTTTTATTCTGCTGGCCTCAGGGAGCTACTGCCAGCAGAAAGGAGGGAGGGAAGATCTACAAACAGAACCGGTTTGCAAACTGGGGGAGGTTCATCCTGATTCATAGTTTGTGGGACCTCATGAATCACGAACTGGGACGAACCTCCTGTTTCTTGGTTCATGCCCATTCCTAAGTGGAACCTGTCTCTTAAATGCAGAGGCTTAGGTCCTAAGTGGAACTCCCTCTCTTCACATGAATGGGTGTGTCTTCTAGAATATATTAGTTAGAACTGGGTTGTTGGTAGTTAGGACTCCAGTCCTTGTTAAGTCTATGTTGTTCCTTGCCTTGCTGTTCTGCACATTAAAAGTTTTGAGGATATCTGGCCTGCTGTGTCTCTCTGTCCTTAGGGCAGACCACGTACCCACCTCCACAGTGAGTACACTTTACAGAACAGACAAACACCACATGGTGTCAGAAATGGGTCTACTCCTTCATCAAGCCTGACACAGCTCTTCCAGGGCTTGTGGTTTCTGTTCAAACTTGTAAAATGTAGTCTTTCAAACCTCCATCTGAGTTGGTCTTGAAATTGGTAATCTGGAAGAACTGGAGGAGATGGGAGCAAAAGTTTTCTTTTTAACTCACAATATCCAATGCAATTAATAAACCGGAATAGTATGAGATTGCAGTCCTACTGCACTGCATTGGTGATAAAGTCTTGGAAATGTTCAACAGTATGCAGAATATGTTTGCAAATCCAGCCAGGAAAACCCTGGAAGAAGTTCTAACAGCCTTTACAAATTATTCTGAGCTCAGAAAAAGAAAAACTGTTTTAGCAGCTCAGGTTCAATGAAGCAGAGGGCATTGAGAGTTCTGTCACACAACTGAGGTGCAAAGCCCCCTAAATCTCCAGGTAATTCCCAACCTGGAGCTGGCAACTGTTGGGCCAGCCCTAGAATAAACAGAGCCCTGGGAGAAAAGTGCCCCCCCCACCCGAGTCAGCTTTGCGATATTGCCAAGTTGTGTGGCTTATGCAAAATTGCAAAACCTAACAGTATAGCAGGCCTTACTGTGCCTCTCAGGCTTTCCCAGCAATGTCTGTTGAGAAACACTCAGAACAAGCTACCTGCCCTGTATTTCTTTTCTTCCAGTGCTCTTTTCTGGCTTCAGTTTGGGGATCCTGATGAAGCCTCCCATGCTGTAACGTCTTCATTCTTCTTCCTTCCCAGGCTGCACCTTCATTCTTCTTCCCTCTATCCATGGCTTCTCCTCTGTCTCTTTTTTTTAAAACCAACTTCACCCTAGGGGTAACAACCCTCTAGAATGGGCCTGGAATCTCCAGGAAACTAGTGAAAGCAGCACTTTTGGAAAATTAAACACTTTTGACACTACAGAATTTTTCAACATTACACTTCAAGTGTAGAAATAGCTTCCGTCAGAATCAGCACCCCTAATTCCCAATGGAAGAATTTTTCCCTTTTCCAGGGCAGGCTGAGGAAGGAGCGCCTGTTGGGAAATGTAGGGCAGTGGTATTACAGCAGAAAATTAGCTACATCAAATACTTTCTTGAAGATCTCTCATTTTAAGAGCTGGGTTTTGCAAACTTTTTGGATAGAATTTTCTTTTCTGAGGCAATGAACCTCTCATGTCTGTGTTATCCAGTCTCATTTTAGAGTTCTAGTTCCATGCAACGGGAGGGTTGCCAACTCTGGGTTGGGAAATTCCTGGGGATTTGAGGTGGAGCCTGGGGAGATTATAATGGCACACAATCCACCTTCTGATGTAAGCTGTTTTCTCCAGGGAAACTGATATCTGAAGTCCAGAGAACAGCTGTAATTCTGGGAGCTCTCAGGCTCTACCTGGGGCTTGGCAACCCAGTGTAATATGAATGTGCTCAGAGAACATAGTAGAAAAGAAAAGATCCAGTTTCATGAATTTAGAAGATGCTGAGAGCTCAGCTTCTGATCAGAGGCCGAATGGAATAGTAGTAGAGAAGGAACCACAACAGACTACACTTATCCGAAGAAGTGTGCATGCACATGAAAGCTCACACCTTGAATAAAACTTTGTTGGTCTTAAAGGTGCCACTGGACTCAAACTTCAGATCTACACAGCTATCCACCTAGACCACACTCAGTACTGCTGATCCTGCATTGTGGCCAAAGGTAATGTAGTGCGAATTTGTAGAAGTAGTTGTTTCCAGTGGGCCAAGTGAAGCTGAGGATATAGCCTTTCCTGTAGATCAGAACAAAATATCATTTCTCAAAAAGTTTTACTGGAAGAGTTTTAGACAATAGTCAGAAGTAGAAAAGGCACTGGCTTGTATATTCCAAAAGTATCAACAAGGCTTTTTGCATCTTTTTCAAAATATTTCCAGGAGGGGCTACTGTCAGCTTTTCACTTAAGAGTACTGGAACTAGTGACTGGAAACACTTATGTGATATTCTGAAACAGCATGAAAAGCCATCCAGCCATTTGACTACACACTGCAAGTGTATGGAAACTGAATCCAGGTTTAAGTCAAACAAGCACATTGATGTTGAAAATCAGCAGATTATAAACCAAGAAATTCAGCATCGGAGGGATGTGGTTGATGCTTAATGGCTATTACAGTGTTCCTAGCATTGCACAACTTGGCATTCTGGAGATCTCTGGACAAGCTGTTCATGGACAACAGTGAAAATTTTCTGGGTTTCCTACAGCTGCTTGGCAAGTATGATGAGCTAATGTGCAAGCATTTGCAGTGTGTAGCTTCAAAGCAGTGTAGTGATCACTACTGTGGGAAAAATGTTCAGAATGATCACCCTCAGGGCCAACAAAATATTAGAAAAGATACATAACAGGTTAGACAAAGCTCAGTATTACTCTTTCATATCAGATTGCACACTGCCTGGTGTGTGGCACTGAAAAGATGTCATTTCTAGTGAGGTTAATGGATAAAGATGAAGTCAAAATTTGTGTAGAAGAACATTGCCTAGGATTCAGAGCAGTTCATGAATTAACTGGGTAAGTGCTTATGAAGCTGTTGTTGGGAATGCGGAAGAAAACCAACATGGACCTTAAGGATTGCTGTGGCCAAGGTTATGATAATGGCACCAACATGAAGAGACAATCTAATAGTTTCAGAGGCATCATCATCATCATCATCATCATCATCATCATCATCATCATCATCACCATCATCATCATCATCGGAATCTATTTCTTTTTTTGTGTGTGCTGCAGCACATCTTTCTCCTATTTTCGGCCTGTTTTCAATGGTAGCAGATACTGAAAGGAAATGTGCCCAGTGTTGCTGTGAAACCATTAAGTAGCACTCACAGGGAAAGTCACATAGACAGCATGAAAACTATTTGAGATCAAACAAAAGAAATGTATGCTGCTCTGATGGAAGTGGCAGAGTTGCCTCAAGCAGATGGAGGTCTTTGCCATGAACCCCAGTGTCTAGGAGATTAACTGCTCAACCAGGTTCTTGATATCAATTGTAGTATGGTTTGACATTCTGTTCTGTTCCATGTGAATATTGCAAGTAAGGTTATGCAGTGCCCTACAATGGATACTGTAACTGCTATCTCCCTCATGAAGAAATGTTCAGTCTTCACCATTATCCGTACAGGGAAAGTGGTCATGCAGCAGCAGTTATCACTGCAAAAAAGCTTGCAGAAAGTTTCAAAAGGAATAGATTGCTATACTTTCAATATCTTATTTCCTTTTTTTGGCAAGTATTGTTTGCTTTAGAATATCCATTACATAAATAAAAATGTAGAGGAAAATAGTGCTAAAAGTTATCAGATTTTCCAGCTATTCTGCCAGGTTATAAAGATCGGTAAATTAACTGCTACTTGCCATTTAGACAAGGTAAATTGATAGTCACTTCCTGAGATGACCTCCTGCAGATCAGCCTGGTGCTCCTCCTACAGCTTGGGTTGGTGTGCCCTACATGCAAGAGGGGATCCATTCATCAGACTTTAGGGTATGAACAACGTAAAGCCTAAGCCAAGGGGGCACCAGAGAATTCTAGGAACAAACAGGCTGCAGAGAATTAGTATGGTGTAGTGGTTAAGAGTATCAGACTAGTATCTGGGTGACCTTAGGCCAGTCACAATCTCAGCCTAACCTACTCACAGGGTTGTGAAGATAAAATGGAGAAGAGAAGAATGATGTAAGCCCCTTTGGGTCCCCATTGGGAGAAAGGCAGGGTATAAAAGAAAATAAATAAATAAATAAATAAATAATAAGCAGTAAAGCTTGGGTGTGTTTCGACTTCCTCAGCAGGTAGGGCTTTGGGACCTCTAGCCTCCTGTTATGTATTGAGCCCTTGCAAAAGGGCTTAGCTTAGGATGCATAACAATGGCTTGCTAGGATCCTAGAATGGACTAGTAGGGAGACAGGGATTCTAGAGAAAACCAACTGGGAGACAATGGAGTGGAAATAGTCTATCGTTGGGAGTGGGGTGTGTTTTGGGCATAAATACCAGGCTTTGGGGCCAGAGATTCCAGTCTTCTGTCTGTTGCTGAATCACTAATAAACTATGAGCTGATCACTTCTACGCGTCTGAACCCAGTATATTGCACCTCCCTACTTATTATGTTAAAATAATGTTAAAAGGGCAATGCTTGTTTATTACTGTTATTTATTTAGTTTATTTTCAAGGGACTTGGAGTGGCATAGTTTTCTTTTATCCTCATAGCAACCTTGTACGAGAGGCTGAAAGAGAATTACTGGCCTATGTCACCCAGCAAACTTCATGGCAGAGTGAGGATTTGAACTGGGGTCTCCCAGATTTAAACTGGATTTGAGCAGGGGTCTCCCAAACCCATTACACCACACTGTCTTACTAGAAGAGGCGTGCCCCCTCTTCTCTAACTCAGGCTGGAATGCCTCTTCTAAAATTTTGTTTGGTGCGATGCCATACACAGATAATCCAAAAATGAAGAATGTATTTTCTTTGGAAATGTGCACAAATTTAAAGTGCAGTCCTATGCCTGTTACTCAGAATTAAATCTCAAGTTATTCATTGGGTAAGTGAACATAAGCTTGTAATCTTCATCAGTTTCACCAATTAATTAATTCCATGGCGTGAGATTAATTGACAAAAGATTTCTTTAATCAAGCTCTGCTTTTAAACATGCGTCAAGCCAGATTTTCACCCAACCGATACAGTGATGTTGAAGTGCCAAACAGAAATCTTTGGTCGTGGCTTATAGGGTTTTTTTCTCTTCCTTTTCTTTTGGTGTTTTACTAGTAAAATATGCTGTAAAACATACACAATGGCAAACCTTCAAGAGCCATGCTAATCTTCGAATGGAATCGTGCCTCTTAGATTTTTTCCACAGTGGAGCATTTTATGAGAAAGTTTATTTGGTTATCTTAGATGAGATTTCCAAGGATGTATAAAAAGCCCATTAGAAAACTCACTACTTAGCTGTAACAATAAACACCCCTTCAGGGGAAAGGAGAACAGGCATTAAAATGTTTAACTCAAGCAATGACTGACAATTTTGGGGGTGGGGAGGACAATTAATGTGTTTGCTATTGTGTGTGTCCATCAGATGTAGAAGGCATCATTTCAGACTCTTCCAAGCCAGTGTGTTTATTGTAACGCAGAATGGTACATAAATAAGGTTTCCAACTCCGGGTTGGGAAATACCTGGGGATTTTGGGGGTGGAGCCTGAGGATGGTGGGGTTTGGGGAGGGGAAGGACTTCAATAGGGAATTTTCTCCCACGGAGCTGATCTCTGTTCCCTGGCCATCACCTGGAGGTTGGCAGCCCTATCATAAATCTACAAAATCTGTTGTAAAAGTGTGTTCCCCATACGGGTTGGAAGAGCTTTTACATGGCCCTGCAGGCTGTTGCTAGAATTTCAGTTCCAAGTTTTGCTGTAAAATATTTCTAGCCCTCATGTTTATAGAAACAGAAACTTGGAAAATATGACAAATTTCAGAAACCAGCAGGAAATGCAGAAACAAAATTTCAAGGGCATTATTTCTTTTAGTTTGTGATATTTGGTATTAATATCTTTCAAAACCTGTCATGAAGGTGACCTGTTCGGGGGGGGGCGGGAATTATGTAAAATACAGCTTCTTAATACGGATCAAACGAGAAAGGATAGAGTAGACACATACTTGTTATTCCTGTACCTGTTCTGTTCTATGTGAGTGAGGGCATGTCTCTTTTTTTTTTATATTAAAGCCTCCCCTCTCTTCAGTCCTACAAAACCCATTTCTCTCCCTAGCACATCTCTAATACCTGAATTGTATTTTTCCTGATTGGGGAAGAAAAGTGCTTCAGGCGATGAAGTACAGCAAGTAAGGAAAGAGAAAGTGTAAAAATAGCCACCCTCCCCAGTTTAATACAGGCCCATGAATAAATATACGTAGCTCTCCCATCCTGTTGCTTCCCCATCAAATCTTTCTGACTTAGAGCATTTTAAAATGAAGGCATCATCTTCTGGTGAGGAGTATCCTACCCGTATGGGGTCATTGCCCTCCCCATTAATGCAACTTTAAAACCAACCCTTATAATTTCTTTCTCCAGCTGTCCAAGGCAAAATAAGCTGGTGAGGCGGGGCAGTCTCACCACATCTGTGCTTCTGTGATGATCAGGGCTTACTTGCCATTGAAGGGTCATTACTGGGCCCTGAAGTTGCCTGCGAAACCACTGGCATGTCACAAGAAAGTTCTGGAGATTTTTTTAAAAATAGGGCCAAGGCTGAAGGTGAAAAATCAGGTAAAATATATTTTTTATTATTCAGTTAAATTTCCAAAAATTCCCTATGTGTTTCACCAACAGGCTTTGTCAGGGGAATTGGTTCTTTCTTTTTTTTTTTTGTAAATACAATTTATTATTGGATATATTTTCATGTTCATACAATTTAAACAAACCAATACATATCCATTTTTTTTTCTCCCACTCCCCCCCAAACAAGGCTTCCCGCACTGCACCAACCCCACTGATATTTCTCTTATTCAGTTACATTTACTACTAAACATATTTTCTTTTACTAATGGTAACAATTCAAAGATTTGAGTCTCTTTCCACTTCTCCTCAATAGCTGTCAAAACAAATCAAACCACGTTTAACATCCCAATTCTTCAACAAGTATTCTTGAAAGTCTTTCCAGTCTCCGAAAAAGGTTTCATCTTCTTCGTTGTTTAGGGAATTGGTTCTTTCTTCAACAAGTGTAAATCTAACTGAATAATAAAATATATTTTTACTTGATATATTTTTGCCTGATTTTGCACCATCAGCCATGACCCTATTTTTTTTTTAATCTCCTGCGACTGGTGCGGCTCTTTATTGTCTTGTTACATGATAGGTCTGATCAGTTGTTCAAAGCACGTGCGCTCAACACTGTCTCCCCCCAGCCAACGTCCTTGCATACAGATGAGGTCTGCAGCAGCCCTACACATGTACAATGTATGCACGCAAAAGCACTGTCCTAACTGGACAAGCAAAGTCTATATGTATACACTTTGCATGCCTGTAGGGCTTGCTGTAGATTCTGCTCTGTATGCATGAGCATCAGGGGCACAAAGCCAGTGGATGTTACCCTGCTCTCTCCATATACATCAAGTGTATGCGCTTTGAATGACTAATGGGAAAAAGTCATGTAATTATCCTCCAATTCCTTCAGTCTATTTTCCCTGCTTTGTCTTCAACATAAGGAAATGGAGAAGAGATTTTTCACTTCTCTGAAAGCGGCATGAGAGAGACATTGTTCCCATACTGTAAACACTAGTAAATAGGTTTTGCGGGTTATTGGCATCACTTCATAAGCCTGTAAACTTCTTTGTCCATAGTCGGGC
Organism: Gekko gecko; assembly: GCA_029375565.1. Classification (NCBI taxonomy): domain Eukaryota; kingdom Metazoa; phylum Chordata; class Lepidosauria; order Squamata; family Gekkonidae; genus Gekko; species Gekko gecko. The sequence goes on from JAPDNY010000013.1 coordinate 42,959,486, forward strand.
AGAAGAAAAGGGGGCAATTATACCTCTACCATAAATTTAAAAAAAGGAAAAAAAACATGGCCCACCTTCATCCTTTTTCATGGATTATCCTACTTTCCCTCAATCCCTTTACTAGCACCTTGCTGATACATGATGGTGCTGAGTTAGTTGCAGCAGGGCTGGTGAGTGCATTTCAGTGTGAAACTGGAAGCTACTTCACTGAACGTGCCTCAGAGATGTTATCTCATCCTTCATCCCTTGTGCTGTGAGAACTTGATTTATGGCTGGCGCCCTTCAAGAGAGAATCCAGTAATGTTCTCTGCCAGGGATGGCTTCCAATTCCAAACTCTTGGATTTGCTTTGGTTATTACTAGCATGTAAGACGGTAGGAATGAAGCGGGGTGGGGGACTCACTAGAGCTGGCGTTGCCTTGTTTGCACTTTGTATCTCCTCCACTGTTTGGAGCTGGGGTAGCTCAATGAAGTCACAGATTTGAATCTCACCTCTGCTACAAACTCGGTAGGTGGCCTTAGGCAAACCCCTCTGCCTCAGATCACCAGGGACACTTTCTGAGGATAATAATACTGACAGATATGACAGCGTTGCTGTAAAGGGAGAGCTGACATGGTTAGAGTGGCAACTGTGGCTGGATTTGGATTCAAATCCCTGCTCTGCCATGCATTGTGTGACTCTGAACCACACACATTCTTTCTCTTAGCCCATCTTATCTCACAGGGATGCTGTGAGGAAAAAATGGTGGTGAACTCTTTGGAGGAAGACTAGAATAAAATCAGATACCTAAAGAAAGAAGATAATGTACATAAAATACTTTGAACCTATGAATGCACTGTATACGTCCAAAGTATTATTATTGTCTTACATTTTGATGTGGTCCTTTGAGCCTTGGCATGGCCTGGAGCCCCTGGGCAGGGAGGAAAGGGTAGCATTTGCATGAGAAATGATGTCTGTGATTCAGTGGGGCTGTGTTGAAGGATAGCATTTTATTTGGTCATCCTTATTAGTAATAGGATGACTCTGTTAGAGGAAGCTGCTGGAGAAGAAAGAGAGGTTTGTTTTTCACTTCCAGGATAGAGCAAAAAAAGGATTAGTCACTGTGGGAAACTGCCCCAGAGGTAGCTTTTTCGGCAGCCATATACCTCATACAGACCAGAGAAATTAGGAGACAGACATGAACATTGCCCTGTGTCATTTCCTCTTCTCACATTCAGATGAAATTTCTATGAATGCACAGACGACCCACCCCCAAGACATTTCATTAATTCTGTCAGAGTTCCTTGACTTCCTGATGTTTCACCTGAGGAGAAAGCTTCTACATAGGGCTACCCTTGAAAACGCTTCAGAGACTGCAGGTGGTCCAGAATGCAGCTGCCAGGTTGCTGACTTGAGCATCATGGTCAACTCATATTACTCCAATTCAGAAGCAGCTGCACTAGCTACAAAGTAGTCTCTGGGTCCAATTCAAGGTGTTGGTGCTAACCTTTAAAGCCCTTAACAGTCTGAGACTCTCATACCTACAGGACCACCTCTCCCGTTACAACCTCTGTGCTCCCTTCAGTCCCTTTAGGGGTCTCTGGCAGGTGTCTGGCCCCATGATGGCTCAGATAGCTGTTACCAGGGGAAGGGCCTTCTCATTTGTGGCCCCTGCCCTGTGGAATGCACTCTTGGATGATATCCGTACTCTGCTTGCTTACTTTCCACAGGGCATTCAGGGCTAAATTGTTTAGGTTGCCATTTGGAGGGTATTTTTCCCACAGCAGACAAATAATAGGTGGGGTTGGGGAAGAACCAGTCTAAGACTGGGAAAGCAGCATGGGGATAGAGTTCCCAACACCACCTTGGCTAATGCTGGTAAATGGGGGGGGGGCAGTGACTGGGTAGCAGGATGTGATGTCCCCTCCATATGATGCTATAGGCTACCTCCCCAGAGGATGTTCCTTGACTGTCACGGTTGTACAATAAGCACCAAGCTGCCTTGAGTTACACTCAGGAGACTCCATCTCAGGAAGGAACATTCTTTCTCAGAGAATCCAGCTATAAACTGTTTAAATTGCCAGCTGAGAGGAGATGAGTTTCTTGCATGGAGATAACCATTTGCCAAACTGCCAGGAATGGGCAAGGTGAATGGCTGTTTGGAAGACCAGAGTTAGCTCATAAAGTTCAGAGATGTACATCCCAAGATGATTGGAGAGAAGGTGTCAGAATGATCCACATGGGACTGTACTCCCGGCTTCATGGCAGGGTGAAGAGAAACCCACCCAGCTGGGGTAGAAAGTGCAAAAAGATCTAGGTTTCTCATCAGATGCATTCAAGCCAGGACTTGGAACAAGGGGGGTATAGAGTGGAGTGAATCTATTTTTGCGGTTTCAGCGTGTTTGTGTCCATCCCAGGAGTGGATGCCAAGGTATCTCCAGTGAATGTAAAACAGGGCTGCCAGTCCCCCACCGGGGGTGGAGAATTCCCCACCCCTAGCTGCCACCCCCCGCTGCTAATCAGTTGGCCAGCAAGGGAACTTGCAGGGAGTGGGGGAGACTTAGGATGGTGCCACAGCAATGTTGTCAGCGACGAGGTAACTTCACGTCCGGTCCACACCGGACTTGATAACATCACGTCACTGGTGATGCAGGACACTCTGGTATTTGGGCAAAAACTCTATGGAAAAAGGGTGTCTATCATAGAGTTTTTGCCCAAATACCAGAGCATCAGGTGTCACCAGCAATATGATGATGTCACTTCCGGTGTATGCTGGAAGTGACGATGCTGCATTGCCAGTGATGTTGCTGTGACACTGATCTAGGCCTCCCTCCACTACTGGTAAGTCCTCTCCCACAACCACCAGTTGCAAGGAAGGACCTCGCAACAAAGTTCAAATAAATCTCGTTATGTTCTATTTCTTTGATTAGTTTTGCAGTAACCCTGTAGTGCTGTGATACACTTTTTCCTATATACTTGTGCTCTACAGTCTAAAGTTTGTGTTATAGTAAATAATGATCTTTCTCTTTGAAGAACTCTGAAGAACTCTGAATGTATTTGTAGAGTCTCTCCTTTGTGCCTGGTCACTTCTTCCGTACATAGGTTAATACCTCTTGACTGAGTTAGGTTGGATAGCAGCTTGGAGAAAGTGGGCTGGGAACTAAAAACCATACCCATCCCCCCCACACAGGCATGGAGGACCTCCTGCATCTCAAGCCGCAGGTGGATAAATAAATAAGACAGATCTTGGGTAATGGCAAGTTGCCCATATAGCAGATGGGGGGAGGGAGTGGGAGAAGTCCTTTCACATGCACACCTGTTCCTCTCCCCACAGTGACAATTACTATGTGGATGCCATTTCTCTCCCCCTCCTTAATTCCAGGGTGGGGGAAGAAATTTGGACTGGGGGCTTGTGATTCCTCATCCTGGCTAGGTAAATGGGAGGTCTACAGGTGAGAAAGGCTATCTCCCAATTCTCCCTGCACTGTTTCCCCAATGACATTAGCACCACCACACCACTGTGGGAAATAGAATCACAGATATCCCACATTGTGTCTAGTCAGGCCCGAATAACATTGTGAATCATGTACAATTAAGTGATTTTTTTGCCAAAACTGATGCTTACCTTTTTATCCTTCTGTAAACCAATTCACAAGTGATCTTGCAAGAGTCTGCTTGAAAGAAATATATTGTCTTGGTTTTCTGAGTATATTGCAAAATATAGTCCAAAATGTTTGCCATCTCCTGTCCATGCACTGTCTAGCTACAAGTGCAAAACAGAATTTCTGCTGCTTTGTGTTTTGCATTTTGTCTTCACTTTATAGATTTATGAACACAGAAATAATTATTACCTATATTTCATACTGAGTTGAGGGAGAGGAGAAGAATAATTTGAAGGCTTCTCATGGCTGATGCTCCGATCATCCACTTTATAGAAAACAGGGGAGTTTAATCCCATTGTTTGAGAGCAGCAGGCATAATGTGACCATTTGGAATGAATTAAATTCTGGCATGATGGAAATTATTCCATAAAATTGACTTGGGAACAGAAAACAGCCGCTGATGCCCTGTAAAACCACTGAACCTGAAAATCTAGATTTCTTTTCCTTTTTTAATTTGTTTTCAAAACACAGCATACAGTTGATTGAAAGGAAGAAAAAAGATAATAAAATATTTACAATAACTCATAAAAGCATACGGAGATACTTTCTCGCTAACCTTATCATTCCAAAACATTATAAAGATTGCCCAATGTAATAAACTTGGTTAGCCTTAAAGGAGGCACTTGGTTTCTCTTTTAATAGGCTCTTGAGTTACTAGTGGCTTTAGTATCTTGTAGGTATCTTGCAAAAATAGACACATTACATGCTATGGTACCAAGTAATGCAGCTGTCATCAAGGTCTAGCACCCTCACCTCATAGTTACATTGAGCAAGTCTGCAGGACAGCTGGAATCATTTGCCAGGAAAATCCACACAGGAAGAGAAGGCAAGAAGAAAAGATTGTCCAATTATCTGTGAATTTATTAAAACAATTAGAAATATTCCTTTGAGTCCTCTCATAATACGTTCGTTTAGTCAATAATGCAATGTTCCAAACCCAATGGGGTGTATGTGTCTGATTTTTTTCCACTGAATGACGTAGATCTATGTAAACCATACCCCCATCTTGCATATTTCTATACACAATTTATGTGGTGTAAGATACCACTTGGGGCTGCAGTGGCTCAGAGGTTAAGATGCTGAGGTGCAGACTGGAAGGTCTGTAGTTCAGCAGTTCAGGACCCTAGTGCCGCATGATGAAATGTGTTCCCGTTTCCAGCCCCAGCTCCTGCCAACCTAGCAATTCGAAAGCAAGAAATTGCAAGTAGGTAAATAGGTACCACCTTGGTGGGACGGTAACAGCGTTCCATGTGCCTCGGTGTTTAGTCATGCCGGCCACATGACTACGGAAATGTCTTTGGACGGTGATGGCTCTTTGGCTTGGAAATGGAGGTGAGCACTACCACCTAGATTCAGATTCGACTGGCTTTCGAGCAAGGGAAACCTTTACCTTTAAGATACCACTTAAACACTTAAAAATTCTCTAAAATGTACAACCTCTTAATCAAATAGCAAAGCACTTTTAAATAAAACACCTAAATATTAATACAATACTAATTATTAACACAAAAGCACTTTTAGTTCTTAAACCATTATATTTACCGATCAAAGTATTTGCTAAATGCCTGATCTGAAGAAAAAAAATAGAATTGGGTGGGCTGTTTCCACAGCCGGATCACCCATTGGGAGGGAGGAGCTGGGAGGGAGGGAGGGAGGGAGGGCGGCGGCTAGACCCCTGCCCTCTTCCCAGCTTTCCTGGGAACCCCGCAGCTGCGGAGCCCCCAGGAAAGCTGGTGCTGGGAGGGAGGGGGCGGCGGCTAGACCCCCGCCCCCTTCCCTGGCTTTCCTGGAGGCCCCGCAGCTGCAGAGCCTCCAGGAAAGCCAGCGCTCTGCCGCCACCCCTGGTCTCCAGGCCCCATCGGGAGGTTGGCATCCCCAGTGGGGGCACCCCAGGCTGTCCTGCCTAGGGTGCCCAGACACCTGGAGCCGGCTCTGGCTGTTTCTAGGGATGCCAGCCTCTGGGTGGGACCTGGGGATCCCCTGGAATTACAGCTCATCTCCAGACTCCAGAGATCAGTTCCCTTGGAGAGAATGGATACTTTGGAGGTGGATTCTATGGCCGGGTACCCCCACTGAGGTCCCTGTCTTCCTCAGGCTCGAAACTCAAACCTCCAGGAGTTTCCCAACCTGGAGCTGGCAACCCTACCCTGCCCCCATTCCCAACCAGTGGCCAGGGGGGACCTGGCAATGCTAACAATTTCCCGTAATAAGAAAAATTTCCTCATAACTCAGAACTTGCTAGTTGCTAGTTCTAAATTAATACTTCAATTAAATCTAAATGACTCTTTTTAACACCTCTTAAAATTATTCTGATACTGACTAGCTGTGATGTTTCATTGAACAATACGATCCTGAATCGAGAAAGACTAGGACTTAGGGTACAGTCACACGGTCGTTTTGATCGGGGTTCGCCACTGTTCCCTCTCGCATTTAATTTTACTGATCAGATGGGCCAATCCACTCCCGTGCTGAAGCAGGCTCACTTGTGCAATGCTCCTGGTTCTCTCCCGCATTTTCCTGGACTGGGAAAATCAAGTAATTTCCGGGTATTTTGCACTTTGAATCTGCGATTTTGTCCATCTGGACAGCCATCTCTTGCAATGATTGCGATTAGGGCTGTCTGACCGTTCTTCACGCAATTAGGATTTTTTTTTACAGCTTCCAGCTTTGAGCGCTTGAGCAATCATGCACTTAATAAATTCATTATTTAACCGTTCAAGCACTCATCCAGCACAGAGTAAGGTCCTGCAGGAGGCAGAAGGTAAAGTTGCAGGGGGGGGAGGTGGGCAGGGAAGGAAGTGCTGGGCGGGCTTGCAGGTGAGCGGGCAGTGGAGTGTGCCCCAGAAGTCCCCGAAGCTGTGGCATTAGGACAGAGGGAGGGAGGACCTGGCTTGCCAGCAGCATCGAGCTGGGGCTGGTCAAGCAGCAGGAGGCGGCGTGGAAAGTTGCTGGAGGCGGGCAAGGGGAAGGAAGTGCCAGACAGGCTGGCAGGTGAACGGGCGGTGGAGAGAGAGGGGCCGGCTGCATCTAGACATCCCAACCCAAAGAAAAATATTCCCAATTAAATTATAGTGGGAACAAATCGTAATTACCTTGCCGTGTGACCACAGCCTTAGAGAATAATGAACTTTGTACCATTCTGAGAGTATTGTTTTAAAAACTGGATTATACAATTCCAGAGTCCTTCTCTGACAATAGATTAAATATTTCAATTGTAAATTAGTTGAAATACGTTATTCTAAGATAAATGCATATTTATCAGAAAAAAACATTATTTCAAATCAGCCAGTTTTGTGACCCTATAATATAATTTTAGGCTTGGGATTTCAAGACCTTCTTTTTTGATTGTTGACTATGTGTAATCATAGCAACCCTGGAGGATTTACCCAGCCATACAAAATTCCTCGTTAGTTTTTCCCAGGCTAAAAGGATATGTGCACTCACTGAAGGGTTATGTTAATAAGCAACAAAAGTAATTTCAGTAGAGCATTCATTTTAATACTGGAAATCTTACCTATCCAACATAAACTCTGAATATTTCATTCATTCATTCATTCATTCATTCATTCATTCATTCATTCATTCATTCATTCATTGGATTTACAGATTGCCTAATCCCTGAATACAAAGGGCTCTGGGCAATTTACATCAATAAAATAATACATAAATACATCATAATTACTAGTTTAAATACAATAAATATAATATTACAGACTTAAAATTAATCCCCAGATGGTGTTAATAGTTAACCTTTAACCAGTTCTGGACCTTACAAGCAGGATAAGGAGGGGAGAGAGAGAGAGAGAGAAAGGGGGAAAAGAGGAGGGTGCCAGCCATGTTATTGCCCGTTGCTGCCCTTAACTAAAAGCCTGATGGAACATTTCTGCCTTCCAGGCCCTGAGGAATTTCATTAAGCCCTACAGGGCCCTGATGTTATTTGGCAGAGTTCTATCAGGTTAGAGCCAGGGCTGAGAAGGCCCTGACTCTGGTCAATGACAGCTGGACGTTTTTAGGGCCAGAGATCACCAGTAGATTGTTCTCAGCAGAGTGTAACACTCTTTGGGGAACATTGGAAAAAGTGCAGAGAAGGGCAACTAGAATGATAAAAGGGTTGGAACACCTTCCCTATGAAGAAAGGTTAAAATGCTTGGGGCTCTTTAGCTTGGAGAAACGACGGCTGAGGGGTGACATGATCGATTATGAATGGATTGAGCAGGTTGAGAAAGAAGTACTTTTCTCCCTTTCTCACAATACAAGAACTCGTGGGCACTCCATGAAATTGCTGAGCAGTCGGGTTAGAACAGATAAAAGGAAATACTTCTTCACCCAAAGAGTGATTAACATATGGAATTCACTGCCACAGGAGGTGGTGGCAGCTGCAAGCATGGACAGTTTCAAGAGGGAATTAGATAAACATATGGAGCAGAAGTCCATCAGTGGTTATTAGCCACAGGGTATAGATGGGAACTCTCAGTCTGGGGCAGGTGATGCACTCTATCCTTGGTGCTGGAGGGGGCAGCAGTGGGAGGGCTTATGGTGCCCTGGCCCCACTGCTGGACCTCCTGATGGCACCTGGTATATTTTGGCTGCTGTGTGACAGAGTGTTGGACCAGATGGGCCATTGGCCTGATTCAACATTGGCTTTTCTTATGTTCTTATGTTCTTATACCAGAGGAAGCAGTTCTGAAGATGCCAAGATTATCAGTCCCGAAGATGCTTTGATTATCAAGAACAAATTATAATGATTACATTCCACTAAGGATTCTAGACCTTGTAGAATCTAGACCCAGGACACTTAACAGGATGATTTCTCTATGGTATCAAACAAAACTTATAATGTTTTTTTAAAAAAACCATTTATTATAGAGTATGTTTCACATATTTAAAATTGCATCTTATAGATATCACATACCTTTTTCTTTCCTCCCCACCCTCCCCAGTACAAGGCTTCCCACAATGCTCTTACCCCCTTATAAACTCTATTATCTAATTACCATTAGCAAAATGTCTCATTTCCATTATCAAATTAGGTAACATTTTAACAATCTTATCATTCTTTTTCTTGTTTTCTCCTTAATAACTATCGAAGCAAATCAATTTATTTTTAACGTCCCAGTTTTTCTCAAGATAGTCTTTGAAATCTTTCCATTGTTCATAAAACTCTTCGTCTTCTTCATTATTAAGCTTTCTTGTCATTTTGTCTATTTCTACTATAAAAAGCATCTTCTTAATCCATTCCCATGTTTCAGGTATCTTTTCTTGTTTCCAGAATTGTGCATAAGTCATTCTAGCTGTTGTAACCAAGTACCATAGCAATGTTCTTTTGGTTACATTCAATTCTTCCAGTTTAAGACCTAACAACAAGATTTGTGGATCTTTCTTAAAAGTACATTTCAAAATTTTCTGTATTTCATTATGAATCTCTGACCAATAACTCATGGCTTTATCACAAGTCCACCACATAAAACTTATAATGTTTTTATGTGATTCAGAGATGTGATAACTTAGCCATGCTGACTTACTCAAATTCACTTTATCCTTCATACCTTACCAAGTAGCTTAATCATATGATACACCTTATTTTTACAATCAGTTCTGTTAGAGAGGTTCAGTACTTGGGTTGTGAAAGCATATCTACCTGGTGAAGATGGGATCTCCCAGTCCAGCTGTCTCCACACACCAGTCCATCTCCATATATGTGAACCCTTCCTAAGATTAAATGGCTTCCTCCAGTTCTCATTTGTAACACATACATGCAGGCATAATAGTAGGTATGCTAACCCCCTGCTGCAGGGCTCCTGTGCCAAACAGCTGCTCAACAAGCAGAAACTCATTGGGTGGGAATCTTCCATGACCCTCATCTTCATGCTGGAAGTTACTTCCCCAGTTGGGTTTCTACCTGTATTTATTGTTATGTCAAGGGAAACTAGCAGGATGCAACCCCCCCTTTTCATTTTCAATCCTTTGCTGACATAGCTGAGAGATTAAATTAAAAACAAATCATGATCTCAACAATCCTGACAACAATCCTGTAAAAGAAAATTGCTATATTTATCCCAATAATACAATATTTCAAGGGATGGGGGGTGACAAAAATACCTTGAGTTAGCTTTGCTTTGAAGACCTGAGGATTGAAAAGCAGGATATCCTGTCCTTATATATAAACGTGTTTTCACATGGCAATGTTCTATGCTTGCCAAAATCAGTTGGCTCTGTGATATGTCAGTCACAAGGTGTCTCTATCCACTGGCTGCGTTGCCTGAGTTCTCTCCCACCCACTGCAGCCTAGGCCACTCTTCTCTGATTGGGCCAGCGTTTCAAGGTCATTTGCATATGAAAGCTGATTGGACTTCACTCCATTCCACACCTCAAACTCCCCCCCCCGCAGGACAGTTGGAACTGTCAGTTGCACATGTGACCTGGTGTATTCTGAGGTAAAATATGTCGTCACCCACAACACATCACTTCCCTTTCAAAAGAAACAAATCCAATAACACAACCATGCCACACCACAAAAAAGACAGATTACACCACAAGCAGAATACCACAAGGCAAAAAATGATAGGAAAAGGTGCCAGCAGTCACCCCATTACTGCCACAGATATGTACCTGAGAGTGCTTCAGAGGATGGTATGCAGGTCCCAGGTTCATGTTATAAAAGCTGCCTGGGGGATTATGGACCATTCACAGACTTTCCACCTTAACATACCTCACAGGGTTGTTGTGCGGATCATTCAGAGGAGAGGAGAATGATGTCAGCTGCTTTGGTTCCCACTGTAGGGAAAGACAGAACTTTGCTTAGGAAGAGGCTGCTGAGAGGGGAGGAGATAAAGTTGCCAACTTTAGGTATGTAGATTCCTGGAGATTTGAGGGGTGGAGAGGTTTGAGGAGGGGTGGGACCTCAGACCAGTACAGTGCCATAGTCTCCACCCTCCAAACAAGCTATTTCCTCCTGGGGAATCATTGTTGCCAATCTCCAGGGGATGGCTGGAGATCACTTAGAAATATAACTGCTATCCAGGATGGAGGGGGGAGGAGATGAAAAGCTGACATCAGAAGGGAAGATAAAGGTAGGTTGATGGTTGGCTGGGAAGGAGATAGGATTGCCAACTCCAGGCTGGGAAATTCCTGGAGATTTGAGGGGTGGAGTCTGGAGAGGATGAGGTTTGAGGAGGGATGGGACCTCAGACAGGTACAATGCCATAGACTTCATCCTCCAAACCAGTCATTTCCTTTTGGGGAACTATTGTTGCCAATCTCCAAGTAAGAGCTGGAGATCACTCAGAATTACAACCGTTCTCCAGGACGGAGGGGGGAGGAGATGGAAAACTGAAGTCAGAGGGACAGATAAAGGTAGGTTGATGGTTGGCTGGGAAGGAGATAGGGCTGTCAATTCCAGGTTGGGAAATTCCTGGAGATTTGAGGGGTGGGGCCTGGAGGGTGGGGTTTTGAAGGGCTGCCAATCTCCAGAATTACAACTTCTCTTCAGATGACAGAGATCAGTTCCTCTGAAGAAAATGGTAAGGTCTGTGTCATTATACCCTGCTGAGGTTACCACAGCAAATTGACGGTGAGTGCCCAAGACCAGGGCACCCACCCAGAGCCTCTTTCTAGAGCTTGTTGTATGTATTTCCACAATGGGCCTTATTCCTAGTAAATTTAATAAATAAAATTATCTGTGAGGGGTACCTAAAAAGCTATAGGCCCCTCACCAGGCTTCTAGCTAGGTTTTTCCAGGTTTTTTTAAAAAAATTTAAAGCAGGCTTAAACTTAAATTCATTTGGATGCAATTTCCCCACTCACTCTGAAGCCCCCCTCCCTCTGGGCCCAGGGACGTAACTGAATTACACGCAGTAGTCTGCAGCAGATCCTTCTGAACCGAATCACTCACAACCCAACTTCTGAACCTGCCAAAGGGGCACAGGGTGTTTTCCCTGGCTGGCTCTGATGGCTCTGTGCAATGGCACTGGTGGGAGGGACAGCAAGGCGAGAGAGAGTGTGACGGCAGGCAGGCAGGCAGGCTGGTGGGCAACAAAAAGGAGCCTTCTCAGCAAGGAGAGGGAGCAGCAGTGGGCTGGGGTTTGTTGTTGGCATGGCTCATTGTGGCACAGAACGGGAGTGTGCCTCTTTAAAAAACTGGGAGAAAATCCTGTGGGCCTGTGACTTTAAGAAAGGGGGCAGAGCCCCAAATAGCACCACCATAGCTATGGGCCTTAATGAGGGAGACCCAATGAATCAAAGCTTGTGTTGTGGTTGGGGACTGAGTACTAGCAGAGGAGTGTTTGGATTTAGGCCTTTGGAAAGAAAATTGGCATGCATAATACCCAATATATTTCTTTCTGACAGTTTTAGTAGCTTGATTCTGAAAAGTTTAAGTAAACACCTATGAGTGAAATTAGTGGGTTGTTTTTAGTGAATCACAGGAAGTGATGTGTTTCAGATTGTTATTACATTCTGGAGCTTTTCTGAAATGCTGAACAATTTTCTGCCAGTGACCATTTGGAGAAATTTATAAAAAAGAGATTTTTTTTTTACTATTTTCCCTAATTCCAATCTGTTATTCATGCCATCCGTTGGTGCTCCTTCCCAGGGGTTGCATTTTCCCAACTCACTGTGTGTGTTGTGTATGTATGTGTATGAGGAAGGTTTTAGTAAAAAGGACAGTGCTTGCTTTAACAGCAAAATATGCAGAATACTTTAAAAGCATTTGTTATTTTTATTCCATAATAGTCTGAATATATGTGCTCCTAATGGTGCCTGTGACTGCAGTTGCACCCAATCTCAGCACGGTACTTTGCAAAGAAAGGAAGTTTCAGGCAATGGTGAAAAGGGGTTGACATCAACACAGTGACCATGGAGACACTGGTATCATTGATGGTAACATGGTATTTGACTATCACTGGTTGGATGAATCACAAGATCCATGGACTACATGATGAGCAAATCAAAATGTAAAATAGAACCCTATTTGCTTATGGTATGACATTATGATACATGATTTAAATCCCCCCTCAGCCCTCTTAATCATCCTCTCACTCAGAAACTTTGGCAAAACTGAACTACTATAAATTTGAACAAATAAATACGAGTCTGCTTTCTGAAATCCAGGCTGCTCTTGAGAAAATCAACACTTTGGTCTGGTCTACCAAGTCACGGAGTCACCTAGGAAACTTGGCTCAACTCACTGAATGGCCTGCCTAAACGTAATTATTCAACCATCTACAATCAGGTGCATGCTGATCCCCAGAAATGATCTTCTGACCATTTGTGTGCATCTTGCTCAGACAGCTATTGAATGCATGATCATGCTGTACTTCTGAGAGGCTTTCCCCCCCCTCTTTTGCAACTAATCCTTCTGTACGTGCCATCCCTTACCAAAAGGCACAGGTTACTTTTGTTTTCTGGGGGACAGGATGCTCACCATGCTGAAGCTCTTTCAGTGACTGCTTGTCAAGGGGGCCTAGCTGCCCCACCTAATGTCTGCTGGTTGCTTGCTGGCATGCTTCCTCCTGTTTCAGGGCCATACTGGACAGAAACTAACATGCTCCTGAACAATGCATACTAAAGGGTCTGGCTCCAAACTGTCTAAGAGACCAGCCAAGCATATACCTGGACACCTTTTCATTAAAGATGTTTTATTCACCTCAGCTTGATGGAGAGAAAAGCTTATTTGCTTGAAGTCCTCCTTCGTTGATGCTGAGTGTATACAACCATGAGTATGTAGTTTGTATGGCTGCCAACTCCAGATTGGACAATTCCTGGAGATCTTGGGTGGTGCCTTAGGGGAGTGGAGCTTAAGGAGACAAGGAGCTCACTGGGGAAGTGCGTCCACCCTCTGAAGGTGCCATTTCCTCCAAGGAAACTGATCTCTGTAGTCTGGAGATAAGTTGTAACCTACGTTCCCTTTAAGCTGCACTAGGCTGTGCTGGGGCACCGATTTCCCCTGGCCAGCGCAGCAATTTTTACCACAGCACAGGGGTGGGAGGTTCCCTTCCCAGTGGCCATGCAACATGGATCCATTCGCTCAGGCAGCACAGAAACACAGCAGTATGCTTTGTATTAACTATGCAACTCAACACGAAGGATTTCAGCAACAAGTGATTTCAGCTTTATTGTAACAGCAAACTTCAACTCGGAACACGCAACAACAAGTGGAGCACAGCTCCCTTTTTAAACCATCCCGGGCTGTCAAAGCCACACCCATAACAAGTTAAAGACCAATAACAATACAGGATAAAGGCCAATCAGGACTGTTCCCTCTTTGATACATATTTACATGGTGATTGGTTATTTACACAAGGTTTCACAGAAACCAGCCAATAGAATGTGACAGATTACAATCCATATTCAGCCTGAAGCTTAACATAGGAAAGCATAGGATGGATTCAAGCTTCAGTACATAAAAACTCCTCCCCCCTAAGATGGAGCATTACCTTGCCATACAAAGTCCTTGAGATAGGAGGGGGCACAATGGCTTCTCTGTGACCGGCGCAGTGGTCTCTGCTCCTGAGGTGTTGGAGCGGCACAGTTGTCAAGGACCCTGGTGACCTCACTCGCAGGAGAGACAGGGGGAACAAGGGCAGGGGTCTCAGGTTCTGGAGTTGGGGTCTGCCCAGACTCCTGTTCCCATTCAGCAGCACTCACCTCCTCTCCAGGAGGCCCCTCCTGCCCGATGGGGACCAGCTCAGGTTCAGGCTCCAACTCTAGGCTCGAGTCTGCCCACCGCTCCCTGAGCTGGTCTATGTGGCAGCGTACATCCCGTCCATTGGTTAGCCGTACCACATACAACCTGGACCCTGCGACCTTGGTGACTATGGCCAGTAGCCACCGTTGACCCTCCACGTAGTTGCGGGCAAACACCCTGTCCCCACAGACAAAAACACTCCCCTGTGCCTGGGTCTCTGACCGCTGCTTGGATTGGTCCAAGTCTCAGTGCAGGCGGTCTAAAAGAGAAGCCAGCTTTCTGCCCATAAGTAATTCAGCCGGGCTCCTCCCTGTGGCTGAGCAGGGAGTGATATGTTGCCTCAAGAGATAGGAGGCGATCTTCTGCCCCCAATCCCCACACGTTAGGCACCCAAGTGAGTCCTTAGCCATCCGTACCATCCGCTCTGCCTGGCCGTTTGAGGCAGGATGGAATGGGGCCGAAGTCAGATGGCGGATGAGGTTGTCTGTTAAGAACCTCTCAAATTCTGTGGACACGAACTGTGGTCCGTTGTCCGAGACCACACAGTCAGGGAGCCCTTGGGTGGCAAACAATTTTTGAAGGGCGTTGATAACTGCCCCTGACCCTGTCAATCGCATATTTACAATTTCAAGCCATTTTGAAAATGCATCAACAACAATAAGGAACATTTGTCCCTGGTAGGGACTTGCAAAATCGATATGGAGGCAGGATCACAGCCTCCATGACGTCTCCCATGGTTGAACAGGAGCCTGAGGTGGTTCAGGGCGAGATCGTTGACACGGCATGCAACGCTTTACGCACATCTCTATGTCATCGTCCAGTTTGGGCCACCAGACATACCCTCTCGCGAGGGCCTTCATATGGACCATGCCTGGGTGGCCCGCATGCAATGCCTCTAATTCTTTCTCCCTCAATTTGGCGGGAATCACCACCTGACTCCCCCAAAGCAAACAACCCTTTGACACCGACAGTTCATTTTGGCGCGAAACATAGGGTTTGAATTCTGGTAGTAGTTTTCCCGCCAGCCACCCCCTCCATGCCCAATTAAGGACATGGGCGAGAACAGGGTCCTTTGCCAACACAGCGGCAATGTTCGAGGAGGTAACTGGTGCCTCCAGGAGTTCATCAAGGGCCAAAACGTCCAAGACCTAGTCACTGACAGTGTCTGTAGTCAATGCAGGGCAACGGCTGAGGGCGTCAGCATGCCCGATAGCCTTTCCAGGCCTATGTTCGAGTTCAAAATCATAGGCAGAAAGAAAAACTGCCCACCTCAACATCCTAGGTAAGAGAATGTTTGGGGTTTGCTGGTCCGGTGAAAAGATGCCCGGTAGCAGTTTATGATCTGTGACAAGGAGGAACTGTTGCCCATACACAAAGTCATGAAACTTTTTAACTCCCGCAATCAGGGCGAGGTCCTCCTTGTCGATCTGGGCGTAGTTTTTCTCTGCGGCCGTCAGGGACCATGAATAAAAGGCAATCGGCGCCTCGGTGTCATCCAGCATCAGGTGACTCAGCACAGCGCCCACCCCATAAGGGGACGCGTCGGCAGCTAACACCAGCAGTTTTTCTTCATCAAAGTGCGTGAGCACAGCACTGGATGACAGCAGCTCTTTAACTGCTGCAAATGCCTGCCTTTGCCCCCCATTCCCACTTGATGTTCTTATGCAACAGGGCGTGCAGCGGTTCCTCCACTGATGCCTCGTGCGGTAGGAATGAGTGGTATAAATTAACAATGCCTAAGAACAATTGCAGCTCTTTCTTTGACTTAGGTGGGGGCACGTTCTTAATGGCGGCAACTTTGTCAGGCGTGGGGTGGACCCCATCTGCATCTATGAGGAATCCCAAAAATTCAACCTGCTTAACACCAACAAAGCATTTTGAGCATTTCACTCGCAACCCGACTTCTTTGAAGTGACCCAACACTGCTCGCAGTCGAGCCATTAACTCTGATTCATCAGTGCCAGCTATCAGTACGTCATTAAAGTATGGTACGACACCAGGTAGCCCTCGCAGGAGCCCTTGGAAGATACCAGGGGCAACATTTACCCCAAATTGAAGGCGTTTGACCCTAAAAGCCCATTTGTGGGTTACAATAATTTGTGCATCAGCAGTTGCGTTGACCACAGGCAGCTGCTGATATGCGTGCGCCAGGTCTACCTTAGCAACACTTTGCCTCCCCCAGCGATGCCAACACATGGCTGATCACAGGCACTGGGTAGGAGTGCTGCCGAAGAGCCCGATTTACAGTACATTTGTAATCGGCGCAGATACGCACTGAACCGTCAGCTTTTACAGGCGTTATGATGGGTGTTTCCCATCTACCATAGGGAACAGGCTCCAAAATACCCTGGTTGACCAGCTTTTCCAATTCAGCCTCTATTTTGCCTTCAAGGCTAGAGGCACCTTACAGTACTTCAGTCGGATGGGCTGAACTGAAGGATCTAACTCAAAAGTCACTGGGGGACCGGTGTACTGACCGAGCCCTTCCTCAAACACTTCAGGAAACTCACTATACAATGAGTCCCTTTTTATTTGGCATATTTGGTTTACACTGGTAATAGCAATGCCCAGAGCCTCAAACCAGTCAAGGCCCAACAAACCAACCCATTCGCCCTCTGCAACCAGGAGGGACAGCTCGGCTCGCCGATCTTTGAATTCAACACAGAAGCTTGCCTTCCCCACCAAGGGAATGCACCTGCCCTGGAAATCGGTCAGGTGGGTGGAGACTGGAGACAACCGATGATGGCTCCGGTGAGGGAACAAGCACTGCCATGTCTGCGTTGAGATGACCGTGACGGATGATCTGAAGTCCAGTTCCATTGTGCAGGGCACACCATCCAGACGAAGCGTGACATGGATCTTCCGGCTGGGTTTGTCACCAGTGGCCAGGACCGTGGATGGGCAACAGCAAGTGTTGGTCTGATGACAATCGGATGCCTTGTCGCCATCTCGGGCACGAACCTTGGGGTCTGCACGTCGTGTAGACGGTGGAGACTTCTTGGCCGCTCGGCAGACTCAGGCCAGATGACCTCGCTTACCACAGGAACGACAGATCAGCTTTTTCATCCAACAGAGGTCTCTCTCATGTTTACCGCCACAGCCAGCACAGGAACGCATTGCTGCAGTTCTCGGTCTGGTCCACGTTGGGCGTGTCTCCCGAGTTCTGCACACGCCGTCAGCTTCACTGTCGGACTCACTGGTGGACTATTGGTGAACTGCAAGCTCTTTACCAACCAGGGCCTGCCACTGTCGAACCTCCGGAGTCAATCTGTTAGCAGCCTCTGCAGCAACGGCCTCAGTGGCAATAGCCTCTGCGGCAACAGCCTACCACAGCATACGTAGGTTCTGTGTGGGCAAACAGGCGCCGTTGAAGGCATTCGTCCCGTAGGCCACACACCAGGCAGTTGAGGAGGGCCTCTTCCAAGTTGGTGAATCCACATGGCCGGGCCGCTTTTTGCAAGGCTGTGATGAATTCGGCTATCAATTCCGAGGGCCCCTGGCACCGCTTGTAAAAAGCGTGCCGATGTGTGATTTTCGACGGTTGCGGCGAGAAGTGGCCTTTGAGCTCGGCCATGATATCAGCCCATGTAGCCGCACTGAGCTTGGTGGGAGCGACCAGGGACCAGGTAACGTTGAAGACGGCCTTGCCTCAGGGGCTCAGGAGCGTTGCCTTCTTCCTCGCCTCATCAGAGATCTGGTTCGCTTGGAGGTGAAACTCAAACCGTACCAGGTAAGAGTCCCAGTCCTCCATTGCCGGGTCGATTGCTTTGAATGCTGGGTTGACGGCCATCTCGACTGGTGGTGCGACCACTACTGCTTGTGGAGCTTCAGCCGGCTCGGCCGGGTGTGTGTCCTCGTCTGCTGTTACTGCGTCAGTTCAGCGGGGCTGCCTACCCGCTTTTAGCATCCCATTCTCGTCACCAATTGTTAAGTATGCAACTCAACACGAAGGATTTCAGCAACAAGTGATTTCAGCTTTATTGTAACAGCAAACTTCAACTCGGAACACACAACAACAAGTGGAGCACATCTCCCTTTTTAAACCATCCTGGGCTGTCAAAGCCACACCCATAACAAGTTAAAGACCAATAACAATACAGGGATAAAGGCCAATCAGGACTGTTCCATCTTCGATACGTATTTACATGGTGATTGGTTATTTACACAAGGTTTCACAGAAACCAGCCAATAGAATGTGACAGATTACAATCCATATTCAGCCTGAAGTTTAACATAGGAAAGCACAGAATGGATTCAAGCTTCAGTACATAACACTTTGTGTTTCCTAATCTGGGCTGGCCCTGCCTCCCCTCAGCTGGGGTTTGCTTGCCCTGTGAAAGGGGGTGCTGCTACCCACCCTGGCAGTCCTCTGCCTTGTGCTCCTGGAGATACCCTGGCCCAGAAGGAGGACTGCTCTGTTGCCCAGCTTCTGCCCTTCCTGAGGTGAGTTGCCTGGGTGTTTGTTTTATTTTGGGGTGGGGGTGGGGAGCTGGCCTCAGCAGCGTGCTAGAGGCGATCTGGTGTGTTATGGTGCTTTGCAAAGTGACTCTATGTGCCCTTAAACCTGGGAGGTTAAGTAATACAAATATGTTCCATATAAATATAAATAAGTTTAATATAAATATATGGCTTGTAATACAAATGATAATAGTTTATATGTTGCTTATATGTTTGTACACTTAAATACATTTTTTTTAAAAATGTCAGCCCGCTCACAGTTGTTATTTTTTCTTTTTCCCAAAATGGTTTTATTCATTTTACATTAACAACAAGATTAACAACAGGATAGGTGTGTATATATATAGCCTGCATATATTATTTTATACATACAAATAAATATAGCTCAATATAGTCTAGTCTAAGGATGCTGTTTTCCAATGTCTTACAAGTCAAACCTTATGACATGAGAGCTTAAAGTCTAATCTAAAAAGTCTAAAGAGTGATACTTTCCATTACATGCTGTCCGTACAGTATGTCTATAATACCTTTTGAGATTGCTAAATGAGGTAAAGGGTGTTTATTACATCAGGTATTGTTCCTTTAGTGGTTGTATTGTTCCTTTAGTGGTTAGATGTGCTAATATGGGAGACCATAAATGTGTAATATCATTGTGTTCACCTTTAGATATGTTTTGTTTCAGAATGTCTGATATTTTTTCCATTATGTATATATTCCAAAGTTTTTTGGATTTCCATGTAGATGCTATTGTGGTTTTGGCTGCAAATAGTAAAAGCTGTTTCTTTTCCTTTGTGTAGTGGATAAGGCGGTTTCCTCTCTGAGATTTAGAAGTAGCGCTTCCGGGGATTTACCTGTCTTATGTTTAGTTCTGATCCTTATTTCTTCTATTATTTTGTCCCAGAAGGATGCTACTACAGGGCAATCATACCAGCAATGTATGTAATTGCCTCACAATTTTAACGCTCACACCACTTTTGGCTCACAGAGTAAAATTTCTGCTCACGAGACTGCACACCTTAGAGGGAACATTGGTTGTAATGCCAAAAGAACTCCAGGCCCCACCTTGAGTTTGGCAACCCTATCTGTATGGACTTCCTTTCCTGTGAAATGACTTCCTTTCCTGTGAAATGTCAGTTATTAACATTAAAGAGCAACTTGCTGTTGCAGGCGGGATTTGCGTTAGGGCCTCCACTGTTTCCTCAACAGCCATGGTAGGGAAAAACAACACAACACTTTTTAATGTTAAAGAACATGCCAGAGATCTGATCATGGAATTCCCATGTAATAGCTAATTCATCCCAAAGACCACAAAGAGAAGGCAGTTTCGAATTGGGGTTTGCAAGAAGAAAGCAGGATGGTGATGCATAGGTGAAAGGTCACCAGTATAACTTTAAATGGGGGGGTTAAAGACTGGTCTTTGGATGTTCTGTTCACAGCCTGTTTTCATAGCTGAACTGGCACAGATAAGCATGCTAGCAAATCAAAGCCTGTTTCAAACTCTCTTGTCCTTCTACATCTACTCTGCCTCCCTCCTCCTCTCTCCTCTTTTTGTGCCTTCTTCAACTGGGGCAAATTAATGAATTGCCTTATAGCTAAGGGTTACCAACCTCCAGGTGAGGTCTGGAGATCTGGAATTACAACTGATCTCCAGATGACAGAGATCATTTCCCCTGGAGGAAATGGCTGTTTTGGAAGGTGGACTCCAGGGCATTATACCCCAAATCCTGCCCCACCCACAAAAACTCCAGGAATTTAACAACATGTAGCTAGGAACCCTAAGCCCCTCATCACCCAGTGAGCTTCGTGGATAAGTGTTCTCCCCAGCCCTAGCGCATTGTGGCCCTAGGTAGGAAGAACTATATATATATATATACTATGTAAACCGCTCTGAGACCCCTCGGGGTCTGAGCGGTATATAAATTGAATAAATAAATAAATAAATAAATAAATACACACCAGTGACAGGAAAATCACAGCCTGATTTTTAACACACTGATTCAGAAATGTCCAACTTCATTCATTGGATTTAACTTCCTAGCTGAAGATGTCCATTGCATTTTAATCCTACCTTTCTCCAAGGGGTTCAGGACAGAAACTATGAATCTCACCTTCCTAATTTTATTCTTACAGTTACGTTGTGAGCTAGGCCAGTGTGTCCTTCTTGCAGATTCAAAGTCCCACCGGACTGATTGGTCAGTAAGGAAAAGATATTCTCACTGGGGTAAAAAGAGGTTTCCTGTCTTATTTATTTATTATATTTTAATGTCACTTTTCAGCCCAAACTGGAGGCCAAAGAGGCTTACGGGGATTTTAAAAATCACATTAAAATTCAGTGAATGTATTAGGAAAGCAAGAGTAAAGCAGAAGAGAAGCAGTTAGTAAAAGTATTGCATGTTCCTGCTGTTTTAATATTTATGCACCAAGAAGAAATGACCTACATTTTTAACTGGAGGGGTTAATGCAGTAAACCAAATTACTGCACAAATCTTGATATGTCAAGAAATATTTTACAATAGGAAGAAAGGCTGAAATCAGAGTGTGGATAAGAACAACCAAGCAGGATGAAAGAGAGAAATCTTCTTGTGTCCGCAGGAACTTTTTTTGTGCATATTAAATGGTTTGAAGTGACAGCAACACTCAAGTGGATTGTGGGGTTTGCTCTTACAGGGACATATGCTTAACCCGGGCACAGTCATGAACAACAATGGTTGGAACCAGATTTGCAGTCTGCTAGTGAATGCATTCAGGCTTGTGGAAAATTGTGTTCCTCATTCCCCAAAAGTAATTCCCTATAATTCTTGAAAGCATGCATCCTTTCTAGTTGTATATTTTAGCCTTGTTCTGATAATAATGAAAACTATGAATCTGGAGCTGTTTTCCTATAAATGTATGACCTCAGAAGTATGACAGCAAAAATTTCACCCAGTGGTAGCTTTTTCCTATCACAAATAATTAAAGAAATGGACTCCAAGCCCTATATCCCTCTATTATTATATTCATGTATATATTTCAAGATTCTCTTACTAAGGACAGCGACCTTAGTGGGGTACAATGCTATAGAGTCTACCCTCCAAAGCATCCATTTTCTCCATGCAAAATAATCTCTGTAGCCTGGTGATGAGCTGTAATTCTGGGGGATCCCCAGGTCCCATCTGGAAGTTGGCATCCCTGACACACCACCATGGCTGCTTTGGAGGGTGAACTCTATGGCATTATACCCTGTATCCCAAGGCTGCCACAGGATTTTGCCTAAAGTAAAATCTGAAGCAGATTTGGAAGCTCCTCCTCATGTGAGATATGTTAATGTGAACTCTGGGAGAAACCCAGCGCAGTCCTAAACTGAGTTACACCCTTCTCAGTCCATCGAAGTCAATGGGCGTAAAAGGGTGCAACTTTGCTTATGATTACAGTGTTGTCAGGCTTCGTAGAGGCTGGTTTACAGCAATCAAACACAAACACAAGAAAGAAAAGCAGCCACTGCTCCCTCATGTAAACAAGACTCCTCCTGTTGTCTTTATCACCTGCTTCCAATGGCACCTGAAATACTACACCAGGAAGCATTCATACATCACATCTGGCCATAACTGTAAAAACACAGTGGAATCAGAGTTCCAGGAACTTCGTACTCTTTTTGCTCTGGTGTGAACCCAAACGTGATGTGGAAAGCTGTTAGAGAAACAGAACGCTAATTATACTGTTTCATTTTGGCTTCACCTCACTTTGGCGCCAAGCTTTTTGGCTGACCCAATGCCATGGTAATAGCAACTGAAGTTTGACATTCACGAGAGACATCTCGGGGGCATTACAAAACAGTCACTGAACTCAATGGGAGGTTGGCTGAGCAGGAAAGTTCTCTGGCTTCAAAGATCCTTGGGTGGAACGTAAGTTATTTTAAACCCATAGACATCAAATGACCTCTTGCTTTCTATACAAGTCATGTGATCCAGATGGTGCCGCATCTGGTCAGCAACTAAATGCAGAGGGAAAATCCCATCTGTGGAATATACAGCAAGTCCCTTTTCACTTCAGGCGTTCTGGAGCATATTTTGAGAGGCAGTTATGCAATGAAGAAGGTGGGCCAAGAGACTGTTCACTCCTTCCATGCTCCAAGAATGGCTTTGGCCCTTGGACATCTGAATCAACTCAGAAGGAGGCAACTGGCAGAAACCATATCCTTCTCCAAAATAACAAGAGCACATTCCTGCTGACAGCACTGGAGTCTAAAGTTCTCCATTTACCCAAGGCCAACTCTGGTAACCTTTACACACTTTTTGGTTGGCTTTGATCAGAGCTTCCCAGCAATACAGACAGAGGCTGAAGCATGGCCTCCAACTCTGGCTTCTAAATTTTGTTCCAAGTTTTCACCATAGTCATTAGGTGAGGAGAAATGTCAGTGAGTTAAGCTCATAAAAGATGAGCAGGTTAGGGTTGTCAGCCTCCAGGTGGTTAGCAATATATGAGAGATCACAGGAAAAGCAGTTAAGAATAACCAAAATACAGCCGTGATATAATTACTCAGTATAACACTGTATAATTAATTATATTGTTTACCCAAGCACATTCATACAAACATTTACATGCAAAGAGTATAACAAATAGTTTTAAATAAGTAAAGTGCTCATGCCAAAGTTCAGCTCTAATTATTTCCTTATCAGTTTCTTCTTATGTATGTTTAATCCAAATGTAGCAACTGTCAAGGCTCCCAAACAGGTCAGCTAAAGATTCCTGTTTCTTTCCTTTCTCAAGGCAAACCTGGGAATATTTCATTGGATGTCCCTTGAGTTCTAAGTTTACAAGAGAATCAGTATTTCCTGCATGTGGATAACTACAATCTCAGGAAGAAGACAGATCTTGATAGGCTAGCTTCATCCTGATACTCTAGCTTTCAGTGGTCAGGTAAGGAGTACAAATATAACAGGGCTTTACCATATCCTTTTTCTTGGTGTTTGAGTGGGTTGTCAGTGGGCTTGCATTCTGAAAGAATACTATACGATAGACATGTTCCATTATGCTCCTTTGTCACATTTTGGAAAAATGAGCCTTTTTGAGTTTCGAGATAATCCTGTTGTTCTCTGTTTGTTTGTTTGATTCATTCTTCCCTTATTGTCTCTTCCTAGTGACTGAAACAGTATGGCTCTGAACTGAGAGGAGCTGGTTGTCACTTGGAAACTGTGAAATCAAATATCACGCCTGGGTTCCATGAATGTTCTGTAAAGTCAGTTTGGTGTAGTGGTTAAGTGTGCGGACTCTTATCTGGGAGAACCGGGTTTGATTCCCCACTCCTCCACTTGCACCTGCTGGTGTGGCCTTGGGTCAGTCACAAGCTCTGGCACAGCTGTTCTCTCAAGGACAGTTTCTGTCAGAAGTTCTCTCAGCCCCACCTACCTCGCAGGGTGTCTGTTGTGAGGAGGGGAAGGGAAAGGAGTTTGTAAGCTGCTCTGAGACGCCTTTGGGCAGTGAAGGGCGGGGTATAAATCCAATCTCTTCTTCTCTTCTCTTCTTAAATATTGTTTTTAATACTTATACATATGTATATATATGTGTGTGTGTGTGTATATATATATATATACACACACACACACACACACACACACACACACACTCTCTCTCTTTATAGCATTATGTGCAACAGTGATGGATAGCTTGTGGGGCAGGGGGTCACCCAAGTGATGAGACAGAAATATGTGGAAAGAGGATAAAGTAAAGCATCCAAAATTCTCTGTCATTCTTGGAGCTCAATTGGTTGTTAGATCAGCCAAGTTGGACTGCAGTTGCATAAAAGCTGGAGTTTGGGCAGTAACTCTTGCCAACTTACAATTTTTGAATGCAAAAATGAAAGAGAAGGACAACAGCTGAGGCATGCTTCTGCTCTTTGGGAGGGCATGGTTGTTTTTCTTCTGGATTTTAATCAACACAGCCTCACTCTTTGAGTTCACTGTTGCAGCAGGTAGTGATGGCCATTAGTTTAGCTGGCTTTAAAAACGGGATCAGGCCAATTCAAGGAAGACATGTCCATTAATGGTTCTTAGCCACAATGCGTTATTAGAACCTTCATGGTCAGAGGCAGTACCAGCAGTGCTGGAGCTGTGGATGTTAAATGCCTACCAGTGTTGCCCTATAAACAGTCAGTTAATTTTAGTCTAAGCTAGCTGAAATCAGTGGCTAAGACTGGAGTAATTCTGCATAGGATTGCATGTGAGTCATTATAACAATATGCTGTTGCAATATAGATATGTATCTATGGCAGCAGCATCGGTCACACTCTGTGAAGATGTTTTTTGGCTTTTCCAAAATGCAGTTTGAAATACTATGACTAGCTGCAATTGAGGTTCCAATCAAGACCAAGCAGGGAATGCAAAAGGGCTATGGAGGGCTCCAAAATACTGTCTGCAGAGCTGAGAAGCTACCATCTACACCCAGCTGTTTAATGGCTACAGCTGAAAATGACCCCTGAGCTATTTCTAGGTCCTTATTCTTTTCCTTCTCCTGTTCCTTGGGAGCACATGACAAATAAAGATGGCAAACACAGGGGGTAGGGAAGTGAAATTTTCCTTGTACATATGTGAGGGGGCTGCATGTATATGACGTGGGGTTCCCAGACCCTCCCAGTGGAGGTGGGGGTCCCCCACTGCCAAGCACCACCGCCCCACCACTGACCAGCTGGCTGGCAGGGGGGAACTTACACCAAAGAAGAGGGAGATCCATCCAATGTGCAGCGACGTGTCTACATCACTGCCTATGTGGCCTGGAAATTATGTCATCACATCCAGGTTGTCGGGGCAATGCTCTGGTATTTGGGCAAAAACTGTGCTGGCTCAGTCGGTCACCATGGTTACCATGCACTGGAAACTGGATACGCAGTCCAAAATCAAGTCAAATAACAGTACCGAAGGTCAGAAAGCTGGGAAATCAGTCCAAGGTTGCAGGAGCAGGGAGCGGCTGCTACAAGCCAGGATCAGGTCCAAGCAGGCACGGTTGCTTCCATGCTGAGGCAGGTGCGTGGGGGTGTTTATGACTAGGTCCTCCCTTCCCAGGGAGTCAGTCTGCCAAGACTCATAGTCCCTCACGTTGCCTTTGCAAGAGCTGCAGTCGGGCACTCTTCCTTTGCTCTTGCACATCTAGTCTGGGACACTCAGGAGAACTAGGTGGCAATTCTGGCCTCGGGGTGTCTCCAGCAGGGGGTGCTGGGCCAGGCTCTGGATCAGTCTCTCCCTCTGGCTGCATCTCTTGTGCAGCTGCTGGGGCCTCTACTCCCTCAGGTGCTGTTAAAGGCTTCCTCTGCTGGGCTGACTCCAGAGGAGGCTGGGTTGCTCCATGCTTCTTCCTCATCTGCGGAGCAGTCAGCCTCAGCAGAGCCAGTACCCACAACACAAACTCTATGGTAGAAACCAAATTTACCATAGAGTTTTTGCTCAAATACCAGAGCCTTGCTCTAACATCCTGGACGTGATGATGTCACTTCCAGATCACAGGGTCAGTGATGCAGACATGTTGCTGCATGTCGGATGGGCATCCCTGCTGCACTCCCATCTCCTGCCAATTGCCAGGAGGGAGCTGGCAACCTTAGTATAATATTTATTATGTATTTATTTATTAGATTTTTACCCCGCCCTCCCAACAAGGCCGGCTTAGGGTGGCTTACACAACCAGTATAAAACACTGCAATATGACAATAAAATCTACAATATAAAAGCCATCAGTACACAATTTAAAACTATAAACATTACAACATATTAACATATTAAAGTGCCATAATGAGAAGCTGTTTGTATTGGCTCTTATACAGAGAATGCAGAAGAGTCCTGGGCTTAAGTCTGAGGCCTACTAATGCTCTCCTGGCATCAGTTGGTTCTCCGTTTGTCATTCTCCCCTCCCCAGCTGCAAAGTTAGTTGGCTTGGGAAGGCGGAGCTGATAGCGTGGCTCATAACAGGGTTATCTGCACCACCACTACCCCGGTTGTGATTTCACCAACTTTACTATTTAATTTCTGTGCAGCAAAGTTAATGCTTATAGTTGTACAAAGCATGGAACTGTTCTGAACCACCCCCCATTACTGTGCTGTTTGTGTTCTCCTTTTATGGCATGTTTCCTTTCTTCCATTTCTCCATCCCTTCTTTCTCAACTTCTGTGACCTTATTCTGAAATTATGAGTAGGTTCATAGGAACTTGCTGGTTTTCTTGCTGAACCAGGTTGTAGACACCACCCCCAAAAGAGACATCAGCTTGTACAAGGTTTCATACAACATGCATCCATGTAGATGTTCTTCCTGGACTCCATCTTGTGGACTAATGGGAAGCAATTCTAGGAATGAGAACCTGCAGAAACATGCAATGACTGCAACGGATCCCCTATTGCAACTCCAAGGGATGTGCCCTACCTTTATCCCTTTTACAGTGAGATAAGAGACCCGTGTCCTCTCTTTGGATGAGAGAGAGATGGGAATTCAAGGTGGATCTGCTCAAGACAGATCAGATGAGCTTCTGGACTGGAGAAGTTAGCTAAGGGCCTTGAGCCATACCAGTCATTCTAGTCTTTGCGACTTGAATGCCTGTTTTGTGAGTGGCCCATTGACATTTAAGGAGAGCATATTCAACCAACCGTTCCCATTCCTTTTTGTCTGTCATTTCAAATGCGTTGGTTTTAGTTTTCCAAGGTAAGGATTTGCAAGTCCTGTACTAGGGGCTGTCATGTACAGATTCAGTCTGTGCATCACCATGCAGCTCTGGCCAAAGGAATGAGCTGCAGAGAAGGAGATCAGTGAAAAAGACAAGTAGGGATGCCTCGGAACCGCAATAGGACCATGGTGAAAGACATGCTTCATTCATTCATTCATTCATTCATTCATTCATTCATTCATTCATTCATTCATCAGTTCATTCCCAAGGTGGTTTCCAGATGAAGTCTTAGATCCTATGGCATTGTTCCCTTTTTGTTTCTCACTGGCTGCTGCAGAGGCTTTTCTCTGCTGTGGTGCTCACTTCCTCTGCTACTGGCTCTTCTACATGCACAAGATCAATGTTTGAAAAGAGCACTTATGCATGCGGAAGTGCTAGTGGCAGAGGAAGTGAGCACCACAATGAAGGAAAGCCTCTGCCGAGGATGGACAAAAGTGCAAGGGGCACAATGTAATAGGATCCAAGCCTTTTTGCATAAAGTCGCAGTTCAGTAAACAATCAATTCAATGCAGCCATGGAAAATCAATGTACAATGTACATCATCAACAGTAAAAGCCAACTCTCAGCAACAGAAGAACATTAACAGAAGGTTAAAGAGAATAGTTTTGACCTGGTGCTTGGAGCTGAAGAGGTCAGGTGCTTGTGCAATAGCTGTGGGGAAGGTATTTCATAGTGGTGGCAGCAGCAGAAGAAAGGCCTTCTCTGGAGTGGCCACCCACCTTAGTGGAGGAGCCATTCAAAGCAGGACATACACACAGATCTCAGGCATACTCATCTTTCAATTTATTTATTTATTTAGATTTTTAAACCACCCTCCCCTGTAAAGACAGGGCTCAGTGCAGTATACAACAGTAGAATATAATAAATTCATAATTAAAACAATAAAAATAAAAAACACAACAATCAGCCTAAATAGATGACACTCGAAACTTCCAGTTGTGCCTCTGCCTCATGGAGAAAGGCAGGGAGTGGGAGTTCCAGACAGACGGAACCATCGCTGTCCTCAGTCAAAAGCCTGGTGGAACATCTCTGCCTTACAGGCCCTGCAGGACTGCATAAGGTCCCACAGAGCATGGATGTTGTTCAGCACAGAGTTCCACCAGGTTGGAGCCAGGGTGGAAAATGCCCTGGCTCTGGTTGAGAACAACCAGATTTCTCTCAGGCTGGGGGCCACCAATAAGTTCATATCAACCAACCACAGTGCTCTTCTGGGGGGTAAATCAAGAGAGGTGGTCCCTTTGTGCTCAGTGGGTCTTAAATTCAGTGTGTAGGGTCTCCAGTGAAAAGGATCTTGGGTAGCAGGGCTGACCTATCTGTCTGACATCTTGGAGAACTGCCGCCTCTAAGCTTAGGCTTGCCAGTCCCCAGGTTGGAGCAGGGGTCCCCCTGGTTTTCGGGGCTTCTGCCCACTGCTGGCCAGCTGGCCAGCAAGGGAGACCCCATCCCCAACCAGCCACATCCCTGTGTGACTTCCCTGATGGGATGACTTCACCTGGAATTGATGTCATCACGTTGGGATGCTCTGGTTTGAGGGCAAAACTCTATAGTTTTAAGCCAGTTTTACTACAGAGTTTTGCCCTTAAACCAGAGTGCCCCCCATGCAATGTCCCCAGTGTGATGACATCACTTCCGGGGACATCATCACACCAAGGACATCCTGGAATGCCCCCCACAATTCCCCTGCTGGAGTGACAAGAGAACCTGGCAACTCCAGCTAGGCTACCTTGGCCAATGGCCTGACTCTGTATAAGGCAGATTTGTACACTGGTTACAGACCTCCTCTGGTCTTTCTGGCCTCTTCCCTCCTTATCTAACTTCACTTCTGCCTCACCTTCCTGTCAATGTGATTGGAACCATATCTGAGACCTCACAGCCTGCATATAGGCTTTATGACGCAACCATTCAAAGGATTTAACCAGTTTTTCTTCATCTGGGGACCTGAAAACACACAAAGTCACCCTGCTTTCTAGCACAGACTGTTTTTAATCAGTGATGGCAAATGTCATCTCTTCACCCTACCTCACTGGTGACGTCAAATGTCATCTCTTCACCCCTACCTCACTGGTTGATGGCTTCTGTCTACGATCCCCTCAAATTATACTCATATCTACTAGATGGATTCTGGCATGTCACCCTTTAGGTTCAACAAATGTTCCATGACGCAAGCGTTACTTAGTTTCCAGATTGTAGGCAGCTAAATCTAGTTATGCCCCCCTTAAAGGCTTTCTAAAGGGTGAATTATTCAGACCATACCTGTTCCTTCCCAGTTGCAGATAGAAACACTGCAGCTTTACGCGTGACTCTGTATGCATGAGAAGGTAGTCTGATCGGCAAGATCAGCAGGGAAGCTTGACCAAGAAGCTTCTGTAGGAGTCGGGGAGCATCACTGGCTCAGCCTATTTGCAGCATTGCAGATTTATTGAGGGGTGTGCATGTGTGCTAAGTACTGTCATGTCACTTCTGATTTGTGGCAACCCCATGAAAAGGACCTCCAAAGCATCCTGTTGTGTACAGCCTTGCTCTGGTCTTGCAAACTGAGGGGCCGTGGCTTCCTTGAGTGAGTCAATCCATCTTATGCTGGGGCTTCCTGTCTTCCTGCTGCCTTCGGCTTCCCCTAGCATTATTGGCTAGGTAGGTGGGACAATAGAGAGGGCTCTTGAGAACTGCTGTGGTTGAGCCTCAGGTCCCGGGTGCTGCTGCCAGCCCAGCTGCTGTCGCAGTGTCTAGCCTGCTTTTGCACCTGCACCCCTCTGTTGTCATGATTCATCATTTAGGACATGTTCATAACTTAGTGGATTGAATGATCTTCCCCAGGCAGCAGTGAGAATATGCAGCCAGTTTAGAATACTCAGTGAATCAAACTCAGCTTTAGAAGTTAGGCAGGCAAAATGAGCAAGTCTGGGAGACTGGGGAGGCAAGCCATGGAACTTCCGCACTCCATCCCGGCATGATTGGGATAGCCAAAGAAAGCACCTGTTTTGTAAGTATTTTTTTTTCTGTCCAGATGGGGGACAGACACTGGAAAGCAGTGTGAGAATGCATATGCACAGAACATTTGCAACAGAATTTAGAACAACTTTGAGCACTCAGTAAAAGCTGTATCTTTCCCCCAAATATTCAAAGATGTTGTTTGCAACTTGTGATTCCAGTAGAAGGGATTGTGTGTTGCTAAGCTGCAGGCCCACAGGCAGGATTTTGTGGCTTGTGGGACAATTTTTTTTCTGGTGGGGCTGAAGTTCTCAGTGCAGAAAGAAAAGACATTTAGCTAATAGAAAGCTGCTACCAAGATAGATCTCTAAATTGCAAGCTGTCAACCACTTTAGATGACAGTTCTCAGCTGCTGCAAGTTAATCACTTCTGCCAGCCTAAGCCACAATTCTGATAACAAGCCGGCAGATGGGGATGATGACTTTTACAGTCAAGAAAGTTAACACTTAGGGAGAAAAGCTCTCTTAAAGGAGACCAGTTTCTTGACACAGAGTTAGAAGGGATTCTAGAGGTCACCTACTCCAACCGTCTTGCTCAATGTGGGATTTATTCAGCTACAGCACCCCACTCTGCTTAAAGGAGCACGTGGCTTTAAAAATGTTTTTAAATGATTGAAAAAAGCATTTACAGGAGAAATTCTTGTGGGGTTGTGCCTTTAAGAAAGGGGGCAGTGCCCCCAAAAGCCCCACCTTATCTAAGGGCCTGGTAAGCTGGCAGTTCACACCAGGCAAAGATCCACAAGATGTGGCCATTTTTCTTCTGGTGCTTGTAACACAGGAGTTTGTGCTCTTCCAAATGCAGCCTTGCCCAGTCCTGTGGCTTCTCTGATGTAACTGACAACTACACCTTTTGGAGTGGGTGGGTGGTTAGAGTCCTTCCTAATGAGTTCTCTCCCTTCCCATCTCTGAGGCCTGCTTGTGATTAGCAGGGATATTCGGGTTGCATGCATGCTTCTTGCCCATTAACCAACTCCTGGAGCCAATTCAAAGCTGTCTTGCTTTCAGAGAAAGCCATAAAAAATTAGTGGCATTTATAAACTTCAATCTGCTTTTAGAACATAATGTGCCCTCTGCGCTCAAGGGAAAATGTTGCTCTTTGCACAGTGCAGAACAGGGGGAAAGATGTTTTGTCATCAGCTGTCTATTGAGGCTCTTGAAACAAGTTTTACAGCTTTTAATATCTGGTCTATTAACAGTGTAGTGCTTGAGGAGTAAGTAAAACTAAATTAAAAATAAATTAGAATGTATTTAAACTAATTGAAAACTCTTGATGGGGAGTGTTTACAAGAGTGAGTTAGTGAGTCCCTGGTTCAAACCTTAATTTCTCCATTGAAATTCGGGGGTGGTGGTGTTGGATAAACCACCGTCACTGCCACAGCGCCACCCATATCTCCATGACAAAATTAATACTGGCCCTCTTTACAGGACTGTTGTAAGGACTGCTGAGGTGTCGGTGAAATTCATTGACTGCTCAACAAATTCTGTATAAATGCTGTCTTTTAGACATTCTGGAGCTGTGTTGTAGTTACATTGATATTGGATCATACAGTTTGGTAGTGTCATTAATGGCCATAAGCTGGAACAAGTATCCTGTTTTAAATACTTAGGAGTGATGATTCACTCCACAGGGAGCAGACTCACCATGATTACGCAGCATCAAATGGTCAAAAATCTGCACAGGCCATTCTTAGATTTGCACACACCAAGGGAGGCATGTATGTTCCAGCAGCTCTTTGGCTTTTCCAGGCAGAAACATTGCCTCAATTAATGTATGGGACAACACCTGGACCCCCTTCTTCCTACTTTGCCCCTCTAGAAAAAATTCAATCAAGATTTCTGAGAGCTTTATTTCAGGTACCTAACTGTGTGTCTAATGCCAGCCTACGACTTGAGTCAAGGTTGATCAAGGTAGAAGCTAAGGTATGCCTTGCTTCCCTCAACTATTGGTTGAAAATATCTCATAACCCATGGGGTTTAATGGCATTAGTCTTGCAAGACCATTTTCAATCCTCTCGGGAAAAGGCCATTCATCTTAATTTGCAGAATTTGGGTTTCTCTTCTGACTTTGTTCTGCAACTGGGTCTTGACCAAGCAAAATTAATGATCAAACAAAGGGTGTTGGATGTAGAGCGCCAAAGAGACATTAACTATGTTCCAAACTTCCTGACACCAGAGAAACTTAAATATGTAGTTGCCCCGGCACCTTATCTCTCTGTCCTGGAGGTACCCAGTCAACGGAGAGCTTTTACTTTGGCGAGATGGTGAGTTGTCCCCTCTGCAGCCCTAGAGGGGAGATACAAAAAGACTCCCATGGAGGAGAGGATTTGCCTGTGTGGTACTAAAGAGGTGGAAACAGTCAAGCATGTAATGTTTTATTGTTGCTTCTATCAGGAAGCTCTTTTAAATATCATTTCCCCTCTTTTCAATAATTTTACAGGATGCTCGGATGAATTCATCTTAAAGAAATTGTTAACGGGTGCTAATCAACAGGTTACCATCAGCTGTGCCAAATTTTTCTCAGTAGCTTGTAGAATTTGCAGAGAAATTGTATGTTCAGATTTTAACTAATTGCTGCCAATAGATCAGACCAATTTTATTTTTGTATGATTTCATTGCATTGTTTTAGCTCTGACATGTACTGTTCGTTGGCCGAATAAAGATATAGAATAGTTCAGTAGTGATTGATCCATGAAATAAAATAAAAGCAGTGTTCAGGTTGTTATTTTAATACAGGATAATTTTTTAACATAGACACTTTGTGCAATTCAGAAACACAAATGTGCCTAAATTAGGGTTGCCAACCTCCAGTTGGAGCCTGGAGCTCTCCCAGTATTACAATTTATGTCCAGATGACAGATCTGTTTCCCTGGAGAAAAAGGCAGATTTGGCAGGTGGGCTCTATGGCATTATACCCCGTCAAGGTCCCTCTCCTACCCAAACTCCCCTCTCCCAAGGCTCCACACCCCAAAATCTCCAGGTATTTCTCAATCTAGAGTAGACAGCCCTAGTCTAAATACATGTGAAACTAATGGGATCCAAAACCTCTCTGTGTGCATATTTACTCAGAGGCATGTCCCACTGGATGTGATGAACCTTTGTTCCAATAATTTAGCATAGGAGTGTTGTCTCCTATACAGAGGTTAGCTGCATGATCCTATTGCTCTTGAATGGACTTCAACAGGGTCAAACAAATCAAGGATAACCCATTCTTACTCTGTTCTGAATACCCAGGTGGTTTCTGAGCCCAGTTCAAAGTGGAGGTTTTGACTTTTAAAGCCCTAAAAGGTCTGAGACTAAGAAACCTCAAGGATCACCTCCTCTCATATGAACCTACCTGAATACTCGGGTCTGAGGCCCAGGTTACCTTCTGTGTGCCCCCACCATGTGTGAGGGGTGAACCTGTACTGGGAGATCTTTTTGATGATAGCAGCAGTGGGATTTTTAAATTGCTTATATTTATATATTTTTGTATTTTTAACTACTTGAATTCCACCTTTCTCAAGGTGGATTACACATTGTAAGTCAATGGGATGGGACATCCAGTCAGCAATGCAATAGGGTTTGGACTGCAGAAATCTGAAGCAGATTTGAAAGAAAGCATAAGCATTTAAACTTTAAACACATTAAACAATGCAGAAATTAGAAAGTAGGAGAATACTTAACAGCAACAAACAGCACATACTGTATACATGGCAGTATAGTCCACAGTCTCTTTACCCAAGCATCTACCTGAACCATTTCATTACCATGCAGCCTTATTATGAATGGTAAAAAGCCCCCCTCCCTGGGAACAATTCAGTGTTGCATAGTTTGCAGAAAGTCCAGAGAGAGGGAGCCTTCCCAAGCAGGGCCAAGCTATAAGGTGAGGGCCACAGCAGAGAATGGACACGTGCGGGCAGTTGTTGATTTTGCCTATTTGCGTGGTGGCACCTGCTGAGATGAATGAAGCTTTAGGGGTTGAACACAGGGAAAGGAGTGGTCCTGTCAATATAAGGGACCAAGGCCATGAAATGTTTTGCATGTGTTACCATGAACTGAGCCTGGTAGCTGATGGGCAGCCAACAGAGTGACTGCAGAATGGGAGAAATATGAATGCTCTGCCTGGCTCCTGATGGCTGAACTGTAGCATTCTGCACCAAATGCAGTCTCCAAGTTGACTGGGGAGACCTATGTGGAATGCATTATGGTAGTCTAGTCTTCATGTTACTGTGGCATCTATCCAGGTGTCCAGATCGGCTATGTCAAGGCAGCAGGCCATCTTATGAGCTAAACTGAGTTGGAAGAATGGTGGTGTTTTTTTTTTTTGCAGCTGCATTAACTTGCTTCACCAGCAGCAGTGCTGAATCTAGGATAACTCCTGGGCTCTTAACCAAATCAGGAAGGGTAAGCTGAATGCTGCTGAAGGTGGAAACCCCAGTATCCCCCTTTCAAACCAGCATCAATTCCATCTTGTCTGGGTTCAGTTTCAATTTGTTCCCTTTCAGCTATTTGATCACAGTAGTCAGGCTGTGGTTCAAGACATCTACCGCATCACCAGGGGATTTGGGGGGGGGGGGAGAGTGAGAGCGAGCGAGAGAGAGAGCGTGCTGTCTTCCCTAGGAAGGCATATTTGGTGCCCACATTGTTAAAAATTATAAGGCATGCGAAGGATGGTCTATTTGGTTTTGCTTTTGGAAATAATGGTGACTGGGACTTAACTGCAGATATTCTCTTTTTGGCTGGCTGTTGTTTAATTGCTGGCATTATTTTGTTGTTAAGGGCTGCCTCCCAGGCCTACTTTCTGTGCCTCTGCCTGGGGCAAGGACATTTTCAGTGTGACATTTCCCCTTTGGCATGCCTTCTCTCTTGAGGCTTAGCCAGCACTTACCATGCTGTCTTTCAGGTGCCAGGCCAAAACTTTTCTTTTTAACCCACACTTTAACTTCTGATCTGAGGTCTGCTTTATGGATCCAAGGTATACTGAATGGTTGTTTTATGTTGTTTTTATGCCTGTGTTTTTATTTTTATATTGATGATTTATGACGTTATTTATGATTTTATGGTATTGTTTCTACCTGCAAGCCAGCTGGAGCAAGGCTCTGGAGAGGAGGCATATAAATTCCCTAAATAAATCAACAAAATAATATGTTGCTATTTTGATTTATTAGATTTTGCATTTTTTGCTTTTTGATTGTTTGCAAGCTGCTTCCTTTTAGTCCAAAAAGGCAAAGTATGTACACACACACACACACACACACACACACACACACACACACACTTGAATAAATACCTGAGCTTCTTGGGATTTTTCCTCTTCCCTTTCCAGAATCTCATGCTAAATATTCTCCTTTCCCCATAACCAACCTCTGGTACAAAGTTAGCTAAACTAAAGCCAAGTGGCAGCAAAGTTTTACAGTTATAAATGAAAAGCATATCAAGTCTCTGCAACAGAATGTGCCATCAGGCTGATGAGAGCTTCCAACAACAGACTGTAAAATAAAATCAAAGGGCTATTTAAATTAAAAAAAAACTAAACCAGAAAATATGTGATTTTGTTGGCATTCCGTACCTAATAAAAAATCTTTCAGAGGGAAATACTCCATGGACATTTTATTTCATTC
Source organism: Gekko gecko (assembly GCA_029375565.1). Taxonomy (NCBI): domain Eukaryota; kingdom Metazoa; phylum Chordata; class Lepidosauria; order Squamata; family Gekkonidae; genus Gekko; species Gekko gecko. The sequence continues at coordinate 42,995,524 of JAPDNY010000013.1, forward strand.
TCTTGTTTGGTCTTTGTAGCCTTTCATATTCAATAGTATGATGACTGGTTGTCTCCTGGATCTAACTACAGATGCAACACAATCTGGCTGGGAGGGCGGGGTAGAAATTCGATAAATAAATAAAACAATGTAAATGCTACTTTGTATAAATAGTGTATTAATGATGTCAGATTAGGATAGGGGAGATCTAGATCCAAATCCTCACTCAGATCCTAACCACATGATACATTTTTCTTGGGTACAACCCCCTAAGTTGAGTTGGCAGATGGATTCTGGGAGTAGGTGCCTCTCAAGTGCATAGGGGCCCAGTTTGGACTGGGATTGTGGTGTGCAGGGAAAGAGTGCTTAACCATCTCCCTTGTGCTGTTTTCCCAACTTGAAATGACTCCAAGGGGGGCTGTGGGGCCAGGGACATGGGGGGACACTATCAGATGACAGCGTTGTAAGATCAGTCCACTGGCTGCCCATTAGCTACAGGGCTCAATTAAAAGTATTGACTATTCCGGCTTCCGGTCGGAGTAAAATGGCGAATTGACACACTTTGCGAGTTGTGCAGAGTGTACTGCGGCATCTGACGACAGTCTGGGCTCTATCGGACCCAGCGCAGCACTCTCCAGGCGGGAGAGTGGCAAGCAAGCAGCGAAGCCTGAGGGGGAGTTGAGATCGGTGGAGATAAGCTTCGGAGGAAGCTTGTTTACACTTTGATCTCCTTCCATGAAGAGGGCAGTTGTAAATCAACTCTACAGATGCCAGCCGGGCTGAGAATTCAGCATAAATTCGCCATCTACCGATCTCTTTACCATCAAGATTAACATCGTTTACAGAAGAAGCACCGCGAAACCCCGAGATTACAAGCAAGGTAACAAACAAACAAACGAATAAGCGCTTACCGGTTTAAAGAAGATTGTGATATTGAAACGCACGGATAAGCGCTGAAACCTTTAAGGAACTATTCCGTTTGAATTAAAAGTAAAGTGAAAGCTTTCCTTTAGAGATAAAGGCTGAAAAGTGACTTTGTTTTGCATTCCTGTGGTCAGCCAAGTCTAAACGTTACGTAGCAGAAACGAAACTAACTGTGACTCTGTGATACAGGAAGTGGGCTAGAGTGGAGATTTTAGAGGCTGTTGTGTTTGAACCGGATGGACATTTTACTGTGTGACACTATCCTCATCGGAAGTCGGATTACAGAGACGGACAGAGGCACAGGAAGTTTGAAAGGAGCCTACTCTAGCCGGAAAACCATAGAGAAATTGCGCCCGACATTTCTGGGAGGACTAAAATTTAAAAAGTTATTTTCAAGCCGAAAATGTGTTTAAGCAAGTTATAAAGGTGGCGATTTGGCTTGAAGATTGCTAATATAAAGATTGATTAGCATTGAAGTGCCCTCCAAGACGGATTTGAGAACAAGACCCAGAGCTGCTTCATCACCCAGCCCAAGAATGACTGCAAAGGAAAAAAAGAGTGGCAAGCAGCTATGGAAGCGATGGAAAAACGGATGACCGAAGTGGTGCAGAATCTTGGAAAACAAATAGAATCACACCTTGGAAAACAAATAGAATCACAGTTGCAACAACAACTGCAAAGTCAATTGGAGCAAATAGAACAAGTGCAAGTTCAAGTACAGAAAAAAATATGGAAGAATTGAAAGAACTGGTACTTACTGAAGTGTCAGGGATAAAAAAAGATACAGAAGAACTTAAAAAAGAAGTCAAAAGTCTGGTGACAAAATCTGAAGATATGGAACAAAAGGTTAAAAAAACTCTGTCTGAAAATACAAGGCTGGAGACCATGATGGATTACAGGGCTACTCAGAATCACCTGAGACTGAGAGGGATAGAAGAGGAGGAAGATCAGGATCTACGGGCTCTAGTAATTAAGACATTGACAACTTATATAGGAGAAGATGAAGGAGATTTGGATGCAGACTTTGACTTGATTTACAGAGTAAATTCAGCTTATGCCAAAAGAAAGCAACTACCCAGAGATGTGATTGTTCAATTTGTGACAACAAAGATGAAGGAAGACGTTTTCAAGAAACAATTTACACAACCGTTGGAAATAAATGGAAAGAAAATAATAATTTTGAGAGAAATTCCGAGATTGATTCTACAAGACAGGAAGAAGTTCAAGAAATTGACAGACAGACTAAAAGAAATGAACATTAGGTTTAGATGGGAGATTCCATATGGACTTACATTTATGTATAACTCGGTGAGAACTACTCTTAAAACTGAAGGAGATTTATATAGATTTAAAGCGAGCAATCTGGACGATTTTAAAGATATTTAATCCAACACCATTATGGATTACAAATTTTTATCTTGGAACGTAAATGGACTAAATTCACCAGGTAAAAGAAGACTGGTGAATCATTGGCTGGAGAAACAAAAATGTAATATAATTTGTTTACAAGAAACACATATAAGAAAACAAGACGACAAATATTTGATTAATAAAAAATTGGGAGAAGAATTTTATTCCTCCGCAGCTAATAAGAAAAAAGGAACAGTGATTTATATCTCAAAGGATTTGGATCCTAAACAAATTTTTTCGGACAAAGAAGGAAGGTATGTTGGCGTGGAAATATGGATGAATAGAAAAAAGACATTGCTTGTAAATATATATGCACCCAATGGTGCAAAAGAGACTTTTTTTAGTGACTTGACCAATGAGTTGGAGTGTTTAAATTATGACCAAATTGTTCTTGCTGGAGACTTCAATGGTACAGTGAATAATACATTGGATAGAAAATCTAAAGCAAGTGGAGAGACAGTTGGAAAGTTACCAAAAAATTTCTTTCAATTGATGAAGCAAGAGAAACTGGAAGACGTTTGGAGGAAGTGGAATCCTAAGACTAAGGACTACACGTTTTATTCGAATAGACATAATTCCTTTTCTCGAATTGACATGATGTGGATGTCAGAGGAGATGGCGCAAAAAACTTATAAAATACAAATTTTACCGAAAACTAATTCTGATCATAATCCCTTACTTTGGATATCTAAAGCAAAACCTAAACAGCTATATTGGAGAATTAATGAAGATCTATTGGATCAAAAACAAATTAATGAAATCTTAAAAAAGGAAACGAAAAGTTTTTTTGAACTGAATTTGAATAAAGGTACGAACATACAAGTTGTATGGGATGCATACAAAGCAGTAATGAGAGGTATGCTTATCTCTCTGAACTCCAAGGACAAAAAACAAAAGATCCAACAACAGAAAGACCTTCATGAAAAAATTCGACAAAAAGAAAAGGAATTAAAGAAAAGACCAGGGAAGAAGAAGATTATTAAAGAGATCCACTTTCTGCAAGATCAGCGGAATGTTTTACTAAACAGAGAATTATATTGGAATTTGAAGAAATTACAGCAAAAAGCATTTGAGGGTGCAAACAAACCAGGAAAGTTTTTAGCATGGCAATTGAAAAATAGAAAAGAAAGGAATTTTATAACTAAGATTACTGAAGATGGAAAGGATGTTATGAGCTTGAATGGTATAAAAAGAGTTTTTTTAAATATTACGCCAAATTATTCAAAAAGAAAGGAATTGATCAACAGAGAATCAACAAATATTTGGAGACGATTGAAGTTCCAGAGCTGGGAAAACAAATTAAGGAATTATTAAATGGTTTAGTAACGAAAGAAGAAGTGACAATGGCGATAGAAGATGCAAAGTTGGGCAAGGCTCCAGGACCAGATGGCTTTACAGCAAAGTTTTATAAGAAATTTAAAGAGGAGCTAACCCCTATTTTAGTTCTTCTGTCGAATGAGATAAGAAAGACCAAACGGATCCCAGATTCATGGAAAGAAGCAAATATTTCATTGATACCCAAAGAAGGTTTGGATTTGACTCAAGTAAAGAATTATAGGCCAATATCGCTATTAAATAATGATTACAAATTATTTGCGAAAATAATTTCAGAGAGACTGAAAAAATATCTGAAAGATATAATAGCGGAAGAACAAGCTGGATTTTTACCAAACAGACAAATCAGAGACAATTTAAGAGTGGTGATAGATGCAATTGAATATTATGACAAGCATCCTGAAAAAGAAGTTGGATTCCTCTTCCTAGATGCGGAAAAAGCTTTTGACAACTTAAATTGGGAATTTATGCTGCAAGTTATTGAAAAAATGGATATTGGACAGTCCTTTTTAAATATGATTGTGGCAATATATTCAGAACAAAAAGCGGCTTTGAATATAAACAAAGAAAAAACGGACTTCTTCCAAGTCCAAAAGGGAACACGTCAAGGCTGCCCGTTATCCCCGTTGTTGTTTATTTGGATATTGGAAATATTATTGACAGCGATAAGAAAAGATAACAGTATTGAAGGACTTACAGTGAAAGGTTTTGTCTATAAATACAGGGCATTTGCAGATGATGTAATGTTTATGATTCAAGACCCAATCGAGAAAATACCACAACTGATGGAAAAAATTGAAGAATTTGGTTCAGTTGCGGGATTTTATGTTAATAAAAGTAAAACCAAAGTGATGTGCAAAAATATGACGAAACAAAGACAAACAGAACTTCAAGAGAAAATTCAATGTGAAGTAGTTACAAAGACTAAATATCTTGGAATTGAATTAACCATGAAAAATATTGACTTGTTTAAAAACAATTATGAAAAGGTGTGGCACAAGATTCAGCAAGATATGAAGAAATGGGACACTTTGAATTTATCATTGATGGGAAGAATCGCGACTGTAAAAATGAATATTTTACCGCGTTTGATGTATCTATTTCAGACTATTCCAGTACTAAAACAAAGGAAAGTATTGGATTCGTGGCAGAAAGAATTATCCAAATTCGTATGGGCAGGAAGAAAGCCAAGGATTAAAATGAAAATTTTATGTGATGCAAAGGAAAGAGGAGGTCTACAACTACCAAATCTAAGACTGTACTATGATGCCGTCTGTTTAACATGGTTGGAACAGTGGATTAATTTGGAGAATAAGAAGCTATTGGCCCTGGAAGGGCATGATAACAAATTCGGATGGCATGCATATTTATGGTATGGAAAAGTAAAAATGGACAAATTTTTTAAACACCACTTTGTAAGACAATAACTGTTCGAGACATGGATGAGATATAGAAAATTCTTCTCAGAAGAAAGACCACTTTGGATTGTACCAGCTGAAGTGATCAATCCATATTCAAGAAATCAAGGACTAGACTGGCTACCTTATAAAAATCTTTTAAAATCTGAAGGGAAAAATTTTGTGTTAAAAGATAGATTTGATGTTGAATTTGAATATGATTGGTTGAAGTATAGACAGATTTATGATTTATTTAAGACCGATAAAAGAGAACATGGCTTTAGAGAAAAGAATATTGAAATTGAAACTGTATGGCTTGAGAAAGATAAAAAAATGATTTCTAAACTGTATAAGGTGCTATTGAAATGGTATACTGAGGATGAAGTTGTAAAAGAGCAAATGATAAAATGGGCTGTAAATGTTAATAATGAGATATTAATGACATCTTGGGAATACTTGTGGAAAAAGTCGATGAAAATTTCAACTTGCGTAAATGTTAAAGAGAATTGTTATAAAATGATGTACAGATGGTATATGACGCCTAAAAAAATTGCTATCATAAATGAAAGTATGTCTAACAAATGCTGGAAATGTAAGAAACATGAAGGGTCTTTTTACCATATGTGGTGGACATGTGATAAAGCAGTAAAGTATTGGACAGAGATCCACAATGAGATACAAAAAATTTTGAATTGTACTTTTAAGAAAGACCCACAGATGTTATTGTTAGGTCTTAAAATGGAAGAAATAAATGTAGCCAAGAGAACACTACTATGGTACTTGACTACAGCAGCAAGACTGACTTTTGCTCAATGTTGGAAACAAGATAAAGTACCTGAAACATGGGAATGGATTAAAAAGACGTTGTTTTTGGCAGAAATGGACAAATTAACAAGAAAGTTAAACAACGAAGAAGATGAAACTTTCTTTGAAGACTGGAAAGACTTTCAAAAATACCTGTTGAAAAATTGGGACATTAAACGTGGTTTGATCTGCTTTGATAGTTATTAAGAGGAAAATGAAATAGAATTAGACTTTTGAATTGTTACCGTTTGTAAGAGAAAATAAGTTTAGAAGTAACTGTACTAGAACAAGAGAGATATTAATGGGGTTGGAGCAGTGCGGGAAGCCTTGTTTGGGGGGAGAAGGGAAATTAGAAAAATGGATATGTAGGTTGGTTGAAAATGTATGAACATGTGATATATCCAATAATAAATTGTATTTACCAAAAAAAAAAAGTATTGACTATTCCATACAAAGCTGTTCATGGCCTTGGACCCCCATATCTGTGAGACTGTCCCTCCCCTGATGTTCTGCCACAACAACTTTGCTCATCAGAGCAGGGCCTTCTGTGGGTGCCACCCTGCAAATGAGCAAAATCATCCACTGGCTGTACATGTGCCTTCCCTGTTCTGATGCCCAGCTTATGGTATGGCCTGCCTGGGGAATTCAGGAAGGCTTCCACTCTTCTAGCTTTTTGCAAACTATGCAACACTGAATTATTCAAGAGGGCTTCTCTACACAGAAAATAGGTAGCACTGTGCAAAATGATTCACAAAGTTACTTGGATAAATTATTAGGGACAGTATACAGTTATCTGTAAATAAGGTCCTGCTATGTAATTTTGCAAATTTAATGTGTCATATTAATACTTACACTTTAATTCAATACCATTTTTTTTAGATTTCTGATTGGTCTACAATCCTAATCCTATTGTATTGTTTATTGAGTGTCCCATCCTGTTGATTGTATTGACTTACTATGTGTAATCCACCTGGACGCTCAGTGAGAAAGGTGGACTATAAATAACGTAAATAAATACATACTTCTTGGGAAAGCCCAGAAGCAACATCATGCCTTTTTAGGTAAAACCATTGCATTTCCAGAAATTCCTAGAGCTGACCAATGTTTCTTCTGAGTTCTCCCCTGAAGTGATGTTGTGCCATCACCCAATGATGACTTCTTTATATTATTCTTCTCCTGCTGGTGGGAAATGGGAGCCAGATCCCCTGCCCCTGATGGGAAACAGGCAAACGTGCCTTGAGGGGTTCAATTAAATTTCCCCAGTGTGCCGAAAGGACCTTCCTGTGGGCCATTTTAGGTTGAGAAAATGGTGTAGGGAGGAGCTTAAAACCATGGTACCATGGTCCAAATCCAAATCAGACCTGTGCATTCCTGGGGGACAGAGACGTCTGGAACAAATCTGCTGCCCTGATACAGGGAAGTACTTGGGGAAATGTAGTGTGTGGTTAGGTTCTCAACCACAATGTTAACTGGGTGATTTTGGGTTAATCCCTCTTTTTCAGTCTGACCTACCTCCTCTGGTTATTGTTGGGATAAAAGGGGACAGGACAACTTGAGCTTCTTGGGTACCACTTGGGAAGAGCTGGATAAAAAATTACACAGAGGTTCTAAACATGGTCTAAGTTAAATACAAGCATTTACTTTCCTTCTCATGGGATCCATTTTTTAAACTCTCTTAGGCACCTTGAAAATACACAACAAGTCCAGTATTGTAACAAGAGCTATTGCCCACAGTGTATAAATATTTATTGCCTCAAGAACTTGAAGACCCTTCAGTTATCAATGGCATCATCTCACTCACTGGCTCAGCTGCCCTTTACTAATAAGTGGTATTTCCACTGTTGGTGATGGCTATTTTTAGCAGATGGGAGTTATTTTTAGACTTCATTTAAATGCCAATGGACAATCGGATAGGAAGTAAATACGGCTATGAAGGCTAATGATTGAAAAATTAAATGTTGGGACGTGAATGAATGGAAACCACTCATGTTTTTTCCACTTTGGCTTTCTTTTCACTAGATATAACATAAAAGACCCAATATGTACAAAGTTTTTTTAAAAAATCTTGCAGGCGTATTCTGGGAATTAACATTACTATTGTGAATGGTATATAAAGCTCTCCATAGCCCTTGAAGAAAAGGGACACTTAACAAGAATGCGGGAAAGCTGTCACAAGGGCTTTGCAGAAAGACATTTTTCTCCTGTTCACTAATACAGTGTTTTAAAGGCTCCAGGGCTGAACAAGTTGAAAATCAAATTTATAACTTCCTGTTTCACGGCCAACGGGAACAAGAACAATTTTTATAAGCCCTGTCTGACAGAACAGAGTGATTCAACATGTCATCCGAGATATTCCAGATGGACATTTGGGCTGCAGAGAATTGTGGTTACACGTCAAGTTAAAGGTTCATTGATAAATTATTGAAAATGTGTCATAAAGTTGTCATCTGGAGTATGTTTAGGAAAGGAACCAGCACACGTGTGAGAAGGGCCACAAGCAGTAATAAACTCTTGCAGTAAACAGCTCATTAATTTATAACAGTTATGCCATATATGAATGACTGAGACCCCAAACAAGGGTCGTATATCCATGAGTCCACAGGTTATTATGACCTTTTTTGGCCTTACTGAAGCCACCCCCATTTACAGTGCCACCCTAAGCAAAGTTACATCCTTCTAAACCTGTTGACTTCAAAGGACTCAGAAGGGTTTATCCCTGTTTAGGAAGATGGGATTACTAAGGACTATTCGACATCCTTTGAGAGAAGTTCGTTTCTTCATTGACATTATCCCCCCCATTGCTGCTGGTGATGTCATTACATAACCAAATCTTATTGGCTACTGAATGCTTTATTGTCACCGTGCTCAGTACATGATTCCTGATTGAGTGGTGCCTCCTGTGTGACCGCAAAAAGGTAGAAGCAGCAGCAAGGGATGGTAGATGGTGCAGAAAGCCACTGCTGCTGGGGGAAAGGATAACTGCACTGTCCAGGAGCAAAAACAGTGAATATGCACCCACTCAATATATTTTCTATTCTATTTGGAACAGTGCTGAGTTTTTTGAAGAGTAGATACTTCATCATTCTGGGAGAGTCAGCTGGCCCAGTATCATTTTGGAACTTCCAGGTTTCCTGGAGGACACTTGCAGCATCACTTGTTCTTAGTGCTGCCAGCCTTTTATTCTGTCTGCACCACAACCATAAGCCGTGTCCCCCTCTGATTCATAGATGGTTTATTTGATCCAGTTGAACAAGTGCAGCTGCCCTGGTGAAGCTACAGTATCCTACACTGCTGCATTTGTGTTATGTTGTGGGCGTGTCTGCAGCATGCGGACTAGTGACATTACAGACTTGCAACATTACATTGCATATTTTGCCTTGGGTAGCAGCAGAACTGGACCTTCACAGATCTTGGCCAAGCCACTTCAAAGGACAGCACAGAGCTGCTTGCTGAAGTGTATATGAGGTTACGAATTCCAGACACTTAAAAAAATGCACGGATTTCCTTGCAGGATAAATTGACAAAATTGAAGCTAATTGCTGGTGGGTAGAAGTTGAAGTCCAGTCAACAGGCGGTTTATTAGCTTTTCAGTGACCCGAAGGAACTATATGGAAGTGACTTATCTTGCAGTAATGGCACAGATCCCTTAATAGCTGTTCAGTTCTCCTTAGACCCTATTGCAGCTTTTCCAACAATGTCTGATAAATAGGGTGACTCAGGCTCTCTGTTGTTCTTGTGCTTAATAAGGAGCTTAAAGAGTGTAGTCTTTAGCTAATTCTGCCAGGCACACACCCCTTTTAATTAGATAATGCCACTTAATATGAAGGATTAAGAGCATATTAGGATAGCATGGAAGTATCTTGTAAGCTATAGATGTTTTGCATCATTGGGCATATTCATTGGGAGATACTTTCCACTGTTACTAAGTCACCTCCAGATGGGGCTTGATAAATAACATCAGGGTAAATTAGACAAATTTCTAGCTCCTGATCATTTTGGTGGGCCTTTTCCATTTTCCCAAGGTACATCCTCAGAATTATGTAAAGTTGTTTAGCAAGGTTATGTCTGGTCAAAGGATTGTAGGTAGCAAATGTTCTGAAATACCTTTCTCTGCTTGAGATCATGGAAAGCCCCATCTGTATGGGGAAGGGTAATGGCCTTTGGAACAGAGTACATGGTTTGCATGTAGATGGTCCCTGGTTCAGTCTTTGGAACTTCCAAGTTAAAGATACTAGCTGGCTGGTCTTGGGAAATCATGCTATAATGCCACTCAGATGCCTGTAAGCTCCACACTCAAAGGAAGGGGAACCTTTTAATGGGGAGATGGGTTCTTATGAAGGAAGGACCAAAAAATGATACATGATAATATACTGGTAGTACTCAGTCATAGAAAAGAATCTCAGGATTCCATTTTTTTTAATTCACTATTTTGATTGTACAATTTTTGGCTCATTTGGGGATTTGGGGAGAGGAATTTGTGTACCTAGGATTAGTGCACACTCATCTAAAAAGAGGTGGACGCCATTTTTTTAAGGGTTTAACCTCATTATTTGCTAAAGGAGATGTAAATGATGTACCTTTTACAAGTGGACATGGGAAAGAGGCTTGGAAATTAAAGCAGGGCTGCAACTGCAACCCAACAGTCAGTCGTGTGTAGGTAATTGAGCTTTAGCAGGCCTGGCTGTAATGTCAGCATGTGACATTTTGGTCCCTTGTATAATGAGGCCATCAAGAAGGGCGCTGTTATGGCAAGTCTGAATACCAGCAGTTACTGCAAAGGTCTCTGTTATTGCCATCGATAATGTACTAGTATTAGCTTACCTCCCTGCTCCCCCTTTAAATGTGTTTTGCAGCTCATAAAGACGAGGTGACTGAGTTTATTCATTTCCTATTCAGAGGCACAGTCATAGTAGATGTTTCCACATCCCCATGCTTATCTGAGCAGTATCTGGCTAACCTAGTACCATACCCAGGTTATGTTCTGGCCCCTGGGTGCCATATGAGCATGACCGTGTAGGTTACACACGAGTCACCAGCAACAGCCACTGACAAAAACAAGGATATGGAGCTGCCATACAAGTCATTTGTAGATGTCTGGCTGTCCTTGACCATTTGTAGACATCATTTGTAGATGTCCAGCTGTCCTCCAAACTGGTGGAACTCCCTGCCACAGGACATCAGGGCCCTGAAGGACTTAATGCAATTCTGCAGGGCCTGTAAGGAAGATATATTCCACCAGACTTTTGGTTAAGGACAGCAATGGGGTTTATCTGGCTGGCATCCCCACCTTTTCTCTCCTTCATCTCTTTTCTATCATCTCCTCCTTCCCCTAACCATGAGGCAACTCAGTCTAGAAATAGCTGAAGACAATTTTATACACCATTGGGAGTTGTTTTAAATGTACTATTTTAAGGTTAATTTATACTATAATTTTAACATTGTATTTTATCTTATTGTGGTTTATCACCCAGAGCCCTGTGAATGCAGGGATTGGGTGACCTATAAATCTAAAGTATGAATAAATAAATAAATATTTGTCCAGCATTATCTACTGTGACTGGCAGCAGCTTTGTCTTTGTCAGCACCTGCTACCTGGGATTCCATCTTCAGTGGATGATGCTAGGAATTGAACTTGCAGCCTCCTGCATGCAAAGCAGATGCTCTGTCATTCAGCCATGGCCTTGCCAATGGTGGTAAATGAACCAGTTACATGTTGAGAAATGGACAGGAGAAGGGACAAAATGGAGCCAAGTATGTGCCTTAGCAATGAGGAAAACTAGGGCACTTATTGGAACCCACCTGACAATTACAGGACTTAATAGTCTTTCCTTCTTCCAAGGCTGCTGTTATCCTGTGAGGAACTGCTAGCAGAGGATTGGAAGCTCCTCATCCAAATAAAATCCCCAAGATTTTTTGGGAGAAACCATGAAAATTAAACTGGTATAAAACAAATAGATCTTTGTTATTCTGGCCTAGTTATCAGTGAGGAGGTAAAGTGGTATCTTGGCTGTACTACTACATTCTGCAGATGAAGGTCTACATGACTCTATGTTCTTCCATATAAGAACAATCCTTGCCCATGGAAAACATGGGATGGGTGGATTCCGTCAGCTCCATCCTATTTAGTATTTGATCCCTTTCTATTCTGGGGAGTTTGATCTGATAATCTTCCATCAGAGTTTGTGAACTGAGGAGTGGGAGTGGAGTGGTTGGGAAAGTGCTGAATTTTTAAGTGCTTTTGTTATGCAGTTCAGTGTTCCCATAATCTAGGGGCCACAAAAAACAACAACAACAACATCCCTATAGTTCCCTGGTGTCTGCAAAGCATGGGCACTGGGGAGTCCCCGTCCCCCCTGGGGAGTCCCCAGGTATGTATTTTCATGATTAAAACATCTCTGGAAAAGTGCACTCAGGGATTCATTGAGATTCTCCAATGTGAATTACAAGATGCTCTAATGTGATGTAGTTTTAATATTACATTAGAATGTCAGCCCTCAGGGAGAAGGCTAAGCAATAATCTTCCTCTTCCTGACATTTATTTTTCAAAAGAGAACCAGTGTGATGTAGTAGTTAGCATTTTGAATTGGGAGGTGGGAGGCCCAGGTTGAAACCCCCACTCTGCCATGAAACTTGCTTGTTGACTTTCAGTAAGTCACTCTTCCTCAACTTAACCTACCTCACAGGGTTGTTGTGAGGATACAAAGAAGGGGGACAGGTGTGCCACCCTGCACTGTTTAGAAGAAGAGTGAGATAAAAAATGTAATAGGCAGACTAACATTACACAAATACTAGCATCTGGTCCTCCAGATACAGGGGAAATCAAAATTGCATGTTTGCATGGACTCTGAACAAATGTGGGGTGGAATTTCTGTTAGCTCCAAGTCATTCCAGATTTCCACATTCCTAGCTCCCAAATGTAGGAAAAAATACTGTGAAATTATGCAAAATAAGTATATTATGCAAATGCACGTACTTTGCATAACTCCATCTAAAGAGAATTTATGGTTTGCTTTGGTGCTTAAATTTTTGATACAGCATACATAGTATCCATAATAAATACTATCCATGCCCATTGCCCTACAAAACATTGTGGCTCACAAGAATTTGAAAATATGCATTGCGCTGTTTAATTTTTGTCCAAGTTTCACACATGCAAGAATTCCCTTTACATAATCCTTTGTGGTTTTGAACACATGTTTCCTTCACTAAATATGGCCTACACTGTGCAAGCAAGGGAATTCCTATTTGCATTTCATTTTTTCCTGGTTTCTTGGATTTTTATAGGGATTCATCATTTTTTAAAAGATTTAAGTCTAGAATTCACTGTTTAAAAGGTTTCTGATGGGCCAAACTAGATGATACACTTTTCTATTGGTAAATAGCCTCCATGGGGGAGCCTGACTCAGATCAGAGCCACATTGCAGAGGGATTATTATGATCAAGTTCAAATGGCTCTTTGGAGCTATTTGCCCTGTTGGGGTACACATATAAACAAATAAGGCAACATGTACATTTTCCTTAACAGGACAAACAGGAAGGGGGCATTTGTGGTCAGAAAAATGGTGTAGAGAAAATCTATCTAGGAAGCTTATTTATTCCACATCCCTCAAATGAATTCAGTATGGTGTACATTGTTCTCTCTTCCCCATTTTACCCTTACAACATCCCTTTGAGGTATGCTAGACTGAGAGAGAGTGACTGACCCAAAGTTCCCCAGCAGGCTTCATACCAAATGAGGATTTGAACCTGGATCTTCCAGAATCGGACACTCTTACCACTACAGTGCATTGCCCTTCCAGAGTTAAATCCCGCTTCCCCTAGAGTTGCAGCGTCACTACAAAGCTGGATCCCCTGCAAATATTTGCTGATAAAAGTTGCTTGGAAGAGTCTTTCATGGATCTCCCCACTTCTCATCTATTTTGGAATACGTGAAACCAAAATATCTAAAGATTCCAGCATTAGAATATCTGGACTTTGCTATGCCACACCTGGAATTTTTGTCTGTCTGTCTGATACATGTCTGCATTTCTGATCCTACTTTTCATGTCATGACAGAAAATAGGTCAGCTGACCATGTGATATAAGACGGGTACTGCTTAATGGACTAGGTTTTTATTGGTTGAATCTCCTGAACATAAACAAAGAGTCATCACTACTGCTAATTCAATACATGATTTTAAATTTGCTGCCGATCCAGACAGCCTGTCTTGTGTATTAGGTATGGCTATCGTTTTAAAGACACTACTGGTAATCGTTTTCTATGACAGCAACTGCTTTTGCTTGAACAGATGAAAGTAACTGCTGCTAGAGAATCAGTCAATAGTGTTTAAATGAACTATCACAATATCTGGAACTGATGGATCAGTATGGGGTGATGGAAGTTAAGATGAGGAAGAAGAAGAGGAGTAGGTTTTTCTACCCCTCTACCTCAAGGAGCCTCAAAGTGGCTTACAATTGCCTTGTCTTCCCCTCCTCACAAACAGACACCTTGTGAGGTAGGTGGGGCTGAGGGAGTTCTGAAAGAACTGTGACTGTCCCAAGGTCACCCCAGGAGGCTTCATGTGGAGGAGTGGGGAATCAAACCCGATTCTCCAGATGAGAGTTCACCGCTCTTTACCACTATACCACACTGGTTCCCTGAAGCCCCTTCTTATCTATTCGGCTGTTAAAGCTTATAGATTCTCTCCATTTGTCCTAGTTTACTAAGGGAAGTCCCTATTTCAGGCACCTGGTGCTAGTAAATCACTTATCTCTATTCTTGCATTTGGGCGATGCTTTGTTAAAATCATTAGTGTAAGTTGCTACAGTTGTCATTTGTCAAGGTTCAGTTCCCTCCCTAGAGTGTCTAAAAGTGTGAAGTAGACACATCTTGTCTTTATATATTTATTGGCCTCCTTTTTCACTGGCACTCAAAACTCTCATGCACACACATGTAAAAAGATGCAGGCCCATGAGCACTAAAGCACCAGGCAGTATACAATTTACACCTTGCAGCTGCTGATATCTTCTGGATGGCTGATAACCCATTGCAGGAAAGATAGTTTCTCTAGTATATTGTTTATCATAAAAACAAATACTCTCTTGACTTTTAAATTATGTGACACTGGCAGAGCAAGGAGGAGGCAGAATAGAGCAGCCAACAGGGGAGGAGCTGCTCAGGCAATGCTCCTTAGTATGAGGGAACTGACATACTACTAGTGTGTTCCTTCTTTTGTGTATGAAATGCTGGAGCGTAGGAAGCTCCCCACCCTCCTCAGTCATCCCAAGAGGGTTCCTGTCCACAGGTTCCAGAGAATGCGTGAACCAAGCCCTCCAGCTGGAATGTCTCCTGTTGCTCCAAACAATGGATATTATCCCCCCCCTACACACACCTTTCTGCCCATAGGTCTACTATGGCAGCGAACAGATTACAATTTACAAATTAAACTCCCATCTTAAAAGCCATTAAAACCAATGCACGATACATCATTACGAAAGTTAAAACCAGAGTTTAAAATAAGTACCAAAGTAAAACAACTAAAACATTGGGGAGGAAGGAGGGATCATCAAAGGAATGCCAAGCAAAACAAAACAGTTTCCACCTGCAGGGAGAGGATGGCAGTGGAGGGGGACAGGTGAATCTCCTTGGGGAGAGAATTCCAGAGTTTTGGTGCCACTACTGAGCAGACCCTATCCTGGGTTGCCACCTGCCTAATCTCAGAAGGCGTGGGCACCTAAAGCAGGCCCTCTGAAGAGGACCACAGTGGTTAGGTAAGGCCATAAGGGAGTAGGCAGTCCTTTAGATCCTCCAGGTCAATTTGGAGAAAACTCAACTGTAGCTTCTGGCCTCCATTTCCTCCCCTCCTTTGCTGTTGGGTGGCACACCTCTAGTCCTGATCACCAGAGCAAGTAAAGGAGGACAGCATGGAAGCAACAGGTGGGAGAAGCAGGGATTGTCTTTTCTTCCACTTTAACTGGCGAAGATACAACATCCAGTATCTAGGTTAGGGTTCCCAAGTACTTACTGTGTGGGAGCGGGGGACGCATGCTCCCCGGCCGGACCAGCCCTCTCTGTAACGCACCATGCCGTCGCCAGGAAGTGACACCAGGCGACGCTCTGGCAATGGAGCTGAAAACTCGATGGTACCATTGAGTTTCCAGCTGCATTGCCTAGCGTCACTTCCTGGCGATGGCACCGTGCACATGTCTTTCCTTCCCCCGGGGATGGTCCTGCCAGGACATATCCGTCCCCGCCGAAATACGGTAAGTTCTTGGCAAGCCTAATCTAGGTTCCTTCTGAATCAGGAGGGCCATGATATCATTTAGTCCTGGTCTGGGGGTTTACTTACAGCCTTTTCCCACAAGAGAGCAGGAATACAGTGACATTTGCTGAAGGCTGGTTTGAGCATGTGTGGTTGTGCATTACACACTGTTATACTGGCAGAACTTCCCCCCTCATGTCCTTAGGACAGCAGCTGGTTTCTATGAAAAGCAAACAGGAGGAGTGCAGTCCTCATTAAGAAACTGTAAAAATGGCCCTCACAGATGGCTGAACTATGCACCCCTCATTCAAACCCAGAAAACCAGTCTGGGCTTATTATTTATTTTTTATGTTGCAAGCCCACACTCTTGATTAAAAAATTGTGATGCTGGCAGGCACACACACACACACAAAAAGTTGTGATTAACCTCATCATACAGGTCTGCCCTGCTCCACCATTACAGCTTTAGGGAATCACAGCTGCAGAATCTGGTAGCCTTACCTAAGATGAATTTAGAGTCCAGTGCACAGAGCTTTAGATCACAATAGTCGGTACTCTTCCCTGGAAGGAACTTGGACTGAAATCTTCTGGGCCTGTACTTGGAGCAAATCCATTTGCCCCTTGGTTGGGCTATATGCGCATGGCTATGTGGTTTCCTCTTCTCACTGAATAATCTTAAACTGAAAAGCCATCCTCATATACTGGCAGATGTTTCTTCTCTCTGCTACCTATGCTGTAGTTTTTTGTTAGCTGCGTACACATGCTTTCAATCTGAGCTTTCAACATTTTCCAAAACTCCCAGCACTTAACCACAAGAATGCTACATTTATTTTTCCTTTATTCTCTGCTTAATCCACCCAATCTGATTTTATATTTTGGATTTCCTTTCTCATTTCTACATGATGCCTCTGTCCCACAAAATGCTTTGCCGGCGAGTGCTAATCCCATTCAAATGAACTTGGTTGAGCCCTGTGGAGAGGCCGGAGGATCAAATCTGTCTGTCCTCTAATGTAATAACCAGGAAAGAGAATTGTGAAATAGAAGTGTCTCCCCTCCCCAATCTGTTCTAATTTCAAAACATTAAACCATTTAAAAAGCTGATTACTTTTGGATTTCCTTTCATAGTCATTGGAACAGCTGCCTGGACACTTCCTCCATTCCGAGAAGAGCCAGCAGGCTGTAGCAGTTAGCTTGTGGGACGAGGGCAGGAGGGACCCAGCCTCAGATCCCTGCTTGGCCTTGAAGCTCATTAGCAGCACAACCCTAAGAACACTTTCCTGGAAGCAGGCCCTCGTGAACGGACCTGAGTAGGTTCCTGTCTAGACCTGCTAAGGATTGCTCTCTGTGTGATGTCTGGCTGTTCTTCTCTTGCAGCCTAATCTACCTCTCAGGGTTGTTGTGAAGGTAAAACCCA
The DNA here is from genome assembly GCA_029375565.1 of Gekko gecko. NCBI lineage: Eukaryota > Metazoa > Chordata > Lepidosauria > Squamata > Gekkonidae > Gekko > Gekko gecko. Next base: position 43,013,028 of record JAPDNY010000013.1, read on the forward strand.
GGAGGGGGGAACCATGGGCTCCCTGTAGGCTGTGAGATAAAAATTAAATAGCAAATATGCTGATGAAACTTCAGTTTGCAAGACCTGAGTTAGGCTGTCAGTGAAATGACTTTTTGGAGGTCATTAATTCATAGGGTCAGTGTAAGTCGACAGCGACTTGATGGCACATAACACACGCACATGCTGATGAACGTGAGAAGAGAACAACAGTATTTTACGGCTAGAGTGCATCCTCCTGCTATAATCCTTCCAAGAACCCTATAATGTAGGTCAATATGAGGACAGGTTGAAAGGGGAGAGAGGCTGCCCACGGTCACTTAACGAGGGTGCGGCAGAAGCAGCACCGGAACTGGGGACCACCCTGGTTCACAGCTCAGTATTTTTTAAAATCCTGTCTCACTGCATAGTCACATGACTCCCATGGCAGGAGAAACTACTAACAGTTAAGGCATTAAGAACAGATTAAAGCACAATCTCATAAAAAAAATCAAACACCGGCAAGGAAAACAAAACAGCCAACAGGCTATTGTCCAAGAAACTAACAGACATATTATGTCTGTTGTAACTAGAGCAGAGGGAAAAAGAAAAAGAACTCTTCAGAGGAGTGGAGACAGATAACCAGGAGGCCTGCATGGACACAAAAGGGAGATTAGCCTGGCACCTAAATATAGATGAACCCGGCACCAGGCAGTGAGAAGGCAATGCCATAAGCGAGGTGCCACAACAGGGATGACCCTGTCTCTGGGGGCTACCCCCCTACCTCCCCCGGCAACTCACAGAGTACAATCTCCAAAGATGATCTCAGGGAGGGGGTAGGTTTGTATGGTGCAGGTAGGGTTGCTAACATAACCTGAGAAAGAATGTGTTGCCCCCTTTAACATCGCCTTAATGAGTGGAAATGGACAGATGAAACTTTTAATGGCACAGAAGTAAATCATATCGTTTGGTAAATTACATGACAGGAGCCCTTTGATAAAAGGGCAGAAAATGTTTTTCTCCAGGTTGTTGGGAGCCCTAGGGATAGGTGTTCCTTGGAGAACCCTTAGGGCGTTATGGATAATAATCGACACTGGGAATTGTGCCTTGGAATGGACGAGTAGCTTCTCTAGTGCTTTTTATATAGGGAATTATATTCTTCACTTCTACATTATATTATGGCTGCAGTCCTATGTATACTTACTTTGGAATAAATGCATTGGACCTCAGAGGGCCCTACTTCTGAGTACACATGCCCAGGATTTGGTTGTCACCCACAGCAGCCTGCTTTTCAATGGGCACTTATAACTGTTCCATTAACAACACTTTGACCTTCAGCGATGAGCAGGTGAGGCCGAGGTCGAACTCCATGGCCTGAGAGTGTTGGCACATAAAAATAATAACACAGCACATACATGTAAATTAGCTAAAAGGAAGTTTACTAAAGTATTAGGGAGGGGTACATGGAGGAATAAAAGTCTGACTAAGCTACATCTTTCTAGCTGACATTGACTCCAAGATGGAGACTTGCAACACTGATCTCTAAACAAAGGGAGGAAGAAGAAAACCCAAAATGCCTATGTGCAAAATCTCAGGTTATATATCCCAACTGTGAACTGACCAATGACCAGGCTAAAGGTCAGTTTATTATGCACAGATCTTCCCCTTCTAGCCCGGGAACTTCTACTAGAAGCCTCATAGGTTAACTAACTAACTATCAATTAAGATGGGTAGCCATGTTAGTCTGTAGCAGTAGAAAAGAGCAGGAGTCCAGTAGCACCTTAAAGACTAACAAAATATGTGGCAGGGGAGGAGCTTTCGTGAGCCATTGCTCACTTCTTTGGATATAGAAGACGTGAGCAGTGACTCAGGAATGCTCATACTCTGCCACATATTTTGTTAGTCTTTAAGGTGCTACTGGACTCTAACTATCAATTAGCATAGACAAACAAACAGGTTAATTCTTTCATGACACCTGGGAGAGAACCTGTAGATATTCCAATAGAAAGGCTTCACCTGCTGGTCAGATCTGTGGGTAACTCTGAGCAACACTGCTGGTCTTTCCCTCAATGAGACAGATAGGAGTGCTGTTGTTATAGCACGGGGCTGCCAGGAGTTGGGAAAAGGAAGGCGTATAGGCTTTTCTATCGAGGTTGGAGGATAGGTAGGAGTGGGAGTTTGACGAGAAGCCGACAGGCCAGCAGGTCTGGGGTTACATGACGGGGGTAATGCTAACAAGGGCAAAGAGGTGGAAGAGTAAGGTTAGGGAGGGAAGCCCTTGGTTTCCTGGGGCTCAATATAAATGTGCCTCTGTGACTGGGATTCTGGACTTGAAACTGCAGAATGCAAAAACCTCTGCCAGTTTCTGGGGACTCTCCTTTGCTGCATTTCTCCATTGGACAGACTGGTATTGAAGTGGGGATGGAGTACAGGCAGCAGGAGCCTTTCCATTGAGACCTAGGCTGTGGTCACATGAGCAGTTTGCGCCGATGTAGTTGCGTTACCTTTGCAGACTTAAAGAGCATGATCAGACAACAACATCTGCCTTCCATAGCCCAGTCATCAGCATCTGGTTCTGACCCGTACTGGAAGTGGAGTTTGCTAACACCGGGGAAAGTCCAATCTTTATATATTGCAGCACTTCCACTCCACTTTTCCCAATGTCTGAACCCCCCTGTTGCAAATGGATGCTGGGTGGGAAGTGTGAATAGTCACTCCCATCTCAGTCACGGGTTTTTCTTTTGCCCGGTAGGGATGTGTGCATAAGTGCATATGAGCGTAAGCGACCTCCATTGCCAGCTTTGTGGTTGAAGTGCTGGTAATGTGGATGCATCAGCATGAGACCGGCACACAGAGGATCCGCTTCAGGGCGTGCTGTCTGGTCATCCCTTCTGGTGACGATTTAAACTGCTGCAAATAGAGGCCCCATCAGATCACACCAAGCCTCCAGTGAGACTGCAGCCCTAATAACAAGAGGGGCCTTTCAGACCCAACTGTTCTGGAGATTCCCTTGGCTGTTAGCATGCCATCCTTCCAGGGCTCTGTTGCTTGATCTCCCTAACCCTGCTGGCTTAGCTTATCCTCACCTCTGTACAACTTTATATACTCTCTCATGCTTGTCTGCAGCAGGGTTCATAATAACGTTACTTGTTTAGATAACATTTTACTGTGGAAAGGACATCACGTACATTCCCTTCTTGTAATTCATATGACAGCTCTGTAAGGTAGGTCAGTGTTATTATCTGCTCGTTGCAGATGGAACACTAAGAAAACACCAGGGAATTCAGGGCAGATGGCAAGATTCAAACCAGTGACTGACTTTCTAGTTCACGGTCTATGTCGCTTGCTGATTGCTGGCCTTGGTTTAGGTAGGAGCTGTTGTGCCTGACAGTGGGTTATCCTGCAGGCCTGGGCTATTTTTGTAGCAGGAACTCCTTTGCATATTAGGCGACACCCCCCAATGTAGCCAGTCCTCCAAGAGCTTACAGCAGCCCCTGTAAGAAGAGCTCTGTAAGCTCTTGGAGGATTGGCTACATTAGGGGTGTGTCGCCTAATATGCAAAGGAGTTCCTGCTACAAAAAGAGCCCTGCTGCAGGCTATGAAGTGATGGGGGTATTTATCCTCTGTTAACTGTTTGTCTGTGATGCAGCTGTTAGGCAGAGAAGTTCTTCCTTTAAATACTTTTTTAATTCCACCTTCTCCTCAAGGAGTTCTCAACAGCCCTGAGAGGCAAGTTGGGCTAAGAATGACTGGGCTAAGTTCACACATTGAGGTTTAAGCAGTGAGCAAAGAGGGGGTTTCATTGCAGGTCTCCTGTGAGACACTCTATCCACCACACCAGAGTTGTCAAACTCATTTGTTATGAGGACCAGATCTAACATAAATATCACTTTGTTGGGCCAGGCCATGCGTACCATAAAATGTAACATGAGGTACTGGAGATATAAACTTTATAAAGGTGATTTTAGATAATGAATAGCAATAGCAGGTGAATGACAACAGCAGGCTTGATTGGATTAGGTGTGAAATGTAGAGGGTTAGTAGGTGTGGAGATACCAGCACTGGTAATGAGACAGGAAACCTAGGTCTCAATTCGGACCAGGAGGATTCAGTCTAGGAGGATGCAAAGAATAAATAAATAAACTACATCATTCAGAATCCAATTTAATCTTCAGGACATTGCTGACCTAAGAATAGTAGTTCTCTTACAAAGGAATTTCAAATTGAGAGTTAGAAAGAGAGACTGCTGAATTGCAACTTATAATGAAGCTCAATGGATCATCCAGGGCTGAATTTAGACCTAGGTTTCCTGTTTCATTACCATTGTCTGCTATTGTCATTTGGCATCTGAAATTACTCTACTCTCCAAGATATAAGGATCAATGGACTCATTTTCTAGTGGTATCTGAAGAAGTGAGCAGTGACTCACAAAAGCTCATGCCCTGCCACAAATATTGTTAGGTGCTACTGGGCTGCTCCTTTCCACTAATAAAGCTTGCAAGCTGTACTGTTAGGTTGCTTTTTTCCTTCTCCATCTGCTTAAACTGGAGAGGGGAGATCTCTCCAAGTGAAATAATGTGTTGATTTCAGACTGGGCAAGATTCACTCAAGTGTTGGTGATGATAATGAAACAGTTGAAAAAGCAAAGGGGGAGTGAAGAAATGCAGACAGTGAGGCGGGAGGGGAGAAAGGGAGATGGGTTGAACTGGAACATATGGAACCATAAATGGTAGTCTTAAAGGATTCACAGGACTGAGACTTTGCTCTCTCTCCTGGGTGGGGCTCTCTCTAGCTCTTTGCCTCCCCCTCCCTTCCTCCCAAAGGAGGAGCCCTGAGCCAATGGAGGAAAGGGAGGCTTGGCTTGGAAGGAAGCAGGAAGCAGCAGAGGGAGCTGGGCAAAAGCAAGCTGTGATGCAGCAGCAGCAGCCCCAGAGAAGGAAGCAAGAAGGAGCCAGTTTCTCATGGGCAGGTCTGAGCCCTGCAGGGGCCCGATCCAGCCCATGGGCCATATGTTTGACAGCCCTGCACTACGCCATGCTAGAGCTCTAGGAAGAGCTCTAGGAATCCCGCACACAAGGTTCCACTGCAACACTCCAGCTGTGTTAGGACAATCCTGATCTGCTACATAAGCCTTTCCCTTTGCTGACTCCAGTCTTTTTCTTCTTTTGCCTGTTTCTGTCTGCTACCACTGAATTCTTTCCTCTGGCATCCAATCTTGGCTTTGACTACAATGCCAAGAACTGTCTAATCTCTGGCTTTAACTTCTGGCTTGTTTTGACTGTACTTTCTGGCTGACTGTCTTTTGATTTGGTATTTTGTGGGCCCTGATCCTTCCCAGGCCTCCATCCCTGGCCCAGCCCAAGATGACATTGGAAGCTGCCTGATGACAACTAGGTCAAAGCAGCCACTGAAGGGCTAGTCCATAAACTCGATGCTTCGGGTGTCTGATTCCAGAGAAAAGAAAGGGAGAAGAGGAAACCTGCATTCATTCTCGGTCCGCTGGTTAGATTCCTTTGGTCAGACTAGGGTTGCTGCTTTCTCGAGTGGTCAATGTAGCTGTGCTTTTAACAGGAACATGGTGTGCAGACATTAGCAGGGCTTAATGTTTATCTTTCTGCTGAGGAAGGCTGCATGTGCTGATATCGACACAATGAGGTGCTCTTAAAGCACAAGAGCAGGTCACCCCATTTTCCTTGATTAATTGGCAGCCCGAGATCAGTTAGCCAGTTCTGCTTAGAACAGCAAAGGCTGCTGGAGCTCATGTTTCAGACAGTGAGAACAGTGCCGTCAGGGCTCAGATCCCACACACAAGGTTCCTTAGATGCTCCTTAGATGCATGTTTTTATCTGAACCACATAATGTCAGTGATAGCCTATAATGGGTAATACTGTGTTGGTTATGGCACAGTGAACATAGTTTGAGAAAAGCCTTACTGGATTAGGCCAGGGGTTCTTCAAATCCAGACATGTGAATAATTCCTCCCACTGCTGCCCCCTAGCAATGAGTATTTGGCGGTGCATTGCCTCTGAACAGAGGTTCCATTTAACTTTCATAGCTAGGCTATCCTCTGTGAATATCTTTTAAAGACATGTGAAGTAGTGAACTGTTGTTACATCTTGTAGCCATGAATCCCATAAGTTCATTGTGCAAAGCTGTTACTTTTTGTCTGTCCTCATTATAGTGCCTATTGAGTGGCGGCTGTGGCATTGGGGAAGTCCAAAGGAGTGGAATGCTTTGTTAGGGGGTCATTTCCCTGAACAAGATTGCCCTTGCCTGATGCTTGACTCCCCACATCGAAAAAGGCAAAGAACCCTGTGGGTGGTAATATGGTCTGGGGTGAGGGCAGTTTTGGTCTTACAATTGCCTACAGCTGACATGTGAAGCAACAGATGTACTGAGCAGTAGAAACAAAGGAAGATACCATTCTTGTAGCTTCAAAACAGTATGCAAATGAGCTACTTTCAGTGGGTGTGGCTTATCATACCCCTCTTCTATGCACTGATTACATGGCATCAGACAGCACCAGAATGTTCTGGAGAGGCTCAAAGATGATGGAACTGGAGGTTAGGGAAACCCGTCAGAATCTAGTCTTGCTCCCCTTTGCAGTGTTCTGCTCTCCTATGCAGAAGTGCATCATGGCTCTCCCAGAAAATAGACCTCAGTAAAATAGTTGTATCCTGACTATAGGTTTCCACTTTTCCTCTTGGGTGTAGTATGGCAATTAGATCAGGGACCCTCAACATGTTGCCTATGGGTGCCATGGTGTCTGCTAATACCTCTTCTGTTGGTTGAAAGTGGGTGAGGCTTCTGATTGGCCATTGGAGGCCAGAAAGGCTTCTGGTTGGCCATTGGAGGTTTGATTGGCTGTGCAGATTTTTAAAAATGTTGCTTTGGCGGCAGCTGCCACCACAAGACAAAGATCTTCACTGTGTGACTGAAAGTGAGCTGTGTCAGCCATTCTGCAGCTGGCTCCACCTCCTGTAGCAGCCATTTTGTGGCTGTGCCCACCACACTGTGCCAGAATTCCAGAGGTGCCCATAGGCTCAGAAAGGTTGGGGAGCCTTGGGTTAGATGGCTGGGCTAGCATCGGGAAGACCCAGTCTTAGTTTGACCGTGAAGCTTATTGGATGATTTTAGGCTCATCACTCTCTCTTAGCCCCACCTCCCTTGCATGGAAGTTGTCAGGGGTGTTGGCAGCTCCTGTGAAGCTGAATGAAACCCCAAAGAAACAGAAATGTGGTAGAAACACCACCCCCACTGCTGCCATATACCATTATAGTTGACACTTCTAGAAAAAGGTATTTTCTATTTCATGTGAAACCATTCAGTGACAAGTATGTGTGGGTGTATTACGTTTTCCCAACAAGCTTCATGGAATGACAATCATTCTCCAATAAAATGGTCGCTTACAAACAATGTACAGATAGCATATGAAAAGTTCTACTGGCAAGCTTCTCCTGCAGCAGTCACGCATAATCAAATGTTCATGCACCTCTTGCTACTATCTGTCCTTGAAAGACCCTGGACATAATTACTTCTGTGCAAGAGGCCTTTGCGGAGGATGACAATTTCAGTGTCTCCTAAGAATCCTGCTTATGGTCGCTTGGTAAGTTGTTACTGTTTCATTTTGAATCCGCAATTGTGAGGACTGAAACATTTAATTTTTCCTACAAATGTTCCTTCTTTGTATTGAGAGTGACCTTGGAAAGCACTTAGTTCTTGATCATAGAAACTGTAACATGGTAGATTGCATGCCCAGAAGTGTATGAAAGAGTTGTGCAACAGAATGCGCATTGTGGGGATTGCTTTGTTTGCTTCAGGAATGGCTAATAGTGCGGGTAACTTCAATCAACAGCCCCCCGAGATTTTTGTTTTTGTACTATACAGCCATTGTTCAGCCCAGAAAGAGAGATGTACTTTCTAAGCTGTGACCCAGGGGGTGGATTGGCTATTGTGACCACCTTTCCTGATCCCAGCCCTTCTGCTTGGCTAGGCAGGAGCTGAGTGGGCCAGTGAGGACCCCGCTGTCAGGCAAAGGCAGGTTGCACAGTGCTCATCCTGGCTACTCCCTGTCTGGATCTGCCACTGCAGTGTTGAGGTCCTTGCCATTCCATTTGCTTCCTGGCCATCCTCCCAGCAGCAGGCCTAGGCAAGGGGCAACATGTTCAGGCACCACACTGCCTGTCTCTATGCAGCATCGTCATCATCCTCACTGGGCCATTCACCTCCCAGCAATCCCTCTTGTGCCTCATCCTCCTAGGGTTACCAGCTCTGGGTTGGGAAATTCCTGGAGATTTGGGGGGGGTGAGCTAGGGTTGCCATCCTCCAGGACCAGGTGGGGAATCCCACCCCCAAACAGCGATGTCACCAACGCAATGATGTCATGCACAAGTGACATCATCATGTTGGGGATGTCACACAGTGATGCTCTGTTATGAGGTCAAAACTTTATGGTTTGAGGGCAATTTTACTATAGAGTTTAGCCCTCAAACTAGAGCATCATCGCATGACGTCCCTGATGTGATGATGTCACTTCTGCGTGATGTCATTGTGTTGGTGACATCATGCGGCAACGTAGCTGTTTGGGGTCAGAGCCCTGCCCCATTGCCAGAAGGCTCCCCCCCCCCACTGGCACGTGATGAGTTCCTGGCAACCCTAGGCTGAGCCTCGGGAGGTTGGTTTAGGGAGAAGAGAGTCCTCAGCTGGGCACAATGCTATAGAGTCTGCCCTCCAAATCAGCCATTCTCTGCAGTGGAACTGATCTCCATCATCTGATATATTTTGGCTGCTGTGTGACAGAGTGTTGGACTAGATGGGCCATTGGCCTGATTCAACATTGGCTTCTCTTATGTTCTTATGTTCTTATGAAGATCAGCTGTAATTCCAGCAGATCTCCAGGCCCACCTGGAGGTTCTCACCTATACTTCCTCCATGAATAAGGTTGGTGACTACTGGAGACAGGCCTTTGCTGTTGGAGTGCCTTCACTGTGGAACTCCCTTTTCACAATGATTTGCTGAATGCCATATGTATTGTACTTTACGATTTAAATTTTTTCCAGGGCTTTTGTGAATTTTTGCTACCTGCTTTTGGAAGTCTTTGTGCTTCCAAAAGGTGCTGATTTGTATGTTTGTAAATAATGACAATCTGACAAAGACATTATAAGTCTCCCTTTCTCTCTTCTAAAGACAATTAATCTTAGGATTGCTGCAGTGGGATGTCTCGCTACTTGGGTATAGAAGGAAGGCAGCCGTGCACATCAGAATCATCTCTGTTGTGCTAGAAGAAAGTGGTTTTGTGTTGGACTGTTTTTTCTGTTTGAATTTAGCACTTGGTTGAAACAAGGGGATTGTAACTTAAATAGCAGCTTGAGCAGATGGGCCCTGACATGTTTGCCACTATAGGTTGCTGCTAGCTCCATCAGCTGGCTGTATGCTGTGGTTATTTGCAAGTACATAAAGAAGAACCAAATGTGTTACTGGTGCAGACTGGTACCCAGAGAAGCTCATGGAGCTGGTGGAGAGAGAATTGGGAAGGAGGCTTGCTTTTCCTTTTCTCTGCTGTCCATTTTCAGTTCAGGAGTCAGACTGCCTACCTAATCACTTGCTGCTCCGTGGGGTTTCAGATGGAGCCCTGTGGGGGGGATTTGGAGAGGAAATGCAAGCATGGCAAAGGGGCTAAGCACTTGTACTGGCTTGCAGGCTCCAAGTATCAGGTGCCAGAAATCAGGCAAGGCAGGATCATTTATTCCAAGGTCAGGGGTCCAGAAGTCAGGCAAAGCAGAGTCCAAGGTCAGGAGTCCAGAAGTCAGGCAAGGCAGAGTCAGTAGCTTAGAGTCTATGCTCACTTAACAGTCTTTCTTGGCTGGTTTTATAGCCCCACGTCTAAGGGTCATGCTTGCAGCCAGCTGCTCAGAAGCAATCCTGCAACTACTCATCTTTGTTATCAGCAAGCAGCTGGTGTCGGGCCAGGAGGGATGCACTTTGCCATCTTATCTGTAGCTGTGTTCTCAACCTCCATCTGTGGTGCTCCAGGGGTGTGGGTGATACTGGTGAGCTGGGAATGGCCAGCTGAGGTTCACCTGCTGAATCAGGGCTGGAGGGTGTCGGTGGCTGCGCACCAGGTGTTGGCTGTGAATCCTGACAAGCCTGCAGCTCATCTTCCTGCTGCTCAGCTTCTGTTAACAATGATGATAGCACCGTACAACATAATCATGAAGGGAAAATGCACGGTATAAATAACTCAGACAAAAAAAAAGCACCCAAATAGTATACAAAAATAGTGAAATACGTTAATATAACAAAGTGTCACAATACTAGCAAGGAATAACAGGAAACTATATATATCAGTAATAGCAAAATTACATAAATATAATTTAAAAATACATAAAGTAATGCAGAGTGTGCAGAACAAACTGGCACAGAAGACACAGGGATGAAGACTCTGGATTTCAATCTTCGTTTTGATAGCTCTTCCTCAATAACTTCAGTATACGTCGTAAAGCGCTCATGGTATACAGAAGCCTTTAAAACAGTATATATAGGCAAAATATCCAATCCTTATATCAAAACAGTCAAAACCGAGCAACCGATTGGCAATAGAACTTATTCTTGTTTTGAAGGCTTCTGAATACTATGAGTGCTTTATGAAGTATAATGAAGTTATAACAAGTTGAAGAGCCAGCACTGTCCAAAGACGTTTCCGTGGTCATGTGGCTGGCATGACTAGATGCTGAAGTGCACAGAATGCTGTTACCTTCCCACCAAATTGGTACCTATTTATCTACTTGCAATTTCTTGCTTTCAAACTGCTAGGTTGGCAGGAGCTGGGACCAGAGACAGGAACTCACTCTGTCATGTGACACTCAGGTCTCAAACTGCTGAACTACCGACCTTCTGGTCTGCAGTTCAGTGTCTTAACCACTTGGGCCACTGCAGCCCCTCTTTAATCGGTAGTATCCCTTTAAAAATAAAGTAATGTCTACTCTGTCCTTCGGCATATGGCTGCTGGGGCATTGAAGCACAAGATATAAAACCAACAACATGTCATGAAAGGTACTGAAATATAAATTAAAATGCCAAACACAGCCAAATAAGCAACATACTAGTCCAAGGATAAAACAATCCTCAAAATGATAATTGCTGAGCAGAGGGCATACTCGCAACACACACGCATACACAAAAGAGGGAATCATATCCCGCCCCCCCAATCAATAGAAACCCTGGGTGCAAAAGAATATTTTAACCTGGGCAACTGGGTAGTTATGGAGAGGGATTTTGATAAACAAGGAGCTGCCAAATCGTCTGTCTCTGGAGACCACCTCGTTCAAGATGGCTAGAACCACTAGGTCCTGATTAAGCTGGGAAAAATATGTGCTGTGTGATCCCTGTAAGAGGATGGACTGTTCCAGAGAAGTCCTTCTTTGCACTTTCTACTAAGCAACTAATCACATCATGAGCAAGGACTGCTCTGATTGGCTGCTTTCACATGCTCATGCAGCTGAAAGCTGGTAAGCACACCTACTCCACAGCAATCAACTTGTTAATGATCCATTTGAGCCATTTGGCACCCTACAGAACAAGTTGGGGGATCAGCTCACCTTGACTGCAGCCATCGAACCAGGGAAGTTCAACTTTTGGAGGCAATCTGCAGCATCCCTAGATGAAATCAGCTAAAATGGGTTTAGCGCAGAAGTGTCAGGCCAAAACCTCTCCAAATATAAAAAAAGGACCTTGAGTAGCAAAGCTGGGGGAAAAATACTGCCTGGCCTTGGAGCCTTGGAGCACTGTTGCCCATCAGAATGGATGTTCCTAGGCTGGATAAACCAATGAACCAATAACTAGCCCTTTGCACGTGTCTGTGCAGTGTAAATGGAGAACTGTACCTGCTTGCCTTACCCCAATAATTCTTCTGACTTTTAATTCCCACATACAGAGGCTATGCATATGGAAGATGTATGAAGGAGAACAAATCAATATATAGTGCAGCCAGTCCCACATTCACTCTGAATAGTCCTGCAAAGATACCATAAAGCAATTGGATATGAAATTGGTTTGTGGAGTTTGCTAGAATGATCACGGTCTCATCTCATAGTGTGTATTTTAATACTTCCCCACTGGAAATGCAGTATTCTTTTTTCCTTACAGGGGAGAGTGTTTGCTTTTTATCAGTTTTTAAATAAAAAGAATGAATTAAAACATGGGCTATTGTCCTCTCCAAATAACAAACACCTTCTCTTCTAGTCTCCATTTGTACAAACAACTCTTGGGGTGAATATTCCTCAGGCATGCTGGAATGTAAATCCTAACAAGATGGGGAAGATCTGCTGGCCTCTCTTTCCTTGAGAGAGTCTGCTGCTTTGGGATGGCAAATGTCCCCCACATTTTCTTCTAGGTGCCTTATTAGGAAAAACTGGCAAGGACCCACCTAGGATACAAATGGACCCTGACCTGGTGGCAGTTCATTCCTGATGCAAGAGAATGGATGACAATGTTCCAACATTGTGTATTAGCTAGAGGGAGAAAACTGAAGCCAAAACAATCTGCTTGTACTGAGCTCTCAAGTCTTTCTTTATTCCACCCCACCCCCTAAACTAAAGCTTATGATGAATTTTCTCTGGTTCATGGTTCTCAAACTCAAGTTCATTGCAGGTCAACTAGCACAAACTTTCCATGAACTTTCAAGCAGTTCATGGCGGTTCTTGAATGGATACATTTCCAGACAGACTCTCTGCTCAATCTGAATGTTTCCCAAACTTTTCAGCAACAAGGGGTGGAACTTGGAGGGCATGTAGAAGAGCATCCAGGGAAGGTCCCCTGTGACTTTGATGTCTCTAGCTTGCACAGGATTCATTCTATACACTCCTGAACCTCCTGAACAAGCTCCTGTCATTTCCCCAGAAAGCACCTTCCTGGGGGCACCTTCTTTGGGGGCCCATAACTCAGACCCTGTAATTCCAACCCTCCCCAAACATGGGCAAGTAGAGGCAAGTCAGACAGAACCCCCCTGTGAGTTTGGTGTCTCCAGTACACTGAGGGGGATTATACTAATTCACAAACTGAACCAGTTTGTTTGGTGCTTAAAAGTTCATGACAGTCCATGGTTCGTGAACCGGACATGCCAAAAATCACAAACTGAACCACATTTTCCCAGTTCATGCCCATCCTTAACAATAACTTTGTGGAGTTTGTTTGGAGTTTTGATGAGTCAAACTGTGATGTGGGCTGTTGATTTGAGGCCATCTAAACCAACCACACAGGATCTGGAGGAAGCACTCCATGGAAGAATATGTGCGAAGTCAGATGAGGAGGGTTTATTGGAAGCATCCTTAGTGGTGCCAAAATTTAAACCAGGCCTCATATCTTTTTTCTTTTCTTTTGCAGCACCATGTGGGCTGAGAAGGTTCAGATGCACTTTGAGTTTTTGGCAGTGAACTTGTTCCTGTAGCAGAGTAAAAAGAACGGCTAAGGCAGAAAAGGTCTTCAGCCAATATCTGGGAAGCATTTTTGTGCTCTGAACTGAGAGAAGAAATCTGCAGGAAAAAGATGCTCCCAACTGAAACCTGCAATCCGAAACGACTATTTCACAGAAATAAAGCCTGCTTGAGGATGGTGCTGGAAGGAATGTTTCTTCCTTTCTGTCCATACCACTTTAGGAAAACAGGATCATGTTTTTGTCTTATTATTGACCTTTTAAGGAATCTGTCTTTTCTCTTTGGTCCTGGGGAGACACTTGGTTAGCTGCTAGCTTTTAGCTTCTTAAGTAGAGACTCCCATTTTCTTTTATTTTATTTTCCCCAGGCTAAGGCAGAACTTGTTACCAGCCCCCCAAGCATCACATAGTCTAATCAAGTCTGCATTACATCCTGCTCAAGATGCAGGCAGAAGGCTTTAACATCAGGGCCTGAAACACCTTTCTTTGTTCCCTGCTCCTTTTAACTGTCGAGAAGTTCTGGAGAACCTGAAAACTTGCATCCTGTTTTGTGATATTTGGGTTGGTCCTAGTAAAAGCTATTACATCTGTGCTTGGATTTTTCTGTGAACCTGTGCTGTGATCTTTATCAGATCTGGAAGAAGTAGTTTTATGTGGTTCCCTACCTTGGTTACTACAGCCTGAGCTATAGTAACACACCAGTGCTTTCGGATAGAAAGCAGGTGCTCTACCATTAAAGCTAAGTTCCCTCAGTGCTTTGGATATATAATACTTGAGTTCATATTTTTAGCATCTTCAGTTAAAAGACCCGGGGAGCAGGGCACTGAGACCTCTGTCAGTTACCACTTGAGAGGGGAGCGGTCTTCCACACAGCAGTTTTCCTGTGGGTTGAGTGCCAAACTGTAGTGGTTCCTCTCCGTGCTTACCCATGCCATCATTTTCCATTTTAATGTTTTTTTTTTAGTTTTTCTGTTTTTTTCTCATTGTTCCTCTGTGCTTTCTCAACATTGGATCAAACAAAGCCAGTTTGAGAAAGCAGGGACCAATGCAAAGGAAACCATGGAAAGACAGCAAATGGCCAGTGATGTTATGAGGAAGCTTATAGAAAAACTGCTGCAATTTGGCACCCAAACCATGGGAATACCTGTGTGTCAATGACCCCGGGTTAGTTGGTTCTGGACTGCTGGTGATCTTTGGTCCAGTTCAGCCTGAGGCAATTTATATCCTAAGAAGATAGCATTGTATTGGGAAAAATCAAGCATACCATCTTATCTTTTTTCCCCAGGAGGTGCTACCTAGCCATAGAGTAACCTTTTGGTGTTCATTATGAGCAGTTTAGGTTTACAGTCCTGAAAGGAGGGCTCTTATGCAGCTCCTGTCCATTGTGATGAGGTTTGTGCCAGATAAGTTCTTGGTGGATTGTGCCTTTAGCCTGTTTCTGGGTGACCTATGAAACATTTACGTTTGGGCTGTCAGGTTGAAGACACATTCCTCTGGCTATGAGCTCAAGTAAATTTGACTGTATGAATAAAATTTATTAGCTGGATTCAGGAGGGGGAGGCAGGAAATCTGGCCAAATGTTAAAGTCCTGATGACCTTTAAAACAGTGAGAGATCATAAGAAGAAAAACGTGAGCTTGGGCAAAATGCGTTAACTCACAGTGCAGGGGGAAAGGAATTCATATACTTTTTTTTAAAAAAATGAGGAAAAACATTGTAACATTTTGCCTGGAATGCCTTTGTTTTTCCTTTTTGTCTTGGAGCTGTTCTGAATTATATACCGTAAATTTGTCGCTTGTTCTTATGTGTGTGGGTGTCTCGGTGGTTCTGTTTACCCCTTTGAAAAAATTTCCTATTGCTGATCAAATAATTGTGTGAAATAGCATTTGTTTTGTCATTTAAATGCCACTGTCAGTGTGTTCCTACGCACTGTTTATGAGGATGAGAGTGATGAGGAAAAATGCTTTCCATTCACGTGGCATCTTCCACTTCAAGAGCACTTTACTGAGAAGGCTTGTTATTCTTGCAAAGGAGGCAGGGCCTCTGGCCAGAGGGGTCTAGACATTTCCGTGGCTGCAATCTTGCCTTGGACAACGCTCATGAAAAGGGCAAGAGAGGATTCCTATGAAGGACAAGACTGATTTTCAAAAGCTGGTTTGTTTAGAACATCCCCATTTTTAATGCAGTCTTTCCCTAATGAGAAGTGAACAAGCAACTCTTCACTTTCACACTGCATTCTCCTTCCGTATGCCAATTGTTCCTTCTAAGATGAATGCATTTTCCATGTTGTTTTTACATCAGTCCCCCCCCGCAAAGATACATAACATACAAATGGTGTAAAATGCCATGAAAGGAAATTTAGAAAATTCAGCCAAAATGAGGTGAGCCAAAACCCAAGGCTGATGACATTGTATGATTTTTTTTTAAAAGATAAAAATGGCTGTGTTGACTAATCGAAAACTCCTATGGCACCCCGTCTCTGAGGGTTCTGCAGTCAGCTGTTTGGTCTGGAACTGGATTGCTTCTACCTGAGGGACTGGAGACTCCTTTGGATATCTTTAGGGAAAGGGAATCGCTGCTGCATGTAATCCCCCCTTTAGGGTTGCCAACCTCCAGGTGGGACCTGGAGTTCTCCTGGAATCACACCCTATCTCCAGATGATAGAGATCAGTTCCCTAGGAGAAAATGGTTGCATTGGAGGGTCGACTGTATGGCATTAGACCCTGCTAAGGCTCCACCCCTCAATCTCCAGGAATTTCCCAGCCCAGAGCTGGCAACCCTATGCTTTCTCGTTGCTCACATTGATTTATGTTTCTTCCTGTTTGTGTATCAAGGAAGGGTGTGGGTGTTGCTGTTTTTTTTTTGGTAAATGAATAGGATCTGTAGGTAAAGCAGCCCTAACCTGGATGGCCCAAGCAAGTCCTATCTCGATAGTTCTTGGAAGCTAAGCAGGGCTGGCCCTGGCAAGTATTTGGATGGGAGACCTCCAAAGAAGACCAGGGCCAGGAGGCAGAGGCAGGCTATCAAGCCACTTCTCTGAACGTCCTCCATGCCACAGTAGGAGTCACTAGAGGTCTCCCTGACTTCCAGGCATGGGCGCACACACACAAAATACAAAAATACCGAAAAAGAAAAAAGAATCTGTAGGTAAAGGGGTGGGTGGGAGAGCCAGTACCTCTCCCCTTCCCTTGCAGCACTTAGTTTTGAAGCACTTGTCTAGTCTGATTCATTCTTTTCCTGCCCTTCTTTCCAGGAGCTCAGGATCGCATGGGTGGGTATTCCTCTCTTCCATCACAGCCTCAGAATAACCCTGTATGCTTTACCTGTGAATATAGTGGGCATGTGAACATACGTAGCTTTCGCCTCAATTCTTGTGTGACCTTGAGGGGTTTCAAACTCTCTCATGATGTACCTGGATTCTGTAGCACTATGATACTTATCACCAAGGCTTGTGAGTGACCAAAGCTGGTGGAGTGGTAACAGCTAAGATAAGCAGCTGTGATCCTGAAGGCTACCATTTCACATCTCAGCTTTGCTGGAATTTCACTGGGTAGCCTCAGGCAAGCCTCTCCCCCCCCCCACCCCGAAATATAGCAATAATATTGACCTACCACACAGGTCTGTCATAAGGATTATGACAAAACAACAATGTCTATCGTCTGGGCCTGAGGTAAATAAGCACATAACATGGTGTATTAAGGCTGTCATTTGGAGGAGGGCAAGGAGCTGTTCCAGTTGGCAGCAGAGGACAGGACCCGGAGCAATGGGTTTAAATTACATGCAGAAAGGTATCCGCTGGATATCAGGAAACACTTTTTCACGGTCAGAGTGGTTCAAAGGTGGAATCAGCTGCCTAGGGAGGTGGTGAGCTCCCCTTCACTGACAGCTTTCAAGAAGTGGCTGGACGAGTATTTGCCAGAGATGCTTTAGGCTGGTCCTGCATTGGGCAGGGGGTTGGACTAGATGGTCTGTATGGCCCCTTCCAACTCTATGATTCTATAACCTTCCTTCATTCCTCAAAAACAACATGCATTTTTATTTATGTAGTCATTTATACCCTGCCCTTTCCCCCAATGGGGACCTAAAGAGTGTCTGACTGGCCCAACGTCACCCAGCAAGCTTTTGCCGCATGGTGGGGACTTGAACCTGGTTCGCCCAGATCCTAGTTCAACACTCTAACACCACACTGGTTCTGTACGAAGAGCTTTGAATGCTGAAAGCACTATGTAAAGTCTAAGCGTAATTATTAGAACTCACAATAATGGCCCAGGAAGGGCAGCATATGGACTCCTCAGCCTCACGTTTGTTTACTTTGACAAAAAAATGGTTCAGAAGTTGGGTCAGCTGTCAGCTCCAGGGTTTGCTGTCAGCAATGAACTGTGGAATCTGTGGCTTGCATTTTTGGGAGAGCATCTGCCCCTCAGACATCCCTCTTGTCTCATAAGGTCCTCTTCTGAAGAGTCCCAGCTTTAAGTCTCTTCTCCCCAATATGTGAAATCAGTTAGTAGTCTGGGAAGTAGGCTTTTTTGCCAACACAAGTTTTATAATAATATGGTTGAGGCTAGAGGGTGGGTCTGGGGTAAAGCAAAGCCGGAGACTGGAGGAAAGAAGGGTGCAACCTGATTGGTTTGTGGATGGGGTCAAAATCAAATCCCCCCCCCCCAGTTGGTTCTGAAAAGGTTTATATTTCACCTCTCCACTCATGAAGGCTTTCAGGGTTGTTTTTTAACTATATAAAACAGACGATCAATGATAACATGCAAATTAAAATAGATTCAGGTGGGTAGCAAAGTTGGCCTGAAGCAGCAGAACAAAGTTTGAGTCCAGTGGCACCTTTAAGACCAATGAAGTTTTATTCTGGGCAGAAGCTTTTGTGTATCTGAAGAAGTGTGCGTGCACATGAAAGCTTATACCCAGAATAAAACTTTGTTGGTCTTAAAGGTGCTGCGGCTGGACTCAAACTTTGTTACACTAATGAAAAATCATTCTAAACCAATTTACCATAACAAAGAACAGCTTTGTATCCTGGATCTGTAAACAGAGCAGGAAGAGTTACAACATCCATGTGTAAAAATATCCAGGAGCAAATGTGGTGTCGTTGTTAGGGTTGTCAGACTGAGACAGGGAAGTTTCAGGTTCAAGTGCCTGCTTAGCTGCAAAGCTCCTTGGATGATCTGGAATGGGCCTTCACTGAAGGCTCTTCTTTGCTAGAGATGAACAAACACACCTTTTTTTTTTAATCTAGGGCATTTTTATCCCACTGGGGTATGTGGCATACCTGGTTTGTCCCTCTTTCATTTTATCCAAAGAACTATGTGAGGCAGGTTAGAATTAGAGACAATGGAGGAGGGGGGAACAAGGTCACTTACTGAACTTCACAGTGTGCAGGGATTTGAATCAGAATCATAGACTACTCTAGCCACTACGCCACTGATACTGGTTTTTCTCTATGTTGATGTGAATGGTTTTGGTCCTCCCATTGCGAGCAGTGAGGATTCTTCTGTTTGATTTATTCATTGGTGCAAATGATACAGAAATGAGCATGTACGATGTATATAATTTATATGTACAATGCACAATACAGATTTATTGATGCACAGATAACATGGAAAATGCCAGCACATGGGGGTGGGGGGGTGTCACCTGGCATAAGGAAACAGAATGGTGCAAAAACAAAGACTGATGGGTTCGATTCAAACAAATCAAAAGTAGGATATAACTGTTCCCGGAAGCTTATGGAGCCGCCTCAGTGGGAGGGTGGGGTAGAAAAATAAATAAATTAATAACAATAACAATAATAATAATAGCATCCCTACATTTTTCTTGTGTGAAATCCATCCTCTTGCCAAGGCCAGACCTGTGCAATGGATTTGGTGCCCTCCTGTGGCTATTTTCTCTCTCTGATTTTCACCAAATGGCAAATCCTAAGAAAGGATGTTGGAATAGTACATTTATATACATAGCATAGATACATACACATAGATACAGATTTTGAATGTTATGGTTTGGATCCAGGCAGCTTTTCCACTCAGTTTGAGCCACTTCCTCCCCTTGCTCCAGATGCCATCCCACATGGCTTTTGTTTCTGTGGGTCTCCTGACTCTTAGCATAGCCTTCGTGGTGGTTGAAAGGGACTACTTCCTCCCTTTTTCAGTGGTGGAAAAGCTACTTGAGTCCAACTCTATTGTTATTACTTTCATCTCATGCTCTTAATCAGAAGAGGGTGCTTGGTACAGGGTATGCTGGAGGCACATCGTACAGCCATCTGCCTAAACCAAATCAGGTCTGGGTGGGTGTAGTGGATGATAAAGGTATAGATGTTTGGGGGAAAGTTGGATAAATGTAACAAATAAACAATAAAAAACACCTATAAAACAGCATTCACAGCTGCAGATAGCGCTACAAATATTATTAAAGTCAATACTGATTGGCACCGTTAATAGTGCAAGTGGATAATGCAGTGGTTTCCAAAAGTTTAAATGACTTTGGGCCAGGTTGATGGGGGTGGCCACAGCAGAGAAGGTCTGGGTCTCTGGCAACTACCATCTCTGAAAATGAAAGTAAATGAAACAGGGACTTCAAAGAAAATACAGGCTGGGCACATGAGGATTTTGACACAGTTTAGCAAAGACAATGTGATTGCCAAAAATGTTAACAGCCAGTTAACAGCAACAGAATGTTTGTAGTTCAGCTTTCATGAAGGAAGTGAATGTATCTTTGGCTGGAATTGATTTACTTTATTGAAACCTTAGAGATGAATAAGGGGAAGGGTGGAAAATCAACCAAGAAGGCCCTAGAGATTGGCTGTAAAATATGAAGCCAGTCCTTTGGTCCATCTAGCTCAACACTATCTGATCTGATTGGCAGTGGCTGTGCAGGTAGGTTTCAAGCCGAGAATTGACATTTTGCTGCTCTTCTCTGCTGCTGTCAAAATGTCGCCTTAGCAGCTTCTCCAGTCTTCATCATGGAACTTATTGACGGTCCCTAGTCTACGAACCATCTGCCTTGTGTCAACAGGGGTAAGTGCCTTCTCGGTAGTGGCCCCTGTCCTGTGGAACCAGCTGTCTGAAGAGATACATGCCTTGTGGGACCTCCCTTGGTTCTGCAGGGCATGCAAAGCCGTTCTTTTTCGGACAGCCTTTGGATGATTGAGATCCATCAGGCAGCTAGTAAATTATGCTTCAGCTGTGTCGTCACCATCCATGCATCCTACCCTGCTTGATAGCAGAAAGATTTTAACTGGGATAGGTTTTTAATCATTATATATTTTAAAAGCTTATTTATTGGATCTTTTGTACTGTTTTTATTGGGTGTATTTTATATGCTGTTAGCCACCATAAGTCCCATTCAGAAAAGAGGGAGCGGGATATAAATTTGATAAATAAAATAAATATATTAGCAGCTGCCATTGGAGGGGGGTGTTCACATGATCAAGTCTAAACGTTCCTTGGTGCCAATATAATAGGCAAGAACCTTAAAGAAGGAGCCAGTGTGAGTGTGGTAACAAAATTAAAAAGAACAGAGAGCAATTTCTCACAGGATTAGCAAATGTGAGTACAGAGAGTTGGTCAATAGTGATGTGTTGGATTTAAAAAGGAATTAGACAAATCCAGGAGAAGGGGTTCATGATGGCTGAGTAGAACCTTCATGTTCAGAGGCAGTCTACCTCTGACTACCTGTTGCTGAAGGGCAACAAAAGAAGGTGGCTTTGGTTTCTGGGCCCATTTGTAGGCTCTCTAAGAGGCATCTGGGTATATTGGCCGTGGGAAGTAGGATTCCGAAACAGATGCTGATGGTTTGATCCAGCGAGGGCTTGCTGTCACATGATCTTATTGTAGTGCTCACAAACCAGGTTTTCATATTGTCATTTTCCTCCGGATTTTGGAGTTCTGTTAACTTCACTCATGATATTTTGTTAACTCCGTTGCCAAAAACTGGCACAGCCAATATACTGAGGCTTAAATAACATGTGGCATGCGAAAGTATCCAGTGACATCTATAGGCAATGTTCAACAAATATTAAATGAGTTTAGTTTAGTCTCAGGATTGAAAACTAATGTAACAAAGTCCTACATCTTTCCTATAAATCTAGATACATTAGAAATAGAACATCTTAAGCTTACAATTCCATATAGATGGGTTGTATCCTCAATGACTTACTTAGGAATTAAAATACCATTAGACTTAAAAAACTATAAAAAATATAATTATGACACTCTTCTGGTAACAATATAAAAACAGCTGGAAAGCTGGCATAGATTAAAAATTTCATGGCATGACCGATTACTTATCATTAAAACATATGTATTACCCAAAATATTATTTTTATTTCAAGTTCTACCAATTAAACTAGAAATCACCCAAATAAATAAATGGCAGAAGGCCTTATTAAACTTTTTTGGGGCCTATAAATGACACAGGATTAATATACGAACTCTGTGTTGACCAACAAAACAAGGTGAACTTGGATTTCCAGATGTACTTAAATATTATCAATCGTGCCACCTAACTAATATAATAAGAATAATGCAGGACAAACAAGGGATTGATTGGATTGTAGAACAAAAATATTATACTTACCCTTATAATGTGCAGGATTCTGTTGGCAAACCCATAAGGAAAGACTTAAAACAATAGAAAAAAGTTTTATCTTTAAAGTTTTTTAAAATACATGGGATACTAAAAGAAAACAGTTGGTACCTAAAATATCAAGATATCAGACTCTATTTAATCAAGAAAGGATATTACCTCCAAGTGTTATGATACCTCAAGAGGCTTGGAGAAAAGCTGGACTCAATACTTTGGAAGATATAACATCCAATAAGACACTAATAGAGAAAACAACAATGGAAAGAAAATTGGGTCTGACTATCCCATGGTATCAATTTTTACAATTACAACATGTTTGTTCACAAATAAAACTAACTACGATCATGTCACAACCACTATCCGAATTTGAACAAGTATATAAATATGCTTGGAGCTCAAATAAGCATTTAATTTCTAAGCTATATGTTATTTTAATGTCAATGGATGCTGATAAACCCTTATCATATCAACTTAAATGGCAAACTTCACAAACTTTGGATGATGACTTTTGGAAAAGGTTATGGTTGAACTTTCCATTTAATACTAATATTATTGACATAAAAATCCAGATGTTTAAAATAGTTTTTGGTATTTGACACCACAGAAGTTGGCCCATATGGTGCCAACGGTGAGATCTCTGTGTTGGAAACAGTGTGGTAGCCTGGGAACGTATACACATTGCTGGCTGGAATGTCCTATTTTGATACCTTTTGGGGAAGAGATAATTTCAACCATAGAGCAAATAACTGGTATAAAACTGCAAAATACTGTGGAACATCTTCTTTTGCATCAATGGAGTATAGACATATCAATAGACAGTACTACACATCAAATTGCCATTCTTTTAGCAGCGGCTAAAAATGCTGTTTCACTACATTGGAAAAGTAAACCAATTAAACAGAACTGGCATGCCAAATTATGGAATATGTGCATAATGGCAAGAATTACAGAGAATGTTAATGATTCTTATCCTCAAAGAACACAATCCAATTTTTCTGTGACGTGGTTTCCTATATTACAGAATTTGATACAACAGAAAGAAATTCCTGATATTATAGATTTGTTACATTTGTGGTGAGACAATTAATAGTGTGCCAATGATTATTAAGATTAATAGATGTATAAGGTGCATATGACCTATGTGGTGATCTGTTATAGTTGAAATTGTATTTTTTTATTGAGATTGATGTTTATGCAAACTTGATTGGAAAATTTTGTGTTTACTGTTTATTATAAATCTTTTATTTTAATACAAAACAAACAAACATGTGGCAACTGAGTGATTCTTTCCCTCAAGAGTTTGTTTGGAGGCTGCTACTGAGTATCTGTATCTTTTTCTTCATGATTGGGAAAGCAGCCTGGGAAGATGATCATTCCGAAATGGCAGATGGCACCAAGAGGAAAGTGTTAAGGAGACTGCCTCCCCCCCCAGCACCTTCTAGCTCTTGACTGCAGCCTCCAATACTCTTATTGCTTAAGGGGCAGGGGGGAGGAAACAGAAACCATCTCAGGAAAATCACTAAACTGCTTGTCAGGTGTAGTTTGAGCTTGACTAGCAGGAGGTAAACGTTCTCTACCTGAAGTTATTCTGTGTGCATTTCAACTAGTGGCCACTGAGTGGCACAATAACACTGCAGTAACTTGGAGGCAGTTTCCCAGCTGGTGCAACTGGGATCTCCTTATAGTAGCCTTGAACCAGGAGCACTTCTTGAAGCCTGCTCTCATCTTCTGAGAATCTGAGCCCATTCATTTGAAGCCACATCCAGGCATTAATATTCCAGCTATCCCCTTACAAAGATTATGGAAACATATGCAATGGCAAGGAAAATACCAAACGCTACGTCTGGTGCCACGAGAGAGCGCATGCTCCATTACAGCAGAGCGTCTTCTTTGTCAGACTCTCCATTTCACAGTGTCCTTCATTCTTCTCTCCTCCATTTTATCCTCATAACAACCCTGTGAGGTAGGTTTTGGCTGAGACTATGTGATTGGCCCAAGGTTACCCAGCAAGCTTCCATGGCATGAGTGGGGATTTGAACCTGGATCTCTGAGATCCTAGTCCGGCACTAACCACTACATCACACTGGCTTTCAAAAGAAGAAAGACCACACTCAGCACTCACAAGCCATCTGGAATCTTTGCATGGTCAGGACCTTCCTCACATCCTTGGGAAGACTGTTCCACAGCTCAGCGGCAGCCACTGAGAAAGCAGAAATCTGACCAGTAATTGCTGTTTTCTTAGCCGAGATGGCGGGATATCTGTCTTTAGATCTTTCCAGCTTTAGATCTGTCCGGCTTTTAAAAAAGTAACCCACACAGGACGCTAGTTCTTATTGGGAGAAAGGGTAAATATAATAATCTAAATAGACATTAACTTCCCCTCATTGTACAAGCTACATATTTATTCTTTCCCTCAACTTCCTTAAAAACCTTACATGTTTTTATGGGTTACCATAAGTCAGCTGCGACTTGACGGCACTTTCTACCACTGCTTCCTTAGTTTTCGACAGCTTCCCCTCTATAATTCTGCTCTTTATCATCTCACATTTGCCAAGTTTTCTTTCTTGTGTTCTTCCACTTTGATAAGGAGAATTTTGATTTCACTACCAATTTAGAATTCTTTGAGCAATCAGGGAAGTTTTTCTGACCTGAAGTTCTCTGGATGAACAACCTTTGTTATTCTGATGGCTCAGAATGTCTGCTGGTGTTCCTTTAATTGTTGTAAACTGTTAAGAAGGTAAATCCCCTGGTACATCTCCTCCCTCCAAATGCAGTTTCCAGACCAGGAAACAGTACGATCTGTTGAGAAAGTGCTACATGCGAAAACTGTGGGTGGTACAGCAGTCAACAAAAATTATGCAGAACAGGTGAATTTGGATTATATGGGGGAAAGGATTTAAAGATGAAATGACCTGGGTTCCTTGAACATTTTTTTTAAACTTGAAAATGACCCCAAAACCAACAGGTTTGTTTATACTTAAAAACTGATGCCAATTGATTTTTACAGTGTGTGAGTGGCTGGGTTGGGTCCCCCCCCCCGCCCCTTCAGATGGTGGCCAAGATGTAGAAGAAGAAGAGTAGGTTTTTATACTGCACTTTTCTCTATCCTAAGGAGTCTCAAAGTGGCTGATGATTGCCTTTCCTTTCCTCTCCCCACGACAGGCACCTTGTGAGGTAAGTGGGGCTAAGAGAGTTCTGAGAGAGCTGTGACTGGCCCAAGGTCACCCAGCAGGCTTCATGCAGAGGAGGGGGAATCAAACACAGTTCTCCAGATTACAGTCTGCTGCTCTAGTCTTAACCACTACAACACACTGGCTCTGGGACTCCATTGCTGGAATACTTGTGTATTGCTGATGGTGCAAAAGCGTATCTTCCAGGGTTCATGCACTGCCTGTCCTTGTAGAAGAAAGCTGAGCTCATTCATGAGCAGAAGAGAAAGTGAGAACAATTTTTTTTTTTTTGGGGGGGGGAGGAAGCAGGGGGAATCTTGGTGGGAAATTAATTTTAAGAGCCAGAATTTAGATAGAACATGAATGTTGGGTTGAAAATTCCAAGGGAAATTGGTCTGGCAGAATTGGGATGGGCAGTGAATGTTTGCAGGAAATTAATGAAAGGAAATTATTTTGGAGCCGGGATGTATGGTTTGCAGATGTTGCCTCTGCTTGGTGCAGAGTTTATGACTTTACACAGTTCACTTGTCTGCAGGTAGTATGTTGGTCTGTTCCCAGTGGAGCACATCCAAATACCTCTGGGAAGTTTTCAGCAGCACCAAGAGGATGCTGCTCTCTCCTGCTATTTGCTACCTGTATTTGGTATTCCGAGGTATACTGCCTCTGAACTTGGAGGCCCATTTCTACAACATGGCTGATAGGCTGGCATATAAGGAAGTTTGGATAGGTGTAATCGGAGAGGCTTGCAACACCCCCTCCAACCTCTTGGAGGCACCTCCTTGGAGTTGTCAACAACTCAGTACAATGGAAGTTCCCAACCAGGGCTGCAGTCACCCTACAGACTTGGCACGATCTGGCCGCGCTTCTAATTACACCGTTTTGTTTTGAAATGGGAGGTTTGATCAGACATCCCTCCCTGAACTGGCTTCACCATGCACTTGCCCTATGGTCGATCATTCGGATTGTTGCAGCATCCTTTTTTGTGTGTCTTTCACACATATGCATAAGCATGTATAAGAAGCTCCAGCCCCTTTTTGACAGTTCCAGAATCCCTCTGCCAAGTACTCCAGCCCCTCTCAGCCTCCTTCTCTTCGCCTCTCTTTCTTGAAATACATGGGGAGGGGAGGTAAAGTGCAGATTTACATGAGAGTAGTCCCATTGATGTCAGTATATTTACCCTTGGGTCAGTCATGGGATGCTCTCAAACAGCAGCTCTGACACAGAAACAGGAGACGGGGGGGGGTTTGTGGGGGATTTGTCACTCAAAAATAACTCCCCCAGGGATTTCTGATTCAGAATGACTACTTGGCCATGGTGATTGACAACACCAGGGATGATTATGCACTTATGTGCACATTGCTACCTGATGGGGAAAAAAAGGAGGTGGAAATGGAAGGGAAGGTTCAGATTTCCCAAACGGCTTGAGTTTGCAACATGGGAATTCAGACAGCTGGACTTTCCCCAGTGTCTGTTTGCTTTGAAGATGGGGCAGAATGGGGTGGTGACGACTGGGGCACAGAAGGCAGATGGTGCTGTCTGGTCATGCTGTTTAAATCTACAAGGGTACCACACCAATATCGGATCAAACTGCTCATGTGACCAGAGCCTAGAGCTCCATGCAAACATCAGCGGATATTATGCTATCATTATACTACAACAATAGTTCACAACAGGGTTTTCCTTTGGACCGGGTTACTGCTTTGGCAGTCTCATGGTCGGACCACCATGCCCCGAGGGCCCGTTTGAATGTTCCGCCTGACCCTGTTTAGGTGGCGAGCATATTTTAGCTCGCCCGCAGAGCCAGATGGACCCAGTGCGACTCCAGATGGCCCTGCGGGAACCAATGCCCCCGGCGGCTTGTTGGATGAGCTAGTGGAGGACTGGCAGAGCTGGCTCTCCGTAGCCATCAACAAGATTGCTCCTCGGTGCCCTCTGCGCCCCTGCTCTAGGCTCACTCCCTGGTTCACCCAGGAGCAGTGGCTTATGAAATGGGAGCTGAGATGGCTAGAGAGACGGTGGCGCCATGCTTGAGACGAAGTGACAAGAGCATCTTAATGGACGTTTATGAGATCTTATGAGATGGCAGTCTATGCGACTACGATTGCGTCCGTGACCTCACGCCCAGCCCAATTGTTTAGTATTATTTGGTCCATAACAGCTCTGCCACAGGGCAGATCAAATGCTAGGGAACTGGATATTGGCTGTGAGGCATTTGCAAGCTTCCTCACGGACAAAGTCTTGGCACTCTGACACAACCTCCCCGCCACACTTGAAACAGTGAGCAAGCTCGAGGCCCCTTGCATGTCCTCGCTTTTGGGTTTGGATCATTTCAGCCCACTTGGCCAGGAGGAAGTCAACAGCTTGCTCGTAGCTGTGTGCCCAACCACATGCAGCCTTGACCCGTGCCCTTCTTGGCTTATTAAAGCTGGCCGTGAAGGGTTTTGAGGTGCCCTCAGGGAAATTATCAACAAGTCCCTCTCCGAGGGGCAGTCCCCGGGGGCACTCAAGGAAGTGAGAGTCTGCCTTCTCCTGAAAAAACCATCTTTGGATCCGACTGAATTGGCCAACTATCAGCCGGTTTCCATTTTGCCCAATTTGGGCAAATTACTTGAGAGGGTGGTGGTGATACAGCTGGATGACATTTCTGTATTAGATCCTTTCCAGTCCGGCTTTCGCCGGGACATGGTACAGAGATGGCATTGGTCACTTCAACAGATGACCTCCGGAGGCATCTGGATCGGGGCGGTGTGGCAGTACTGTTGTTGTTAAATCTGTTGCCTCGCCGACATGGGGATCCAGGGGCTTGCCTTGCAATGGCTTGCTTCCTTTCCCCAGGGTCAGGGACAAAGGGTGGCACTAGGGGAACAGCAGTCCAGGAGACACCCGCTGGAGTGTGGTGTGCTTCAAGGGGCAGTGCTGTCCCCAATGTTATTTAATGTCTATATGTGCCCCCTTGCCCAGATTGCCCGGAGGCATGGGCTGGGCTGTCATCAGTACGCTGATGATACCCAGCTCTATCTTATGTTGGGTGGCCAACTGGACTCCAAAATGAAAGATCTGGACCGGGCTTTGCAAGCCGTGGCTGGGTGGCTCAGACTGAGTCAGCTGAAGCTGAACCCAGTGAAGATGGAGGTCCTGTGCGTGAGCTGGGGCAGCTTGGGGGTGGGGCTCCCACTCCCGACCTTTGAGGGGGCACCATTGGTGCCAGCGCCGGAGGTTAGGAGTTTGGGAGTGTTCCTGGATGCCTCCTTAACAATGGAGGCCCAGGTAGCAGCCACTGCCAAATCGGCCTTTTACCATCTCTGGCTGATTCGGCAGTTGGTTCCCTTCCTTGACTACAATGACCTGGCTACAGTGACCCATGCAATGGTCACCTTGAGACTAGACTACTGTAATGCTCTCTACATGGGGCTGCCCTTGTTGCAAATCCGGAAGCTGCAGCTAGTGCAGAATACTGTGGCCAGGCTGGTGACAGGTCTCCCTAAATGGGAGCATATCCAGCCTGTGCTGAAGGCACTGCACTGACTGCCAATAGCATACTGGATTCACTTCAAGGTGCTGGTACTTACCTTTAAAGCCCTATATGGCCTGGGCCCAATATACTTACGGGACCACCTTTCCCCATATAGAGAGCACTACGGTCAGGAACACAAGATCGACTGACCATTCCAGGCCCCACGAACACCAGGCTTGCTACCACTAGGGCAAGGGCCTTTTCAGTGGTGGCTCCACACTGGTGGAATGAGCTCCCAGAAGAGATCAGAGCCCTATGGGACCTTTTGCAGTTCTGCAGGGCCTGCAAGACAGAGCTCTTCCACCAGGCTTTCAATTAGGAGCCACCACACCACCAACAACAACATCTGTGGTTATGGGCCGGCTCTGGTTTAGAGATTAGATTCTATCATCGTGCCAGGCTGAAGATCATTAAGCTGGAAACAACTGTCAGTAGGTCATCTCATTATTCAAAGATGATACCGTCACTAGCACTTTAACTATTGGATGGTTCTAATGCTAATGTTTTAATGCCTAATTGTGCAATGTTAATTAATGATGCTTAAATGTTTTAATTTTTGTATATGGTTTTATGGTATGGGGTACTGAGTGAAAGCCGCCCTGAGCCTGCTTGCGGGGAGGGCAGGGAATAAATTGAAATAATAAATAAATTTGTTGACAAGACAATCCAGAAGGTGAATGATTGCTATGGTGCAATATCCAATGATGTGTGAATGCATACAGATTATTCTATAATTTAAACAGGTTCAGTAATAGCTTATTTTGAAACTCTGTCTCTGAACCTGCTCTTCTGGGTTCTTCTTCGTTACATGATTTCCGTTTCCTTCTGATTTTCATACCTCCCTGTTGTGTGCATCTTCTGTGCTGAAAATGGATCTGAAGCCTGATCCAAAGACCTGTCTGAAAGGATTGTTTGGACTTTGATTTGGGACCAGATATTAAAGAATGTCCCTGTGGGATGTTTCGTGTCTCACTTGGTGTACAGAGGCATAGGGAGGGGCTGTGGCTCAGTGACCAAACACACGGTTGAGGCCAAGGTCCTGTGGTCAGTCCCTGACACCTCCAAATAGAGGTAGCGCTACTGAGGTAATCAGTCAGAGACATTGAAGAACCACTGCCAGTCAAAGTGAGGGAGATGGGTCTGACTCAGTTTAAGACAGATTCATGTGCATTGGGTGGAAAAGCTAGTTTGCTTGCCACGTGCAAAGAAGTGTATAATTAGTAAACTTTGGACTCTGAGCAGGATACATCTCCTGAACCCCCTGTGTAAGTCACACTGCCTCTATGTGTATTTCTGGGCTCCAATCAAGTTGCTGTTGCTTTCCTTCAAAGCCCTTCATGACCTTGGACCAACATCCTTGAAGAACTGCCTCTTCCTGTGTCATCCTGCTCACCAGTGAGGTCCTCATAAACACTTTCTCCATATCATCTCTTCTGCTTTCTAGATGTGGCCCTCCTTATCTAGATCAGGGTCATTTTCAGTTGGTGTTCCAGTCTCTGGGAATGGCCTGTCAGAATAGGGCACTTTCACTTAGACTGTTTTGCAAGAGGAGCAATTAATTGGCAGAGACTTTTTAAACAGTCAAAACTTTACTATTAAATTATTACATCTGAGTTATTATTTTTGTAGCTGTGCTTTTAAGGGGTATTGCTTAGATATTGTAACGATCTTCTATGCCTAGATGCTTTGAGCATATTGTTGAGCAAGCGGAGCAGAAATCTGAAAATGCATAAAGAACAAACAAGCCTTGGTGAGCTGTGCATATGCTGCTTCTGAGCTGCACATTACCACATCGGTGTGATCCAAACAGAATGTGATGACTGTGATTATACTTTCTTCCAAAGATTCTGGTGGCATTATTATTTTGGCATAAATAAAACCCACATTGGCTGTGCTAGAAAGCAGATAAATCCTTTACTGCCTTCTGTAGCACTCCCATTTACTTAAATCTACTCTACACCTGGGATTTGCGTCTTTGGTATCTCTTATTCTGTAAAAAAGAAGAAGCTGTACCTCTACCTTCATTTACAGATAGACTTACCTCATGTTTCTACAGCCAAGTTTTATAGATGGTGAATAATTCAACTGATTATTCTCCCCCACCCCCAGACCTTTAAAACAAGATGAGTAATAACAAAAACAGTACACAAATATGTCATCCGGTTGATTGCCTTTGTGGTTGCTTCTCAGGAATGAAGCTGCTGAAGAATTTTTTGCATGCATAAGCATTTCACAGACTATGGGGGTAGTAAAGCTGGGGGTGCCACTGAATATATGAATGAATGGAAGATGTGGCCAGATGTTTGGCAGGTGATGAAGTGTGGCAAGGCCTTCTCAGTGGTGATTCCAAGATGATAGAATCTTTTCCCATTGGCCAAACCTTGCACCTTATCTTCTGGTGTTTAAGAAGACTGTAAAACATTCCCTTTTCAGGCAAGAATTTGAACATAAGAACATAAGAGAAGCCAATGTTGGATCAGGCCAATGAAGAAGAAGAAGAGAAGAGATTGGATTTATACCCTGCCCTTCACTACCCAAAGGAGTCTCAGAGCGGCTTACAAACTCCTTTCCCTTCCCCTCCCCACAACAGACACCCTGTGAGGTAGGTAGGGCTGAGAGAGCTCTGGCAGAAACTGCTCTTTTTCAAGAACAGCTGTGCCAGAACTATGGCTTGCCCAAGGTCATCCAGCAGGTGCAAGTGGAGGAGTGGGGAATCAAACCCAGCTCTCCCAGATTAGAGTCCGTGCACTTAACCACTACACCAAACTGGCCCATTCAATCTAACACTCTGTCACACATTGGCCAAGAATACCAGGTACCATCAGGAGGTCCAGCAGTGGGGCCAGGACACTACAAGCCCTCCCAGTGTTGTCCTCCCAAGCACCAAGAATACAGAGCATCACGGGACTGAGGGTTCCTATCTATACCTTGTGGCTAATAGCCACTGACGGACCTCTGCTCCATATGTTTATCTAATCCCCTTGTGAAGCCATCCACGCTTGTAGCTGCCACCACCTCCTGTGGCAGTGAATTCCATGTGTTAATCACTCTTTGGGTAAAGAAGTATTTCCTTTTATCCATTCTAACCCAACTGCTCAGCAATTTCATTATTTCCTATGTGTTTGATGCCCCTAAGTTGCATACTGCAGTATAGTGGTGAGAATGGCAAGCTTGGTGCTGAGACATTCAGGCTTCAACCCTTGCTCAGCCATGATGTTTACTGGGTGAACTTGGGCCTCTCTCCCTCATTTACCTCACAGGGTTTTTGTGAGGGTAAAAACAAGAGAGGGAGGAAAGATGTACACCACCCTGAACTGGTAGAAGGGCAGGCTATAAACACACTAAGTAATAAACAAGGAACATACTATGTGAAGTGGTCCAAAGCTGTAGAAGAGAAAAATGGAGAGAGAAGGGAAGCCAACCAAGCACTCAAAATGGTGGGGGAGAGGATGTTGCAGAAAATTTTGTCTTCCACAAAATTCATGTTTATGCTTCAGAAATTTTCTTGGATGAAAACGTTTTCCCATTTAGAGGGACTGCAATAAGCATTTGACTTCCTGACATCTTTATAATAATTCTACACCAGCTCTTCCTGGCTTTCTCTCTCTCCCCACACCTGCAGTTAGCTAGCCAGCCAGAGAGGCTGTGGCCAGAGGCTGTATGTGTCTGGGATTATTTTGCCCAAAGAAACCCAACCTTCCCCGTGGGCATACTCCACTGCTCTTCAATTATCCTAAGAGCTTTGGGGTGTACTTTCTCCTCCAGTAGCTGCCACCAACTCCTGGGTCACACCCCTCTCTCCAGTTTGATGATAGGAGGAACATCAAACAGGGCTATTTGGTACCGTGACAGCAGTCAGGTGTGTAGGTGGGAATCAGTACAATCTTTTAATTAAGTAAACAAAAGCTTTATTTCACTATCACTATCAAAACTTCTCTTGGGTATTTACAGGCTACAGGGTTAGGGTATAGATTCTTAGAAAGAAAAAGTAAACAGAACAAGAGTCCATGAAAGGATGGAGCAAATGGGTGCATTCATGGAGGTTGTTCCCTGGCAGTAAACACACACACACAGAAACAGCAACATCTTTCCACTTTCTGGAATCCTGGTTTCTTGAGCCCCCCACAAACTATTAGTCAGTAGGCTCTTGCGTGAAAACATATTGATCTGGGACCTGATGAGATCTTCTCAGCCAAAATGTCTCCATCTCACTGGTTTATCGCTATAAATGTCACCATATCCTCAGATGGTTTCCCCGGCTCTCATTCACATCAGTCATCACATGGAAAAAAGTGGATTGGCTACATAGCATTGTTTAGGAGGTCTGTTTGGGGTGATGGCAGTTCTTTCTGCCCTCTGATTTTGGTTTTTGATGTCATCTTGTAACCATACCTGATTGGTTGTGATGTAGCATAATATTATTTGGTTGGCTACTTGATCCCTGATTGGTTGGGAATTGGGATTACTTTAGGAAGAATCTTATGGTTTATTTGCTTTCACATTTTGCCAAGATTTTATTTTTTTAATATATTTTATTATTTTCCACATAGCATGTTTGCAACAAAAAGCTCATACATTTTAAACCACTATATATGGTATTACTTCATATCATACACAGTGTCACTGGCAATGTCTGCTTTAAATTGTGTATTAAATTTTTTTCCCCCTCTGTCTTTGCCAGTGATTGCTTAAAAGACTATTTATTATCTACTCCTTAAACTCCTAGGCAAATAATACATAGATAATAAAGTGATATCTAAACTTAACAAAGGTTGCCAACATTTTAGATAACGGAAAGAAGTATTTGCAAGCAGGTGGCATGCAGTATGTTGAAAAAAGTAAGTGAGGGATCATCATTGTTGGCAGCAAAATAAAGGTCCACTGTAGGAGGGGGAAATCAGCAGAAATTGCCTTCCCCTGTTCCAACAAGAGAAATGCCTTTGGTGGAACTGCTGTTGCTTTGATAGAATGGCAAATTAGGATCTGAGGCAAACATGTTAATTTTCTGATCAAACTGATTACAAAAACACTTGTATCCATAACAATAACTACAAAGTGAGACCAATTGTTTTCATATATACAATCACAGAGTTAGTTTGGAGATGGAGGGCTATTGTAGAGTAGAAAATAATGTGAAAAAAGTATTTGCTGTGTGCATTTGTCTCTCTTTAGCTTTGCATAAACAAATCTTACAAGGTTCCATGTTGTTTGACCAAAGGCAACAATAAGACAAAAGAAATTCCTGTGTACACAATGAGTAGAGCACTTGGTCTCAAATCATTTTCAGCTTGCTTGAAAACAATTGCCAGTCTCAGACCTTAATCTCAGAGTCATATGGACACATGAAGTGACAGAATGATGGACTGACATTTATACTTATTCCTTGATTTTATTAATATATCCCTTTGTGGCAGCCAGTATGGAGGGGTCTTGGTGAATAGGGGTGCTCACAAGGCTGTTTATTTCTCCAGTTACAAACCCAAACTACAATTTATAAAGAAAGAAAAAAAGCTTTGTTTAAATGTGAGAAAGGTAATGGTCACTTGGAGTTATAACTGGTGTATATTGAGAAAAACAAAACAATGGCCCCAGCTCCCTAAAGACTTGGGCTATCACAAATGGAAATTTTTGTCTCCGTAGATAGACTGTTGATCTGATGCGTGGTCAAAGACCTTTCTCCTCATAGGAGTTCTGCAATTCAACCATCATTAGTGTCAGTAGTGATTGTAGCAAGATGATGAGAAAGAATGGTCCACATCAGAATGTGGACAGCTCTTCCACAGGAACTATCACACAAAATGGCAGCGCCTCAAAGAACAGAGAGCCCCTCAGCAAATGTCCCAGTCGTCTCCCCAAGAGTCCCTTCACTCTTTCTCCTTAAGTGGCAACAAACCAAGGCTACCATTTCTCTGTTGCTGAGTTTTTCCTCAAAATCTCTCCAAACCCTCTAGATGGCAGCATTCTTAGGCCTATGGTTTCCTGAAGGTTATGTTGAAGCCTACAACTACCTGAAGGCTTATGTTAATGATTAATTATTAAATACATTTCAGTATTCTTAAACATGAGTTGGCTTTGTAGTTTTGGACAGATTTGTGATGGTTCCTTAAATATACAAGTGGCCTTCATCATTCCCCCCAAAAAAATTTATTTGAAGATTTAGGTTGAAATTCTTCCCATTTGTGTTACTCATGCCACCTTATTGAACATTTGTTATTGAGTTAACTTGGGCAACTACTGTAAAGTTTATAATCCATTTAATGTTTTATATACAAGGAGTAAGGCCCATTGTGGGAAGAAATACAAAGAGCTCTAGAAAGAGGCTTCAGGTGAGTTTCCTGGCTGTGGCTGGTGGGGCAGCGGAGGGAAGGAGAAGATAGAGGGAGGCAAGCCATGTTTATTTCCTTCTGCTTATAAGATCCTTTGAGATGGCAGTCAAAGCTGCAAAGAGAGAGTACTATGCAGCTACGATTGTGTCTGCGAGCTCATGCCCAGCCCAATTGTTTAGAATGATCCAGTCCATTACTACTCTGCCACAGGGCAGACCAAATGCTAGGGAATTGGATATTGGCTGTGAGGCTTTTGCAAGCTATTTCGCAGATAAAGTCTTGTTGCTCTGCCATGACCTCTCCATCACACTTGAAACAGTGAGTGAACTTGTGGCTCCATGGACATCTTCTGGTCAGGTTATGGATCACTTCAGTCTGCTCAGCCTAGAGGAAGTCGACAAACTGTTCTTAACTGTACGCCCTACCACATGCTTCCTGGATCCGTGCCCTTTGTGGCTAATTAAAACTGGCCGCAAGGGGTTTCGAGGTGCCCTAAGGGAAATTGTCAACAAGTCCCTCTTGGAGGGGCTGTTCCCGGGGCACTTAAGGAAGCAGTGGTTTGTCTTCTCTTTAAAAAGTCATCTCTGGACCCGGCCAAATTGGTGAACTATTGGCTGGTTTCCAACTTGCCCTATTTGGGCAAGTTAATAGAGAGGGCTGTGGCAATTCAGTTACAGAGTTTTTTGGATGACGTTTCCATTTTAAACCCCTTCCAGTCCGGCTTTTGCTCAGGTCACGGAACGGAGACAGCACTGGTTGCCCTCACAGATGATCTCCAGAGGCATCTGGATTGAGGCGGATCGGCAGTGCTGTTGCTGTTGGACCTGTCAGCAGTGTTTGACACGGTCGACCATCAACTACTGATTCACCGCCTCACTGACAGTGGAATTCAGGGGCCTGCCTTGCAATGGCTTGCCTCCTTCCTCCAATGCTGGGGACAAAGGATGGCACTGGGGGAGCAGCTATCCCAAAGGCACCCACTAGACTGTGGAGTGTCACAAGGGGCAGTGCTGTCCCAGATGTTATTTAACATCTATATGCGCCCCTTGCCCAGATTCCACGGAGACATGGGCTGGGATGTCATCAGTATGCAGATGACACCCAGATTGCACGGAGACATGGGTTGGGATGTCACCAGTATACAGATGACACAATCTGCTGTTGGGCAGCCAGTCTGGCTCTAAACCGGAAGATCTAGACCGGGTGTTACAAGACATGGCTAGATGGCTTAGGCTGAGCTGCCTGAAACTGAATCCGACAAAGACGAGTCTGAATCGAGGTGAACCAAGGATAGGGTCCCCACTCCTGACCTTGGATGGGGCACCGTTGGTGCCAGCGCTGGAGGTTAGGAGTTTGAGAGCGCTCCTGGATGCCTCCTTAACAATGGAGGCCCAGGTAGCAGCCACCACCAAGTCAGCCTTCTACCATCTTCAGCTAATTAGGCAGTTGGTTCCCTTCCTTGAACGCAGCGACCTGGCAACAGTGATCTATGTCATGGTCACCTCGAGACTGGACTACTGTAATGCTCTCTACATGGGGCTGCCCTTGTCATAAATCTGGAAGCTACAGCTAGTGCAAAATGCTGCAGCCAGGCTGTTAATGGGTCTCCCAATGCGGAAGCACATTCAGCCTGTGCTGAAGGCACTGCACTGGCTACCGACAGCACACTGGATTCACTTCAAGGTGCTGGTTCTTACCTTAAAGCCCTTTATGGTCAGGGACCTACATACCTGAGGGACCGCCTTTCCCCATATGTTCCCCAGAGAGCACTGCAATCAGGGTCACAACATCGATTGGCCCTCCCCGGTTCTAAGGATGCCAGGCTGGCTATAACCAGGGCCAGGGCTTTCTCAGTGGTGGCTCCTTCCTGGTTGAATGAGCTCCCAGAAGAGATCAGGGTCCTGTAGGACCTTATGCAGTTCCACAGAGCCTGCAAGACAGAGCTCTTCCACCAGGCCTTCAACTAAGGAGCTGCCCCGATAGAGACCCATGTCCCCTGAAGCCCTAAGAACAGCCTGTGCTGGCTGCACAAGATTAGATCTATGGGCTGACCACTACGACGAATGAACCTGCCCTCATTTAATAATTTATTAATGTTATGATATGCTAGCACTTTAAAGTTTTTTAAATGTTGAAATGTTTTATCTGTTTTTAGGATGATTTAAATTTATGTGTCTGTTTTATTTTGTTGTAAGCCACCCTGAGCCAGCCTTGGCTGGGAGGGCGGGGTATGTTGTTGTTGTTGTTCAGTCGCACAGTCGAGTCCGACTCTTCGCGACCCCATGGACCAGATTACGCCAGGCCCTCCTGTCTTCCGCTGTCCGCTGAAGTTTGCTCAATTTCATGTTCGTTGCATCGATGACACTGTCTAACCATCTCATTCTTTGCCGTCCCCTTCTTCTTTGACCTTCAATATTTCCCAGCATCAGGGTCTTCTCCAGTGAATGCTCCCTTCTCATTTGGTGGCCAAAGTATTTGAGCTTCAGCTTCAGGATCTGGCCTTCCAGGGAACAGTCAGGGTTGATTTCTTTTAGGATTGACTGATTTGATCTCCTTGCAGTCCAAGGGACTCTCAAGAGTCTTCTCCAGCACCATAGTTCAAAAGAATCTATTCTTCGGCGCTCGGCCTTCCTTATAGTCCAGCTCTCACAGCCATACATTACTACGGGGAATACCATTGCTTTGACCATGCGGACTTTTGTTGGCAAGGTGATGTCTCTGCTTTTTATCATGCTGTTTAGGTTTGCCATCGCTTTCTTCCCAAGGAGCAGGCGTCTTTTAATTTCATGGCTGCAGTCACCATCTGCAGTGATCTGGGATCCTAGGAACGTGAAGTCTGTCACTACTTCTACGACTTCCCCTTCTATTTGCCAAGGAGTGATGGGGCCAGATGCCATGATCTTAGTTTTTTTGATGTTGAGCTTCAAGCCCACTTTTGCACTCTCCTCTTTCACCCTCAGCAAGAGGCTCTTTAGATCCTCTTCACTTTCTGCCATCAGAGTGGTATCGTCTGCATATCTGAGGTTATTGATCTTTTCCCCAGCAATCTTAACTCCAGCTTGTGATTCATCCAGGCCGGCATTTCGCATGATGTACTCTGCATATAAATTAAATAAGCAAGGTGACAGTATACATCCTTGTCGTACTCCTTTTCCTATGCTAAACCAATCAGTTGTTCCATATCCGGTTCTAACTGTTGCTTCTTGACCCTTATACAGGTTTCTCAGGAGACAGGTGAGGTGGTCTGGTACTCCCATCTCTTTAAGAACCTGCCATAATTTATTGTGATCCACACAATCAAAGGCTTTAGCATAGTCAATGAAGCAGAAGTAGATGTTTTTCTGGTATTCTCTTGCTTTCTCCATAATCCAGCGAATGTTGGCAATTTGATCTCTAGTTCCTCTACCTCTTCTAAACCCAGCTTGTACTTCTGGCAGTTCTCTATCCACGTACTGTTGGAGCCTAGCTTGTAGGATTTTGAGCATGACCTTGCTAGCGTGTGAAATGAGTGCAATTGTGCGATAGTTTGAACATTCCTTGACGTTGCCCTTCTTTGGGATTGGAATGTAAACTGACCTTTTCCAATCCTGTGGCCACTGTTGTGTTTTCCAAATTTGTTGGCAAATTGAGTGCAGCACTTTAACAGCATCTTCTTTTAAGACTTTGAATAACTCAGCTGGGATACCATCACCTCCACTAGCTTTGTTGTTAGTAATGCTTTCTAAGGCCCATTTAACTTCGCTTTCCAGGATGTCTGGCTCAAGGTCAGTGATTATACCATCGTGGTTGTCAAGGACATCGAGGTCCTTCTTGTATAGTTCTTCTGTGTATTCTTGCCATCTTTTCCTAATCTCTTCTGCTTCTGTTAGATCCCTACCGTTTTTGTCCTTTATCATGGCCAGCTTTGCATGGAACGTTCCCTTGATTTCTCCAATTTTCTTGAACAGATCTCTAGTCCTTCCCAATCTATTGTTTTCCTCTATTACTTTGCATTGTTCATTCAGGAAAGCCTCCTTATCTCTCCTTGCTGTTCTCTGGAAATCTGCATTCAGTTGGGCAAATCTTTCCTTTTCCCCATTGCCTTCAGCTTTCCTTCTTTCCTCTGCTATGTGTAAAGCCTCATCAGACAGCCACTTTTCTTTTTTGCATTTCTTTTTCTTTGGGATGGCGGTGAGTGCTGCCTCCTTTACAATGTCACGGACCTCTGTCCATAGTTCTTCAGGCACTCTGTCTATCAAATCTAGTCCCTTAAACCTATTCTTCACCTCTACTGTATATTCATCGGGGATGCGATCTAGGTCAAATCTGAATGGCCGAGTGGTTTTCCCAACTTTCTTCAATTTAAGTCTGAATTTTGCAATGAGTAGCTCATGATCTGAGCCACAGTCAGCTCCAGGTCTTGTTTTTACTGACTGGATAGAGCTTCTCCATCTTTGACTGCAAATTATATAGTCAATCTGATTTCGGTGTTGCCCATCTGGTGATGTCCATGTGTAGAGACGCCTCTTAGGTTGTTGGAAAAGGGTGTTTGCTATGACCAGCGTGTTCTCTTGACAAAACTCTGTTAGCCTTTGCCCTGCTTCATTTTGTTCTCCAAGGCCAAACTTGTCTGTTATTCCGGTTACCTTTTGATTTCCTACTTTAGCATTCCAGTCCCCTATGATGATGAGGACATCATTTTTTGGTGTTAGTTCTACGAGCTGTTGTAGGTCTTCGTAGAACTGGTCCACTTCAGCCTCTTCTGCAGCAGTGGTTGGGGCATAGACTTGGATTACTGTGATGTTGAATGGTTTGCCTTGGATTCGGACTGAGATCATTCTGTCATTTTTGAGATTGTATCCCAATACTGCCTTTCTCACTCTCTTGTTGACTATAAAGGCCACACCATTTTTTCTACGGGATTCCTGGCCACAGTAGTAGATATAATGGTCTTCTGAGTTAAATTCGCCCATTCCTGTCCACTTTAGTTCACTGATTCCCAAGATGTCGATGTTCATTCTTGCCATCTCATTTTTGACCACGTCAAGCTTACCTTGATTCATAGATCTTACATTCCAGGTTCCTATGCAGTATTGTTCTTTGCAGCATCGAACTTTCCTTTCACCGTCAGACACATCCACAACTGAGCGTCCTTTCGGCTTTGGCCCAGCCGCTTCACTCTTTCTGGGGTTACTCGTACTTGCCCTCTGCTCTTCCTCAGTAGCATATTGGACACCTTCTGACCTGAGGGGCTCATCTTCCGGCGTCATATCTTTTAGCCTTTTGTTACTGTCCATGGGGTTTTCTTGGCAAAGATACTGGAGTGGGTTGCCATTTCCTTCTCCAGGGGATCACGCTTGGTCTGAGTTCTCTGCTGTGGCCTGTCCATCCTGGGTGGCCCTCCACGGCATAGCCCACAGCCTCATCGAACCACGCAAGCCCCCTCGCCACGACAAGGCAGTGATCCATGAGGGAGTATAAGTCTAAATAAATAAATAAATAAAATATACAGCACGGCTGTCTCAAGTCATTTTGCTGTCCCAAGTGGGTAGTATGGGAGGAGAGCTGCATGCCATGTTTTCTGGGTTTCAAGGGTCTGGAAAGTGGTTCCATAGCCAGTTACAGGGCTGCCAACTCTGGGTCAGGAAATACCTGTAGATTTGAGGGGTAGAGCCTGGGGAGGGAACTCAGCAGGGCATAATGCCATACATTGTCCAAAGTAGCCATTTTCTCCAGGAGAACAGATCTTGGAGATCTCCAGGTGCCACCTGGAGGTTGGAAATACTAAGGGGAGGGCCAGGTTCATTGAAGAACTTCAGTGAGGTATAATGCCATAGAGTCCATCCCTGAAAGCAACCACTTTCTCCATGGGGACCAATCTCGGTAGTCTGGAAATCAGTTGTAATTCAGATAGATGTCCAGGCCTTCCCTTTCCCCACAACCCCTTTCAATTCCAAAGCTGCTTCCTGTTTAACTGACTCCCTGCTAATGCCCCATGGCCTCTTTGGACTCCCAGCTTGGGAGTTGTAGTTGTAATTCCCTTTGCTATGGTTGTAGTAAGGCCAGTTGAAAACTACAACTCCCAAAGTGCAATGTGTCAAAAGTAGGGATGTAAAAATGGAGCAGCCAGTGGGCTGGGCCAATAGGACACCAAGGCAGCTTCTCCAGTGGACAATGGGAGTGTGTATATATATATATATATATATATATATATATATATATATATATATATATATATATATGTTCCAGGATACTAGAATCTGGAATAGTTAGTTCCAGGATACTAGAATCTGGAATAGTTCCAGTTCAGGTTTTACTCATATCTGTAGATAAACTGGCTAGCGGAACTGCTATGAGGGATTTTGGTAGGCCTTGTGTTCCTTTATTCATTTGTCCTGAGTAAAGTTACTATATGTTTTATTAAAAAGGCCAAGGATGAAGAAAAACTGGGCTGCACCTAGCAATGCGCCAGCAGAACAAAAGGAGGGGAAATGTCAGATGATAGGTGACTGGTTCATTATCATACAAAGCTCCTACACATTTTGCTATGCAGGCTTTGTCAGGGGGATCTATAAAAGCATAATTTTTCATTAAATACAAATAGTAAGAGGAACCCATGATATAAACTATTACAAAATATTAAAAATAGTATAAATTTAAAAAGAGAGGATCAAAAGTATTTTTATAAATAGATACCATTTTGTCAAAATACAGAATACGATGAATAAACTATGCATTGGACATGAAAGATGGTAAGAATATATAATATGAAGCAAATGCTGACCTAATGCTGACCTGACCAAAGCAATTAATTTTTTACTAGTGGAGAATGATGCATTTTTTTAATACAGAGATTAGATGAGCAAGGTCAGAAGTCAGGACCATTGTTCCTGATCATGGGAACACAGCCTATGTTTATACAGTCTGTACACATGCAAGTGGTGTGTTTACATTAAACTGCATACATGGTGTGAAGAAATGCATTTTTTCTCCAGAGGTTTGAAATGATCAAAACCTTCACTCTGTGTTTTGAAGGGTGTTTCCCCCTCTGGGCAGAGAGCAGGCAGGAAGGAGGGAGGTCAGTTAATTGCTTTCCAAACATACCTCAGCCCATACAAATGATAATAGTCTGATAAGTTGACTTTGGTGTGTGGGGGTCTATTATAAAAATCTTTATTCATCAACATACTCCTTTCAGGAGCAATTGTTCCGCCTCAGTGGCCATTTTGGGTTGTAGTCCTTATGCTGACAAAGTGGGTTCAGTGTTGTTTCCTGGGTTGCTAAACGGTTTAATCGTTTGCATGCCAGGTTCACACGATTTATTTCTGGGTCCACTTGACTTCCCCATAACCAAATACCCAATTTAGGATATGAGTTCCATCCACGTTAAGTCAGAAGGTAAGTTGGGGTCAGGAGCACAGCCTTCACATGTCCGCCATCTTGCTCACTGATGCCATGCCCCCCAGGATGGCCTACTTGATATTGCACATTGGCATCATTTTTGCATACAAGGACATATGACTACTGTTCAGCCTCAGTGAGGATGATATGTAGTTAGTTCTGGTTGGCTATGCAACAGCATGACATCACTTATTATATGATTCTTAATTAAGCTGATCCATGCAATGAGGGACAAGACAAAATATCACATGAACAGTAGAGGCATGGACCCTGAAGGCAGCCATTCAAACGATGACAGAATGTCGCCATTTTGTATTATAGTTAAGTGCTGCATACCTATGGTTTTATATGGTATTTTTAACCTAACATTGTTTTGTATCTATTGGAGTTTTTAATATACACATTTATATGTATGTTGTAAGCCGCCCTGAGCCTGCCTCGGCGGGGAGGGTGGGATATAAATTTGATAAAATAAATAAATATGGTTAAGAACAGCCAAAGAAGGAACACAAAGAGGAATATTTTGGTTTTTTTTTAAAACAGGACATTTAATGGTCTACAACCTCGCCTGCCACTTCTGCCCTGTATTGTTTCATGGGAGATATTACCAGTTCTGCCTACTACTCAGTAGTGTCAACTTTACAATAGAATAAGAATATATATGAGGGGACCCAGGTTGACCCCCAGATTAGTGGCTGGGGAATTCTTCCTGAGAATACAGAAACTGGGAGTCCTTGATGTAATATGCAAGGCTCTAAAGTAACCCTTAGGAAGTATATCTGGGAGGGCCCTGACCTGGAGAGCCCAGGCAAGCCCGATCTCATCAGATCTTGGAAGCTAAGCAGGGTACTTGGAAGAGAGACCTCCAAGGAATACCAGGGCCGGAGCACAGAGGCAGGCAATATCAAGCCACCTCTCTGAAATGTCCATGCCCCACGAGAGGTTGCCAGAAGTCACCATGATGTCAAGACACACACAATACTCACACACATAAAAGAAGTAAATCTGAAGAGTCTGAGTACATCTATCTCTTCCTGCAGCAGCCATGCCCCTGCCATTTCAGGACATTTTGTTCTTGATGCTATGTTTTTGTTCTTGGAAGGCTGTTCCCTTCCAACACTGGAGAAATACTTTGAATGTTCTGTATGTGATGGCACAGCAGTAGCATAGCTGGCAATGTTTTGGGGGCGTTGGTTGAGTGCATATTTATGTACCCAGCTGAACTTCAGGAACATCCTCCTGTTCATACACTTCCTTTTCACAGAGGTGCTGGGCCGTTTATGCTTAATGAATGGCAGGCTTTGAGGATATACTTTGATTCTGTTTTTAAAACTGGTTTTACAACTGCTTTGTTACCTCTAGGTCTTACTTAATGCCGGATGGTAGGAATAACTACTCCAGGCTATGTGCCCTTGTGTCCACTCATTCTGTCCCCTCCCCATCATCTTAGAACTGCAAAAACAAAGCCATGTTAAGTGGAAAGAGATTCACTTGCTGTTCTTTTGCATTTCCTTGAAGCAGAGAGTGTTATTCATTGTCAAATGCACTGATGCACGATGGGTGGGGGGATGGTTCACTTAGCCTATAAACCAGAAGAAATTAGTCCCTGATACAGGGCACAGAGGTCTACCTTACATAGTGAAGGAGTCAGTAGCATACAGGTGAAGTGTAGTTCCATCTCTCCACTGGGTGTCCCTGAATATTGGCAGGAGAGTGCTGAGTAGCTAAGGACATAAGAAGAACCTTCTGGGTCAGACTTGTATCCACTCCTTGTTTAATATGGGTGCTATTGCTGCACTCCCACAATTATTTGCAACTGGACTGGCTTTGTTCACACAGGAAAATCCAGTTGTGAATGACTGCTATAGTGTAATGATACTACAACAGCCAACTTTGTGTGGATGCAGCTCATCTGGTCCAACATTCTTTCTCCAAGCAGGTACTTCTGGGAAGCTTGTAAGCAAGATATCAAGTCAATAGTGCA
Source organism: Gekko gecko (assembly GCA_029375565.1). Classification (NCBI taxonomy): domain Eukaryota; kingdom Metazoa; phylum Chordata; class Lepidosauria; order Squamata; family Gekkonidae; genus Gekko; species Gekko gecko. The sequence continues at coordinate 43,057,395 of JAPDNY010000013.1, forward strand.
CCCCTCCCCCGTGTTTCCTGCTGATTTTTAATATAACCTTCCCATGGAGAAATTAATATAAAAATTTACACAGAAATAGAGAAAAATAATTTAAAAAATAAAACAAAAGATCTGTAAACATGACCTTTTAAATATCATTTTTTTACTGATGTAATTCTTTTGTGTCATCTCCTCATTTGGGCCAAGTGGCATTGGCAGATGTTGTAGGGAGGGGAGAGGAGGGGAAATGAGATGGCAAGTCACTCTGAGACTCCTTCAGGCAGTGAAGGGCGGGGTATAAATCCCATCTCTTCTCTTCTTCTCTTTCTCTGGAACTGATTTTGAATTGAAATAAAATCTAACTTGAACTACAGGAAGGGTTCCGCCTTGCGGAGGGCTTCTGCCCACTTTATCCTTCTTTATTTTAAAAACCACATCCTAGAGCAAGTGAGAAGTTTCTTCCTACCTCTTTCAACCTCCTCCTCTTCCCCTCCCTTTTACCTCCCAAAGTTACTGAAGGGCATTTTTCAGTTACCCTCCAGTCCCCCCAAAGATTCACTTCCTGGGTGTGAGCAATCTGTCCTCTGACTGACCAGGTGACCTCAATAGACAGTCATGGGACTTGTCAGCAAAATGAATGAACGGCTAAAATAAAAGTTGCCATTCAGCCAGACGGTGGTTTCGTGCCCACAGTATTCACATTCCATTCTCCCTGTCTTATGTATGCATTGTGATTTGATGATTAACTGCATGCAAAACCCCTTCCATACAGCAAAGACCTTGTGTCAGACATGTTTGCAGAACATTGCAACCTCTGTGTGAATACCATCAGGGTATGCAGAAAAGGGGAAGGACAGCTGATTTGGTTTTTCTAAAATCTTGTGTCACTTTCTTTAATATCAGATTCTATTTATGGGTTTATGCCCTGCCCCCTCACCCTAAACTTGTGCTCCAGGGAGCTCATAAAAAGGTAAATGCAACAGTTTAGAACTAAGCAGCTGGTTAACATACATACTTCCAAAAACAACACTAACAGTCCATAAACACTTGCCATAACCATTGAGTTACTCCCTTTGCAAGTTAAAGGCTCACTTCAAAAGAAGGTCTTACAACCTTTACACAAAGTATATAGTAACATTGCTCTCCAATGTAGCATAGACGTTACTGCATTTAACTAGGAGTTGGCTGCATCTGGGTACAAATCTCTGTGCTGCAATAACACATGTTGGGTGATCTTGGGTCAGTCACTATCCCTCAGTCTTACCCACTTCTCAGGGGTGTTATAAGGATAAAATGGAGAAGAAGGGCGAATCATATTTGACTTTCTGAGTTCTTTATAGAGGGCCAGATTTTTTTAAAAATGTGGTAGGCTGAGTTTTTAAAATGTTTGTATGTTTTGCTTAATAAAATGAAAGGTAAAGGGATAAAGGAGGATGTACCTCTTTAAAAAAAGAAGCTGAGCAGCCTACCTGAAGCATGCAAGAGGACCAAGGCTAAAGATTACTACTTATTGATAACATGCAGAGCAAGGTGAAAGTGCAGACTGAAGTCAGGTTCACACTGTAGATGAAGAACCTGTTGTGAATGTCATCACTGTGGAATGTAGCGATGAGTGAATATTCTTTGTTTCATTTCTTTTCATGTTTGTACATTCTACACCTATAGAGGTGCATCTGTTTTGATTTTAGATAAAATGATGTGAAGTACTTAACCGAAATGAAAATATCTTGTCAGATACAGTAGCAGACTGAAACCAAATCTGGGGGAGAAAACTCAACCCCAAACAACAGATCAAGTAACCAAGAAGGCAAGACAAAGGATAGAAAACACTGATTAGGGGACAAACAGAAGTGATGTCAGAATGGGAAGCAAAAGGGGGAGGCTTTTGAAGATGCCTCCCCTTCCCTTCCCCAGCTGGCCTGGGTGGGGGAGCTAAGAGAGAAGGGGTTTAAAGTTTAAACTCCCTCTCATGAGAGTTGGGCCACAGAAGGAGGAAAGAGGGAAAGAAAGAGAAGGAAAGGGGAGGGAAAGAAAGAGAGGGAAGAAGGAGGGAAACAGGGAAAGGAGGAAAAAAGAGAAGAGAAGAGAAGAAGGAGGGAAAGAGGAAAAGGAGAGAAGGAAAGGAGGAAATGAAAGAAATTCGGTGGCAATTCAGCCTCATTATATCCTATGGGCCATTGAAGTCAATGGTAAAAACATAGGGTATATTCTGGGGCTGGGGGGAGGGGTTTGAGGGAGAGGTTCCAAACTCACAGGGTAGCTTATGGAGCCTCTCCCCAAGATACCCACCAAGTTTCAAGAACATTGGATTAGGGGTCCAATTCTATGGGCCCCCAAACAAGTTGCCCCCATTCCCTCTATTGTTCTCTATGGTGGGAAAAAGGTAACTTTTTCCCACCATAGAGAACAATGGAGAGAATGGGGGCAATCTGTTTGGGGGCCAATAGAATTGGACCCCCTGGCCCAATGTTCTTGAAACCTGGTGGGTATCTTGGGGAGAGGCTCCACCAGCTACCCTGTGAATTTGGAGCCTCTCCCTCAAACCCTCCCTCCCCTCCAGCCCCCAGAATATACCCTATGTTTTTACCATTGACTTCAATGGCCCATAGGATATAATGGAGCTGAAATTGACATTCGGCTGCCTGAAAGGCTCCGGGACACCGGCTGGGGTCGTGGCTTGGCTCCTGAGCTGCCGAAGCGCTCCCCCTCAAAAGACCCCTGGTGTATAGTATTTCAATCTAAAATTACTCAAAGGTATGAGATCAGGTTGATGCTCCAAACCTGGGAATGTAATTTTTTCTGTATTGATATAACTTCCTTTGAACATAATGTGAATTTATTTAGATGCTAAGTTTTAAAGACAACATTTTGTGCAACATTACTTGATAACGGAAGTATTTCTGAATTTCTTCCTGATAGAAATTCTTCCTAAATATGGTGTCTTTTGTAGTTATTGGGTTGGATCCAGGTAGTAATTTGGTGGTGAAAAAGGAAGGAGTCATCCTCTTTGAGTGCTCAAAAAAAGCTTTGCTTATAATCATGGGACCTGCGTATACAGGGACTATAGTATGGAGAGGAATCGGGTGAGATTGACTGCAAAATCTGACAGGATCCAACCCACTGCATGGTGGAGCCCATGTGCATACATTTGTAATTGTGTAGAGGCTTGCTGTCAATGTTCAGCTGTACCTGCTGAAGTAGATGGTTAGGGTCACAAGGTGTGATCCCATATCCTATACACACATGCAGTTTTGAACACATGAACAAAGACTTTTTGCATTGGTGTATTCTCTGCCTTTTTGATAAAAAAGAGTTAATCATAACTTCGTGTGTATTAATACTCTTTTAAAGCTATTCCTGTGATCTCAAGTCAGAAGTCAAATGATTCAAGGCTCTTGCATCAGGGCTGTGATCATTTCCGAGTGAATAATGAACTGAAATAGCCTTTATCTATGAAACTGCTCCTTTGTTTTTTATGTTCTGCACATGCTCATTCGCCTTGGTTTTATGAGGCTGTTAAAGTAAAACACACAAAGATAAAGATTTCTGTAATATGACATCACCAGTGGATGAAAACGGCTGCAAATAGAAAGCAGACCACAGGCTTGTTAAACCACAGGAAAAAAATCACCTGTGCTTAGATTAAGCACATACGTCTGGGGAGGAAAATTTTATTAACAACTATTTGTATTAGCAGGGAGAGGCTCTCTTTTCTGTCATTGGAAAATCCCTGTCCCTATATTTTAAGGGATGCATTAGTAATGCTATTATTGTAAGATGCTGTAGTTGTTATTCACAGTCTATTGCAGTTAAATCTTCAGCTGCATCTTGTCAAATGCATACAGTGAACACTAAAGCATCATGCAATGCACAGTCTGCCATTTCACAAGTCACACCCTGCAAATGGTGAGGTGTGGTGCCATAATATCCTCAGACAAGTGTTTTTGTAAATATTTTTTACCAATCAAATAATCCCCCTTTAGGCTTTCTAGTCATGTAACAAAGGCAATGACTGCAAAGTCAACAAATTCAACATAAAACATGCAGTGCAGAAGCTTCATAAATGTAAAAGAAGGGGGAATAGGTAAGCAGTACTGCTTGATATAAGAATTGAGGGGTTATAAACATGTGTCTTGTCTTGCCTGTGCAGTGTTGGAATGTATGTCAACAGTTATTGCCTGGGATAACTAAATGGAACCTCTGTGAATAGTTGGTGTTTGTCTCTGAGTCCCAGATGCTGGATAGAGTGGAAGGCCATCACTTGTGTACTTTACTTGTGAATATGGTTACCAACCTCAAGGTGGGGCTTGGAGTTCTCCCAGAATTACAACTGATATCCAGATTACAGCAATGGGTTCCCCTGGAGGAAATGTCAGTCTCAGAGGGAGGACTCTATGGCTTAGCATAGACTCTAGGTGAAATGGAAGTTCTGGATGGTATCAAACTAGAAATAAGGCCTGTTGTGGAAATATATACAACAAGCTTTAGAAAGAGGCTCTGGGTAGGTGTCCCGGCCTTGGAGATTCAGCATCAGTTTGCTGTGGTGACCTCAGCAGGGTATAATGACATAGAGTCCACCATTTTCTCCACAGGAACTGATCTGTGCCACCTGAAGAGCAGTTGTAATTCTGAGTGATCTCCAGCTCTCACCTGGAGATTGGCAACAATGATTCCCCAGGACAAAATGGCTGGTTTGGAGGGTGGAGTCTATGGCATTGTACCTGTTTGAGGTCCTACCCCTCCTCAAACCCTACCCTCTCCAGGCTCCATCTCTCAAATCTCCAGGAATTTCCCAACCTGGAGGTGGCAACCCTATCTCCTTCCTGGCCAACCATCAACCTACCATTGTTTGCCCCTCTGACTTCAACTTTCCATCTTCTCCCCCCTCCCTACAGCCTCTACGTAGGAAGGGTACAGTCTTTCTCTGCAGTGGGGACCAAAGCAGGTCACATCATTCTCTCCCCCTTTTGATCTACACAACAACCCTGTGGGGTAGGTAGGTTAGGCTGAAAGTCTGTTAGTGGTCTGAAATCACCCACTCAGCTTCCACAGCTAGAACCTGGGCCTGGCAGACCCTGCTCTGAAGCGCTGCCATGTCACCCTGGCTGTCAAAGGGGACCACCTCAGCAGGGTATAAAGACATTTTCTCCATGGGAACTAATCCCTGCCATCTGGAGACCAGTTGTAATTCTGAGTGATAGCCAGCCTTCACCTGGAGACTGGAAACAATGTTTCCCCTGGAGGAAAAGTACAGTCTTTCTCTGCAGTGAGGACCAAAGCAGCTTATATCCTTCTCTCCCCTTTTGATCTGCACAACAACCCTGTGAGGTAGGTTAGGCTGAAAGTCTGTGACTGGTCCAAAATCACCCACTCAGCTTCCACAGCAAGAACCTGGGTCTCCCCCTGGAGAAAATAACTGCTTTGGAGGGTGGACTCTATGGCATTCTATTCAGCTGAGGCTGAGGCCTCTATTCAACTGAGGCCTCTCCCCTCCTCCAGTTTCCAAAACTGGAGTTAGCACTCCTACTCCTAAACTAAGGAAAATGCTGTTTTGTATCTATGTGGAATATTTTAAGTGCAGGAACACTGGGCATTTGATTGGCAGTCGAATATGGTACAGTCTAGAAACAGATATAGCACATGGATTTTTGCTTGTCCATTGCAGCCCTCAGTTTTTAAAATAGTTTTCTTTATGGAAATGGCTATTACTAAGTTCTTTTAAAAATGTACCTAGAATCTTGGTATTATTTTCCAGTGCGCTCCATGGGAAATTCTATAGGCCACACTGGGCGGTTATGCATTACAGCTATTTAACAAAGACAGAATTTGTGGTAGTGGATTATCCCATCCATTCTTCTAGGATTAGGGTAGTCCCTTTATAGGAAATCTTGGCTGTTCTAGAGCTGACAATGAGATTAAAAAACAAGTTTGTGACAACATTATCAAAGGTTTATGTTACATAAGGCAGTGGTGCAGCAGAAAATGATGTGGTTTAGATCAGTTTTCACAATAGGCAAATGAGTTTGGAGGATGGGTTGCCAACTGGTCAGTTTTCCATGGGCATGACTGGGTTTCCTCCCTTCTGGCTGGTTGCCAGATCAGAGTGGTTTTTTTTTTTAAGGGATGGGTAGGAACTGGCTCATGAACAAAAATGCATGACAAATTTTGGCCTGTTCATGGCAGGTCAACTGGCCTGAACTTTCCACGGTTTGTGGACATTTGTGCAGGTTGGTGAACAGTTCCATTTCCAGACAGACTGTCTCTGTTCAAACAAAATGTTTACCAAACTTCAAAGCAACAGGTGGGATGGAATTCTCCAGCCTTGGAAACACCAGGGCTATTTTTGGGCAGGAACGCACAGGAACGGAGTTCTGGCTAGCTCCTGAGTTGGCCACGCCCAGCAGGAACTCATTAGCATAATAGGCCACACCCAACAGCAGAAACTCATTAGGATTGGCTACATTAGGGATGTGCAGCCTAACATGCAAAGGATTTCTTGCCACAAAAAAAGCCCTGGGTTTTGACAACAAACAAGGTAAAGAGAATAAGAAGCAAAAGGTGGGCTGGGAGTGTGGCCTAATATACTAAGGAGCTGTGCTGTCAAGGGTGTGGCCTAATATGCTAATGAGTTCCTGCTGGGCTTTTTCTACAAAAAAAGCCCTGGGAAACACCGCTGTCAGTTTCAAGAGCTCAGTTTCAAGAGGGTTCTCCCCCTTTGCCAGCCTTTCTTTGTGTTCACTTCCTATTTTCTTGCTCAGAGTTTGCAAAATCTCCCCCCCCTTGGATTTGTGACTCTGCTTTGAGATTAGTTCTTTTAAACTTGCAGGCCTCTTTTAAACTCAGGCCTCCACAGTGAGAAGGGTTGCCTTAAACTAAAAGTATTTATCAAATTTTAAAACCATACACAAGTAAAAATAGCAATTGATATTCAATATCAATACCCAAGTGAACATAAAAAAATCCTAATACCTGATGTAGTGTACACTTCAGAAAGAACAAGGAATTCCTGGACTGTGGAACAAGACCTCACTTAAGCCTAGGTGGGGTGTTGGGCAAACAGCCCTAGACAAAGCCCAAACTCTTCTTTTTATCCTTTTTTCAGCCAGTAGGAATGAAGGGAGGAGTCAAAAGTATACCAAACTTAGCAAACCTAAGTTGCTAGTATGAACTTTAGCCCCGATATATTTTATTAACTGTGATGCCAAAAAGACCTTGACAAGTATGTTTAGGCTTTGGACCCTGGCACTTGGAAGGCCGTGGAATGTGAATTCAGGAAAGGTACATCTACAGAGCAGGGCTTTAGTTTTTACACCTAGGCTGCCAGCAAAAGACATATATGTTCTTATAATCTTGGCAAGGAAAACTCTGAGATGCACGTTAATATTAGTACCCATCTATTACTGAGCTGAGGCTGTGTGGTTTGTGTAAGGCCAGCTGGAGGAGGATTTGAACTGTGGACTTCCAAAGCTGGATTCAGCCATCTATCTTTAGAAAGCATTTTATGTTTGCAGATTTCACCCCCAACAATCCTTTCTTACTCCGGGAAAGTTGAGTCGAAGGATCGTGGGATCCATGTGAACTATTAACCTGATGGGTCAGAGGCTGAACTGAGGAAGGGGAAGGGGTGAAATCCTCATCTGCCTGTTGTGTCAGTAGATCTGGTGCTTGCAGAAGAGGAAGGAGGGGTAATTCAGTCCCTTCCCTTTCCTCAGTGCATCCCATCTAAACCATGAGTTTTTTAGGCCACATGGGTCCTTTTGACCCTGGGAATCAACACTAACTGTACTAGACCACTAACTATACTAGACCAGTTCTTGTCATATGTGTAGTTCATGCTTAATCATGAAGTCGTAACCCGGGATCATTTCTATCCCAAGCTGTTTCCTTATGTTCAGAGCAGACAGAAGGATCTAGGAAAGAAAGAAGGGGCCCAATGAGAGAGCTTTGATGCCTGGACAGAGAGCAGGTAAAAAAGAGCCTGACAGAGGAAGAATACACACATCATTTCTGTGCCTCTCATCACACTTGAAAAAGCAGAAGGGAAGAACTAGGGAGGGGGAGCTGAAGTCAGGCATTCAAGCACTAGGGCACGTGTGCTTTCAGCAAGGTAACAGTAGGGCAGTGCTAGGCGCAAGTGTTTACACAAACAGCAAAAAAGGATGTGAGCCATTGATGAGGCCAAGCCAAGAGAACAGTTAAGTAACAGAGATGTCATCTTTTATCTAGTTCTGGTTTGCTGCACTGGGTGTGGGCAACCTAGAAATTTTAAGAGGATGCAGTGAATGAAGGAACAGTGTGGGAAGTAAACAGACACAGTGTTCAGGTACAGATGTTCCTGAGAGAGTGTTCTTTACAATGAGCAAAAGAGCAAGCAGGTGGCTAATTTAAAGGCTATGGTTTCAAGGTACTTTTAGGTGATTGATGAGGGCCAATGAGGATAAGTATTGCTTCTATGCATGATTCCTATGGCAAAAGCATAATCTAGATACACGTCATCTAGATAGGACCAAGGGTTTCCAGAAACTTAAGAAAGTACAGGATTCAAAATAGGAATGCTGCCAAATTTTGCATCTTTTTCGGCTCAAAAATTCTTCCTTGCATGATGTAAACCCATGATCTTTTATTTTCAAACTTTTTCTGTTTCCTTGTATTGAATTTTCCGTATGAAACATGCAATCTTTAGTGGGGATTTTTTAGTCAGTTTTGTATGAATGGTGTAAAAATTGTCTGTGTAACTCAGAAAGGGGGCACAAATTATCTTTGCTTCTGCCCAGGAACGTCCAGAAAGGATAGTTCTTAGGGATGTTCTTAGGCATTCAACATTTCTGAGCCAAATTAATACCTGAATAATGTCTTTTCAGAATGATTCAGGCATTAGTTAAGCTGAATCAGATTCTCTGATCTGATTTGGGTTACCGATTCGGGAATCCCATTTTTTTGGGCTCCATTATACCCTATGAGGCCATTATAGTCAATGGCAAATCTCCTAGGGTATATTCAGTGGGCTGGGGGGGAGGGGGTTTGAGGTAGAGGCATAAAATTTGCAATGTAGCTGCTGGAGCCTCTCCCTAAAATAACCTTAAGTTTCAAAAAGATTGGACCAAAGGGTCTAATTCTATGGGTACCCAAAGAGGGTGCCCGATCCTCTGTTGTTTCGAATGGTGGGTTTCCCAGAGAATCTTTGCAGTAGAAAGTGAAGTGTGGGGAGGGGGCATGTTTGCAAGGCCAGCAGCAGAACCAGTGCAATGTCCCCAGCAGAACCAGTGCCATAACCCAACAGGAATAAGGTCAAATCTGAGAATCTCCATTGTTTCCAGTGATGGGGAAAAAGCAAGACAGGCATACAACAAGCCCAGCAGATTCTCCCAGAGAGTCTCTGTGGTAGAAAGTGAGGTGTGGTGAGGGGACATGTTTGTAAGGCCAGCAGCAGAACCAGTGCAATGTGCACAGCAAAGCCAGTGCCACTTTGGCAGTACCAAACCCAACAGGACTAAGGTCAAATCTGTTAGGTTTTGGCATTGCCAAAGTGGCATTGGTTCTGCTGGGCACATTGCACTGATTCTGTTACTGACCTTGCAAACATGTCCCCTCCCCACACCTTACTTTCTACTGCAGAGATTTTCTGGGAGAATTGACTGGGCTTGTTGTATGCCTGCCTTGCTTTTTCCCCACCACTGGAAACAACAGAGGATGGGGACACCCTCTTTGGGTGCCCATAGAATTGGACCCTTTGGTCCAATCCTGTTGAAACTTGGGGTTCTTTTGGGGAGAGGCTCCAGCAGCTACACTATAAATTTGGTGCCTCTACCTCAAACCACCCTCCCCCCCAGCCCATTGAATATACCCTAGGAGATTTGCCATTGAGTTTAATGGCCCCATAGGGTATAATGGAGCTGAAAATTTCAGGGTTCCTGAATTTTACCCGAATTCCAATACAATACTGGGATTGGGATTTGTGTTTCAAGGCAATACTGGATTTTTAAGGGTCCAAAACCCCTGAATCTGAAAAATACATTTTTTTTTCTTGCACATCCCTAATAGTTCCCAAACTCAGGCAGCTTGGCAGTGGTCAGTGATGTGTCCTCCCACAGCAGTGGGCCTTCAGCAGCTGGCCAAGGATGACAGTCCCCAAAGCCGGGCCCAAGTGTTGGTAAATTTCAACAACACTTTAAAGATACTTTATCTCAGGGCTGTTTTTGTAGAAAAAGCCCAGCAGGAACTCATTAGCATAATAGGCCACACCCAACAGCAGGAACTCATTAGCACATTAGGCCACACCCCTGATAGCACAGCTTATTAGCCTATTAGACCACACCCCATGTTACCAAAAGTGTGGTCATCCAGCCACACCCACCTTTTGCTTCTTATTCTATTTACCTTGTTTGTTGTCAAAACCTAGGGCTTTTTTTTTAAGCAGGAACTCCTTTGCATGTTAGGCCACACACCCCTGATGTAGCCAATCCTAATGAGTTTCTGTTGTTGGGTGTGGGCTATCATGCTAATGAGTTCCTGCTGGGTGTGGCCAACTTGGGAACCAGCCGGACCTCCATTCCTGTGCGTTCCTGCCCAAAGATAGCCCTGCTTTATCTCATTCCTGTAGTAAAGAATATGGGCATGCTGAATATTCTCTACTTGAAAGTAACATGGTTGATATGGTCAAATGCTCCACATTCCCATATTTAGCAAACATTTACATTGCTTCACTGTTGTTTGGCATCATTTAGTTCTCCTGGCTTCTGCTTCTTTTCACACTTCTCAGCTTTTCTTTCTCACTCTTAAAAAAAACCCAAAACAAAGCAAGTAGCAAAGAGCAGTGCATTATTTGTTGCTACAGAGCAATATGAACACTGTATAGATGAATGCTGCCAACCTGAGTAACTATGAAGCTCAAATATCAGTCTTTTGGCTCTGTAGCTTTTACACTGGAGCTCTACTTTTATTTTAAAAGCTTAAAATTTTAAAGAAAAATCATTTGTTTTGAAATTTCTGTCCTTTGGGCAATCTTTCTTGAATCTTTATAACTATTAAAGCCAGCTCTAACTATGTAGGTTACTTTTCTCTTTCCCAATTGTAAAACATTCTTCTGTGTTGTAGGGAGGGCCTGCAGCTTGATACATACAGAAGATCTCAAGTTTAACACTTTGCATTTGTACTGAAAATATCTCTGCTCAGGATTGCACTGTCAGACTGGCTAATATGGTTATACAGATGACATCTTACTCTGTCACTCAATCTGGGCAATGTCTACATGGACTTTCAGTGTTCCAGCAAGATTGGCTGACATCCATTTCATAGTTAACTTGCTAGGAAAGGAATCTATCCTGGAGGTCAAGCACAGAGACTGCCTTTATTTGATTTCCTTATATTAACTGCCAGAAATCAGCATAGGTGATGATCATGTTAATGCCTTCTTTCCTGATTGCCAGCTGAGTTATATATTTAGCCCTGTCAGGATGCAGCATTAGGTGGAAAGGCATGTGTGCCTGAGTGGAAACTTGTTAAGCCTCAAATAGAATAGTCTTAATATCAGGGAAGGAGGATTATTTCACAAAAGAAGGTAGTGGAGCCCAACAATATAGACATATATCTTTGTGTGATAGCTGTCCCGGCCCGGGCCTTGGCGAGCCCCTCGGAGCGGCAAGGGCCGGGACTCAGTGGACGCCGGGGAAGGAGAGGGCCCCAACGCCGAAGCTCCGCGGCGCCGCCCCCCCGAGAGTCCCGTGGACCAGGGAGAGCCCCCCGTAGCCTCCGCCAACTTACCAGGAGCCTCCGGCAGTCCCGGGAGAGCAAGGAGGCGGAGACGGGCTCCGAGAAGGGTGGGGAGCGTCGGGACGAACACCCAGGGCCAGGAGGCAAGCAAGGAGCGGCGCGACGGCGGGGAAGCGGCGGATCGCGGCGTCCCGGAAGAGGGACACGCCCAGGAGTGGAGGAGCATCAGGGCCGGGAAGGACCTCCCCCAACAACACAGGAGGGGTAGCGGGACCAACCCAGACCCGGTTTCACAGAGGGACGGGGTGGGGCGCCAATGGGGGAAAGAGGGGCGGGTGAGGCAGGGTGGAGCACGCTCAGAAGGGGAAATAAAAGGGGGAAAGCGGGTGGAGGCCGGGGAGGAACAGCAAGTCGGGATGGTGGAAAGGTTGGCCAGGTCTCTGCGTTCTAAGAGAGAGAGAGAACGGGGGTGGCAGCCTGAGACCCACAAACCGGCGAGGGTCCCGCCCTAATCTTGGTGGCGCAACCAAAGAGAAGGCGGAACCTCAATATCTGAGGCCTCCAAAAGCAAAAGCCCTTGACTTCCCCGGCAGAGGGGCTGTGCTCCACCCTCCCCTCCCGGAGTGGCCTGGCGCAGCGCGGGAAACGCCCACGCGGGGCGCTACAATAGCTATAAATTATATATGTATTAATATAGTTGCTATTATTTCTGATGTAGAGATATAGATACATTGTGAATCTTCAGCCCTTTTCATGTCAAATGCATGTATTGGGAACACTGCAACTGATCATATATGGTTGCCATGTTGTCTGATATAAGCAATATACAAATTTTATATGCCTCTGTACATGGTACCCCCCCCCTCAGTTTTTTCAGGTTTTTGATTTGCATGTACTGAAGCTGAAAGTCCATTCATTGCCCTTTTGACACAACATAGAGCACAAGTATCAGAAGGCAATTGCTGGCCTCCTGGTGGTCTGGACTGTAACATCTGAAAAGGTCCTTCTTGTTTGGCCTGTTGTCATTGCTGATGGTTGCCAGATGATTTGTTCCTTTTAGAAGATAGTGCACAACCTATACACCATTTAGACATGCTTCAACATGCACCCATAGTTAACACCAGAAATGTTAAAAGTTGTAGACATTTAAATTTGGCCAGAAGAAATAAAAATTGGTATAAAAGTACCTTGTCATGGATGTGATTTGGGCAAGGGAGAAGTGAAGCTGAAATTGATTTTTGAGACACAAGAGTTGGGCCTCACATTTTGGTTAATACAGGATAGTGTGTGTTATGACTGACAGGTGCCAAAACCTTCTTGTCACATACAAAATTGGATTTTAATGGTGTTTTTGACCTCAGGGCCAAACTAACAATGACCTGGGAAATCCATTATTAGAATTCACAACAGAATTTGTAACAAAATTGCTAAAGGAGCAATTTGAAGCAGGTCTAATCAGAAGTAAATCCCATTTTATTCAATAGGACTGGCTCCCAGGAAAGTGTTAGCAGAATTAAAGTTGAAAGTAACTGAAGTTGGGGGAGGGGGAGTATGTGGCTCAGATCCCTGGCACTGTGGGGCTTAAAATCCCTCCACGCCATTTTCCCATTGCGATACACCCAATCTGTTATTTGCTTTATCAGGAAAACATACAGGTGCCATAAGAGCACATGTAGAGTGAACAGCATCTATAGGGGAGGTTTCCCCTAAAGATTGTTTGCCTGATCTTTATAGTTGTCATGGCCATTTGTAAGCAATGGAAGTAGATCCCAAGCAGGGGTCTCCTGGACACATCATTTGGCCCACACAGGACACAACTAGATAAAGATGTGGGTCATCCATGACTGGATCACCTGACTATTTTTAAGATTAAAAAGCAGCTGAGGGGGCCTTCATTTCTGTTGTGGCCTTGGTATAAGTGAATGCTTTTAACCTTTGACCCCATATTGTTTTCTTAGTAGAAATATCTCCCCATCTGTTTTTTTTTGTACTCGTAACATCAATTAATAGAAGCTTATTTACAGTGCAGTCATAAGCAGAGTTAGACTCTTCTAAATAGATTGACTAAATGCATTATTTTACTATAAAAATGGGAAAATACCTGCCTCGCACATCATGGCCTTTATCCAAATTGAGTTCCCATATGGCTGCTTTTAATGTTTTGTTTAAATCTGCTGGGAGATCTGATAATGGCTCTACCATGTTTTGCCCATGCTGGGTAATGGCTTTTTGTTTATAATCTTGGTCATCAGGGGTGATAATTTCATGAGAACTGGCTTCGGGAAACAGGTGTTTAAGATTTGTGCCCACTGTTATGTAGCAAATCTGCCTAGAATCAAGATCTGTCCAATCAACTCACATTTGCATCCACTGGCAAACCTAGAACATCTTCTGAGGTGTGTATATTTCATATAGAACTTGCTGTTGTAATGTGTTACATGATTCTATGACTGCGAATGCAGGAGGAGGAAAGCTTAATATTCATATGCAAACACTATAATTGCAAGTAGTCATTTGGTAATAGGAAAATATATAAGATAATGGCAGAAAGGAACATACTGCCTTTGATCTCTGAAAGATTAACTTCTTTTACACAGCTTTCTATTGCAATGAGGCAGATTTTTCTGCAGACCTCTGGGGTTCCTCTTGGTGCAGAAATCTGTATCTTAGCCTTGGTTGACCCTATTGTGCAGCCCCAACAGCGTGGGGGCTGTTGAATTATTGATTCACAAAGTACACTAGAAAAATTGTACATTTTATAGGGAGAATCTGATAGGAGGAGACAGACAATATTGCAAAAATAAAGGAATGGTGTCACACAGTGGAGAAATGGAAGGGAAACAGGGATTTTCAGCAGTGATCAGATATTTCAGTCATCTCAAACCCATGCTCAGCACTGACAGTAGAAAAACTGTGAGGGCTGAAGTGGGAAGGGAAGAAGAAAAGGCCACATAATAAGAGCCCTGCTGCATCAGACCAGTGGCCCATCTATTCTGGCATCCTGTCTCACACAGTGACCAACCAGTTACTCTGGAGGACCAATAACATGGCATAGAGGCTAAGTCCTTTCCCTGATGTTGCCTCCTGAGTCCTGACCCTGGTATTCAGAAGTTTACTGCATCTGAACGTGGAGGTTTCCTTTAGTCACCAGGGCTTGTAGCCACTGATAGACCTATCCTCCATGAATCTGTCTAATCCCCTTTTAAAGCCATCTATGTCTGTGGCCATCACTATATCCTCTGTTAGTGAATTCCATATTTTAATCACTTCTGGAGTAAAGAAGTATTTCCTTTTGTCCATCCTGAATCTACTTCCCATCAACTTCATTGGATGCCCCCAAATATTTTGAGAGAGGGAGAAAAAATTCTCTCTGCTCACTCTCCTCAAGGGAGGAGATTGTGCTTGTGTCTTTATTTTTTATTTTTTACTTAATTTCTCTACCACTTTTCTTTGTTGCTCAAAGTATTTTGCAATAAAATCAGGCAATTTATAATCATCCAGAACCTGACACATTAAAACAATAACCGAAACATACAGATAAAACCAAGTCAGGCAAAAGCCCAATTTAACAAAACACCCTTATACTACATTCTGAATAGAATAAGAGAAGAATCAGCCTATCTTAACTCACCACCTTGGTGCATTCTTCTGACCAGAACATTGTTGGATTTTTTGTCCATGTCCAGGGCTGGTTTTAGGGGACTGCATAATAGGGCACCTGCATTGTCACCTGGAGGCGCTGGGCCAGTCTAGTGCCTGGAGGCAGTGAAGGAATCCATATGGATTTCCCAGAGATCCATGTGCTGTACTATCTCCTCCAGACATCCCTCCGACCAGGAACTGGGAGGTCATTCCAGAGGCCCCTGGAACCTAACAGAAGCCTTTGGGGGCAATCTCCCACCTCTTGGTAGGAGGAAAGTTCCCCATTCTTTTGTGCCAATTTTGGTCCTGGCAGAGATAAATGGAGTGCAAAACAGCCTGTCTCCACTCATCAAGAGTAACCAGATGGGTCAGGGGTAGAGCAACGGCAGAGTGGCCCATGCTCGACACCTCCAGCCAACTGTCCCTCCCTATGTGAGTGAGAAGCATTAACTACTAAAGGTGGTGATTTCAGCACTGTCACATACAATAACTTTTTGACTAGTAGGTTTGTGTCCTTGAAGAAGGAGGCGTCCATAATTGATGCTGAGAGCTTGATAATAGTTTAATAATTGTTGTGTTTGGTCTGTTGCCAAAATCTGATTCTGAATTCAAAGAAGCAGACAAAAGAAATGACATACCAAGTGGATTTTTGTGTGTAATATGAAGAATCCTTGAAGCTGTGTTCCAGGAGTGAGTTTATTCACTTCTCTCTCATGTCTTAGCTTGTTTCAGATGCCCTTTACATGGCATGGAGCATTATAAAAAAGGATCAACCTAAGATTTATGCAGTATTGCTCTTGGATTCAGCCTAGTGAATAAGCTTCATAGGGCCCAACTGAGCAAAAGCACATGCACCAACATTTCACATGCTTGTAACATCACTGCCAAAGACCTGCCATCATTGAAGGCCCTGTTCCATTTTTTATATCTTATATCCATTTACTCCATATTCCCAAAAGTTCAAAATATACCTGTAGTGCATGAAATAGTAATTCTGTGAGCATGTATTTACATATCTGTGCACTAGACATGAGACATCTCTACCACTTCAGTCCCA
The DNA here is from genome assembly GCA_029375565.1 of Gekko gecko. Taxonomy (NCBI): domain Eukaryota; kingdom Metazoa; phylum Chordata; class Lepidosauria; order Squamata; family Gekkonidae; genus Gekko; species Gekko gecko. Next base: position 43,073,782 of record JAPDNY010000013.1, read on the forward strand.
GATTGAACATCTAGAAACTTTGTGAAGAGAGCTAAATCCTGCTGAATGATAACTGTAACAATTCATAGTAGTAGAATTGTAATAAGGCATGCCTCTCAAGATAGAGACAAAACAGGAACAGTGATTTATTGGGGATAAGGAGCAGAAAATTGGGACTGCTCTTGTGAAAATGAAACAGTAGGAATGTAGGATAGTGGGATCAAGTACACTGGAGCAAGAGAGAGACTAGCCTGGTCCCAGTCATCAATTAGGAAATAAGCTGAGACCCAGATAAAAATAGGATTAGCAAGAAAGGAAATAGGCAGATAAAAGTTTGAAGGCTGGCTACTCATGGGCTGGCTACTCATGGAGCAGGTCCCTTTTCCATTGGAATTCTGGCCAGTTCCATGGGGCTTCACCATCATCCCATTTTACTAAGAATTTGTCATAGAACACAGCCAACATCCCTGTGTGCATGCACATTAAAGGGAAAGATTGAGTACCAATGACTTGAGATTGTTTGTCCACCATTATGGATCTTTGCCTGGATAAACTCTTAATAAGCTTCCAAGGAGCCCTATGTTTTCTCAGAAGACAGTATAAAAAATGCTGTCATAAAAGACTGAGAAGTTCAAACCTCTTCTACAAATGGCCCATGTTGTCATATCTGGAAGCTATGTCTTAACTAATGGTAGGAGGTAGCACACTGTTTGCTCCCATTTAACTGTCAATGAAGCAGATACAGGCTCAAGAAGGTGAATTGTCATAGCCTGGCTATGAAAACCAGTGGGCTACTTGAGCATTGGGCTGGGCTTGAGCTTGTGGAGGAGACTATAATAATATTTTGTAGGGAGGAATGACTTACCACCAGAAATGCCAACATGCACACTAGAAAGGTCCTAGTTCGAGTTGTGCCGGGGTTCTCTCTCTTCTCAGATGCCCTGGCCTCTTATATTTGGCCCCTGGGGCCCTTCAAGGCTAGCCTGAGGCAGTCCAGTTGACAAGGAGATGAAGGCAAAAGAAAGAGAAGAAAAAGTTCTATTAGTTAGACACAGAAAGTATAGATGATATAAAGGTTCTACATAGATTGCTGATTCACTTCTGGGCCCAACTCAAAGTGCTGGTTATTAAAAGAAACATGATCCAGGTCCCAGATACTTCATTGGCTTCTTCTGCATGAACCTGCCTGCCAGCTGTGAAACATATCCTGTTGTCTGTGCCCCCACCTTCTGCGTTGAGGTAGATGTCCTTAGTTACTGGTGCTGCTTTTGTGGAATGCCTGGTCTTTTGAATTTCAGGCAAAGGGTGTGTTTTTGCAGGTTTTATGCTAAGGTTTGTTTTTTCTTCTTTCTCTTCCTCTTTCAGTTGCATCGGAGTTAGTTCCCTGTAACAATTCAGAGTATTGTTGACTTATTAATAGCTTTAGTATATTTTAATCTCTCCATTCCTGTAAGGGGCCCAGAGCAGTTTACACAATTCTCTCATCCCCTTTTTATCTTCACAGCCACCCTGGGTTGCTATCCTCCAGGTGGTGCTTGGCATTCTCCTGGAATTACAACTGATTTCTAGACTGCAGGGATCTGTTCTCCTGGGAGAAAAATGGCCATTTCGGTGGGTAGACTCTATAGCTTCACATTCCTGGAAAGCTCTCTCCCTCCCCAGGCTCTGCCCCCAAATCTCCAGCAACCAGCAGGCTACTCGATGTCATGTGACTTTCACTCCAAAATGGGTGCTTACTACTGTCCAACAGCAGCCACCCTTGAAAGCTAATGTGATGTAGATAGAAGGTAAAATGAGATTCCTTGAAGGTTCCCCATTGTGCAACTGGACCTGGCCTGGCAGCTGGCACTGCTCGACTAGGCCAGTTTTCTCAGGTACAGGCTGCCAGGGGGAGGGGAGGAGGGAAAGTTGAAGACTGGGGCAGACAAGGGTAGACTGACTAATAGGTGGGAAGGAGAGAAGGAATCAGGAAAAGGGGAAATGCCATGGAAGCTTTTTGGGAAGAGGAAGAGAAACTAGTGAAGGAAGAGAAAATGAGAAAGTCCTTGTGGGTCCCCTACTTGTAAAATATAAATGTAGATTGTGACTAGTGGTAGAGCATCTGTTTTGCATGCAGAAGTTCCCAGGTTCAATCCCTGGCATCGTCAGTTGAAAGGATCCAGGAGATGAGCACATGAAAGAGACCCTGGAGAGTGGCTCTCAGGCAAAGGATGACCTTGACAGACCAGCGATCTGTCTCCGTAGAAGGCAGCTTTGTGTGTTCAAAAGGAATAAGATGGCATAACCCACAGAAGAAGAAGACGATGAAGAAGAAAACAGAACTGAAATGTCAGCAACAGAAAGAAAGACAATTCATAATGATAAAGGACATAGACAAAAGCCATGACTGAGCAGAGATCTGAACTCTAGATTTCTTGGATCCTGTCTCACAATCTACCACCCCACCCAGCTCTAAGCAACTGGAGTAAGCAGCTTCAGGTTTGCTAAGTATCCTGTGTGGTAGACTGATTTCCTGTGCTATTCTTCCTGGAAATCTCAACAACACTGAGAGAATTAATTACTTAGAGGGCCGTAACATTGGTTTGATTAAAAGGTCATATATTTTGGTGACAAACCTTTTGATTAATTTAAAAACATAGTCAACTTTCCAATAAATTGGACTTTAAAACAACAACAAACGGTTACAAAAACTGTATGGCAGGGCACATATTTATTTATTCATTTATTTATTCATTGGATTTATATCCCACCCTTCCAACATATTGGAAGAAGAATTTCATGTTTCCTTTGCACACATGAGACAATGTGTCTTCCAACATTACTACATGTGACTTTGGCCTGCATCATCAAAATAACCCCAATGAAATGTGTATTTTTTTCTTCAGCAGCTTTGTTTTATACATGTGCAAATTAACACAGATACAGGAACACATAAAGCTGTTTTCTACTTTCTACTGAAAACTGAAATTGAGCCTGTTACGTATAAGACGTCAGTCAGCTCTTAACAAGCGATTCAGCTTTATTTGAACATGACAGAAACCAACAACAAACAGGAGAGCAACAGGCTCTCTTTTAAACTTTCTGGGCATGTAAAACCACGCCCCCTAGTGAAATAATAACCAATCACAATGCTTACATAAGGACCAATGATTGCAGTTCCCTCCAGAACTTTTCTTATGCTCTGATTGGTCTACTACTCAGAGTAGCCAATCAGAATGTGCAATTTACGATACCAGCCTGTATGTATGAAGCTCAGGCATTGTATGTATGCACAGTACATAACAGAACCTGGTATTTTTTAATATTATACTTGGGTCTCCAGAGACTTAGGAAGAACTCTTTCACACCAGTTGCTACTTGATCCTTTTAACTGGAAATCCCAGGGACTGATCCTGGGACTGTCTACCATGAAGCCATGGCCCTACTGTTGTGTATTGTGAGCTTCGAGTGAACACCCATTTTTGGAGGGGCTCTCTGCAGCTACATTCGGATTAGCTACCCTGGCCGAGCTGGCCAAGCAGGTAACATCAGTTTAAATGATGCCCGTGCAAATAAGAATTCCAAGCACCTAATTTTCTATTGGTGTAGTTGTAGTTTGTGGGTGTGTTTTGAGGCTGGGTTTTATAGTTGCAGCTCACCGTGTATGTTGCATGCTTGTTACTGAAGTTAAGAGTTATGCTGAAATCACAATAGTCTCTTGAATGCACTACTTAACGCCTACGGTTGCCAACTCCAGGTTGGAAAATTTCTGGACATTTACTGTTCTTAGGTGGTCCCTTGTCACCAAAGGAACAGCATTTCATGGGGCATTTCAGACTACAGCAGGATTAGGCATGAAAGGCCCATTCTGCTGATGAAAAAATCCTTCCCTCAGTGGAAATTACTTCTGTATCTAGTCTTGTGGAAATACATGTAACTGCACACATTTCTCTCATTTGGTGAGATGTGTAACTGTACCCATGATAATATGCATCTCTCCACAGGGGAAATACAGGAGTCCTTGCTTTGTACATACCCTTAGGATCTGAATTTGCCTTTGGTACAAATGGGTGCCGCCCACCAAGAGAGTAGTGAGTGCATTTCCCATACAGATAGAACTTTCTTTCTTTACATATTTATTTTTGAAGCACTTTCATACTTTATGTTACATGTAAGAAAATAGTAATCTAAAGAGCCTCCGTCAGTTGTGGAATCCTGTGGTTTGGAGAAGAAGAAATTCTTTCCTAATAGCTGTAAGACGTCATCCACTTGTGCAGCTAGGACCTTCCTGAAGTCTTCAGGTACAACTGGCAGCATCTTATAAAGAAGCCTTGTCCTTTGTTCTTTCCACTGATTACGCAGGCATTGCTGGGGACAGCAGCACGTAGCTCCTGTACCCACACAGAACTTCTCCAGCAGGACTGATGTAAAGTTTCAGAAGGACATGCAGGTGTGGGGTGGAGTATGATAAGAAACATATTTCCAGATTTTCCCTGCTCAAGTAACAGATGGCAGTTTTTGTGCATTATACTCTCTGGACTTAGGTCAGATTTGACAGCCAGTGTAGTATAGTATTATTTTAAGATTGGGGAGATCTGATTTAATACATTTATTCAGCCACGCAGCTCACATTGTGATCTTAAGTCACTCACCCACTCATCCTAACCTACTTGCCCTTTTTAGGACAGATGGAAGGAAAGGAAGCAATTCTTCAGTCAAGTGTTTATTTATTGAAAACATTTCGATGCTGCCTTCTCAGAGTCCTTCTCAAGGTGATAGTTAGCTTGGTGGAATTCACTGCCACCAGGGGTGGGGTAGGGATGGCTAACAGTCTAGATAGTTTTAGAAGGGGATTATGCATATTTGTGGAAGACTGTTCCATCAACAGTTATCAGTCATTAATGACTAAATGTCTCCAGTGTCCAGAGACAGTAACTCTGAGTACTAGTGGTTAGGAGGCAACCATGCATGGCCTGTAGACCTTCTAGGGGATATCGGTGTCCACCATGTGATTTAGGATGCTGGGTTAGATGACCCATTGCTGTGATTCAGCATGTCTGCAGTTATGTTCACAGGCTTCTTGAAAGGGTGAAATGGAGGAGGGAATAGTCATATATGCCACCCTCTGTTTAAAATTCTGGGAGGCTTATATGGAAAAGAGCTCATATTATATAGGGCTTTAAATATCAAAGCCAGCACTCTGAACTGGTCCTGGAAACAGACTTTTAAGCTTATGCAGATGGGATAGACAAAATAATAGCATCCATCTCTGCTTAAGTCTTCCCTGTTGCCTCCACCATGGGTAACTTACTATCAGAGGGGAGAGATAACAGAAGTGCTGAAACTCTCAAACTGCAGTAAATGCTTATGATGGAGTCCACAGATGCAGAGATCCCTGAGGAATTTTACACCTGAAATGGGCAGTGAAGTGGGAAGAACTCTAGGGAATGCTACAACAGGTCTGAAGTCTTGTGTCTTGTCACATGGTGATGACACCACTATACATCAAGGAAAGCCACCGAGTTTGTCTGTATTAATAATGGGTCTGTGTCAAAATGGGTATGTGTTTTGCTAAAAGTTTGCCATCTGTGAAAGGAATGCTCGCTTCCATTTAAGCAGTAGTTCAGGGAGGCCCAGGGCAAAACTGTTTTCCCATTCTGAGTGAGAGCAGGATGCATTGTGTTCACTCTGATTTGGATTTCTAATGTCATTATATAGATAAATGTGATTGGCTGCCTCTGACTGTGATAGCAAGATGACCCCAGATTGGCTGGAGCGAGAAATCAGCACACAAAATATACGTTAAAAAAGGCATTGAAGCAGCTGCCTGGAAGGGCTGTAAATAAGATGGAATCAATGAAAAGGCAAGATTTTCAGAGAATGTTTCAGGTTTTTGTTTTTGCACTGAAAATATTCATCTATGAAAATTCAGTGCCGCCCTAACTGACGCTAGAGCAGACTGGTGTGGGGTGCATCTCTCCCTACTGATAATGCTAGGAATGGAGAGCCTGTGAGATGATTTAGATTTAGAATAAACTCATCGTCCTTTCATCATATACCTGCTGTTCCTGCTGGGTTTGCTATTGTGATGGAGGGCTGCCCCTTTTGTTTGTGTTTTTGTCCCAAGTGTGTGTCTAGGGGCTACGGTGGCTCAGTAGTTAAGACGCTGCACTGCAGACTGGAAGGTGGAGTGAGCTTCCATCTCTGTTCCCAGCTCCTGCCAACCTAGCAGTTCGAAAGCAAGAAATTGCAAGTAGATAAATACGTACTGCTTTGGTGGGAAGGTAACAGCATTCCATGTGCCTTGGCATCTAGTCATGCCGGCCATATGACCAATAGAAATGTCTTTGGATAGCGCTGGCTCTTCAGCTTGGAAACGGAGATGAGCACCACTCCCTAGAGTCGGATTCGACTGGTTTTCGAGCAAGGGAAACCTTTGCCTTTACCTTACTCAAGTGTGTGCAGGAGTAAGATGGGCAGATAGAATGTTCAGTATGTGCCACCACTGAGTGGGAAGTGACCTGAACCTGTCAAATGGGGACACTTTGACGCTGCAGCTGGGTAAAAATACTTTTGCCTTCTCTCTTTGGAGGATCTGCTGAAGTAATGGCTGTATGTAAGTTGCTCCCAGATCTTTGTCTTTTGGAGAACAGGGGAAAAAACCCAGGGACTGGGGAGCAGAAAGGGAGATAAGGCTGGCAGGTAGCCCGTGTGGCTTGGCACATGCAAGAGGGAAAGCAGGTGTCTAAGGTGGTAGTGGGAAAATAGAAATGTTTGCTTGGCTTTTTGAAGGGTGAATCAGCACCCACGATTGCTGGCTCATGTAGCTTTCCCAGCACCTTGTTCAATGGAGTACATGGATTTTCAAGAATGGGACAGAAAGTAAAATTGGAGAAACTGGGCATGGGAAAAAATGCTAAAAGCAGAGAAAGCTGTGCCCTCTGCTATTTAAAAGCTGAAAATAGAAACCCTTTTGTTAACTTACACTCCTGTGCTCTTGTCAAGGATCATTGCCCAGTTCCTTATCATCGCCTCTGTTACACTTCCTGGAAAGTTGTTTTTCTGCCTGCCAGTTTACAGTAACTATTATTTACATATTTATTCCTTATTTTATTGAATTATTTGTTTTCAAAATCTGGGCCCCACTTTTACCTAGACTCAAAGTAACTTCCAACACACATAAAAATATTAGTATCAAAAATGTTCTACAGCCTGACAATAAAACAATTTTGCCCAGTTGTCAAAAACAAAGACTCAGCCAAAGAAAGCTGGTTGTAGAGTCTGTGGCATTTTGCCAGAGAAGGTGCTCTACACAGCACCTCTGGCAGGCTGTTCCAAAAAGGCTGAAGATTGAATGGTGGCCACAGTGCTGCTGACATGGAGGGACTGGAGGGGATAACATTTGGGGGTCAAGTCAGCTGGGGGGGGCTGTGGCTCAGTGGAATAGCTTCTCTTTTGCATGCAGAAGGTCCCAGGTTCAGTCCCCAGTGTCTCTAGTTGAAAGGCTCAGGTAGTAAGTGATGTGAAAGACCTCTGCCTGAGACCTCAGAGAGCCACTCTGAATAGACGATACTGAGATCAGGGCTCTTTTTATAGCAGGAACTCCTCTGCATATTAGGTGACACACCCCTAATGTAGCCAATCCTCCAAGAGCTTGCAGAGCTCTTCTTACAGGGGCTATTGTAAGCTCTTGGAGGATTGGCTACATTAGGGGTGTTTCGCCCAGGGCTATTTTTGTAGGAAAAGCCCAGCAGGAACTCATTAGCATATTAGGTACTAGAGTGTCCTGCATGATGTCCCCAACATGATGGCATGGCTTCCGTGTGACATCATCATGTCGGGAATGTCATATGGCAACGTCCATGGCTGAGTTCAGACTGGCAGTTTGCCCCGCTATAGCTGCATTTCATAAGTGGATTAACGGGACCGTTCACACAGGCATATCTGTTTGGTGTTCCCCACCCATAGTCAACCTGTCTTGTACCGCTTTGCTCCCGTGTTTAAAAGATACCTGGTGAAAGTGGTAGCAAATCCTGGAGAGTGCGTTTATCCCGCTTCATTCTGCTTCAGGGACGTGTGAACGTTAACCTGAAAATCCGGGAACAACCCACGGTAATAATGTCTGCTGGGTGTTTCACGCATAAGGTGCACCTGATTGCCCTGGAGAGGCAGCAGCGATATGATTGGATGTGCTCTGCTCTACCGCCCAATGTGGTGCCGGCGCAACGGGATCCTCCCCAAATTACCCTGATGCACATATGCGCACATAGTGTCATGACTCCTGCTACACCTGAGCCTTCGGAGGCAGCAGAGGAGCTAAGTGTCAGCAGGAACGATCTCCCCTCACCAGAAGCTTCCGCACCTGACAATGCGGCAAGCTCCGAGTCCGGCCCAGCAACAGCTGGGGCACATCACTGCTCGAGTGACACGCCCCCTGATTTGCCCCCACTGGTGTCTCGCTTACAAGAGTGGCACCGGCAAGACTTGACAGCTTGGTGGCGCAAAGCACGTTTGTGCACTCGGTGTTCGTTTAGCCCAGAGTATTAGTGGGAGCTGGCCTTGCTCGGAGCATGCTAATTACCACCTGCTGGAATTACTATTTAGCTCGTGCTGGCACAGCATCCAACTCGTGATAGCAACTAGTCGCATCCACGAAGCTCTGCACTGCACCACTCCAGTTCCTGATGCCTTGTTCCTGGTTTGATCTGTCTGGTTCCTCAACTTCGACTTGCCTAGACCTCGCTACTCTGCACCTTGTGCCCCTGGACTCTTGACCCTCGGCTTTCGGACTCTTGACTCATGGCTCTCGTAATCTGGACCCTCGACTCTTGGACCTCCTGACCACGCTAACAGTTGGTGACTTGGACTTGGCTCCCCGGTTTTCTCGGCTTGCTCGGCTTCTGACTCTGAACTGTCTCTCGACCACCCCACTCATCTTACTCCTTGAACTTGGTTATTTGCTCCTGGCTGGCTTTGACCTCGGACTGTGTCTCTCGACCACCCCACTCGTCCTACCCCTTGAACTTGGTTACTTGGTCTTGGCCGGTTCTGACCTCGGACTCAGCTCTGACCACCCCACGCTTGCCTGGTCCCGCACCCCAGCCTGTGACACATAGCTGAATTACCAGGAAAAAGCCGTTTACAGCTGTGCCTTCAAACCAGCAGTCTGAATGATCCCTCGTGCCTCCTCCCGGTATGCTCCTGCATCATTCTGCGCAGCGTGACCAGGAAAACCAGGAACACTTTGTTCTGGGTCTTTTTTGCAACAACTTCCTCCCACTTCAAACTGCCAGTCTGAACTCAGCCCATGTGTTTAGGGGCAGGGTTTCCCCCACTGGCCAGCTGGTCCGTGGTAGGGAGAAGCCCCTGAAACTGGGGGATCCCCCGCCTGGACTTGGGAGGTGGCAAGCCTATTCTCATCCGTATCCTGTTTGGCAACAGAATGTACTGTTATTAAGTACATTTAAAGATAACGTGGTTCATGGGGTTTCAGTTCCCTTCATTTTTGTCACTGTAACTTCCATCATCATTCTGGGGTTCATGGCCAGTTTTCAAACACAGGATTATTATCTCAGTTGTGCCTGCCACAAACAGAGTCCCTTAGCTTCCATTGCAAATAGCACGGGGTGCTGGTGGTTTGCCTTGCCTGGGCCAGGATTTTCCCATGCCTTTCAATTTTGGTCCTGGGACTCCCACAGTCATCCTGGAGCTGGTGGCCAGTTTTGACTCTCTTAGCTTTATTCTCTAATGAGTTATGTTTGGTGCATGGTGTAGTGGTTAGAGTGTCACGCTAGGATCTGGGAAACCCAGGTTCAAATCCCCATTCTGCAATAGAAGCTTGCTGGGTGACCTTGGGTCAGTCACATACTCTCAGCCTCACGTACCTCACAGGGTTGTTGTGTGGACAGAGTGGAGGCGAGGAGAACCATGTAAACAGCTTTGAGTTTCCATTGGGGAGGAAGGTGGGATATAAATAAAGTAAATAAATAAAAGATAGGCAGACAGGCCTATTCTTTTATTACTATAGATCAGGGTTCCCCAACCTTTTTGAGCTTGTGAACACATTTGGATTTCCAGCATGACATGGTGGGCACAGCAACAAAACGGCTGCCACAAAATGGTTGCTGCAGGGGATGGAGCCATCCACAAAATGGTAGCCACAACTTAACTTCAGTCGCACAGTGAAGATCCTTGTGCTGTGGTGACAGCTGCTGCCGAAGAAACATTTTAAAAATAATCAGCACAGCCAATCAAATCTCCTCAGTCAATCAGAAGACTTGCTGGCAAAAGTCCTACCTGGCCCCGCTAATTTCCTTAAAACACTTGGCGGGCATCAGAAAAGGTGTTGGTGGGTGCCATGGCGCTCACGGGCACCACATTGGGAACTCTTGCTATAGATTCATGGTAATGAGCTGGTCAAGTGATTTGTTTTGTTATGATATTTGGTTTGGATCAGGGTCATATGGAAAGGCACCAGTGTAATCTTTGTTTGGGGGCTGATGGTGGCTCTTGGCTGCCCTGGGTGGCCAACTTGACCTCCTCAAAGGAGGGTGTTTCCAAAAGCAGTTGATGGGCTGATTGGTGGGCGGTCTGCATAGCCCAGTCGTTCAGACATAAAAGTGAGAGGCTATTTGTTCTTTTGGTTAAAGATAAATTGGGAAAAACTTCATGGTCTTATGAATACATTATCATATAGTTCAAGATGAACTTCTCCGGCAGCAGTATGTGAAATAACAGACTGTGTGTTACATGGTGCCTGGCTGTTCAGGAGTATATATTTATTTGGAGGTCTAATTTTTCCACATGAGAACAGATAGAAGAGGACTTATGAGAGGATTGTACCCAGGGAAGTTGAATGATACACTAGATGTCTTGTGTGGCTTTGGTCAGATACAAGGTCTCAGCTTGCTATCCATGAAATGGGAGTGACCTATCTTATAATGGCAAAACACAATGAAGACTGTAAGGTGATATTCATATTAAAATTGCTATATCTCAACCCCCAACTATGTACCTAGTATTCCCAGGTGGTCTCTGATCCAGGCAGTGACCAGAATCAGACTTGCCCAGCTTAAGCAAGGTTGGTGCATCATGTGCTCTCAGAACATCACCTGGGACTCTGTGCAATAAATATCAATAGTCAAGGGAAGAGGAGGTAAAAAGCAATGCCATGGAAACTATTTACTAGGAGCCATCCTCTGCTGTACACTGAGTGCTGCTATTCTTCTGTGCATCTATGGTAACTGGTTAATTTGTGCTGAAGATCCATTATTTTAAGTCTTCCATTGCTTTCCATTTTGGAGCCAGAAGTCTTGGGCTTTTAGAAGAGGTTAGAGCACAGTGCAGCCAGGGGGGTGGCATAGTATAGCCCAATCCTGTCAGATCTCAGAAGCTAAGCAGAGTTGATACTTGGATGGGAGACCACCAAGGGATACTCTGCAGAGGAAAGCAAGGGCAAAACACTGCTTCTCACCTGCCTTGAGAGCACCTTGCTGGGATACCCACAGGGCTCTTTTGTAGCAGGAGCTCCTTTGCATATTAGGTGACACACCCCTAATGTGGCCAATCCTCCAAGAGCTTGTAATGTAGCCAATCCTCCAAGCTCTTGGAGGATTGGCTACATTAGGGTGTGTCACCTAATATGCAAAGGAGTTCCTGCTACAAAAAGAGCCCTGGATACCCATAAGTCACTTGTGACCTAAGGGCATTTACACAGAACACGGTACAGACCCTTGTAATATGGATGCAGCGTGCTTTGTCTAAGTGCCCATGATCCAATCTGTGAAATAATAGACTGTTGGAGATTACCAACATATAGAGGTTGCAAAAATTATCTAGATGGAATCTTGGTCAGTCTGGGCAAACTGATTCTTAGTCCTTATTTGTATGCTGCGAAATTATAGAACAAGTGTTGGCATAGTAGCTAGAAGCTCAGGCCATGGTGTGATCTGGGTTCATATTCTCACTCAGCGATGAAGCCTGGTCACTCTGTCTCAGCCTCACCTTCACAGGGTTGTTGTGAGGATAAAACGGAGGAAGGAAAGTACCATGTACAACCAGTGATGGGTTCCCCATTAATAAAGCTACAAAGCCTGGTACTTTATATTAACTATGATTGCAGTCATGTGGTGCATCTTTAAAGTGGATCGCGTATTCACAGAATGCATGCAGCCCTCCTGAAAAATGTCACTAGTCTTCTAAAAATTGATTTGCCATCCCTGAAAATTCCTTAGATATTTTACCTAAGGAGAAATGTTGATTTCAATTTTGTTTTAGATGAAAACTAGTTTCACTTTCCTGTTTTGATTTTGCTTGTTCCTTGTGATTCTTTTTGTGTCATTGACTGCGTCCTCTGCTGATTTCCCCGCCAGTAAAATTTACTCGTTTTTCACTGTTAGTTGTGCACCAATTAATTAGCACTGTACACTAGAAATATAAATCCCATACACTGCATGTGTAAATGCCATATAAGTTGAATATAAGAACTGGACCACACATTCACTTAATATAAATGTATCTACCAAGTTAATGACAGCAAGCAGAGAAATGAAATGATTGACAAAAATACAAATGAATATAGAAAGAAACAGCTGGCAACATTTCCTCATCCCTATTCACCATGAGATGCAACAGTGAAAGGAACATGCATATTATCAGTACGAATGCTGACTGGTTGGTGTTGTAATGTGTTCAGGTAATATGACTTGATGTGAGTCAGCAGACTGGGGGAAAGGGGACCCTTGTGTCTGAAGCACCCGCTGATATACCTGATACGGTCTTGCCCACTCCTGACCCAGCTGGCCTCAGACAAAGAGGGAGAAGGTTTGTGAGGGCCAGACCCAGATTATGTTCTCTCTCTCTTATACTCTTGAGCTGCTACTCTCTCTGGCTGGCCAGGAAGTACAGGGTGCCCTCCTCTGCCTCCCCTACCCTGCCTTAAATACCTGGTCATGGGCCAAATAGTATTAGGCACCCACTGCCGCCATGGTCTCAGTAATGGCATCACATCTGGTTGGGGTGCCATCGCTTTATGGCTGGTGCTGATTGCTTCTCTTGGTGGGGCAACTGAATGTGCAACTGGCCCTCCCTCTTGGCTCTGCTCCAGCACCTAGTTATGATGTCATGGTGATTTAACAGGCATCTCTTCACTCACCAGATCACTGCCTCGGCTCTTCCCTTTTCCTGACCTTCCTGTCTTTGACCAAAACTGGCATATCTTTGGGTAAGTTGGAGGAGACCCCTGCACGCTTGACCTGGATAAAGGATTGAGAAATGAGATCGGAACCAACAAACAATTCTACTAGAGAGCAAAATACAAATTTGTAGATTGCTTTGATCGAGTGCAAAGCAAAGTATTTTTTGTGCTTTCAAAGGCTTCTTCATTTAAATTTTGATATCTAAACAACATTCCATCGCATCAAAAGCTCTTTGTTGCAACATGTTCCTTTTTGTGGTTTCTAGGTCTGCTCCGTTTTATCAGTGCCCCAAGTTGTCTTTCAAGTTTGTGTTTTGTTATTCATTTAACTTCAGAAAGGACAGTTTGTTGTCATTTTAAATTACAAAAAAAAGAATTATGAGGCCAGCGTGGACATTACAGTGGCCAGGCCTGCACGGATTTTGCATATATTGATTTTTAAATGACATTGGAGTTATCTGTAATCTTTAAGGAAAGGACACATTGAGGCATTATTTTTGGGCACAGAATGTTACCCCAAGAACAGAATTGGTAGGCTATAAAAAACTTACTTCTTGGATCTGAAGCAAGGTCCCAGCCTGTGACTAATGGTCTGCAGAAGGTGGGACATCCCTGTGCAGAGCTTGTTGGAAAGAATTTGGAATATGCTTTCAAAAGCATGCAAAGAAATTGGCAGGTGGAGCTGGTGGTAGGCAGGTGGGAATATCTTGTGCAGATTGAGAAGATGAAAAAGACTTGAATGCATTGACAGAGATGATGATGATACAGTGTTTAGTATGCCTATTTGGGGGGAAGGACCATCTACTGTTCACACCCCTCATGCATCAACCTGTGAAGCACGAAGAGCAGCGTGCCACACACAGAGAGGAGATCTGCTGCAGACAGTTGACCACAGAGCAATCGTTTTCCAATGAGGCAAGTTTGCCAAGGCATGTGCACTAAGGAGGAAAGAAATGTTAGTCTCCACACACACACCCGATAACTCCTCAAATGACACAGTGCTTTTGCTATCAGACAGTTGGATGAATGAAGGGTTGCCTAAAAGAACACAAACACAGCTTGTGTTGTCAGTTAGACACTGGAATTTGTTGTACATAACTAATGTGCAATGAAAGATTATGTTGTCAGCTGAAATTAGTTGGGATGATTCCTCTGGGCAATATTCTTGGCATTCATAGATTGTGATGGCAAATGCAAATGCCTGTCACAAATTTTTCACTCTGGTGATGATCAGATGCTAATTTAACATCTCCTTTGCATCTGTAGAACAGGTTTGCTTGATTACCTTTCAACCTGCCTGGCTAGGAGAACAGCAATTCATATGTTAAGGGTGAGTATCTAAGCCATTAAGATACTGGAGCAAAATGGCATGTAATCAATGAATTCCTTGGAACCTTTTGGAGCCAGGAGACCCACTAGACTGGAGAAGGGTTCTGATGGTACATGTAAGGAAGAGGAAAGTCATAAGAACATAAGAGAAGCCAATGTTGAATCAGGCCAGTGGCCCATCCAGTCCAACACTCTGTCAAACAGTGGCCAAAAATACCAGGTGTCATCAGGAGGTCCAGCAGTGGGGCCAGGACACTAGAAGCCCTCTCACTGTTACCCCCCCCCCCAGCACCAAGAATACAGAGCATCCCTTCCCCCAGAGTTCCTATTTATATCTTGTGGCTAATAGCCACTGATGGATCTCTGCACCATTATGTTTATCTAATTCCCTTTTGAAGCCATCCATGCTTGTAGCCATCGCCACTTCCTGTGGCAGTGAATTCCATGTGTTAATGCTCAGTAGTTGTTTGGGTTTTGTTTTGTTTTGAATTTTTTTATGAAATTGGTGTTTTATTGTGGTCAGTGTGCACCCACCAAGCTTTTGTCCACACTTCCCAAGATCTGAAGAAGAAGGTAGAAAGAATCTGCTACCTGGGTTAGATTTACTGTAACAGGTTAAGATTCCCAAGGCTTGCCTTGAAGTTTAGGTTATTTTGAAGTAGGTGGCTAGGGAAATGCTAGTGAGCCTTCAGTGACCAAAAGTACTCACAGAGTGATTCTTGGTTACTAGAAGGACTAAAAGATAAGGATCTTGACATGCTCCTACTGGTGGTAGTGACAAAAATGCTTTCTGTTGGGAGGTGTGTGTGGGGAAAGAGCTCTCTTATCTTTAGGTCTATTGACTTGGGACCAGGCCCAGCTGGGTAAATTTCATTTCCCCATGGTGGAATGGTACCCCTTGCCAGACCTCTTACCCTGAAATCACTGTTTTGGACCGCAGCATTAAAGTGGGAGACTATTTGGTACAACTCCACACCCATAAGCGAGTCAGCTCCATGTGCTACATTTACACAGATACAACTTCTCTGCAGAAAAGTCATGACTGAACCTGCTCTTAACAATGCTCTTCTGAGGTGCAGAGAATGACTTCTTTTGAAATCATGTACTTGTTTTGATGCTGTCACAGATAACTGGCACCAGCTTAAGTTTTTGAACGGAAAACAATCCTATGCGGTAGAGAAGTAATATCATAAAAGTGGGACACTCCCAGATCTCTAAGTGAAAATAGTTCTGAAGTAGATGTTTAAAAGAATAATCTTCCATGCAGGGGGAAGGAACATGGCTCATTGGTGGCATGCCTGGATTGCATGCAGAAGGTCCCAGGCTCAAGAAGACCTACAGCCTCCAGTGAAAGAAGGGCAGTGATGGCCAAGCTACAATGATATGTATGGGTGTGAGGCCAAACTCTCAGCCAAACAGACATTGAGGTGGCTCACCTTAAAAAGAGCTCATTTGCTTGGACCTGTGAGAGGGAGAAGGAGCTTTTATTCCCCTATCACCCCACCCACTTTTGCCAATAGAAAGGGTGGCGGGATTCCCCCTTTTTTCTCTGGCTCCACAGATCCTTCCTAGGGTATGTGGAGCCAGAGAAAAAAGTGGAAGGCCCCCCGCCTCCCTTTTCACTAGCAAAAGTGGGGTGGGATAGAAATGGAAGCTCCTTCTTCCCCTCACAGCTTCAAGCAAATGAGTGCTTTTTAAGGTGAGTCCCCCCCCCCGCCGCCCATGTACATCTGTCTGAGAGTCTGGTTGCACATTTGTGAGCTGGCATGTGATGGATGTATTGTGTAGTTAGTTCTGTATTTTGTATTGTGTAGTTAGCTCTGAGCCAGGCAGGAATGACCCTGGACAACTACTTTCTGTCAGAGCAGACAAGCCTGAGTTGGTGGGACTAATGGTTTGGTTTGGTATACGGCAGCTCCATAAATGTTCCTGGATTTTTGTTGGGGCCTGTTGGGGCCAGGTAGAGATTCCGACTCCCCCATAAGATCTTGGGAGTTTCCCCTCCCCTTTTCAGTCCACAAAGGCTGCCACATATTAGGGATAGAATACTGAGCCATATGGAATTGGAACCTTCAACAAAATGTCACCTCAGTGGGTGGTCTTTGCCCAGGCTCACTTGGGCTTGGGAAGGAATTGGAAAGGATCAGACTGCCTACGGACTGTTAGCACCATCCAGCAAAAGTAAAGCATGACTAAGACTTAAACAAGACCTGTTGTATTTTGTTCTCCCCTTCAAGTTTACCTCACAAATTCAGAAGAAATAGATGGGATGTTTCTAAATAAATATGCTCAAGATCATGTAACTCTTTCTGGATTGAGGGATGGATATGTTTATTGCTGGCTTTCCCCCTTGTTGCCTCCTTTAATGCACACAGCGGGGCTTGTGTACTCAGATCATTTGGAACTACCTCTGGAGGAATGAACACGTCTCAGAAATATTAATGTCCAGAAAATAAATATTTCTCTTTCAAAGATGTTATTTTTACACAAATTACCTGTGGGGTAAGGTGTTAGTTCATCAAAGAGGTAGAAATGATTCCTGGAAAATGCTTTTATTATGAAACTGTTCAGTTCTGCTAAAAAATTGTTTATCTACTCAAGTCCCCCCCCCTTTCAGGATACCAGTTTGTTTTTGTTTGGTTTCTACACAATTAGTCATGTGGGTGATCTCAGCCAATCAAGGATTTTGTCACAAACAGATGATACTACATATTCAGTCAGATTTATCTTTATGATAACGCCACTGAAATAAAAAAGTCAGTTGAAAGTGATTGCAATGATTCTTAGATTAGTCACATGGCAAATACTAACCAATCAGAGATTACATCAGAATCCTCTACTCTGAGGCAAATGAGGTCAACAGAGAGACTGAGAGGTCCATTCCGCATCTGGCATTTGCTCCACATTTTATCAGTACTTGACCTGGTTCCCCTTTGCCTCAGAATATCTGTTTCCATTGCATTGCCTTGGATCCTGGTTTCTGCACTGGCTAGTGTCAGCTTGCCATCTATTTTGTTTTCTACACTAGCTCCAGCATTTGTATGCAGATTTTCCTGTGTCAGTACTTGCATCAGCGGGTCATTAGCTGCCTGAGCCAAGTAATTCATGGCAATGTGATAAATACAGAAGGGGAAACAGAGGCGGGGGAACTGACAGAAATCAATGAAGCTGTGTCAAATTGTCTGCTTATTGTTCCCTTTGAATCAAAAGCAGAGGAAGGAAAAGGTGCCACTTAAAACTACATTCAGATACCCTAGGATAACGCCGTACTGGCTGCAAAGTCACCCCTGAACAGCCATAAATCTATGCAGAAGGTACCATAAAACCCGATGTCAACTTATGTTTTATCAGTCTACCAATGACAAAACCAGTAGAAATGAGCAGGAGTCCAGTAGCACCTTAAAGACTAATAAAATTTGTGGCAGAGTATGAGCTTTTGTGAGTCACTGCTCACTTCTCCAGATACAGGTGGAAACCAGGTGATTATAGAACTCATGCCACTATAGGTGAATCATAAATTGATCTTTCCCTTCTGAAATTTATGACAGCTTACTTGCTAGTAAACAGTAAATAATTAATCAGGCATGGGCAGCTCAGTTAAGAGAGCAATAACAAATCTTGACTGGAGCTAAATGAGCTGCTATGACATCGCATGATGTTGCCTGACTCTATTATGTCTTGTAACTAGGGAAGCCACTATAGCAGGGCAATGCGATGACATCACTTTTGGTTTTGCTTTGGAGGTGATGTTGCATTGTCAGCACAATGTTGAGGAGATTTTCCCTGCCCCTTCCATTTTCTCTTGTGAGGCTGATGGCTATAGCTAGTTACCCTACCCATAACATTTTGGGCGGATGCATCTGAATGCTTCCTCTCAGCTGTTCTCTGGCCTGAGAGGTGGTGTTCTGACCCCTCCTCATGGGAAATTTCTTGTTGCATCCCTGGGATGCAACATTCCAGTCATAACCCCCTGTAATGCAGCAGAAAAATTTCCTTTATGTATGTGTGGGGCAGAACATTTCCTCTCAGCTTGGAGAACAGCTGTGGGTTGGAGTTTCACCTCTCTCTCTCTCTCTCTCTCTCTCTCTCTCACACACACACACACACACACACACACACACACACACCATTGAGACACTTGATCACTGCATCTAGTGTGCTTTCATTTCAGTCACAAGCTGCTGGGGTGCAATGGAGAACTTCCCTGCAGGGGTGAGCTCTCACCACATCCCAGAACAGGGACACAATGGAAAGATCGGGGGGGGAGTGCGCCAAAATTTCAGCTCTCTACTGAGCGGGAGGGGAAATTTTTGCTTCAGTCCCTGGCCTGGGGGTTGGTTGGAACACTGCCATGCAAGTTCCTCCTAACCTGGGAAGAGCTGCTACACAGCATTGCTCACATCCTGCCTTTCTTCCATCACAGAAGTCAAGGCAACTCTGTAGGAATCCTAAGAGGTCTCCCATCCAGGCGCTGATAAGACCCAGGCTTGCTTGGCATCAGCAAGGTGCCCTCCAGCCACATGCAGAGACCTAATGAAAATATTATCAGCATTGTTGTCCCAGTGCTGCTCTGTGTTAGGAACAATGACAATCTCTCTTACTTGTATTTTAGAAAGAATGGTTGCGATAGTGAATTTTAACTTTGAATTGGAAATGCTTCCTCCTATTAACAAAAGCCTAATGTTGTGATGAATATGGCAGCCCTGGTGCAAATTTGTACAATACTGGCACCATTTGTAGAATCTGCCCCATGGCCCTGTGGTCATCATGAGTCAGTTATGACTTGACGGCGCACAATTATGATGATTATGCCTGCATGAAATTCATTATGTCTGCATGAAATTAAAAATGCTTCTCACATTATCCAAATTTCTCACTATAGTTTTGAACTCCAAATTACTAGTGGCTCTCCAGGGTCTCAGGCAGAGGTCTTCCGCATACTGCCTGCCTGGTCCTTTTAGCTGAAGAAGCCAGGGGTTGAACCTGGGACCATGCCAAACAGATGCTCTGTCACTAAGCCACAACCCTCTCCCTCCTGAGGTTGTTGGGGTGTCAGTGACCAAGAGGGTAGAACCTGGACAAGGGATGGGCACATGAAGAGAAAGAACTGAAAGTTGCAGCAATTTGCACATACCACAGTTCTGGGATTGATTTTTGAAATTCTCCTGCTTCAATTGACATGCACTTAGAGTGGGATACTATACTTGATCTTTGCCAAAAGGTTTCTAGCTGTATCTGGAGAAGACTCCTATGAAGTAAAGGATTTGTCTGTGTGGCACTGAAGAGGAGGAGTCAGTTGAGCATGTATTATTCCACTGTCGCTTCTATCAGGGAGCTTGTTCTAATATATTTTCCCCTCTACTTATCAATTTTCCTGGATGTTCTGATGTTTATATTTTAAAGAAACTTTTAATGGGTGCTAATCAACAGGTAGACAGGAGGGCCTGGCGTAATCTGGTCCATGGGGTCGTGAAGAGTCGGACTCGACTGTGCGACTGAACAACAAATCAACAGGTTACCATTAATTGTGCTAATTTTTTTCCAGTAGCCTGTAGAATTCGTAAAGATATTTTATGTACAGATTTTAACTAATTGTTGCCAATAGATTGGACCAATTTTACTTTCTAATGACATTATTGTAAAGCTTTTATTCTTGACTTGTACTGGTCATTGGTCAAATAAAGAATTGATTGAATAGACTGGGATTTGGGCTAGAACCTGAAACAATAAAAGAACAGAATCAGGGAAATATTTTTCTCTCCATTTGAGGTAAAAGGTAAAGGTTTCCCTTGCTCAAAAGCCAGTCAAATCCGACTCTCAGTTTCCAAGCCGAAGAGCCAGTGCTGTCTGAAGACTTCTCTGTGATCATCTAGCTGGCATGACTAAACACCAAGGCTCATGGAAAGCTGTTATCTTCCCATCGAAGCAGTTCCTATTTATCTACTTGCACTTCCTTGCTTTCAAACTGCTAGGTTGGCAGGAGCTGGGGTCAGAGACAGGAGCTCACTCCATCACGTGGCACTAGGGTCTCAAACTGCTGAGCTACAGAACTTAACCCCTGAGCCATCTCGGCCCCCATATGAGACATCTCCCTAAGTACAGCAAGTTTTCTTGTCTTGAATCCATTTTACAAGATAATGTGATTTTTAAGAAAATTGTAATTAAAATATTAATGTGTTAATGTTCCTTATTAGTTTTGTGTAAGTTTGTGGTATACAAATACAGAAAGGAAAGAAAGAAGGGATAGCATAAGGAAGTAGGGACAGTAAACACAGGATGTTGTATGTAGAAATATGTCTGTACAAAGACGGGGACTCTGCTCATGACAACATCATTTACAGTGCTCGTTCATTTGCCAGGAACCACTTTGTGAGAAAAGATCACATCCTTCCTTCCTTCTAGAGAGCACATTGCACTGACCAATTGATCACCCTACTCTTGATAACGTCGCTTCTATCACTTTTTCTTTGTGCATCCCAGTACAGTGTGGACAGCAGGTGGATTGTTCTGAGGCATCCACATGCAATAGTGCAATCATTTCCCCAAGGTGTTCAATGGGGGGAAATGACATCTATGTCCCAGACAGAGATAGTGGCAAACTGCATGGAGTTTTCAATCCCAGGAGCAGTTCAGTGCTGCGTGTGCAATGGAATGTAGCACCAAATTTGGCTTGAGTGAACCTAACAATGTTTAATTAGGCTTCCTTTCCCTTCCTCCCCTCTCCTTCTCTTGCATGATTTTACATGATGCGGTATATTTCAAAATCGTATCCATTTAGAATAACAAATGTTACATTTTTATTAGGCAGCTATGTCCCTCCTAAAGTCCAGGCTAACTCTTGGCGGTAGATCAAGATGGGTAGCTGTGTTGGGCTGTCTGTAGCAGTAGAAAAGAGCAGGAGTCTTGTAGCACCTTAAAGACTGACCAAACTGGTTGGAGAGGATGAGCTTTCATGAGTCACTGCTCACTTCTTTAGATACAGAGACTGGGACAGTGCTCATGACAACATCATTTATTGACAACATCAAGTTTGTTCCGGCTAGGCGGGATACAAATCTAAAGTAATAAATAATAAACAATAATAATATCATTTAAAGTGATCAGTGACTCACGAAAGCTCATCCCCTGCCACCAATCTTGTTAGTCTTTAAGATGCTGTGGGACACTTGCTCTTGGCAGCTGGGTTGCCAAGCTCTAAGCGGGACCTCCTGGAATTACAACTACGGAAATCATTTCCCTTGGAAAAAACGACAGCTTCACAAGGTGAACTTTATGGCATCACATCCCTGATGAGCTCCCTCCTTTCCCCAAACTCCGTCCTCCCCAGGCCTGCCCCCAAATCTCCAGGAATTTCATATCCCAGGCTTGACAATCCTACTTGGAAGCCTGGCCAAGGGATAGCATCCTGGAGCAGTGTAGCCAGATGTTGCGTGAACCAGTCCGCCAGACCCAGCTGCTGCTGCTCTGCGCCTCACCTCTGCGCTCTGAAGCGGCTAAGGCTGGACCCACAGCACCCCTAGTGGTGGGGAAAATAAACTATCAGGCTGCTGGAACTCCGGTAATGGCTGTGGTTATGCCAACATACCTACTGTAAGAGAATGAATAGCACAAGCCACTGGCAGCTAGGTAGCTGAGCACTGAGCATCTTACCACTGAGCATCCTGAGCACACTACTCTTGCCTATTAGTCTGGACTAAGTCTGGACTAAGCAAATAGATGGGGGAGGGAGATAGGAAGGGGGAAAGAGAGAGAGAGAGAGAGCAAATAGATGGGGGGAGGGAGAGCTGGAAAGAAAGCAACTGTAATTTTAAATGCATCCTCCAGCTCCCCACCCCCCCCCGCTGGCTTGGCTTGGAGAAGGGATTTAAAGAGACAAATGCCTTCTCAAAGCTGGCCGGAGGAGGGGGTGCTGGAGGACACATTTAAAGTTACAGTTGCTTTCTTACTCTATTCCCTCCCTCACCTCAAGTCTACCCAGGGAAGGGAACACTGGCTGGGGAAGGGAAGACTGATCAGGGAGGCATGCCTCCCCTTTGCTTCCCCAGCCACCCTGCTGGGAGCCACACAATATGTGTGAAAGAGCTGCATGCGGCTCCCGACCCGAGCCACAGTTTGGCCGCCCCTGGACTAAACAATATATGAATGTCCATCCACATAAATGTCTTGAGCTTGGTCCCTGTTTGTCTTTGCATGTGTCTTGGTTCCACAAATGTTCCTGGAGTAGACAATCAACAGTGACTTGTTATCTGAAATGTTGTTAAATGGTTTTTTTTTGTGCAGCTTATTTTAAATTATTTTAACTCTAATCAACCAGTACTGTAGTTTCTAATTTATTTACTTAGCATATTTCTTTCCCCCCTTTTCTCCCCAGTGGTGAATGAAGAAGAAGAAGAGGAGGAGGAGGAGGAGACTGGATTTGTACCCGCCCTTCACTACCCGAAGGAGTCTCAGAACACCTTACAATCTCCTTTCCTTCCCACAATAGAAATCCCTGTGAGGAAGGTGGGGCTGAAAGAACTCTTTCAAGAACGGCTTGTGAGAGAACAGCTCTGAAAGAACTTGTAACTGACCCAAGGTCACACCAGCAGCTGCATGTGGAGGAGTGGGGAATCAAACCTGGTTATCCCAGATTGGGGTCCGTGCTCCTAACCACTACACCAAACTGGCTTTCTGTAAGTAGCTTACAAAAATAATACCATATAAATAAATTTAAGTAAAATGCAGTTTAAAGAGAGAACACAAAACTGAAAGATACACAAAACCTCCTGGATGAGGCTAATAGCCACTGTGTTGGTGGAAAATGCTGTTAAGTCATAGCTGACTTGTGATGACCCTGTAGGGTTTTCAAGGCACGAGATGTTCAGAAGTGGTTTGCTATTGTCTGCCTCTGTGCCATGCCCCTGGTATTCCTTGGAGTTCTCCCATCCAAAGACTGTCCAGGGCTAACCCTGCTTAGCTTCCGAGATCTGACAAGATCAGGCTAACCTGGATTACTCAGGTCAGGATGCTATCTACGAGGTTGGTCCATAAAAGCCAGGGGCTTCAAGCCAAGGGCTGAGAGTCCTTTGTGTCTTTCCCTTTGGCTCACTTCTGGCCTCACTCATATTTAAGAATGGTTGTTAGGTCCTCTTGTCATTCTGGCAGGGGGATTTGGGGTGTGTGTTCCAGGGGTGGGTGGGGATGTTGTGCAGGGACACTGATATTTGGGTGAAACTCTGTGATTTTTTCACCCTCAAACCATAGAGTTTGCCCAAATACCAGAGTATCCCGACCCTGCATGACGTCCCTGATGCAATGACATCACTTCTGAGTAACGTCATCATGCCAGGGACGTTGCATGGTGACATCCCTGTTTAGAGGCAGGGTTTCCCCTGCTGGCCAGCTGGTCTGTGGCGCGGAAAAGCCCCTGAACTCGGGGGATCCTCTGCCTAGACCTGGGGGCTGGGAAGCCTATGTTTAAGTACATGCAGTAAGAGATGGAACTCACATAAAATCATGTGGGAGGGAAAATACATGTTTAGGTAATCCCTTACCTCACCCCGTTTTAGCACAGTCATCCAATACCACTGAGCTCTGTGGCTAAATGAGTAACTTCCTGCCCCCTCCCCCTGAGCCCTCAGCAATCCAGCACTGTGGACTGGGGCAATGAGTCAAAGGATGCACATCTCATAACATGCATCCCCCAACCCAAATCTCCCCCCCAATTCTGTAGAATTTGAACAGACCAATTTCTCCTCCCTTTACTTTGCCTTCCTCCCCTCTTCATATGATGCCCTAGTGGTGCTTCCTGAGACTCAGAAATAAATGACTGTGCTCACTGTTGGGCCATATTTTTGGAATATTCTCTTAAATTTAAAAACTAACATTTTGCTGCATATCCCACATAGGGTTGTCAGGTCTCCTGCTGTAGCAGGGAGGGACCCTGGCTCAATGGTAGAGCATCTGCTTGGCATGCAGAAAGTCCCAGGTTCAATTCCTGGCATCTCCAGTTAAAAGGACTAGGTAGGAGGTGATGGGAAAGACCTCCACCTGAGACCCTGGAGAGCTGCTGCCAGTCTGAGTAGACAATACTGGCCTTGATGGATCTAGGGTCTGATTCAGTATAAGCTAGCTTCATGTGTTTTTCGTGTGTGTGTGTTCACTGACAGCCTTAAGCCCCTGCCACCACTCAGTATGGTCACAGAGATTTTGGCCAGGTATGCTGGAGGGTCTTTTTTTTGCCATCTTCTGGACATGGAGCAGGAGTCACTGGGGGCGTGGGGGGGAAGTAGTTGTGAATTTCCTGCATTGTGCAAGGAGTTGGACTAGATGGCCTTGGAGGTCCCTTCCAACTCTATGATTCTATGTAATTCAAGGGGGAAATGCAGGGGAAATTGCCTTCGCTGCAACTGTACAATGTTGCTTTCTGTGTGAATGTAGAATTGACATCATCACACTGTGGCTAAACACTAGGATTTTACTGAGGGAATCCTAGGGCATTGGTGCTACATGATGATGTCACTTCTGGGTTCACACCAGAAGTGATGTTATGCCATCAGAGCAATGGTGATTTGTATTTCCCTGTCCCCTGAGCCTTCACCAGTTGCCAGCTCTTGGTTGGTAAGCCCTACCTTGTTTGTTTTGGCCCCTTTTCACTGCCTTCTTCCACTGCTAATACCACAAAGCCATCAAGTCCTATTAGAAGGAATGATACAAAGTGGTGCTTGCTGGGTTTTTTTCCTTCCTCTTTGGAACAGATGTCTAACAGAGAGAGCCAATTTGGTGTAGTGGTTAAGTGTGTGGACTCTTATCTGGGAGAACCGGGTTTGATTCCCCACTCCTCCACTTGCACCTGCTGATGTGACCTTGGGTCAGTCACAAGCTCTGGCACAGCTGTTTTCTCAAGGACAGTTTGTGTTAGAGTTCTCTCAGCCCCACCTACCTCACAGGGTGTCTGTTGTGGGGAGGGGAAGGGAAAGGAGTTTGTAAGCCGCTCTGAGACGCCTTTGGGCAGTGAAGGGCGGGGTATAAATCCAATCTCTTCCTCTTCTTCTTCTTCTTCTTCTAACTTAACTTCTGGCATAGCTTTGTTCCAATAGGTCTATGGAGAAGAGGCAAATGGCTTTTCTACTGATAACGAACTTGTGTAGAGCTTATATTAATCTATGGAGAAGGGTGGACTTGTCCATATAAAGGACCAAATTGTAGAATCTGCTGGCCCGTGCAAATCTTTTTCCATTTTGAGGTCAGAATTAAGTTTTGCATGGCAAATGTGTTTTCCTAATGTTTAGTAAAGAAAGGAAATAGCTTTGGTAAGGCAAGAAGAACCCATTCCTCAAGCTATGTAAATTCTCTTGTAAGTTGCTGTTTAATATCTGGGGTGTTTTACCAGTGTTAAACCTGGAGGTACTGGAACCAAGGAATAGGTGGGGACTGGTTTTGTAAGTTTTTCTTTGACAACAGTATACCCTTTTTTAGACACTATTTAGCCTCTGCAAATTGTTTATTCTCCAGAGTGGACAGGAATTTTGGTCTCTTCCCAGAAGAAGAAAATCTTGTTCTAGAAGGAACTGTATTGGAGAAATTCTTGGAGCTAATTTAGAATGCCATTTTTTCCCAGATCTTAAGAGTAGTGGTTAGAAAAGAATTGCTTAATATTTCTTTGGGACAGTGCTTATGATGCATTCGGGTAGTTCCTTCTAAAATATATTGGTTGCAATAAGGTTTTTCTATTTTAAGACGTGTTTTAACCAGGTTCCCTGAAATGTACCAAAAGACATTTCTTACGATGAACAAACTTTGCTATCATATCTCTTGGTTTGGATCTGTTGCTTGGGCTTGCAGGACCAGTTTAATGTACCCTTTCTATTGCAGGGGATACTCCATCTTTTAAGTTCATAAATTGTGAATACCATCTATGTAAGAAGACTTCTAGATTTGGTTCTTTCAAGGATTCTACAACCCTATGAAAGTCTAAATTTGTTGGGTGGCCAGTCTGACTCTAAGTCGGAAGATCTGTGAAAGCTGTGGCTGGTTGGTTTCAACCGAGTCGATTGAAATTGAATCCGATGAAGACGGAGGTCCTGTGCCTGAGTCGGAGCGGTCCGAGGGTAGGGATCCCACTCCCAACCTTCACTGGGTTGCTGCTAGTGCCAGTGTCAGAGCTTAGGAGTTTGGGAGTGCTCCTGGATGCCTCCTTAACAATGGAAGCCCCAGGTAGCAGCCGCGGTGAAGTCAGCCTTTTACCATCTCTGGTTGATCAAGCAGCTGGTTTCCTTCATGCAATGGTCACCTCGAGATTAGATTATTGTAATGCTCTCTACATAGGGCTGCCCTTGTCCCAGATCTGGAAGCTGCAGCTGGTGCAGAACGCGGCGGCCAGGCTGCTGTTGGGCCTTCCCATGTAGGAGCACATCCAGCCTGTGCTAAAAGCTCTGCACTGGCTGCCTATAGCATACCGAATTTGGTTCAAGGTGCTGGTTCTTACCTTTAAAGCACTATATGGTCAGGGACCTTCATACCTAAGGGACCACCTTTCCCTACATGTTCCCCAGAGAGCGCTACAATTGGGGTCCCAAAATCGTCTGGCTCTGCCGGGCTCCAGAGAAGCCAGGCTGGCTGTGATGGGGGCCAGGGCCTTCTCAGTGGTGGCTCCACACTGCTGGAATCAGCTCCCAGAAGACATCAGGGACCTGCAGGACTTTTTACAGTTTCACAGGGCCTGCAAGACAGAGCTCTTCCACCAGGCCTTCGACTAAGGAGCCACACTATATAATTAAGGCACCGCCCCCAATATTAACATCTTTATTAATTCTATCATAACATCATTTAATCCGCCAGATATAATCCAGATTACGCTGGCAGTTGATTGTTTGTTTGTATTGTTGTATGCTGCTCATGCCCGCCATCTCTCCTTATAAATAATTATCTTTTGGTTTCGCAAGATTCCATGCGCTCCCATTGGCTGTAAAATGCCCTCCCTCAGCCATTGGCCCATCAGCCGCCACTCAAGAGGACTCGCATGCCATTGGCCGGGTGCTGGATCTGCTCCTCTTCCCCACCCACTCCCCCTTTTGCATGTCAGATTTGCTGGCAGACCAGCTCTCTCTCCTGAGGAAGACAGTTCTCTTGACTCCTGTGAGGGACTGTCCCCTCAGTGGCTGTTGGTTGGCACCCAAGCTTGGTTCTGTGAGTAAAAAAACAAAGGACTTCCAGCATAACCCCCTCCCCCTCCCCCGCCCATAACCCCCTCCCCAACGGCCACTTTCCTGTCAGAATAAATGGGAAAAGGCTCTTTCTCCTGCTTAGCTTCAGCATGGCTGGCTGGCTGGCTAACGAGGTAGGCCAGCGACCATCAGACCATTTTCTTCAACTCCCCGCTGTGCGGCTGCCTTTCCCCTAGGGCTGCCAATCTCCAGGTGGGACCTGGAGATTTCCCACTGTTACCATTGACCTCCAGATGACAGACATCAGTTCCCCAGGAGAAAATGGTTGCTGTGGAGGGTAGACTCTATGGCATTATACCCTGCTGAGTCCTTCCACACACACCCCAAATGCTGCCCTCCATAGGATCCACCCCCCAATCTCCAGGTATTTCCCTAATCACAGTTGGCACCTGTACTTTCTCCTCTGTCAGTAAAAGGCCCTTTCCACACCTATGTTGGCTTTTGGGAGAAAACTCATTGGGTCCAGTCCTGATCGGGTTGCCAACTCCAGGTAGGCAATTCCTGGAGATTTGAGGGATGGAGCCTGGAGAGGGTGAGGTTTGAGGAGGGGTGGCACCTCGGACAGGTACGATGCCATAGACTCCACCCTCCAATCCAGCCAGTCCCTGATGGGGAACCATTGTTGCCAATCTCCAGGTGGGGGCTGGAGATCACTCAAAATTACTACTGCTCTCTAGGAGGGAGGGGGGAGGAGATGGAAAACTAAAGGTAGGTTGATGGTTGGCTGGGAGGGAGATAGGGCTGTCAACTCCAGGTTGGGAAATTCCTGGAAATTTGAGGGGTTGAACCTGGAGAGGGTGAGTGTTGAGGAGGGGTGGGACCTCAGACAGGTACAATGCCATAGACTCCACCCTCCAAACCAGCCACTCCCTCCTGGGGAACCACTCTTACCAATCTTGGGGGTGGGCTGGAGATCATTCAAAATTACTACTGCTCTTCAGGTAGCAAAGATCAGTTCCTCTGGAGAAAATGGTGGACTCTGTCATTATACCCTGCTGAGATTGCCACAGCAAATTGTCACTGAGTGCCCAAAGCCGGGGCACTCTCCCAGAGCCTCTTTCTAGAGCCCGTTGTATTTATTTCCACAACGGGCCTTATTCCTAGTCATATATGAATTAATTCAGCACTAGCACTTTGTATGTTTTAATTATGTACTTTGTTGTGACTTTAGATACATTTGTTTTAATCGTCTAGTATGTAAGCTGCCCTGAGCCTGCTTCGGTGGGGAGGGTGGGCAGGATAGAAATTAATTAATTAAATAAATAGAATTATTACATCAGCTGTAGTTTTCAAGGTTTTGCACCTTCGGCCACAGTTCTGTTGGGACGACTGAAGCCTTCTAGACTCCTCTTGGTGTGTGAGACGCATTTCCGTGAAAGTTTTCGGCTGTTTTGCATCTCACCCAGATGCTATCAGTTTCACTGATCTCTGTAACTAAAGGTTTAATAAGAGACTTAAAAAAGGCTGAGAGCTTGTTTTGCATTGCCTGCAGCTCTTGTTTAATGCCAGTCAGTCTTTATTATGGCCCATCAGCCATTCTGAAGCAGAACAAACAAACAATGCAGAAATG
Organism: Gekko gecko; assembly: GCA_029375565.1. Taxonomy (NCBI): domain Eukaryota; kingdom Metazoa; phylum Chordata; class Lepidosauria; order Squamata; family Gekkonidae; genus Gekko; species Gekko gecko. Next base: position 43,103,039 of record JAPDNY010000013.1, read on the forward strand.
CTGATGGTTTTTAAAGATAAATGGATTCCTTTACTTGCCCATCTATTTACTTTAATAAATTCTTCAAGAGTAATGCTGATTGCTTGGTGAAAATCTATTGCTATTCCTATTTATAAAAGGGGTTCAAAGGATAACTCCAGTACTTATAGGCCCATACGTTTGTTATAGGGAAATTTATGCATTATATTTGCATGGGTTTCTGTCAGGCTGGGCTGAACCTCTATCTGTAGTAAATCAAGAACAGTCAGGATTTAGAAATGGCAGAGCAACTACTGATAGTAGCCATATCCTAAACTTTCTTGTACATAAATAAATAAAGCCACGGAGGTCCTTCATGTGGTTTTTATTGATTTCCAGGCTGCATTTGACAAGACATCATGGGAAAGATTGAGGTTTAAACTCCAAAAGTACAACATAGATTCTAGGCTATTATTTTTAATCAAGGCACTTCATCATCTGCAACAATGCAAGTATATTGTAATTATTTTGGTCATCTTACTTCTGCCATTCTTGTGTGTAAAGGAGTATGGCACAGTTGTATGCTGGTTCCCCAGTTATTTAATTTGTATTTAAGTGATGCAATCCAAATGTTTCAAGTCGACAATTTACATTCTCCTAAACTGGGTAATGAAAGAGTTTCTACATTATTATATGCCAAACGATATAATTATTTTATTAACAAAGGTAAGATTAAAGAGAGTCATATGGACAATATTTTGACATTTTACTAAACATAAAATGACTATAAACATTGATAAAACCAAAATAATCTCCTTTGGAACTGGCTCTCACCAACTAATTAATTGGGCAATGAGAAAATATAAGATCGAACAAGTTTGGTCCTATAAATATCTAGGGGTTATTTCTGACAATAAACTATGTTGGAAATTGCATATAGAATCAAATAAAGCTAAAGCCAAAAGGGAGACTGAAACAATTTTAAAATTATTTTTTTACAGCAGGAGCACAGAATACTCCTGCGGCATTTCAATTATTTGCCACTTCGATTATAAATCAGTTTTTTAAAAAAATAAGTTTACATTTCCTAATAGCTAAGAAACCAAATTTTGCCACAGAGTAAGTCACTGAACTCTGAACGTCTTCTAGGAGGAATTTACGAAGGACTTCTGGCCTAAAATCAAGATAAGACTGCAGAGGGGTAGTATAAGATGGTCTCGTTCCTCCTGATAGAATCTGCAGAACAGTAGGACATGGGAAACGATTCCATCATATTAGCCATGCATGGGCATATACATTCATGCACTGGAACTCGAGTGAATTTACCTTGCAGTACAGCGGAAGGGAGTGCCTCAAAACAGGCTCTGGAGAAGGCCCATCTATAGGGCTCATAGGTAAGCTGTGGGGTCTTGTGAGCAAAAATCCTATTTTGTGAGCTACTGGCATTAAAGTTGTGAGTGAGCAATTTGGCTACGGCATAAATTAGTTTGCTCTGGTGCCATCCTTCCTGAGCTAAGACAAAAATGTGTGAGCCGGAGGCTAAAAAACTGTGAGCTAGCTCACAGTAACTCAGCGTAGAGGGAACGCTGGATGGAAGAGCACCAAGGAACACCAGAGTCACCCTGCAGAGGCAGGCAATGGCCAACCACCTCTGAACCTCTCTTGCCTTGAGAACCCTACAGGGTCATGGTAAGTAGACTGCAACTTGAAGGCAAAAATAAAATAAAATAAAGCACTGTCTTTAAATTTAGGATTTGATTTCTGTTTATTAGTGGTCAGAACACTGAAGAAGTGTGCTTGCACACGAAAGCTTATACCTTGAATAAAACTTCATTGGCCATAAAGGTGCCACACTGGACTCAGACTTTGTTCTGTTGCTTCAGACTAACACAGCTGCCCCACCTGAAACTTTCTCTCTAGCCTTTCTTAATGTCCTTTCAGGTGGCTGCCCCACCTGAAACTTTCTCTCTAGCCTTTCTTAATGTCCTCTCTAGTAGCCAGATTATTTCCCTTTTTGCCTGAGGCCACTGAAGGGTCCTGGCTACTTGGAGCACCAGGAGGGGGGGAAAAAAGCTTTTTAAAGCCATTCTGAGATACCACTGCATTGCTAGGTTCCCTCTCTGTGAATCTGCTCATAGTTCAAAGTCATCCCTGAGGCTATGTTGCTTGTTCTTAGCAGTTCTTATGCCGGTGGGGATAGAGATCAGGCTCTAGATGCCTGCCACTACCAGGTGACCTTGCTTCTCCCCCCAGGTTGATGTTAATTTTAATATTGGGATTTCCCAACCATTTGAAATCCGTGGCCTGCGGATTTATCTTTTGAGACCAATAGAACAGGTGACGATACTTTATTTCAGCGGCAACATTTGTTTGTCAGAAAATTTAACACCTGGACCCAGAGCAATCTCTCTTGTATACTGAGTAAAGCATTTGGAGCTGATCAAGAAAAGCTGCCACATACTGAATCATAGCTAGGGTTGCTAGCTCTGAATTAGGAAATTCTGGGAGGTGTAGGGCTAGAGCCTGGGGAGGTGGGGTTTGGGGACAGGAGGGACTTCAGCATAGAGTCCACCCTCCAAAGCAGCCATTTTCTCCAGGGGAACTAATCTTTGCCGCCTGGAGTGTAGGGGTGTGCAATTTTATCCCCAGTGTTTTTCGGTTTGGTTCCATTGGACCTGGAAAAACCCAGATCCCAATACCAGTAAAGTATTCAAATCTGGGATTTTTTTTTAAATCCTGAATTTTTTTCAGGTCCAATAGACCTGAACCGAAAAAAACATGGGGGGGGGAGAAGCAGCAGAAAGCCACTAAAAACAGCTGAGAGTCAGCTCAGCTGGTGCTCTTTGGGCAGTCCCTTTAAACCAGACTGCCCCAAAAAGCTCTGCAAGCAGCTGATCCTATAGGGAGAACTCTCCCCGCAGGCTCTGCTGGGCAGCCCGGTTTAGACCAGATTGTCCAACAGAGCCCGTCCAGGAACTGATCAGTCTGGTTTTGTTGATAATTCCTGAATATATCCCAGATTTTTGGGGGGATTTTTTCCAGTTCTTCCGAAAAATGCCAGATACATTTGGGAAGTCAAAATATACCTGAAAAACACTGATACAGGGTTTTTTTGGTATATTTTCAGTTTGAGTAAATCCAAATGCACATCCCTAGTTCCAGGCCCTACCCTAGTCATAGCCTTGGTCCACCTAACTCGGTATGGTCTCCTCTGATTGACAGCGGCTGTTCAGGCTCTTGGGAAAAAGCAAGGTCCTTTCTCAGGCCTGAGGCCCTGAGATCTTTTACCAAGTTATATACCTGCAGAAGGCAGATCATTTTTCATTCTTCAAATGTTTACTTTTTTACATTTTAAGCAATATTTTTTAATTTTTTCCTAATGTCCCCCACTGCCTTTGTTTGGATTTTGTTTGTTCTCACACACCCGCCACTTACGAACCATAGTCAAACATCTGCCACTGCAGCTGGAAAGGAAATGTGGGCACACTTAATGGAGATGATTCATCTGTGTCTTCATGACTCGCCCCATGTCTATAGTTCAGAACCTTCCCCTTCCCTTGGAACTACTAACCATAAATCAACAGAAACTGAAACTCACACTCACTCTGAGTAACAAACAGCCTATTTCAAGGGGGGGCAGGAGGAGAAACAAAAGCCCAGTTACACCTTAAGGACTCAGGTGGGCACTGACTCGTGAAAGTTTATGCTTGAATATAAATGGTGTTAATCTTTTAGGTGCCATTGGACTTTTGTTTTGTTTTGCTACAGCAAACTAACACTGTTATCCCTCTGGCATTTTTTAGAGAAATAGCCATGAGAGACAGCCAGAATAACAGTGCCTTGTGGCATCTTAAAAATATTTTGGGAACGACACTGTCGGGAGCTGGATGAGTGGGCTCTCGCCTGTGAAAGTTTCTGCTGCAGTAATAGTGCAATCCTAAGCAGAGCTACTCCCTCCCAAGACCACTGAAGTAAATGGGCTTAGAAAGGGGTTGCACTGTAAACAAGCTGATCTTTAAGGGGCCCAGCTACATGCGATTGGAACTGCCGTGATACATCCCTAAAAAGCAAAGAGGAGGGCACAGTATAGATCAAGGCCATGACAATGGGGAAGGGCGAAGCATAACTGTTTCTCTTGTGTCATTTTCTGACAGAAAATCCCCTTCCTTTGGTGCAGCTTTAAGCCTGGTTAGGGAAAAAAGACAGTCACTTGTATTGTGTCTGTCTTTTTTCCCTACTGGGTCTTAAAGCAGCTGGAACCAAGGATCATTTATGATTGGTGAAATGGTGTGGAGTGGAAGAAATAACACCCCTCTTTGCCAGCTCCTTAGCCCTCATCCATACTGCTCCTTATACCCTGATGGTTTATTGGATGTCCAAATGACACATTAGGTAATCCAGACATGGAGCTCCACCATCCTATCATGCATAGTTTGTCTTAAGTCATTGTTATTTTATGTTTTACTGAATAGGTGGAGACGCAACCAGCAGTTGTTCCTAACATGGTTGAAAGCATATGGAGACTTGCACTTTTATGAAGGCATGTGATGCTGTGAGAACGAAGCAGAAATCAAACATCTATGCTCTATGAAATATATATTTCAAAGCTCCCTATACTACAAAAAAAGAGCCACCCAAACAAAATCCTCACTTTTACAAACACCCAGCCTTCCTCCAACCCCACGCCCCAAGGCAGCCAAACAAACCATTTGTCTTCATTTTCACTTTGGGCAATGCCTCGAAATAAGCCATCCCTGTGTCATACTTAGAGTGACACTCCCCAAATCAGCTCGAAGTTCTGCCGGCAGCGGCACTGTTGCAGCTTAAAAAGTTGTGCAACACCTTTGGCAAACACTTCCTCATGCAGGAACAAGAATAAAGCCGAAGGACTTCTTTTTCGCCTCTCACAGTCGAAGCAAAGATCGGCTCAAGTCGGCACTAGCATTCTCACACCAGAGGGCTACGCCGCTGTTGCCCTCGCCCCAAAATGATTAAAGCCCTCTTTGTTACTACCTGCCTGCTTCTCCTTCAGCATCAAGGTAAGGGTTATATTCCCCCCCCCAACCTCCATCAGCACCTGCAAAGAGTAGCTTCGGATCAGTTTCTATAGCTTTTGTTCGTTGTGTAATGATTAACAAGCAAACGCCAAGGTTACTTTGTATCTCTGAATGGATGCCTTTAAAAAACTATTTTCAGAATGTTGGTATTAAAATAGTCCTAGGCATGTCGGGTTAAATGAAAGATTTAAATAATTTGGTGAGGACTGATCAAAAAGGAAAGCAGCGTCGGTAGCTGCAGCATAGCAGAATGAGAACAGAAAGGGAAACGAGTCAAATGTGAAGTTAGAAAATTGGTTAGATATAGTCGAATCCCCCCAGGAATAAGCATACCTTGTATTTATGCAGCGAGTGATTTTAATGTAATTATCCCTATTGAATTAATCACCCCTCATTTAAGATGTTGTGCAAACACGTACCTTTTTCAATGCGAATGTTACAGATTTTTGCCAGGAGAAAAGCACAGTTAATATTTGGATGGGTCCTTTCCCCCATGGCACAATATGATTGTGATCTTAGCCATTGTTAACCATGGGAGGAAACATATGTATTACCTGTGTGTCTTTCCCTTCACGAGGCACAAATTTGGTGGCAAAGAACAGAGTTGGTAAACTAGCAGGGAAGAAACTACTAGGATACCCTTTCCTTCCTCCCCTTCCACTACCCAATTGAAGATTGTAGTCTAAACAGCTGGTTGGGGGGTGGGGGGAGAGGAGACCAAGGGGGAAAACTTCCTCTGATCATCACATGTGGTTTGAACCTTGATATGTGTGTGTGTTCTTAAAAACTCAACTCAGTTATACCCCAGCCCGAAAGTTATGTAAGAGTAGATCTTATAGGCTTTGACAAAAGAGAGCAGACTCATACCCAAGTACAAAAAAGTTTAAGTCCAAATGATCAGCTCTTGGTAGGGAAGGGAATCAAATCTGTTAGTGGCTTGCAGGTAATAGAAGGGAACAGGCCCTCTCAGAGATCCACAGAGACCCAGGCCACTTCCAGCTTTGGGGCTGCTGCCTCAAAAGACACAAGCTGCAGAATCTTAACCAAATGCCAAAAAAGTGACATGTCTGAACTTGAGGGCACCTTTGAGCTTGAGGCTTGGGCTCTGAAAGGGGATACATTATGAAGAATACTTCCTATACCTTGCAGTTATTCCTTGCCACCTGTTTTGCTTCTGTGTTTCCTTCCTTCCTCTGAAGGATGTAGCACTGAGCAGTAATATAAAGCTAAGCATGCTGCTAGGAAATACAAATCAGTGTGAGAATAGCCAAGCCTGGTGTGACTGCTTGCTTATGCACATTACCCCAGGAAGCGATTTGTAACAACACTAGCCTGGTCGGCATTTAACAGAGACCACCAGGTAAGGAAGAGCCATTTCCAATATCTTCAGGAGTTTAATGATAACAATGGAGCATTTATGGAGAACGTGAAAGTGTTCAAGGCTGTTAATACACATTGTCTCAGTAAGGTGATTTCTTAAAAGGCGACTGTCTGAAATCATTGTTCTAACTCTCATTTTCTGAAATAACAAAAGAAAGGGGGAAGAAACCTGAGAGATGTGTGTCATTGTTTAATGCAACAAACTTTAACCAGGTTCAGTTCAACAATGAAAAGATTCAGACCCTTAACACAACACCACAGAGTAATTCCTCTTCATTTCATTGGATTTAATACACAGATGCCCTTTGGATCCAAAGATGCCCTTCCACTCATGGGAGGAGGCCTTCTGTTCATGGAAGCATTCATCCTTGTGTGAACAAAAGGACTTCTTCTGTGAGTAGAAGAGCACCACTGGATCCCATCTCATGGTTTGCATTCAACTGAATGGAGGTAAAACTGATTTTTAAATTTATTTTTGACATGTATAACCTACCTATCCAGTCCAGAATTTCTTGATGAACATTGCAAGTGTTTGACAAGGATCAGTATAGCTAACATATTAAAAACAGCAACAACAACTCAAAGCCATGAGAAAAACCATGAAAAGACCTGGAGAAAAAGAAAGGATTTCATTGGCTTCCTAAAGCTCTGGAATGTTAGGTTGAGTCTTTTTAGAGGTGGATTTCCTGGCAGGGGTGCACCACAGCAAAGGCCTCACAAGTGCTCAGAGGCAACAGCATGCTGGAACTCACTTTTATGGTTGCCATAAGCTCCAAGTGGTTGGCTGTCTCCATACAACAAACCATCCACAGACAGAGCTTTGCTATGTGGATTCCATCCTTTTCTCTGTGGCAAAACAGCAGACATGTGATGAGGAGCTTTTAAAAAATCAATTAGAAAACAGAACCTCCCAAGAGGTCCAAAGCAGAGGCAGAGGAGCCCAAATCTCCTCTGGCAGTTGCTTCTTAGCAGCTTTTCAGTCAGAAAACAAGATGAGAACCCCAAAATCTTGTTTGCCTTGCATCCTCTGGAGTGGCTTTGGCAATGCCATCCTGCTGATCTATGAAAGTGAGAAGATTGTTTGTAGCATTGCATCACAGTCCTTAAGTAGAACTGGATGTCACAAGAAATACACAGCTGCCTCTTTGCATTTCTTTCTCCCCTCTTCCTGGCAATGCATAATATAACACAACGTGTGGTGCAATATCATTGCATTATGTTTTTTCACATCCACACTGATGCCAATTGTGTGAAGCTAGGCTATGGAGACACACAGGGCAATGATACTGGATCACACACTGTGTTATACCATGGCCTATCTACATATTATGTTTGAATTAATTAATTATCATATGGCGTTGTGTGTTGTATAGCCAGGATAGCTGAAGATTGTCTGGCAGCCAGAAGTTCTAGCTCTTTTAGCATTATGCACCACTAGGTGGCAAGCTAGACCTGTTTTTTAAAGGCAAGAGATGTTTCCGAGGTGGTCTTCACCCATATTATTTTCCCAATCTAAAATGGCCCCAAGGAGCTGCAATCTGCCAGCAACTTGTTGTGGCTAGAGTATCAAGCTAGGCTCTGGGAGACCAGTTTCAATTTCCAACACTGCCATAGAAGCTCACTGGGTGATCTTGGGCCAGTTGCTCTCCTCTCAGCCTAACCTACTTCATGGGGTTGTTGTGAGGATAAAATGGGGTAGGAGAGAGCCACGTTGCTAGGGGTTGCTCAGTGTTGAGCCAGATCTGCCTGACAACCAGTGGGAGGGCTGAGGGGGTGGGGGACATCATGACATTGGCAATGCCACTAACATAACTTCCAGGTACAACCCAGAAGTGACAATGGGTGGCTTTAGGAATCGCTGAAAACTCTGCGATAAAACTTTCCACCAATTGGATCGGGAAGTAATATACCAGAGCAGAGGTTGGCAGCAGTTTTTCTTTCCTTTTTTCTTTTTCTCCTGCCACTGCTTGGAGCAGCGGCAGACAAAGGGGATGATGGTGGAAGGTCTCCGGCCATAGTGGGATGCTTGGTAAGTCCACATATAAATTTAGGTCTCCACTGGGGAGAAGAACAGGTTATAAATATCGAATTAAATAAATATAAATATCTAACTAAATCAATTAATAAAATCTGTCCTGTTGGGGAAATGTCCGCGAATGGGGGCATTTCAGGTTGGGGAAGTGGCCTGGGAGGGAAGGCTGAAGCCTCCTCTCCTTCCACACTACTGTCTCAATCCAAATCAGGCTTCCATGTGTCCGGGTATTGAGTTTTGAGTATGGAAGGCACACCTAACTGACAGTCCTCATTATAGACCAGGAATAACATGAGGGTAACATAATGTATAGTTAGGCCCATGTTGCTAGAAAGAGCGTGGAGAGTAACATGGAGCAGTGCCAACTGTGTCAATTTATTTTAAACATCTTCTTCTCTGTAGTGCAGCAGTTAAAGTAATGCCACACAGCTGAGCACGGGGGATGTTAACAATGTGAGTTAACATAAAAAGCATTATACGTTTAGGATTGCAAACCTCCTGATGGCTGGAGATCTTGTGGAGATCAGTTCACCTGGAGAAAATGGCCACTTTGGAAGGTACATTGTATGCATAAATAGGGTACAAAATGAAGACATACTAAAACATGCAATGTATGTACGCAAGATAAATGTATCAGAAAAGCAATAGCAGAAAGTGGAGAACTGAAACTCTCCCCTTCCCAAACCCTGCCTTCCTCAGGTTCTAATCCCAGAATCTCCAGGTATTTCCCAATTTGGAGCCGGCAGCCCTATATACCCTCCCAATTTCCCTCAGTTCCAGGGAGAGAGCTACCTATGTTAGGTTCTCTTTGGAAGAGAGAACGCTGGAAACTGATAGAGTTTTTGTAACATTTGCTTTATTTACAAATATACTGTGTGGAGGTAGACAAGCTCTCCTACAAGGCAGTGGCTGCACTCCCCTCAGATCTCCTGTAGGGGTGATTCTGAATTTCTCATCCCAGCTGATTTTGACTTGGAAGAGTTACAAGAAGAATTCAGTGTGAGGACACAGAAAACGGGTTGATTCTTTATTTCTCATGCTTTTTCTGTTCCCTTACATTTAATTCTTCTAAAGTGTATGCACTTTTCAGTGTTAATTGTGCTTTAGTTAATTAGTATTGCAGATTATATGTACAAATCACATATGCTGTATGCATAAATAAAGTACAAATGGAAGACATAAAAAAACTTGCAATGTATGTATGCAAGATAGTATCACAAAAGCAATAACAGAAAGTGAAGAACTGAAACCACTGACAAAAATAGAAATTAGTTGCTGTAGATTTTCTTGGTTGTGTGACCATGGCCATACAACTTGGAAAATCTACAGCATCTAATGAACTCTGGCCGTGAAAGCCTTTGACAAAAATAGAAATGGTTATAAAAAGAAATGGGTAATATTTGCTCATCCCTATGTCCCTGCATCCCCATCAACTAACAGTTCAACTAACAGTTTTTTCTCTCCCTCTAAACCCCCCCCATCTCCAAACTGCTCTTACAACTGCCCTTCTCCCTGGGCATAGGGGTATCACCAGGGCTTTTTTTTTTTGACACAGAAGTGACAGAACTCTCAAGAGAGAAATGAAGTTTTCAATCTGTATACTGAAAACTCACGAACTTTTAAACATTTTTAGAAGAATGTTGTTGAAGAGGTTCCAGAACTCTTTTCCAGTGCATTCCCCCAGAAAAATAGTCCAGGCACCTTCTCCAAGCTCTCTAGGGCCGTTAGACAGTAGAGTACTCTGGAAACCATGATCTGTCAGTAAGCACCCAATGAAGAAACATCTCCAACTGTTAAGGAACATTTAAATTCTTGTATCGTAGGCTCTGTCTCCCATCAGCAGTGTCATTCCACCGCACCATATTTTAGGGATAGACCCGTTTGTGACAATCATACACCACAACAGTAGTCTTTGCGAAGCAACTAGTACTTGCACTCTGCAGATCACATCTTGTGTTAGCTGATGGCATGCTTAGTTTTCCAGATTGCTGTTGAATCATTTACCTTCAAGTTAGCATTCTCAAAATAGGTTGTGTACACCCACAAACAGAATGTGCCAGCTTACTCATACATCTTGACCTGGAAGAAAGCCTATTGGAATCTGTTACAATAGCACTAGAGTGGCCATTCACAAATGGCTCCACCCAATGAATATTCCTCCATCCTCTTATATAAAACAGAGAGGGAGTGTTTCTTTGGAATGGTCCACTGGATCTCTCTGAAATGATGAATATTTACACATTTAAATGTGTTTTGGTATTTGCATATTACTCAAAATATAGACTAAGTTGAATTTGCCTATTACATAATCATAACTTTAAAAATAGACAAACCCCCAGCATTGTTTAGAGAGAATGAGGGGTTACTGCACCCCTGTTCTTTAGACCATGTGACCCTTCCTTAAGAGCGGCTATATTTCTGGGCAACTCACTAGTTTTACAAACTGTTATAAACAATTGGATGAACCGAGGTACTAGCTATGCCCCTTAGGAATACACTTGCCCTTGCTTGAATAAAATGATGACATTTGACCTTCATTGCTATTATACTGGCTGAGTTCAGACTGGCAGTTTGCAGTGGGAGCCAGTTGTGGCAAAAAAGCCCCGAAATAAACTGTTTTGGGTTTTCCTGGTCACATGAGGCTGACAGATGCGGGAGCATACCAGGAGGAGGTGTGCAGGAGCGTTCAGACTGCTGGCCTGTAGGCGCGGCTGTAAACGGCTTTTCCCTCTATGTGTGTATGGGTGCATGGGCGCATATGTGTTTATGCATATAAGCGCATCCGGCTGATTTGGGGTGGACCCCGTTGCGCCGGCACCGCATTGGGCAATAGAGCGGAGCATAGCCAATCTGATCACTGCTGCCTTATGCGCGGAAACACCCGGTGCACACTATAGAAGCGGGTTGCTCCCAGCTTTTCGGCTTTGCGTTCACACTTCCAGGAAGCAGAATAATGCGGGATAAAGGCGCTCTCTGGGATTTGTTACCACTTTTGTCAGGTATCTTTTTAACGCGGGAGCGAAGCGGAACAGCACGGGTTGCCTATGGGTGGGGAACACCAGGCAAATGTGCCTGTGTTAATGCCCCCTTTAATCTGCTTGGGAACCGTGGCTGAAACATGGCTATAGTGAGGCAATTTGCCAGTCTGAACTCAGCCTATGAGCAACAAAGGGAGCAATTCTAAGCAGGTCTACTCAGAAGTAAGTCCCATTTTATTCAGCAGGCTTACTCCCAGGAAAGGGTTCTTGGGATTGCAGCCATTGACTTTTAAGACACTGCTTTTTCCCTGGTACAGTGTTGACTATATTCTGAAATGGGGTGTTCAGTCTTGCTGGGAATCCTGCTACCATTCCCACTGAATCTAAAGCAGGACCCATGATTGAAAGTTCTTTAGATATTAATATTTGTCATAGTGTGCATTATGGCCAATTCACATGCCGTTACTTCCTCAAGACCCAGGAAGTCTCTCACAACATTGCCTGTCATGTCAGAAGCAGCCAGCTCAGGACAATGGGGGATGCCAGACAGAAACAACCAATTGGCCACTGAAAATTGTCATGGCCTCCCTCAAAGAATACTGAGGGCTGTAGTTTTGTGAGAGAGCTTGGGGCTCTGTAATAAAACTCTCCTTATTTCATAACATTGCAACTCACTTGGTCAACTGAAACAGTCCATTACTAGCCTCTGAACAACAGAAGGCAGAACTGATCAGGTACACTTTGCCCTCTTACTACAAGTTAAATAGTTCCTATGTAGGAGTCACCCAAGGGCCAGTGGGAGAATGTTACTGCATAGTTATCTGGCATTCCTATTTGCTGACTAATAGTGTGAACCCATCTGCTCTCTAATTAGTTTGCTTCAAGCAGGAGATGAAGTTCACTGCATATCTGTTTCCACTGTGGGTGTGGTCGTAAACTAGTCATTAATTACATTGCATAGCCCCAAGCTGGTGTTATGTCTGGGGAGTTGTAAATATACAGGTGCCTCCCAGGAGTAATCCATTCATGAATGATATAACTACCTGCCAGGCATGTGTATGCGTGACCTACTCCGAAAAGCACAGTCCTAAACTGAGCCATAATTCTGAATGAAGAAATCATACTGCTCCAATCCCCTCCACAAACCGCTATGGAAACCTGAGTTTTGACCAAGTGGATGACCTCTTGGAGGAAGGGTGGGATTAAGAAAAAAAAGTACAGATAGACCTGCTTTGTCAGAAATGTGAAATGGGGAGGTAACTTCCAATCTCTGGGAAATCTAGCAACCTTTTTAAGTCATACTAAGGAAAAGGGCAAAGATTGCCACGCTTAGTGAGTCTGAAAGCTATGGGCTGTGAATCAATCTGCATGTACAACTGTCCTTGCTGATCCATACACAGTCTCTCCATTTGGATGGTAGGCATTTTGCTAGTGGATGTTATGTTTCTATTTGGCTATTCAATTCATAAAAGCTCCCATAGCAGCTATAAATAAAATCTCCCCAGGCCACCCAAATCAATCAATAAAACCATAAACATATAATACAGTTCCCAAAATTGAAAAATTCACAACCAAAGACCAGATCAAACAACCCTCCATATTCTAAAAGCTTTCTGGAAGAGACAAATCTTTACCATTCTTCTCCCCCCCCCCCAAGGGAAAATTGACCTGTCAGGTTTTTCTTGGAAGATAATTCCATAAGGGTCTGTTGTGCTTTTTTTTGGCAGAGCCTATAGTCAGGATTGTCCAGTTCTTGGGTTGGATCCTGCCTAGATTTCTGTGAGTGCAAGGAAGGAGGGTAAAATGCCCACCACCATTGCTCCCGGTAGACAGGGGACCCATAAGAATAGCCTCTCCTGCTGGAGGGAGGATTGGTGAAAATTATTCCGTCTCCTTGGGTCCACAAAAACCTATGTGAGATCCAAGCCCTTATATAGTTTTTCTTAGGTATACATCTCTGGGAATATTCAGATGCTACTAAATTCTATTTGCCCGTATTGGAATGATACCAGAAAGATGGGTAGGGAGGTCTTACTGGAGCCTAGCATATCCTTTTAGGCTTGGGGTGAATATAGTGGTTCAACTTCTGTCTGTTCATACATTGATAGAGAACAACCATAAAATGGGATCAAGCAAAACAATTAGCAGCCCAAATACTGGAATCACTTGTTTATGCATATATGTGTAAGCCAACAAACTTGAACAAGAACTCAAACTATCCTAGAATACCACAAAAACTATAGTTCAGGCCACAAAACTTCTTCGTATACCCTACAGTAATTCAAAACTAAGGTGGTGGGACAGCTGCTCTCCTCCCTGTATGGTACTCTTTCAATGTAATCTAGAGTATCGTCTAGGAAGTGTTTAAACCCTATGCATAAATTCACTAGGAATGTGGGACTCTTCTACTGTCATTGTTAGAACAGGACTGTGGAAAGGGTGAATTAATCTAAAAGAGTGTAAAACACAATTGCACATAATATTAATGATATATAAAGGGAAGATGATTCATCATTCCCTGTTCAGTCAGCCCCTGGGCTTGACTCCTTTCTAAGCCAGCTAGCTAACAGACATACAGAGCCCTGTTTACTCACCCATAACTCAACTCTCAGTAAACCTATTCTGGGCCAATCCCATCTTTTACCATAGAAAAATTTCCTTTTCATGATCTAGTAACCTCCATCAAGTGATGCAATGGTTCTGTAACAAAAGGAAACAAAACCAAACCACCTTTGGCTCTCTGTAACTGGCTGTGTGTCTTCCTCTCTATGCTTATATTGGCAGATTTGGGGGTTACTGGATATGTGGAACAGGGCTCTTTTGGTTGTGGTCACCTTCTGTGCAATTTTCCACTCCAGGAAGTTCATCATGTTGTTCACTTTTGCCTTTCCGGAAACGTTTGAAACTCCCTTACTTTGGAGGTCCTTTGTTTGGTTTTATCCTTTAACATTGCTGTGTTAATCTGTTTCAGTGGCTTTCTATAGCTGATTTTCTGATTAACTCTCTTGATATTTTTATTGCTTTTACATGATAAAGATGAGCTGTATGGTTAAAAATAACTATGAAGGAGATCTGGAACAAGAACATCTATTAGCTAGGTTGCCATCTTGAATGTGTCTTATATGGATGTTTTTGCTGTTGGCCTATTGTTACTGGATTTTTGTGTGTGTTATGTGCCATCCAAATTACTTCTGACTTATGGTGACTCTATGAATTGTTGGAAAAATAGGCAAAAATACTTAAATATTCTGCGTTTGCAATGGATTTTTGCTTCACTGGAGAGGAGGCATTTCTTTCTGAATAAAAATCTTTATTTCTAAGGGAAGGGTTCACTGGGAAAGCTACAAAATAAAAGAGATACCTAGAACTACATCTTTACATCTTTACAGCTACAAACAGACAGACCACATGGTCACACAACAATGGAGATTCTTTTTCTTCTTGACCCCTAGAAGGAAATCACCTGATTGCATTAACCAGTCAATGTTACAAAACAGACTTCAGTTTTCCCGGGTTATCTTTCCATTAACTCTGTGCCAGGTTTCCTTCCAGTTCAGGCTACACAACAGCACACAAGGTAAACAACAGATTAACCCTATAATGACTGAATCTTAGACCTTGCAACTCACATATTTCCAACATGAATGACCTCTAAAATGTCCTATCATGAGAAAAGACCCAACATGAGATAGATTGACTCAATATGGAAGCCATAGCCTTTGCTCAGATCTTGTAAACTGAAGGCTATGGCTTCCGTATTGAGTCAATCTATCTCATGTTGGGTCTTTTCTTTTCCTACTGCCTTCAGCTTTTCCTAGCATTGTTGTCTTTTCTGGTGAGTCTCGTCTTCTCATGATGTAACAAAAATTTGATACGACTTAGTCTCTTGGGAGAATTCAGGCTTCATTTGATCTAGAACTCACTTATTTGTCTTTTTGGTGTTCCATGGTATCCGCAAAACTACACATTTCAAATAAATCAATTTTCTTCCTAATAGCTTTCTTCATTGTCCAGCTTTCAAATCCATACATTAGGGGATATCATAGTGTGAATTATCTTGACCTTGGTGTCCAGTGATACTTCCTTACTTTTAAGGAACTTTTCTAGTTCCTTCATGGCTGCTCTTCCCAGTTTCAGTCTCCTTCTGATTTCTTGGTTGCAGTGTCCCTTTTGGTTGATGATGGAGCCAAGAAATAGAAAAACTTTAACCATTTCAATTTCTTCATCATCAAGCTTAAACTTGTGTAATTCCTCAGTGGTCATTACTTTTGTCTTCTTGATGTGCAGCTCTAATCCTAGCTTGACACCTTCTGCTTCAACTTTGATCAGTAATTGTTTCAGGTCTTCATGGTTTTCAACCCGTCATGTGGTGTCATCTGCATTTCTCATTTTTTTACTATATTTTTACTGCTTTATTATTTGTGTTTTTAATTCTTGCCTTTTATTATTGTTATAATTGAAAGACAGGATATTGTAAATAAATATACAGGCAAATGCTTCCCTCTCTAGTGTTTAGTGTCAACTTTGAAATCTTGTGTGCATGTGTGTATGTGTGTGTATGCTGTTGTTATGAGTATAAGTGGACTTTGTGATACCACAAAATGTTCGTAAGTATTTTAACGCAGTAGAAGAAGTAATGCTAAGAAATCAGTTCAGCTGCTGAGGTATAAGTGAATTGGACTGCAAAAAAATGGGATGGGAACGTTAAGTAGGATATATGAAGTGAGAAAAAAACTTCACTTAGTACCCAGAGTAGTAGTTTCTTTACAGTGGGTCATTCCTTGCCTCCAAGAAGGATGCTTCCCTCTCACCTTATCATTTCTTCTGTCAGTAGACAGTATTGAGCTAGGTGAACCAATGCTCTGACTGGGTATACAGCATTCCCAGATTGGAGCAGCTAGATATTGGAGGGGTTGTAGCTCAATGGCAAAGTATCTGCTTTGCGTGGGGAAGGTCCCAGGCTCAATCCCTGCCATCTCTAGTCAAAAAAGGATGAGGTAGTAGGCAACGTGAAAGATTCTAATACCCTTGGACAACTGCTGCCAGTCAGAGTAGACAATGCTGACCTTCATGGCTTTTTTTCTGGGGGAACGTGTGGGAATGAAGATCCAGAACCTCTTTGACAAAATTCTTTTTAAAATGTTTAAAAGTTCATGAGTTTTCAGTATGGGCTCTTTTTGTAGCAGGAACTCCTTTGCATATTAGGCGACACACCCCTAATGTAACTAATCCTCCAAGAGTTTACAGAGCTCTTCTTACAGGGGCTACTGTAAACTCTTGGAGGATTGGCCACATTAGGGGTGTATCGCCTAATATGCAAAGGAGTTCCTGCTACAAAAAGAGCTCTGATTACAGATTGAAAAAGTCATTTCCCTCTTGAGAGTTCCAGCACCTTTTTTTCAAAAAAAGAAAAGAAAAAAAGAAGAAGCCCTGCTGACCTTGGTAGATCAATGACTCAATATAAGGCAGTGTCATGTACTCATGTGATACAGCACTCAGCTGATTCAGTATAAGGCAGCTTTAACTGTTAAGGTTTCCCCTTTGAAAAGAGTCATAGAAGAGAAAAGGATGCACTGAAGATCCATCTGCTTTGTGGCAGTCCAAAGTCTGGGAAGCTCTCCACAGATCCCAGGTTGCACCAAAGCATACTGATAGAAAGAAGCAGTGGCTCAGTGCCAACATGAAATGGCCATCTGCCATCCAAAATGCCACTGGGCACACTCTAGGCATTAAAGCAGCTTTTTGGAGGTTTTTTGGGTTCATTGTTATGCCCCATCGGGTTTTCAAGGCCAGAGACATTCAGAGGCGGTTTGCCATTGCCTGCCTCTGCTTAGCAACCTTGATATTCCTTGGTGGTCTCTAATCCGAATACTAAGCAGGGCCGAACTCTGCATAGCTACCGAGATCTGATGAGATCAGGCTAGCCTGGTCTACCCAGGTCAGGACTTTTAGAGCCCAGCCATTATATATTTAAATTTATAGCCCATTATTATTATTATTTTTAAAACAACCCACCTCATCATAGTGGTCAAAAGAACTTTGCATCAGTAGGTAAGAAGTTGTTAAATAATTTTGTAGTAAGAAAATGTAGAAAGAAAGTAAAGGCCAGGGAAGTGGTTGGATTAGGCCCAAGCTAGTAACATGCTGGGTGAGTCAGGTTGGGGCTGGGAGGTCGGAGGTAGACTTGGGCTGAAGCCATGACATAGCAAGAGAGCGACTAATCTGTCTCCCACGACGCTTCCCCCATCTCCACTCCCTGAGCTGCTGTTTTCAGTATTGGGGAAAAACACAGAGGCAACATAAGGTGACCTCTTTGTTTCACCCAACAAGACTGGAGGAAGACTTGGAGGAAGAATGAACAAGGTGAGATAAAAAGCGGTGGTAAAGACTAATCACTCCTTCACCCACCGTACCACCTTGATCTAATTTATCCTGCTGCTGCTATTTAGGTATCAGAAATATGCTGGGGATTCTGTTTCCTAAACATTCTCTTATTTGGCCCTAAATCTGCAACAGGGGGAGTAGGCTTCAAAAGCCACAGTGAATCTATTAATCTATAAGAGCCACAAGACTTGTTTTGGTAAGAAGATCAGTAATGAAATATCAACAAAAACCTGGAGAGTGTGCAGTTAGAACAGATTGTTCTTCTGTGGAAGAATGATGGTTTTTAATTTTTTTTAATTATTATTATTATTATTATTATTATTTTCTTATACAATACAATCATAAGACAAAACATTAGAACTGAAACATTAAAACATACAAAGTAAAATAACTATCCAAACATAGTGAGCCAAACTTATCTGAAGATCAATAGAGTTCCTCAATAGTTTTTCTACAGCAGCTTAAGCAAAACAAAACAACATAACATGATACCTCTATAATTCAAAAAGTAGCAAGCTGCTTATAAAGTAAATTCACAGGAATTACGTTTTGATCAGCCATGTATTGTAAGGCTGGGTACCAAATTGCCACAAATGTGGAAGAATGAGTTAAAATTCTTTTGAAGGCACAATCTGAGATTGCCTGCAGGCTAACAGTAATTATGGTGAGATAATTTAACATTGCTAGAAGCAGCCACAAGGAATTCAGGCACATGATTTGGGTGACAAAGCCAGGAGATCATTAACTTTACAAGCCCCCCACTTACCTTAGCTAGAGCTCAGTTTCCAGTTGTAAAAAAACAGAAAAGTTTGAAGGATCTCAGAACTCTGACCCAAGGGACTGTCAACAATGACGACATCCCAGGGTCCAAATACAACAAAAGCTAACACAAGTATAAAACATCTACTTTGATAACATTGTGTAAGGTGCTGGGCAAATCATAGATGTGCCCGGGGACAGGGTTAGGGTTGCCAGCCCAGGGCTGGGACATACCTGGAGATTTTGGGGGTGGAGCCTGAGGAGGGCAGGGTTTGGGAAGCGGAGGGACTTCAGTGGGTAATAATGCCATAGAATCTACTTTCCAAAGCAGCCATTTTCCCCAAGGAAACTGATCTCCATTGCCTGGAGATCAGTTGCAATAGTGGGAGATCTCCAGCCACCTCCTGGAGGTTGGCAACCCTAGGCAGGGTTGTATTAAGACATGCTGAGGCCCCAGACTATCCTTGGATAATGTACTCTCAGTGAACTATAGCAATTGTTTGCAACTGAATTTTCCTGTGTGAAAGTGGAAAATCCAGTTGCAAATGATTGCCCTAACAGGCCCCTTATAATAAGTTCAGCTTTGTCCAGGGAGCTTCCATTTGCTCTACATGGGGAAGGCAGGAATGGAGAAAGAAGACACAGGGTTGACCTGTCAGCCCTGAGAATGGGAAGTAAAAAAATAAGAATGGTTGAAAATGCAAAACGTAGAGGTCCAAAGTTGCAGCTGTGTCCTTGTTTGCCAATGCTAGAGCTTTACCATGAGGTCAGCATGGGGCCAGGGTTGCCAGCTCTAGGTTGGGAAATTCTGGCTGCCTTGGGGGTGGAGCCTAGGGAGGGCAGGGTTCGGGGAGGGATGGAACTTCAATGCAGTATAATGCCACAGAGTCCACCCTCCAAAGCAGCCATTTGGTCCAAGGGAACTGAGCTCTGTAGTCTGGAGATCAGTTGTAATGCTGGGAGGTCTCTAGGCCTCCCCTGGAGATTGGCAACCTTGCATATTGCAGGAGACATGGGCAAATCCGAGTGAACCAATATCGGAAATGAGCTGAGATCTGATCAGTCAGATTTGCTGAGCACAGTCTCTCAAGCTCTTCCATTTCACAGAATGGGTGCAGCACTGGCAGGTGTGAATTATCCTTGAGAATGCTGGACCCTGGAAGTTTAGTGTCCTATCAAATAGCTGCCAAATGAGGAGAGTCCCCTGATCATGGGGATGTATGACATCTGGTGGTCCAGACCTCATTTTGGGGCTCAGAGCTTTCAAACTCTCCTCAGGATTTTTGGTTGAAATCATGAATAAGTCACGAATAAGAAATGAATAAGGAACTGGGAATAAGGAACCAACTTCAGCCTCCTTGCCAGCTAGGGATTTGGCTTGCTTTCACTGGCTACATCCAAGCTGCTATACTTTACTTCAGTCAGACCCAGCAGGAGGATGAGTTCAGCAACTGCCGGCAGCCATGAAAGCCCCAGAGAGCCCCCACCTTCAGGCAAACTATACCAAAGCCTTCGGTTATGCATACTTGGGCTTCCTTTCAAAATAGGATTCCTGCTGTACTGCTGATTGAATTACAATTAAACTGAGCACTGTTGCGTGTAGAAAGTGCAGACTTTTATATCAAAGCAAACAATTAATTTCTAAAAAATTTCTTTATAAAGGGAGCTCAATGAAGAAACTACCTGGGGTAAAGGTCTATGAAATAGTATATCCACAAAAAATCCATGCATTGCAGAAAAGAGACGCAGGAGGAAGTCAGAACTCCCACCAAAAGGTAAGAAAAAGCGGTCTTTTCCTCCCATCCCTTCACTTTATTGTTGATAGGCGTGGTCAAGGTGCATGTAGGACCTGGTTTTTAGAAATAAACTTTTAAAAACAAAAATCACTGAGACCAAAAACTGATCTCTTCCCTGAAAGTTTAAACTCAGGCTTTTGGGCCTCAGTCAAGGAAACTGATTTACTAGCTACTTCGTGGACTCAACAGGGTTTATAGTTAATTTTTTTTCATCAGCCACTCTGTCAAGGTTTTAGGGCAGCCATTAGGGTTACTGAGTATTGGCCCTGAGTTTGAGACTCCTACGTAAAGTACACGGTTGCCAGCTCCAGGTAGGGATATACTGGAGATTTTGGGGGTGGAGCCTGAGGAGGGTGGGGTTCGTGGTGAATAGTTCACTTCTTCAAAGGGAGCTCCCCTTAAGGATAGGCTTACCACATGCCCACTTCCAGTGAGCGATTCCCCTGCTGCTGCACTTGCATTTCCACTGCTGCAATGTTCACTGGGGAGGGGTCATCTGACCCTGAAGTTGCGTAATTTTTAGGTTATGCTCTAGGATTCCCTCCAGTCTCTATGATTCTTACCACAGAAATCTGGAGAGATTCCCAGAGCATTGTCCAGAAGTGACATCACTTAGGGTTATAGTTCCAGGTGGTCAGCCATGTTGGTCTGAAGCCGTAGAACAAATTAAGACCACCAAAACTTTATTCAAGGTATGAGCTTTCGTATGCATAACAAAGTGTGCATGCACACAAAATTCATACCTTGAATAAACCTTTGTTGGTCTTAAAGGTGCCACTGGACTCTAAATCACTTAGGCAGAGACCCTGCTGCAATTCTACTTAAGGATGATATGGAAACTTCAGTTTGTGCAAATTGCAGCAGCCCATCTGTTATTGGAGGCTAGCCGCTGAGATTCCTAGTTTAAATCCCTTTCACTGGCTGCCTATTCATTTCTGAGTCCAGTTCAAGGTGCTGGGGCTTATCTTTCAAGTTCTCCATGATCTGGAGCCCAGGAGCCTGAAGGATAGCCCCTGTCTGCATGTTCTCGTGTGGCAATTCACTCCTCCCAGCAAGGTCTGCTGTGCTATGACCCTCCATGTAAGGTGTGCTCTGCAATGGCAGGGCTTGGGCTTTCTCAGTGGCTGCGCTATGCCTGTGGAACAGCACCCCAGAAGAGTTCGAGGGTTGTGTTTGCCTTCCTGCCTTTTTGGTCAGAACTATTCTTCAGAGCTTTTGGGACAGTCTGAGAAATGTTGCCCATCCTGTGCCTGTGGCTGCTAACCTCTAGGTGGAGCCTGGAGATCTTCCGGAATGACAACTAATCTCCAGACTACAGAGATCAGTTCTGTTGGAGAAAATGGCTGCTTTGGAGGGTGGACTCCATGGCATTATACCCCTCGGAGATCCCTCCCCTCCCCAAACCCCACTCTTGCCAGGCTGCACCCCCAAATCTCCAGGAATTTCCCAGCAAAGAACTAGCAAACATACCTGTGCCGGCAATCTCCATGGAACTTTTGTAGGGTGTAGTGTGGGGAGGGAGAGTGTTGCTGACATAGTGATGTCACTTCCAGGTGATCACCAGGAAGAAATGTCACCATGTCAGAGACACTCTAAGAATTTGCCTAACCTCTATAGTAAAGATCATAGAGATCGGGGACGTTCCCAGAGTGTCTCAGTTGCAGCAGTGGAAAGTGGTGTTGCTGTGTCCATGATGTCAACACCCCTCCCCCAGTTTTCTCCGACATCTCAATTGCTTGACACTGGGTGAAAGCAGGCAGGGCCAGGGGGTTGCCCACTGCGGGTGTTCAACTGGCATCCTTAAGTCTGAGTCTGGTCCAAAGGGAGTATTTTCTAGCTGTGCACATTTTAGAGGGGTGATTTTAATGTCGCTTCAATGTTTTTTTTATTATTTAAATGTTTTTAATTATGTAATTTTAATACAGTTTTAACTGCATTGTTATTATTGTTACCCGCCTTGGTTTCTGACTCTGTCAGAAGAATGGCAGATATATAAATATTTTAAATACATGATATGTATTAAAAATGTATAAAAATTGTGACTACACACACACTATGTCACAGAATCCATGTGGTTCAATTCCTTGGGGGTGGAGCCTGGGAAGGCAGGGTTTGGGGAGATAAGGGACTCAGCAGGGTATAATGCCATGGAGTCCACTAGGGATGCTAGTCTCCAGGTGGGACCTGGGGATCCTCAAGAATTACAGCTTGTCTACAGAATACAGAGATCAGTTCCCCTGGAGGAAATGGATGGTTTGAAGGGTGGACTCACTGGCATTCTACCCCACTGAGGTCCCTGTCCTTTCCAGGCTCCATCCCCAAATCTCCTGGAATTTCCCAACTTGGCTCTGGCAACCCTACCCCCCATCCCCTGCTGGCAGGCAGAGGAGACCTGGCAACCCTGCTTTATAATCAGATTGACTGGATGTGTTTGAGGGAGCAGTTAGAGAAGCACTCCTGCTGGCTTGATACTTGTAGACTGTTCACGGAATTGGGGACACTCTTTTTGTATGATCCTGATGAACTGGCAGAGTCCATGAACATATATATTTTGTGCATCTTTCTACCATATTTTATACCATCCTTCCTCCAAGGACCGCACAACACTGTACATGATTGGCCCTCCATTTGATACTCATAGGCTGAGTTCAGACTAGCAATTTGCCCCACTATAGCAACCTTTCAGCCACGTTTGAGAAGCGGATTAAAGGGGGCGTTCACACAGGCACATCTGCCTGGCGTTCCGCACCCGTCGGCAACCCGTGCTGTTCTGCTTCGCTCCCGGGATGAAAACATACCTCTTTAAAGTGGTAGCAAATCCCAGAGAGTGTGTTTATCCCGTGGCATTCCGCTTCCCGGCCGTGTGAATGCTCGGCGGATAAGCCGGGAGCAAGCCACATTGGGGCAGATGGCAGTAGCAGTTTGATTGGCTGTGCTCCGCTCTACTGTCCAACGCGGTGCCAGCACAACAGGATCAGCCCCCAATTGACTGGATGCGCTTGTGCGCATGGGCGCCCATGTGCGCATCACCAATTTACTGGGGGAAAGCAGCTGACAGTGACGCCTCCGCGCCAGCCATCTGAACGCTCCTGCGTGTGTCATCCTGGTATTCTCCCACAGCAGATGGCCCTGTGTGACTGGGAAACGGGGCTTTTTTGCCGCGACTGGCTCCCGCTGCAAATTGCCAATCTGAACTCAGCCAGTAGAACTCTGTGAAGTATGTGGGGTGAGACACAGTGTCTGGCCCAGGTTTATCCAGTGAGCTTGATGGCTAAGTGGAAATTTGAACCCTAGGTCGACCCAGACTCAGCCCAGCACCCTAAATGCTACATCAGGGTTCAGAAATTATGCTGGATGAACACTGGGGAATAGAGGCCAGGGAGACAACAAGCCCAATTCTCTTCCCTCTTCCGCACACAGTCTGTCCAGTTGTGACATTTGCACAGGAGTTAAATTGTTCAAAATATGTAGTAATTATTTTGATTTGTTTGGTGATTTTTTACACATGTAAGCAACAATTACTCACTCACATTAATACTCTTAAATACAGGCCAAGTATGAAGATGCTGTACAGTATGAGATTAAAGTGAACGGAACAAAAGTGGTCCTTCACCTAGAAAAAAATAAGTAAGTTCCCAATTTTTACTGGCAGAAAATATGTTTGTTAAATTCATTCCTATGCTAATATTTATTTTCTACTGATACTGTTACTGCAAAGAGGCTTTCATTTTTAGTAGCGTCTCATTTTAGCAGAATAGCTCTTTTCCTTAGAAACATAACTGTCCTATGATACATTACCTCAGCGGCTATAGTGTATAAAATGACAGCTATGCCCTGCCTGACGTTTTAGTGCTCCCATTACATGGCACTTTAGTATTCCATCCATTCATCCATTCATTTGCATCCACTCATTTACATATATCTGCAGCAGAGATGAGGAACATCTGCTACCTGCTCAGAAATTTAATTTCTAGACACATCCTGAGGGAAAAACTGAAGAATGGCCATGTTAGTAACTGACAGAATATTTTAACGATGTATCCCCCACACAGGGAACAAATAAGGATAAAGAGCAGAAAGTAGGGATTGCCCCTGGTAATTAAGGCGAGCTGGAGGGTATGCATGCCCCCACTCACCCCAGGCGGTCAAGAATTATTCCAGATGACTGCTTGCACATGGGAACCAACCCCTAGATGTAGGGTTAGGGTTGCCAGCCTCCAGGTGGGGCCTGGGGATCTCCCACTTTTACAACGGATGTCCAGCTGACAGAGATCAGCTCCCTTGGAGAAAATGGCTGCTTTGGAGGGTGGACTGTATGGTATTGTACCATGCTGAGGCCCCTCCCCTCCCCTCCCCAAACCTCACCTGGATCCACCCCCAAAGTCTCCAGGTATTTTCCAACCCAGACCTGGCAACCCTCCTGGGTTGCCAACCTCCATGTGGTGGCTGGTGATCTCCCAGAATTACAGTTGGACACCAGACTACAGAGGTCACTTCCCCTGGAGAAAATGACTTCTCTGGAGGGTGGATTGTACAGCATTATAACCTCTGGAGGTCCCTCCCCCCCAACACCACGCTGCCCGGGCTCCACTCCCCAAAATCTCCAGGTATCTCCCAACCTAGAGCTGGCAGTCCTAGAAATGACATTGTAGTTGCTGTTCGAAAAGTTCACACATTATTTTTGATAACTATTATAGGAAAATGCTTCAAAATGATCTCAGACCCTTTTACAAGTCCTCTCACTTAACCTACCTCCTTGGGTTGCTTTGAGGATAAAATGGAAGAGGGTGAATCATGTCTGCTGTCTTTGGAGTGAAGGGCAATATAAAAATGTGGTGATTGGAAAAATGTACAGAATGTGTGCACATTAACTCTGTCACCTTACTCAGGGCCTTGCAAAAAGCAGCATTACCAATTGCCTAGATAGTCCCCGACTCCCGGCAGAGCATTTATAATCTGTTAAAACAAACTGTAAACTAAGATACAAATAAGATAATGAGAAGTACAATTGCTGCTTGGCCAGTATCCATATAATAACTAACCAGCTCAACAGGCTTTCTTGGTCCCTTGGATTGGCCAGGGCGTCACGTTTTATTAAGTAATTTATTAAGTAATTCAGATTCAAGGAACAGGCATGCCTTGAAATATGTCTTGGATACAAAAAAGGCTTGCCTTATCTGGCCAGCTGGCTCTGTTGTAGTTAAAATGGGAGCCTTATATTCAGCTGCAAGTTTAACAGCCTGGGCTAGGAACCAGGAACTAGTTGGTCCAGAGCTCACTAAGCCCACTGCACCCACTGTGTTTTAGTCAGGCTGTATCCTGCAGCTTTCTGTTTTTATTGAAAGGAATCACCTGAACATTCCTAAATTTATCTGTACATTTGTCACTATCAGTTTTTTAAGAAGCAGATTTGGTAAGAAACCAAAATAAACTGCTCTGGAGATTGTGAGAAGGAGGTTTCTTAATGGGAATTAGCCAGTCAGTGCTTCTGCTTGAAGTCTGCAGAAGCTCCCCCCCCCCCGGGGCTGAGTCATGAAGAGGAATATGTGTGTTCAGTCTGAATGTGATGAAAGCAATTTCAGAATGGCTTCACTGCTCTTATAAATGTTATATGCATGTTGACCTTAAACTATTGCTAGTGATAAACCACCAAGTTACAAGCCCACAAGATATCAGTTTGTGTTTTAAATCTGTTAGTTGCTTCTCTTTTTGCTTCATTCTAAATATTAACCTAGCAGTGTGAAAGCAAGAAATTGCAAGTAGATAAATAGGTACCGCTTCGGTGGGAAGGTAACAGCATTCTGTGCACCTCGGCATTTAGTCATGCTGGCCACATGACCATGGAAAAAGTCTTTGGACAGCACTGGTTCTTCGGCTTGGAAATGGAGATAAGCACCGCTCCCTAGAGTCGGATTCGAATGACTTTTGAGCAAGGGAAAACCTTTACCTTATATCACAGAGAAGCTTATATTCCTGCCCCTCTCCTTTAATTTTTTTTACTCTGATACTAAAAACAGAGGTACAGTATCACTGGCAATTGGCAAAGGATGTACGTAATTATCTTTGGTTCAGCTTAATTTTGCCTTGAATAACAAAACCATTGTATTCTTTTCAGGGATCTTTTTTCCAAAGACTACACTGAGACTCTTTACTCCCATGACGGCACAGAAATTACAACCAGCCCTCAAATTGAGGTAAAGTTCAGAAAATTTTCTACCAAGGAAGTCATGTGTGTGCATATTAAAGACGGTTTCTGCATTTCTTGTCCTTGATGTTTCAATATGAAAATGCCCATTCCAATTCTTTCCTTGTGTCACATGTTCCATACCCTGGATCATTTCCTGTCCTCATTTTCCACTGCAGCTTGATAGATCCAAATGGTTCTTTTACCACACGCCTTGTTGCACATTTGCAGCTGATGTGTAGGGATGTTTCCTTTCTTTTGTTTACAGCTCTCTTCTTGTTGCTGTTGAATGTGTTGGTTCCTTTGGGTTATGTTTGCATGTTGCATCTTTTAAACACACAGTTTTTCCCACTTATACATCAGATAGATAGATAGATAGACAGACAGACAGACAGACAGACAGACAGACAGACAGATATGATGTATAAGTGGGAAAAATTATATATATATATATGTATGTATATGTATAATAACAACTTGGGGTTTTGGAACACAAATAATGTGGGATCAGTTTGTCTGGAAGGAACTAAAAATAGGTGGAAAATAATCACTGATTTGATTCACACAAGTGAGAAAGTGAAATGAAAATGGGGCTTTGTGGGCTAAAATTAGAGGGCTCCAAAATTCAAGTACGTTCCCTACAGAAAGGCCAAACATTTTACTGTACATCCTCAGGGCCGGCTCCAGGTGTCTGGGCGCCCTAGGCAGGACAGCCTGGGGCGCCCCCACTGGGGATGCCAACCTCCCGGTGGGACCTGGAGACCGGGGCGTCGGCGGGGCGCTGGCTTTCCTGGAGGCTCCGCAGCTGCGGGACCCCCAGGAAAGCCGGGAAGGGGGCAGGGGGTCCAGCCTCCGCCCCCTCCCTCCCACGCCGGCTTTTCTGCGGGCCCCGCGGCTGCTGGACCCCCAGAAAAGCCGGGAAGGGGGCGGGGGGTCCAGCCTCCGCCCCCTCCCTCCCGGCGCCGGCTTTTCTGCGGGCCCCGCGGCTGCGGGCCCCCCAGAAAAGCCGGGAAGGGGGCAGGGGGGGTCTGGCGGTGCTGGCAGGCTCCGGGTTAGGACGGCGGGGGGGCAGTTTTCGGGGGGGGGGAATGGGGCGCCATTTGGCGCCCCTCAGGCCGGGGCGCCCTAGGCGGGCGCCTAGTTCACCCTATGGGCGATCTGGCCCTGTACATCCTCATATACATTTTACCTCAAAACTGCTCCTGGCATGTGAAATTCTCCTCTCTGTTTGACAGGATGGTACAGTTGTGCCTTTGATATTACTTTTGTTCTATGGTTATTGCTTTAATTACAGCATGGGAGTGTTGTGTATGTGTGTGTAAGCCTGCCTGAAGGGGCTTTAAAAGAATCATGAAATGGAAACTATGGATGAACATGGAGGCTCTGTTTCATGTCCTGCTAATAAGGGTATAATTGTGTGGATGAATCGTGTCTGAAAATTTATTCCATGGGTCATGTGGTAGAGAGATCTTGTGGACCTCCAGGGAGATTAGTCTGGTGAGAGGAACTGCTAGTTTTATCTGAAGGGAATGTTGTACACTCCTTCCCCTATGATCTCCTGTCCTTCCCTAATAACTGGACAGTTTCCTTCAGGTGGCTCTCTGTCAGCCACATTTCCCTCCTCATGGAGAATCTGTTCTTCTACATAACAATAAATTGAAACTGAATGTAAATAATGTCCCTTGGCCTCAATGTACTGCATGTGATGTTTCGTTCTAGCATACATTCAGTCCCACGCTGGTTTAGAGCGACTCTGATTCAGCTTTATTTGAGGGCAAGTATTTGCATGCCATAACTGTACAGTGATCAGCTGCACTGTTTTCTGTATGAATTCGTTGCAAATGGATTTGATGGGGGAACATTTTAACCTTTGTTAACTCTCAGCAGTGTCAGCTTTTAAATTCTGCATTGCAGAGGCACTATTGACATAGACTGATGTACGGCAAGTGTGTGTATATGCATCTGGGTGTGTCTGCATCTCCAGGAAGATGTGGACAGCAGTTAATCAACTGGGTGGGTCTTACAACATAGAAGGGCAACTTGAACCAGACACAGATGTCTTTTGTTCTTGCTCCCATTCTTGCTTTTGCTTTGTATTTATAATCCCTTTGTCCTCCCCTGCTGTCAGATTACATACAGGATCTGAGGTCACTGTGGTCAGACACATTTTGTTATCAGGACTGGGATTGGCATGGTAGGACACCTGCCAAGTCTCATGACTCTTCAGTGGTCACATGGCCAACAAGAGAAGTTTGGCTCATGCACTCCTACAAGAAAATGGGAATTCTCCCAGCATGGTCCCTGCAACATCACATAGATGTCTGTGACAATTGCCCATTTCCTCATGAGAGGGGCACTTAGGGAAGGCAGCTAGAGAACCATGTTCACAAGATCTTTTGCTTTTCCCCGGATGCCTCTCCCACC
The DNA here is from genome assembly GCA_029375565.1 of Gekko gecko. Classification (NCBI taxonomy): domain Eukaryota; kingdom Metazoa; phylum Chordata; class Lepidosauria; order Squamata; family Gekkonidae; genus Gekko; species Gekko gecko. The sequence continues at coordinate 43,131,991 of JAPDNY010000013.1, forward strand.
AACAAATGGAAGATTGCTTCAGAGGCACCTGCAACATCACAGAGCCCTCTGGGGCAAGCTCTCATTTTCTGATTGGAGAGATGTTGGAATGTGCCCTGCCTCACCATTGGTTGAGTGAAAGGTTAGACTGTGTGTGTGTGTGTGTGTTAAGGGAGTGATGCAATGGAGGAGGGAGAGGCATGGCAATGGTTAGTGAGGGGGGCTTTGAAAGACGTCTGACCCAAGGTCTCTCTAAACCTGGAGCTAGTGCTATATGTTGTCATCCCCCCCCCCGGCTGTGGTCAGATGTGCCTTTAGATCTGACTCAGCTGCAAATGCCTGAGAGATCTAAAGGGCACAATCAGACAGCAACATCTGGGAAAGACCCTGCAGCTGTCGGCACTCTGTGCTGCCCCGCCACGGAAGTGGAGTTAAAAGACATTGGTGAAAGTCCGGTCCTAATGCTTGCTGATGGGCCACGGACAGATTTTCCCGTCTGATTGCTGTTGATATGGTCAGCTCATTCCATCTGACTCGTTGCTTGGTTCCCCCCTCACTTAGCAGGATGTGCATAACCGCATACTCCATGGGGGAACCCTCTGTGCAGAGGTGCGATTCCTCTTTTATGTGAATGTGCTGTCTGATCATGCAGTGATGGGCTGAGCCTGCAGCTACAAAGGATGTGTGATCGAGCAACGCCATATCAATTTCAATCAGGGAAATAGGCTTGCTTTCCCTCTGCACGAAACGATATGTCTGGTCGCAGCCTATATCTTGCTGTGGAAAAACTCTGTTCCATTTTAGCACGCAGAAAGAAATGGACAAATTCTTGCAATTATTCACAATAAAGAAGGTTAAAAATTAACTTACGTTGAGTATATTGTTGGTTAAAACAGAGCTATGGGGGGAAGGGGGTGAATGTTGATAAGATGTTATATTTTTAAAGACTGTTTGTTACAGCAAATAAAGCACACCTTAGGGCCAAACTACATGTTACTCTGTGCCAGGAATGATCTCTCAGCGTTTTCTTGTTTTGCTAAATGTAGCTGTGGATGAGTTGTTAATTTAATCTGGAAAATAGTGCAGGGGTGTGGGTGGAAATATACTAACCTTTTAAACCACTCAATTTTCTGGCTCTAAATAGCTTCTCTTGACCTGGGCAGGGGGTGTAGTGTGGATACAGGGACCTTTAACATCATATGTGTATCTTTTCCCTTATGGTTTCAACAGGAAATTGGTTAGTAATGTTCCTTTTTAGGAAACTTCGGGATATCTTTATGAGGGAAAAAAGACTGACACATTGGCTATGTCGAGAATAAACACTAACAAATAGCCAACTTTAATTAGTTTGAATACAAACCATAGAAATAATATGCTACAACAATGCTACAGTAATGTCAAAATCGGAAAGATACCACAAATGATCAAGTTCCTCACAGTAGGGGTGTGTGTGAGTTAACCCTGGAGTAGTTTGATCATCTGTATGGACGGAAGTAAACACTTGGTGAATGGTTGTCTGTATCAACTGACTTTGTCCGTGCTCTTCAAACTTTCCAAACCCGGACCTAGGGCTCCAGGTGGGGCCTGGAGATCTCCCAGAATTAAAATTGATCTACAGACTAAGAGATCAATTGTCCTGGAGAAAATGGCTGTCTTGGTAGGAGGACTCTACGGCATTATATGCCACTGAGGTCCCTCTCCAAACCCCATCTTCCCTAGGTTATACTGCCAAATCTCCAGAAATTTCTCAACCTGAAGTTGGCAACAATACCTGGTGGGACCCAACTGTAACCTCTCAAGTAGAAGCATAAGACCCAATGAGATACAAGCACGTAACATCAAAGGCTTACCAACCTACAGGCAGAGGTTGGAGTTCTCCTGGGATTGCAACTGATCTCCAAATGATAGGGACCAGTTTTCCTGGAGAAAATGAGCACTTTGGAAGGCGAACTCTATGGCATTATACCCCACTGAAGTCCCACCCTTCCTCAGATCCCACCCATCTCCAAGATCTCCATGAATTTTCCAACACAGTGTTGGCAACCCTATGTGACATTGCCAGGAAGAGGAGAAGCCAGAGTGAAGTATTAAGCCATGCACTGTAGTGAGAAACAAGCCAACATTGGCAGGTTCAGAGACACACAGACCTCCTGCAAAGAGCTAGCTTTCTTGAAGAGAGTGGGTGTTCCACTGCAAGCACTTGGCTGGGATATTGAAGGACTGTTTGGCAGGGGTTCGGTGGATGGTCAGATGGGGGGAGGGAGATAGTGAGAAGGCAAGAGGCTTTTTGACTCTTCCGGTGTTAAAGGTTACCTCTGAGTGATCTTGCTTTGCCATTTGCAAAGACAAGGAGGAGGCAAGGAACACTTGCTCTTTACAATGCAGGCCTTTGCAGAAAAGCAGTAAGAAAGAATGGCAGCTCTGTAGGGGCTCCTGACTCAATAGACAGGGCTCCGTGAAACCTACTGCTTTGTGTCAACTTTGAGACGGGATAAACAGAACTGCAAAAATATTCAGGATCTGAGTACTGTTGATGCCGGTCCTGAAAGTATTACTTGCACATCAAACTCTTTGGCTCCAGTCCAGAGAAACTAAACCCCACTGAAGTTAATGGGACAAATAGCTTAGGACTCACTTAGTACTATTGATTTCAGCAGGACTTAAGTGCAACTAATGGGTACTGAGTCAGGGCCATGGTGTGTAACTTCTGCATTATTTCCTAATCCTTTATCAAGCTGCAGGCCCATTAACTGACATAAGCTGGCTAGCTAACAGAAATCTTCCTTTGTCAAAAGAAGCATTCCCTGCTCAGAGGCTGCCATTCACATGTCTACTTGCAGATAGAATTCCTAGAAGAAAGGCCAGGGAACCGATTATGCCTAAATATTGCTGCTGAAACCCATGTGACATTCTAAAATAAGATATTCAGCCCCCGTGGGCATCCCCCACAGCAGATGCTTTGCGGGTTATTCCAGATGGTTTCCTTGGCCCATAAAAATCAGTTACACAGTTATAATACAAAGGCAGCTACTGTGTCAAATCTTTTTTTTATAAAAATTAGCTGCAGCTCTCCACTGGCTTCTCTCTTCCTAGCACCCTGAAGAACGGATTCTGTTTTCAGCCTATGTCTAGTCATATTATGGTGTTTCAGCCATTACCTTCCCTAAAGTAATCCACAAGTCCTTTTAAAAATGTATAAAGACCTTATCGAGTCAAATTAGCCACATTCAAATTAGACGATTACAACCTATGCTACATGGGGCTGAATTGGATGAGTTTGGAAAGCTGCAGTTGGTTCAGAATGCAGATGCAAGGATTTAGGTAGGAGCTAGGTACCAGGAGGTGGTTGTTCTTCTTCTTTTTGCTGTCAAGTCACAGCTGACTTATGGCGATCCCATGGGGTTTTCAAGGCAAGAGATGTTCTGCATCACAACCCTCATATTCCTTGGTGGTCTCCCTTCCAAATGTTGACCAGGATTGAGATCTGCCTGACTTTGGAGATCTTGATGAGATCAGGTTAACCTGGGCTATGCAGGTAGGGCAGGAGTTTGTTACTTCTATTCTATTGCAACTGGAGTGGCTGCCTGTCAGTTAATTCAAAGCGCTGTTTTTGACCTTTAGAACCATATGGGATTACAACATCTCAAGGATCACCTTCTCCCATATAGAGCTACCCAAGACCCAGGTGATCACTGGCAGTCCTTTCCTCTGTGGTCCCCCACGGTTAGAGATGCAGTTGGACAACCATGAGGGCTTTTTCAACAGCTATGCCCCATCTGAGGAATGCTTCCTCAGCAGAGGTCTGTGTGGACCCTTCCTTTCCAGTGTTCCACTGCATGCTAAATGTGGTCCTGTTTAAGAGGGTCTTTGTAATTAAAGCTGATGATGAGTTCTGATCTTAGATTTGTTTTCTGGTTTAACTTTATCACTAAAATCAGTAGAACTTGGTCAAATGCTGAATTTTGACTGGATTGCACCATTATTTTATTTTAAAATGTCTATAATGGCAGTGCCTTCCATGAAGAAAAATTCAGGTGGGTAGCCGTGTTGGTCTGAAGCAGCAGAAAAAGTTTGAGTCCAGTAGACTAATAAAGTTTTATTTAGGGTTGTCAGGTCCCCTTGCTGTTGCAGCAGGGGAAAGGGGGTGGCATTCTGGGGGTGGGTGGGATGTCATCAGGTGATGTCCCAATGTGATGGCATCACTTGGAAGTGACATCATCATGTCAGCAATGTTGTACGCAACGTTCTGGTTTTGGGGTGAAAACTCTATGGTTTATTTGCTTCAAAACCATAGAGTTTGCCTCCAAACCAGAGCATCATGCACGATGGCGCTGATGCGATGACATCACTTCTGGGTGATGTTAGAGACGTTGCCTGATGACATCCTTGTTTGGGGGTGGGGGTTCCCCATCAGCCAGCTGGCCGGCAGTGGATTGCAGCCCCCAAAAGCAGGGGAACCCCCAATGGGACCACAATGCTCCCTCTAAGCTGTGGAGTCTTGTGAGCAAAAATTCTACTTTGTGAGCTACTGGCATTAAAGTTGTGAGTGAGCGATTTGGCTACTGCATAAATTAATTTGCTCTGGAGCCATCCTTCCTGAGCTAAGACAAAAATGTGTGAGCTGAAGGCTAAAAAACTGTGAGCCAACTCACACTAACTCAGCTTAGAGGGAACACTGGACCTGGGGGCTGGCAACCGTAGTTTTATTCAAAGTATAAGCTTTTGCGTGCAAGCACTCTTTGTCAGACACAATGACAAAGTGTGCTTGTACACAACAGCTCATACTTTGAATAAAACTTTGTTTTAAAGGTGTCACTGGACTCAGACTTTGTTATAATGGAAGTATAAGTGCTCCCATGCTGATTTGTTTTCCTGCTTCCTGCCTCTTGCTTTCTCTCCTTACATTACTATCAAAGTTCATTATTTTAGTTGGGAGAAAGGTCACCACTGGTTTTGTTTGGAATGCTTATGAACCATAAAAGAAAACCTTAAATTAGAGCAGGTCTCTGAATAGGCAGCAGAATCCCTAAATAAATAAAGAGATTTTGACTAGCATTAACAAATACCATGCTAAAAAATCTGGCCACATGGAACATGGGAAATGGTAATCTTCTAGGGGCCCCTACGCTGTGGAATGCGCTCCCAGATGACACCTGTGTGCTGCTGGACTTGCTTAGTTTCTGTAGGGCACACAAGGCCAATTGTTTGTGTTGGACTTTGGAGGGTAATCACCAGTGTTTGGGCTGTTTTTATTAGTGGTATGGTGATAGCCACTAATATTTTAATGTTCAAGTCAAGTCAGGTTTAGTCAATATTTCAGTGTTAATATTTTATATTTGTTATTTGTTTTTATGTTGTCTTTACCTTATGTTGTAAGTTGCCACAAGACCTTTTGGGTGAGTGGTGACTGAAAGAAAAATTCTAATAAATAAATAAAGGGTTGGATCTGGATCTATATCTGTTGCTGCAATGTCCAAAGTTTGTCCCTTTCTCTCTGCTTCCTGCACATTTGCATTGTATATTCAGGACACTTACCTGCAAGTCTTTTCACAGAATAAAATCTTTGCATGCATGGATGCATGTTGTTGTTTCATTATCCTAAAGCACACAGGTGGAGATCTGAATCATTGTGGCATGTTGCATATACTAGTTCCTAATAATATGAAACATTTCCATAGCACATGAAAGCAATCCACATACATTATGCATATACTAATGAGCTCCTGCAGCTCTTTTTCCACGAAATGACCCCTGGGTTAGGCTGGCATCAAGGATCACTATAGTCCAGTGCCTACTGGCATGGCCAACCTGCAGATGGGGCATGGAGATCTCCTTGAGTTACAACTGAGTTACAACTGAGTTACAACTACCTAGATCAGCTCCCCAGGAGAAAATGGCTGTTTTGAAGGATGAATTCTTTTTTCAAAAAAATATGATGATGATGATGATGATGTTAATATTGAAGACAGGGATACAGAATAAAAGAAGCAAAAACATCAGAATTTTAACACATATTAAGAACTAATCACTAATATGAAAATATAAAACATGAAAAATTGTAACAAATTGTTATAATGAAGTAAGCCGCCTATATTACTGTTTCACCCCCCACCCCTTTATTGGCACTGAAAGCACAAAACATTACGGGAATACAGGAAAATACTAAGATACATCAGTCACTTACACTTGGCTATTCAAACCTCGTCTTCTGATTGCATAATGTAAAAATCTTGCAACAGCCTCCATTATTTCACAATTAGAATTAAACAGAAGAAAGTGAATAACTGAGTCCTCTTATCTAAAAGAGGAGCAATGAAATGAGATCGAATAAAAAGGACAATAAAGTATGGTGTGTGTAGTGGATCCTATATCTTTTAGAGAACAAGGACAAAGTCTGTCTACATATGGTATCTGGCGGTACCTCCCTAAAAGCACCTTTGATGGCAGAACATTAAAGTGTGCAAGCATGTATGCTCTGCAGTGATGTGGGGCTGTTAGACATAACAGATATTTTGCAATAGAGCCCGTGTCAAAGGTTCCCAGCCTACTTTGGGAGAATCTACCTACTTTGGGAGCATTCCCAAAGTTCTTGCCTTTCGATACTGAGAAAACTTTGTTTGATAATAGCATAAGTTTGTTTATCTGATAAGGGGGCTAAATAATCTCCTCTACATCTCTAAGCCATGGAGAGAGATGGGGCTCAGTTAACATATGAGTAATAATACTTTTTAGCTTTAGCATGGAAGTGAAGTTTAAGCCAAAACTGAGTTGTTATCAGATTGGTTTCTAAGCATAAAGCTGCGTAAGGAACACATGAGAAAAGTCCAAGAATTTTCCACAAAAATCTGGACTGTATTCTTTCCAAGTCCCCTTTTAAGGCTTCAATCCAGGTTGGTACTCCGTAGAATAATTGAGCAGCTAATTTGGCATTAAAAACTTTAAGGGCCGCCGGCACATACTGGTTGCCCCTGGTATAATGGGAACGTGTAATAGCCACAGTGATGTTATTCGCTGCCTCAATTACTCTTTTTTACTACTGTTTCCATATAACATATTTTCATTATTCCATATCTATAAGGCTATGATGAAAAACAGAGGAGGATTAATTGTACGTTAAATGTATGACATTATAAAGGCCCATGAGGTCCCTCCCCTCCCCAAACCCTCCCCTCCCCAGGATCCACCCCTCCCAATTTCCTGGATTTCCCCACTAGAAGTTGTCAACCCTAATGTGTCCTGAGGCCTGCAGCCTGGTACAGTGGAGGTCCCACTGCTGCTGGCCACTTATGGTTTGCGCAACCCAGCAGTGGAAAATTGTTGCCGAGGCTCCTGTGACATTCTGTAGGCCTCTGGGTTTATCTCCTTTTTGCTGCTGGATGGGACCTGGACAAAGGGGTGGAATGTGATGCTTTTGCATTCCACTGGCATGTTTTGAAGCTGGGGCTGTCAGGTCTGAGTTGGAAAATACCTGGAGACTTTGGGGGTGGATGGGGAGAGGGTGGGGTTTGGGGAGGGGAGGGGGCTCAGTATGTATAATGCCATAGAGTCTACCCTTCAAAGCAGCCATTTTCTCTAGGGGAGCTGATCTCTGTCAAGCTGGAGATCAGTTGTAAAAGCAAGAGTTCCCCAGGCCCCACCTTTTTGAACCCTACTGAAACTGACAGAACTCCAGGAAAGGAGGGAGACTCACCTCTGGAAGGTCTCTTGCCTCCGAGGCCCTTCACCCACCTCTGACCTAAGGCTCAATGAGTTAATGTAAAATTTGAACCGGAGACTTTCTAGTTTGCAGCTCAGTATTTCAACCATCATACTACACTGGTTCTATTGGGCATCCAGTCATTGCCTGGGGTAGCTGAGTGGATCTGGAGATGTCATTCCTCAGTCCACTGCCTGTTTGGGATACTTTTCTACAACAACAACAAATGTGTGGCTTTCACATGGATAGTGGAACATTCATGGCATTCCTGTTCTTTCTCTTTTCATTTTTTTAACTCACAGTTGTTTGGTTTTGCATAGTGAAAAGTCAGTGGAAACAAACAGAGGTTAACATTTCATTGTGCAGAAACTGCCTTCTTTAGATGTACCTTGTTATGAAAAGAGTTGAAATGTTTTATTGCAGCCAAGCTTTAATGGGCAAACACAAAGATACAGATTTGTGGAGAGAGATCTGAACCATCCGGAATTGCCAGTTTCCACGTGGCTATGTGTTGCTTATCATACATTTGCACTCATTTCACATGCTAGCAAGGTCATGCTCAAGATCCTACAAGCTAGGCTTCAGCAGTACGTGGATAGAGAACTGCCAGAAGTACAAGCTGGGTTTTGAAGTGGTAGAGGAACTAGGAATCAAATTGCCAACATTTGCTGGATTATGGAGAAAGCAAGAGAGTACCAGAAAAAACATCTACTTCTGCTTCATTCACTGTGCTAAAGGCTTTGATTGTGTGGATCACAACAAACTATGGTAAGTCCTTAAAGAGATGGGACTACCAGACCACCAGACAGGTCTCTTGAGACACCTGTATAAGGGTCAAGAAGCAACAGTTAGAACCGTATATGAAACAACTCATTGGTTTAGCATCAGAAAAGGAGTATGACAAGGATGTAAATTGTCACCTTGCTTATTTAATTTATATGCAAAGTACATCATGTGAAAAGCTAGCCTGGATGAATCACAAACTGGAATTAAGATTGCTGGGGAAAAGATCAACAACCTCAGATATGCAGACGATACCACACTAATGGCAGAAAGTGAAGAGGAGCTCAAGAGCCTCTTGCTAAGAATGAAAGAGGAGAGTGCAAAAGTTGGCTTGAAACTCAACATCAAAAAAACTAAGATCATGGCATCTGGCCCCATCACTCCTTGGCAAATAGAAGGGGAAGTCATGGAAGCAGTGACAGACTTCACGTTCTTGGGATCCATGATCACTGCAGATGGTGACTGCAGCCATGAAATTAAAAGACGCCTGCTCCATGGGAGGAAAGTGATAGCAAACCTAGACAGCATAATAAAAAGTAGAGACATCACCCTGTCAACAAAAGTCCGTATGGTCAAAGCAATGGTGTTCCCAGTAGTAATATATGGCTGCAAGACTTGGACTATAAGGAAGGCCAAGCGCCGACGAATAGATTCTTTTGAACTATGGTGCTGGAGAAGTCTCTTGAGAGTCTCTTGAACTGCCAGGAGATCAAATCAGTCAATCCTAAAAGAAATCAACCCTAACTGTTCCTTGGAAGGCCAGATACTGAAGCTGAAGCTCAAATTCTTTGGCTACCGAATGAGAAGGGAGCACTCACTGGAGAAGACCCTGATGCTGGGAAAAATTGAAGGTCAAAGAAGAAGGGGATGGCACAGGATAAAATGGTTAGACAGTGTTATCGATGCAATGAGCATGAAATTAGGCAAAGTCCGGAGCACAGTGGAAGACAGGAGGGCCTGGCGTGATGTGGTCCATGGGGTCGCAAAGAGTTGGACTCGACTGTGCGACTGAACAACAACAAAAACAAAATGTGTTTCTTACAATGTCCTTGAAACCATTCTTGCCTTTACAACCATACTTGCCCAACATTCTTGCCTTTACAAACTTTGTATGGGGGGAGTGGGACTCAGGCCACTCCCTCAGATTTCCCAGGGTGAGCAGTGCTTCCTCCCAGCTGTCAGGCCCTCTGGGATTTCCCAGCAGGAAAAATCTCCACCCTGCCAGTCTTTTTGCCCAACCTGCCTGGATGTAATCTTCTTTTGCACCTTACTGGGTTTGCCTCCCCCCCCAATTAACTCATTCCAAAGCCCTTTCTGTACTGACAGCTTGCTCCGGAGAATCGAAGGAGCCAAGCCTTAAGGGTTGACTTTGCAGTCACATGCATTTCCTCTGCACTGGCTTTTTCTAATTCCTGCCTCTTGCTTTCTCTCCTAGGCTCCCTACATGTGCATAACTATCGAAATTAATTACTTTTGTTGGGAAAAAGATCACTGCGGTTTTGATTGGAATGCTTATGAAACACAAAAGAAAGCTCAGCTATTAAATTGGAGCAGGTCTCTGAAGAGGCAGCATATTCCCTAAATAAATAAATATATTTTGACTAGCATTGACAAATAACCATGCTAAAAAATCTGGCCACATGAAACATGGGAAATGAACAGGTCCAACTCATGCAGTCTATGAATCAGGGATTACAACTCTGTGGGCAATTTCATGTAACGACATGTTTTTTGTCCTTCCCCTAATTAAGCAATAATTGAGGGGGAAATCCAGGCCCACACATGCAAGACTGACACATTTGGGAGCAGGGAATCCCCTAGTCCTTTATATTTGCTGATTCCTTCTTATGCTCTCTCTGGCTTTTAAAAAGATTACCTGAGTGGGAGGACACGCCCTCTGTTGTTTTTGGAGAAGGAGGGAAAGAAAACAGAACAGGGAGGGAGTGTCAACCTAAAGAGAGAGAGGCGGAAACAAGGGGAGGGCAGTGGGCAGCGCTTAAATACCTGCAGAAACAATTCTACTCTAGAATGGATTAGTGATTTGAAAGCAGATGAGAACAAAGAATTGCAGCAAAAGGAGTTTTGGTAGCTGCGGGGCAACAGTGTGCTGGAAGCAGTCTGAATGCAGATTCCTGCAAAACAAATGCAGAAACAAGAAAGCCCTGAAACAAAGTGGAAGTGAGAGCTGGAGGGAACGCAGAATGGAAGAATATAATGTGCTCAGAAACTGAGGCAAAATACAGGTTCAGAAGGGGCTCAAGCCAGGAAATCATAGATTCTCATTCCATACCCACCCTGAATTCCTGGACCTTGTTTCCAATAACTATTGCTGCTCTACTGGTCAAAACTGTGCACTCTCATCCTCTCCACTTGTGCAGAAGTTGCCAACTCCGCTTTTCTTTCTCTGGGACTTTGGGACATTTAATTGCTACACAGGAGCACCCCTCCACTGTCTTAACATATATTTTTATTGGGTTTTTTTTGGAAGTTCTGCCTAAGCCCCTAGTCTCAACCTGTGGATCATCAAAACAGACAACATGGCTGAGTTCAGACTGGCAATTTGCCCCGGTAGGGACCCAGGCCAGCGACAATTCAATTCCGGAGTAAATTGGACGTTCACACAGGCACATCTGCCTGGCGTCCCCCACCCGTAGCCAACCTGTGCTGTTGCGCTTCATTGCCGGATTAAAAAGATACCTCATAAAACTGGTAGCAAATCCGAAAGCCCACGTGTGTCGCGCGTTTCTCCGCTTTCAGGAAGTCTGAACACGCACCTGAAACCTGGGAGCAACCCGCGTTAGGCAGAAGGCAGCAGCGATATGATTGGCCATGCTCCGCTCTACTGCCCAATGTGGTGCTGGTGCTGCGGGGTCCTCCCCCAATCGGCAAAATGCACTTATGCGCTTATGCGCTTATGCGCATGAGCACTCATGCACACATACACCCACAGCCGAAGTAATGGGGAAATGCCGAATACAGCGTGCCCCCCCCCGGTGCAGCAGTCTGAAAGCTCCCGCCCGGCTCCGCCCTGTATTTTCTGGCAGCAGCCCGGGCTGTGTGGACGGGAAAACGCGGAACAGTTTATTCTGGGGCTTTCTTGCCACGACTGGCTACCGGAGCAAACTGCCAGGCTGAACTCAACCCATATTGGAAATTAAGGTGATTTTGGTATCTTGGGATTTACAGCTTTAGAGAAAAAGAAATGGAGGAGATGGGAATATTTCTTTCTTTAGCCGTGTGTGTTGGGGGGTGGAGCAGAGGCCTGTGGCTCAAATGCTGAAAGTTAGGGTGGTTTTAGAATGCCAGGACTTGCTGTTTTAGAGAGAGAGAAAATAGAAGAGATGGGAATATTTCTCTCTTTAGCCATTATTTTGTCTCTGTGTGTCTGTACATGGGGGTGGGGGAGAAAATAAAGCCGGTTCCCCAAATATGTAAACTGAGGTGATTCTTCTGTCCTGAACTCTACTTCAGCCGAACAAAAGCTCCCATATTTTCGGGTCAGGGTGTATGAAGAGACAATATTTAATGTGGATTCTGAGATGCATTTGGAGATTCGTACTGAATATCCAGTATGAGTGGTGTAGTTGTTAGACTGTTGGTCTGAGATTGCGGAGACCAGAGTTCAACTCCCCACTTAGCCATGAAGCACACTGGGTGACCTTGGGCCAGTCACATGCTCTGCCTAAGCTGTGAGGAAAAGAGAGAGGGGGAGGAAGTATTTTCTTTCATACACAAATGAAATACTCTAATTCAGTGAAGGAGTTCACAACATCTTATCTCTTCTCTTACAGGGTCTTTCTTTGACTGAGAATCAGATTATTATGAGAGAAAAAATTATGTTTTACAAACCATGTGATTAATTGTTGATTAATATAGATGTCATATAGATTACTACGTACAGGTCTGGAACCCTGTGCCTCCCCCTTCCCGGAAAATTCAGAAATCTATGTGCCTGCTTCGTACCAATATTTTCTGACAGCTCCAAGACTTTAACCTGTGTTCAGGCCAGCAATTTTGTTTATTTTCATTTCAATTGTCTCCTTTACATTCCCAGTACAATTGTCCTGCATTTCCCATATATGGGTTTCCATTTCCCACTGTTGCACTGATACTAACACTTATCAAATAATTTGAAGCTGCATGCTAAGAAATGTAGGGAGGATTTTGAGATGCAGTCGTGAAGTAATCAGGCTAAAGATATAGGCAACAGCCGTCTGCAGGTGTTCCATTCTGTTTACATAAACCAGGAGCCTATATGAGTACAATATGTGGAGTTACTCTCTCTTGTGAATTGGGAAATGTGTGTATTTGCCATGTGGTACAGCTTCTATTCATGTGAACTAGAGTCCTGGAAAATTAAGGGCCTTATTAATATAAATGGAAAGTATACCTGCATGGAAAGTCTACATGTTGCCCAACTGACACAAGATGGCTATTGTGCTCCTGATACGCACAGCTGATAGGCTTCTTGTTCATGTGAATGGCATGAACATCTGTAATGTGTCTCTGTGTTTGCCCCAGTGGAGAAAGTAGCAACTCAGTGAGGCCATTTCAGGTTAGGAAAACAGTGCATTGGGGGAGGATTAGCCCCTCTGTGCTGTGGTCTGGATCCAAATTGAGCATCCATGTACCTACTCTTTATAACAAAAAGACTCTTGGCCAATCTCTCAACATTGAATTTCCAGCATCTTGTCTAGTTTGATTCTAAGCTCCTGCTAAAAGCAATTCACAGCACTATGCTAAACAGAGTTACACCATTCTCAGCCCATTGATGTCAGTGTATTTAGAAGAGTGTAACTCTTCTTAGGATTACACTGTTGGTGTGTATGCAGGGGGACAATGGTGAATAAGCACATCAATGCAAAGGTAGAAATCTAGCATATGTCTGAGTTACACTTCTGATAAATAAGTGTGTGGTGGGGGGCAAAGACAAGGATATTGAGACTAGTAGACCTGTGTCCAGAGTAGTAGACTTTAGCATGATAAAGCTGAGACTGTCTTCCCAACCCACATCCTGTGATTCAGTACTAAAGTGCTGTCTGTCTCCATAAATGGCATAAAATGGTATGAAAATGGCATATAAAGGGGAGATAGCTAGACCAATAGTAGAAAAAGACTTGGGATGACTCTGACAAGGCATGGGCCAATAGTATTACATTGTAGAATGGAACCACACTGATGCTCCCCAAATAGCAGTCAGTTCCAGTCTAACATTGTGCACCTCTGTCTTCATATAGGACCACTGCTATTATGAAGGTCACATCCCAAATGATAGTGGCTCTACTGCGAGCATCAGTGTGTGCCGTGGCTTAAGGTAAGATGTGTCAAAGGCCTTCTGGAAAGTATTTTCATTGGTTTGTATGGGTTGTTAGCTCAAAAAAACCAAGTTTGGTGGGATATACAACTTAAAATACACAGCAGCAGCTCCAGGAGAGCATTTTTGGATGATTTTTAGGGTATCTCCCAGCTTTAATGTCTCTACATTGCCAAGGATCCAGGTCTTGAATCATGAACTTTATCATCTGAGGCCAAGGGTCTATATGCCAGTGACCTATGGAGGACTACAGATTATAGCTCCCAGATGCCAGACATTGGAAGATGCTGAACTCCTGTGATCCACATGGAGAATGAACCCTCAAAAATGTCTGGGCTCTCTGGCTGTTCTCTGGCTGTTGAACAGACTCCTTAGCCTGCAGGGTAAAAGACTGTGATCGATCTCCATGTCTGAATCATAGCCTGGGTGCTTAAAACCTGGTTTTGACAGTGCTCAACCTCAGGGTCAATTTAGGAATTGGAAAAAAATGTAATCTGTAAATTCGATTGATCCAGACTTGGTTCTGATTTTAGTTCTAGGTTCAGAAATGAGGTTTGCCAACTGCATGTTATGTGTTCTGTGGACTGGTGTGACAAAAAAGCAGTAGAATTGGCACAATCTTTGTACACAGGAAAGTGGGAGCTTACGAATAAGGAACACGACTGGAAGACAGGAGGAAAGCACATGCATCAATACAAGGAAGATGCTCATTCTCTCCCTGGCCACTGACGCCTTTTGCAGAAATTGCTTGAAAGTTTTCTGGCTTATCTTCATGTCTGTGATTTCTGGGAACATGTTTTAAAATAAACGAAGCCTAGAAATGTGTGACTCTCAGGATACAAGAGTCCGTGAAAAAATCTCTCTATTCAGATTTTTAAAAATGAACAGAGTGAGCCACACTACTGATAATTCGAAAAATCATCTACTTCTGTTGCTGTAAAAATTATGACTTAATAACATATACATCCAGGGATGTGGAACAAGTGAAACTGAGGCATGGAGAATGCCAAATGAGTTTGGAGGACAAAGGGGGTGGAGGATAAAAGTGATGTAGAAGAGGAGAGGGAGATGGCTTAACTAATGAAAATGAGGAGTTTATTGGTAAAGGAACATGAAGGTGCTTTAGGATGAGTCAGACTATTGGTCTATGCAGCCAAGGACTAATACCTTTGACGTGCAGCCCAGCTCTGCTGCCTTAGATTCTTTAACCTGTAGGTTCTAAATATTGAACCTGGAACCTCCTGCATGCAAAGAACCAGACATGGTGCCATGGCTTGGTGATACACATAAACACTGCACGGAGAAATTCTCTGGTTTCCAGTTTATCTTCAGTTTAAAAGTATCTCAGGTAGCAGGTACTAGGAAAGTAGGTGCTTTTGTTTGTCATACTGGAGAGGTGTTGCCACTCTGAGTAAGCAATCCGGATCTAGTTGGACTGAGGGGATAGCTTGATATAAGGCAGTTTCACATTCATGTATTGTGTGTTGAACACTGTGCTGTTGGTGGGTCCTTCCTAATGGCCATGAGGAGTGTAGGATGTTGTCTCAAGGGTCAGATTAGCAGCTATAATATGAAACAGAGGGTAGAAGAACAGATAATTCATTTGTTAGAAAACTGGCAGCATGCCTGACCTAGTGGAATGTGAAAATACAAAGTTACACATACAACATGTGCTTTGTTAAAACCATTGTGAATTTTTATTACAATGTGTGAATCAGATAATCTCCACATTGTAAACCCTTTTCCTGTTTTTCTTCATGATGTATTTATTGATAGGACAATTAATTTAATTTAATCACATTTAATTTAGGAACTGGGAAAAAATGTAATCTGTAAATTCGATTGATCCAGACTTGGTTCTGATTTTAGTTCTAGGTTCAGAAATGAGGTTTGCCAACTGCACGTTATGTGTTCTATGGATAATAATTAATTAAATGATGGATCAATTAAATTGAGATGGGAATCTTTCCTGATCATCCTATAATAAAATGTTGTTCCAATGCTTTACAGAGGGTATTTCAAGAGCCGCGGCAAGAGGTATCTTATTGAACCCTTGAAGTCCTCAGATGGTGAAGCACATGCTGTCTACAAATATGAAAATCTCAAAAATGATGAGACCCCCAAGATCTGTGGGGTTACCAACACTACATGGGAATCGGAAGATCCCCTCAAAAAGACCTCCAGGACGAGTACCAGTGCGGAAGTAAGTCTCACCCCACAGCCTCAAACTTAGGAAATGGTTTGAGAGCAATGACTGCATTGTATTATTGACATTCTAAAATAATTTGCACATTTTGTTTCCAAATGATTTTTTTTTGGGTGCGGGGGAGAAATTATGATTGGTCAAACTCTAAGTGACAAGTTTTTTTAAAAAAGCTATTTTGGTTTGGTGTTTATGTAGAGCACCTCGAAAGCCTTTGTACAATACCATATAAATGGTGTAATATAAACTGAGGAGACATAAGAAAATACTGATGCTGCCATTTCTTTTCTTTTTTTTATTTAAAGAAAACTGTGGGCTTCATCAAGTCCCCTCTAGGCACAACCCATGAATATGGGGGTATCCCCATAAGGCATAATAGAGTCCCATTTTCACTCCCTCCATGCTGTGTGCAAGTGGGAATGGCAGAAAATTGGAGGCTTGTGTGCACCCCCTGCACCCTTTTCTAGTCTTTTCCCACTCTCTGAGCTTCAGCACAAGTTCAGTGTCATGGACGGGTGAGAGGTGCGCACGGGTGTCTAATTTCCTTAAAAATCTGTGTGCAGCAGGTGGAATGGGAAATATTCCCTTTACAATTCCTTCATTTTAGAGAGTCTACGGCTGAGTTCAGACTGGCAATTTGCCCCACTATAGCCATGTTTCAGCCACGTTTCCCAAGTGGATTAAAGGGGGCGTTCACAAAGGCACATCTGCCTGGCGTTCCCCACCTTTAGGTAACCTGTGCTGTTCTGCTTCACTCCCACATTAAAAAGATACCTGTTACAAGTGGTAGCAAATCCCAGAGGGTGCCTTTATCCCACGTCAGCCCGCTTCCTGGAAGTGTGAATGCTCAGCCAAAAAGCCGGGAGCAACCCACATTGCCCCCGGTGCATGTGATTGGCGCATATGATTGGCTGTGCTCCGCTCTACCACATAAGGCACATATGATTGGCTGTGCTCCACTCTACTGCCCAATGCGCAATGGGATCCTCCCCAAATCGGCTGGATGCCTATGTGTGTACAGGCTCATGAGCGCTCATGCGCCCATGCGCCCCCACACACATAGGCATCCAGCCGATTTACCAGGGAAAAGCTGTTTACAGCCACATCTCCGGGCCAGCAGTCTGAATGCTCCCGTGCGCATCCTCCCAGTATGCTCCTGCATCTGTTGGCCCCGTGTGACTGGGAAAACTTGGAACAGTTTATTCCAGGGCTTTTTTGCCATGACTGGCTCCCGCTGCAAACTGCCAGTCTGAACTCAGCCTACCTGTGGTAGACATGGTTGATCCCCATCAATTTATTTTTAGACAGGAAACCAAACACAAAAAGGAGAAGGTTGTCCTGGCTGCCCTCCTTTCCAACACTCGTATCTTACTGTTTGCAGCAATTGTAGAATCTGATCCTACAGTAAATTTCTAAAAGCAAGGTATAATTATCGTCTTTTGTGTTTGATTCCTTCCAAATGTGTGATCAGTAATCACCATTCCTTCACAAGATTTCCCTCCTCTCTTTTTTCAGGAAAAGGACTTACACAAAGATTTGGGGTGATATGCAAATATATGTAAACGATTGATAAGTTAATCAGGTAGCAGTCCTAGAAATAACCAGATATTTTTACCCAAGAAAGATTTGTAAGAAAATAAAGGCCAGCTAGATGCACCCAAAGATCCGTCTAATTCTGCATCATGTTTCCCACAGTCTTTAATTACACGTCTTCGTGAATTCTCCAGGTTAGGCAAGGAGGCAACAAACAGAGGAGGGCACATTTAAAAATCCAAGGTTTAATCCCTGGTAACTCCATTTCGAAAGAATTTCAGATAGCAGAGCTGGAAAGAGCTTTTTCATGACACATTAGAGAATGTCTGCTTGTCAGACTAGGCAGTACTGTGCTCAGTGGACCAATGGTCTGAATAGGTATGAGGCACTTTCATATGTTCATGGGAGGTGGGCAATATTTGACCATTTTCATACAATGGGGATAACAGGCTACTTATTAGGGCCCCTTTGTAAACAATTTTGTCAGCATCTAAAAGCTCCATCTAGTACTGTTTGTGACATTGTGTCGGAAAGATGGTAAAAGTATATTCATGCATTCAGAGTGTAGTCAAAGCAGTATAGGAAGCATTACAGCAATGCTTCCTAAACTATCTTTGTTTACTCTTAGTGACACCATCAGGTAGCCAGATCTCATTGGCAGTGTGGCCATGGGGTGTCATCATATTGACTATGATCTCTGATTAGCTGGGATCAATCAAGGAAGGAGAAAGTGGGAGGAAGAAATGGCACAAAAGAAGCAGCAGAGAGGGAAAACCATGGCTGCAGAAAGCTGAGACGAGCTGCAAGCAGATACAAAAAATGACAGAATAAGTTTTCTTTCAGACAACACTTCCTTAAGCAAAGTATCACTTCCTGATTTAAAGTGACACACAGTGTTATGCTCTGCAACCTCTGTGTATTTGCATGAAACTGAGCACAGTTTGCAATATATGAACATGACATATTTTTACACATTCACCAAGTGACCCACCAGGAAAAAAAAATTATACCCCAAACTGCCATATTTTAGCAGAATGTTAGTGGAAAAATTAGTCTTGAGAGCCACCATGCATTTCCTGTACTCCATTTCATTCTTCATTCAGCAATGAGAACTGGAAACTTTAACATTCTTTAACACGCTCTAACCTTATAAATGAAACAATTCAGTGGTTCCAGTGCTTTGACCAGGCTGTAAAACAATAATCTTTTGATTATCTGATGATCCCGCATTCCTCATTAGCTTGGGGGTGGGTAGATGGTACATCGGCACACCTGTCAACAATCGTTGCTGTATATTTTTCTTTAGAAGCAAGCGTACCTGCGGGCCAGAAAGTATGTTGAACTTTACGTAGCTGTGGACAACACAGTGGTAAGTATTCTGTTGAATGGTTTCCTTTTTTCATTCTTTACAGGCTGCCATTTTTAATAGGAGGGTATCTTAACATAAGAAGTGGCAGACTGGATCAGACCATTTAGTCCCAGATTCTGATTCTGGCAGCACTTTGGCAACCTCACAAGTAAAACATCATGGTGATTGCCTTCTTTGGCTGCTTTTTAATTTAGCCTGCGGGATTATTTATTTATTGAGTATATTTCTATTCTTCATCTCAGAAACTTTGTCTCAGAAACCAATATCCCTGTTAAGTCCTGGGGATTTCATTATAGAGGCCAGGGATATTGGTTTCTTATCTCACTACATATGCCAAGCTCATTCAGCCCTTACATCTGTATTCTCACCAATCCTCCAGAAGGGCTATATGTCTTCTTTATTTAATTTTATTTCTTATTTGGAATAGTAGATTGGAATAGTAGATTGTAATGTAATGTACTGAATAGTAGAATGTAATGTAATTTGGAATGGTAGATTGGAATGTATTTCTCTGGTATGGAGACAGAGGAGATACACTACACAGCCAATCACTCCACCTCAAAGAGGAAGATGCTGTAAGGTTGCTTTCATGCTTAGGAGGAGATGGATAGTGTGTAATGGCAGGGTCTCAGTTAATTACTCTCAGCATTCCACAATTAAGAAGGATACATCTGCCCATCAGTCTCCAATTTTGATATATTTATTTCCTTCACTATGTTTTCCCCTGGAATTAAACTCAAATAAATGGTAACCATAGCTTGTTATTCCTGTTTGGTCCTTGAATCTGTTAAACGTTTTCATTATGTTGTATGCTAATTTGCTGCTCACCCTCTACCTATATGTATGGACTGATAACTTCTATTTCAATGTATCTGAAGAAGTGTGCATGTACACAGAACCTTATACCTTGAATAAAACTTTGTTGGTTTTAAAGGTGCCACTGGGCTTGAAATGTGTTCTGTTGCTTCAGATCAACACAGCTACCCTCCTGAATCTATCTGTTAAAAAGTTAGTAGTTGTGGTAGCCATGTTTATCCCACCATCTTGTGAGGATCACAAGGTAACCCAGATGGCTTTTGCTCCCTCTATTTTTATCTCCATAGCAACCTTAAGAGTGTGATCGGCCCAGAGTCACCCACTGAGCTTTGTGATTGAATTGGGACTTGAACCCTGGTCTCCTAAGTCTGACAGTCTAACCACTACCTCATACTAGCTCTCTGTAATTCCATAATTTAATTATATAGTGCACGACCCCACCAGAGTTCAGCATTTTGAGTACAACTGGGTTCTCTGGGAAACTTAAGCACATCCGCTATTTTCCCTCATGGAAACAACTTAAAATATATATATCTTTTTTCTGGATTGTGCCCATGTTCCATGAGAAAACAAAGAGATGTATGTACTGTATGTTTTTTAGATTGATCTGTTTGGCTGATGCTGTGTTCTCTGCTGACTGGGTGGAAAGGCAGGGAAATTTCCAGAATTCCATGACTGGGTACTCATAATGCAATCTTAAGCAGAGTCACACTCTTCTATTGACTTCAATGGATTTAGAAGAGTATAACTTTTCACAATTGCACTGTAAGGGTAATATTTACACATTTTTAATTCCATACAAATTCTTTATTCAGTTATGCATTTCATTAGAAAGTCATTGCTTATACTTGATGATAAAGTCATTCATTATACTAAAACCAGTTGGATTAGTTGGTAGTTTCTGTCACATTATAAGAGCATTAGACTGAATAACTGAGAGATGCACACTAAACCTTGGTTTTTGCTTTTTTATTTTTTTCCTCAGCAGTTTTTTTTCCCAAGACAAGAATGTAGCTATATATGGCTGAGGGCTGGCTCTGTGGTCAGAGCTGTCGAAAGGAAGTGTCTAATTTTTAAACGATTGCCTAAAGTGGAAATGGCATCTGCCCCCAAACCAATTTCCGTTAAAAATAATTTGCACAAGATCAGCTGTTTTTTTCCAGAAGTGTTAGAAGAAGCCTAGATCTTTGTCTGCTGTGACCTTTGAGGCAGACTCCATTGGGACTATGAATCTGGTTTTCCTTTTAAACACACTCACCAAAGCCTTGGAAGGCTTAAAAGGGTTTTGCAAAGGTCACACAGGATCAATATGTCCTGATTTTCCTGTGCTATATATTCTGCAATAAGAGGTATCTAAATCAGAATAAATTTAAAAATGCAACTAAATAAATATACAGTCCTGTCTAGAGATCTATGTGGCAGAATCAGCATCCACATCTTCTAGAGCAAATTGGTAGCACCATTTGTTGTGTTGGATCCAATGGTTCCCTTTCATTGGAAGATGTTTCCTTCTGCTGGAGACAGGACTCCTTTCATACCTGTCAAGTCATGAGAAGTAATACAGGGCAGTAGTCAGACCTTATCTGGAGTACTGTGTGCAATTTGGGGTGCTGTGCTTTAAGACATATGTAGAGAACCTGGAACGGGTTCAAAAGAGGGCAACAAAGATAGTTTGGGCATCTGGAAAACAAAAGCAGGTGTTGAAGGACCTGGGTATGTTTAGCCTAGAGAAGAGAAGACTGGGCAGGGCAGGGGGTGGGCTCATGTTCATGCTTTTTGAATTCCTGAAGGGCTGACACCGGGAAGAGGGCAAATAGATGTTTTCTGCTGCTGTAGGAGGCAATAGTAAATCTAATGAGCTTAAGTTTCAGAAGTGTACATTTCAGCTGAATATTATGAGAAACTTGTTGCTGGGAAGAACTGTTGGCCAATGGATGCACTTATGTGGGGGAGTGGCTATCCTTAACTACAAGTCTTCAAGCAGAGGCTGGACAGCCATCTGTTGAAAATACCTTAGCTTTGGATTTCATGTGTTGAGCAGGAGATTGGACTAGATGTCCCATATAGCCCCTTTTGGTTCTAGAATTCTAGGGTTCATTGAAAGAAGGACTCCCGACTTCGAGGACTGGAGCCATTTGATCCAATCAGTTGTAAGCCTCACTAGCTGATGGTCTAATATTAATCATGATCATATTAATCACAACGGGCTTGCTATTTAGCTTAGCTGGTATATGAAGAAGATAAAATTCAGATTAACCATGAGGTGACTAAGATTCATGCTCAACCCAAAATGGTAGAAGTATATCACTTCAAGGTTTCTTCCTGGTTCAGATATTGCAAATCCACTTGCCCTAGAGAAGTTTTTTAAAAAGTTTTATTCTAAGTTAAAAAGAGATTGATTCATGGTAGGCTGCATGTGCAACATTAGTGACGCTGCTGACATTGCTACATCACTTTTTGGGGAAAACCTGGAAGTCTGACAGCCCCAATTTCATGAAGATAAATTTAGTTAAATAGCTGTGTTGGTCTGAAGTGATAGAATGAAGTTTGAGTCCAGTGGCACCTTTAAAACCAACAAAGTTTAATTCTGGGTATAAGCTTTCCAGTGCATGCACAAAGTGTTCATGCACATGAAAGTTTATACCCAGAATTAAACTTTGTTGGTCTGAAAGGTGCTACTGGACTCAAACTGAGCCCTAATTCCAGGCAATGAAAAGTGCTGCACAAATAGCACCCTGAAAAAAATATTATGCCTAAGTCTGGATGTCTAATCGGAAAAAAACCTGGAAGGAGCTTCAGGTTGCTCAATGTGATTCCCTTATGACTATACTCCTAACTTCCTCTCTCCTCTCTCTCTTGGCATCTCTGAATACTTGTGTTTGCAGTTTAGGAAATACAGCCGCAATATTACTGGTGTAAGGGCAAGAGTATTTGAAATAGTCAATTATATAAACACGGTAAGATGACTTTTTGTTTATTCATTTATTATTATTAATCAATATTATTATTATTGTTATTAGTTGCATTTATTTGAAATATTCAGTTATATAAACATAGTGAGATGACTCATCATCATCATTCTATTGCTCAGGTGCTGGATCTGGCCTGTCAGTTGGCCATTTGTGTGTTAAAAGGAGAGATACTCAAGAAATATTTATGTTCATTGTGATGGACTCTGTATAGTCTGAGATGAGTACTGCACATGTGCAGACTCACCTGTGTATGTGTCATTCCTTTGTTTGCACAGATGACCATTCAGTGAACATCAGCTTTGGGTAAAGGCAACATTTCCCACACTTTACAACAAACAGAAAGATTGGGTTTTTTATTGCTATGTGAAAAGCAGTACTGAACAAAGGGAGCTGCGTAGCCCACTACCATCTCTCCTTTCAGTGCCAACAAATTGAACTGGCAAATTGATTTTAACGATTGCCAGTATCCCTTCTTAAACCACACATTGGTATAGCAGAAACATAAGACCTGCGTCTTGATCATACTCTCAGATGGCAAACAGGGACTCACATAATTGAATGCTACTGCAGACAAACAAAATATCCCACCACATAGAGAGCCAGGGAGAAAAGTTCTAGCCTAGCTTTCTCCCTGACATGCTAACTGCTATTTTTCCCCCCTTTGGAGGAGCATTCCATCACGAGAGTTTCTACCTGCATTCTGAAGTGGTGTGGCAAAAGTACAGGCTGACCACCTTGGTGAGAACTCAGCCTACACAAACAGTAGAACAAAGCTGCATCTAGCTGTCTTTGTGGTGGTGGAAAGTGCCATCAAGTCACAGCTGGCTTATGGTGACCCCATAGAGTTTTCAAGGAAAGAGACATTCAGAGGTGGTTTGCCATTGCCTGCCTCTGCATCATGACCCTTTCTTGTAAGTCTCCCATACAAATACTGCTGAGACCCTGCTTAGTTTCCAAGATCTGACAAGATTGAGTTAGCCTGGGCTATCCAGGTGAGGGCAGCCGTCTTTGTATGCTTTGTGAATACCGGTCAAATCTCAAAATCGTTACAAAAACTCTTGTGTTTGTATTTAAGTGGGCACAGGTGGGAAAGATCTCTCAAGCTAAGTTCCCAAGAGAGGTATAGTCAGGCAATGCAACAATTCAGGCATGGCTAGCTGATACAGTTTCAGTCAGAAATCTTACATCATTATTTTAAAACATGTGCAATTTCATCTGCATCTAAGCCAAAAACTCAAAAAACCACAGAGTATTTTCATGTTCTGTGCTCCCACAGGTTTACAAAGCCTTAAACATTCACGTAGCTTTGATTGGCTTAGAAATTTGGTCTGACGGGGACAAGATTGTCGTGGACGTTTCCGCTGGCACCACTTTAGACCGATTTTCAGAGTGGAGGAAGGAGGTTCTGCTGAAGCGGAAGAGGAATGACAATGCCCAGTTACTCACGTATGTCTCATGGCAGTCACAGCGGGTGGGTGTGGCCAGTTTGCAGAATGCTGATATGTGCCTCATGACGGAGCAAGGGAACCACCAGAAATGTAGGGCTGCCAACCTCCCAGCGGGGCTGGGAGAGCTCATGGAATTGCAACTGATCTCCAGACTTACAGGGATTAGGGCCCCTGGAGGAAGTGGCTGCTTTGGAGGGTGGACTCAGTGGCATTATATCCCACTGAACATCCACCCTTCCCCATACCCTGCCCTTCTCAGGCTCCGTCCCAAAATCTCGAGGAGTTTGACAACCTGGAATTGGCAACCCTGTACCATACACTTCAAGAATGATTTGGGCCTCTATTCTCAGGTTCCTCTCAAGGGCATGTCAGAGCACTGTTCAGTTTCTAAGGGACTGGCACTGTGTGGGAACTTTCCTATCTTCCTTGAACAAAAGCCCTACATCTTCATGTAAATCTTAGACAAACATTTGCAGCTGCTCAGTAGTTAGGGATGGGCACTCTGTACATACTCGAAGGTACTTTTCTTTGTTACTCAGTATTACTTCCTTTGGGAAGAGATATGCCCCGGTAATGGGAAGGGATGGTGTTAAAGGGATGAAAAGAGGAGAGTGCGGGTACAGCAACGCAGCATGTTTTTGAAATTTGTTGTCACTGAGATTATTTATTCTATTCAAGTGCCTGGCTTGGGTAGATAAGCTATGCTCTTTTTATTGTATTTTATTTTTAATTTTAGTATTTAGTACATCTTTTTAAATGGTCTTTTAACCTCTACATATGACTGGGTTGAGCTTGCATTATTCTAATTCATCAATAAATTAATAAATATTACTTCCCAACCACCAGAATAGAATCCCTGCCTCACCCTTTTAAGCATGAAATGAAAGTAGGGAAAGATCGGTCTATTTATCATTCTTGAACCATTTTGATTGTGGGCTGGTATGAAAGGATATTTGAGGCATTCTGCATCTGAAGCCCTGCCACCTCCCACCACTGGTGATATTCATGTTGCTGGTAAGCTCACCAGATGTCTGAATGTATCAACTCAGTATGCTGTAGCAGTGAAAAAGGCAAATTTAGTATTAGGAGTTTAGAGAAGGAGTTAATACCAAAATGTGTCATAATGGAAAATTACCGTGCATCTGCAGATCAGCAGTTAACCATGACAGCTGTTCAGAGACATATGTTAGGCTGACGTATGTCAACAGATGAAACACCAGCAGATGGAACAACTGTATACTGAGCCAAGACCTTTGGTCCATTCAACTCAGTATTCTCTGTGCAGACTAGCAGCAGCTCTCTAGGCTTTCAGACACATGAAGCTGCCTTAGACCATTGGTCTATCACTATTGACCGGCAGCAGTTCTGCAGAGTCTCAGTTAGAGGTCTTTCAGTTCACTTGCTATCTGGTCTTTTTAACTGGAGATGCTGAGGATTGAACCTTGGACCTTCTGCATGCAAAATGAATGCTCTGTCACTGAGCTATGGCCCCTCTAAGATCTTCCCCAGCAATTGCCATTGTTTAAATGGAGATACCAGGGGCTGAACCTGGGGATTCCTACAGGTAAAGCATTGAGTCTTCCACTGGTCCACAGCTGTTGCTTTGTGGCTATGATTTTATGTCACTTAATTATGAAAGAAATGACATCAGCAATAGCGTCTTCATTAGTAAAGCTGGTGGACCTGTGGCACTCATAGGTTTTACAAGTAAAGTAGCAAAGTATTAGTTGAGGTTCAATAGCTTGCAGAGGGAGAAGTAATTCCTAAAAACAAACATTACCAAGAATTATTGTATTTCTAAGAGTTAGAAACAGGTTATTTTTTTAAAAAAGTATTAATCGAAATGGCTGTCACAGGTCCTCCAGATCTGATTTCCACTCCTTTTTCCTTCCAGGGGGATTGACTTTGATGGACCAACAGTAGGGCTGGCCTATGTGGGAACCATGTGCAGTGCTGCCCACTCATCAGGGGTTGTTCAGGTTGGTTATGATTTTGGAATTGGAAAGTTCAGCAGACAAACCAATTCTTGCAGACTAGTGCTCAAAGGAGTCGAATAAGAAGGTGCATCTATATTACAAACCTAAAGCAATTTGACTGCCATGGCTCCATCTTCCCACAGAACCATGGGAAATTTAGTTTTTGTGTTGGTGGATGAGCATGCATGCCTCATTAGACATCAGAATGTAATATAATTCTCAACCTTCTCTTCCTCTCAGCAACTTAATTCTCAGATTCATGGAGGGATGCCATCCCAGTTGAGATGATATTGACACAGAATTAATTCGTGATATGGATATGCTCAGAGTGTCACTGAGAACTAGATTCCTTTAGCTTGTTTATTTTATTAAAATATTAAAGCATTTATATCTTGCTTTTCCTCATGGTTCATGGACTGGAAAATGCCAACATATTAAAAAGACATACAGAAACGGGGAACAATCAATAAATGCAGCACATCCTTGAGTTTTGTAAATTCATTTTGAAGATGTATACGCTACAGTCATTTTGTAGTTGGCTACATAGCATTTTCCTTTGTTCTGAATTCTGGGATTGCATAGTTGTCTCTTGAAAGCTGATCAGTCTGGCAAAATTTGCGATATGTCAAGACAAATGCAGCCACAGTGATGTACCATGGTGTATGTTGAGTTCAAGTTCAAAGTTTATTTCAATACAATATCAGTAATAATGAGGATAAGGATTAAAATAAAAAAAAGAATAGAATAGAATAAAATAAAATAAAATATAACATTAAGTGCTGATTGTGAGGGGACAGAAACAGGGAAGTTAAGACTCAGTCAGCTGCTTGCGTATCCCACATGCCCAAGGGCAAAATGTAGCTACTTTATTTGTTATCTCCTCAGAGGAATCTGCAAGAAGGAGGGAGTCGTAAAATTGTTCAGATCTTCCTGGTAGAGTTGATAGGACTGGGACTATGTACTGAGAAGGAATGTCATTGTAGAATGGGCAGTGCAGCAGCGCATGGTCGATAGACTCTACTTTCCCTGCATGGCATGGGCACAGCCATTGAGGGATGTGATGGTATCTGCCTTCCAGGAGGGCTGAGGGTAGAGGTGTACATCAGACACTTGAGAAGCTTTCCTTTTGCGATCTCATATCGGCAGCCAAAGTAGGAGGTTTATTGAACCATGGCTTGGTTACTACACATGGCTTGGTGGGCTATATTTGGCTTCGGTCATGGTTAGTTGAGTCTTATATATATATTAATTGATATGCTTAACTTGTTTATATCTTGCCTTTCCAATACATTGTTGAAAGATCCTAGTGTAGGGGACCCCAACTTTTGGGAACCTAGGGTGGTTTGTGCAACCACCAAAGGGTGGCCACAGGAGCGGGACCCAGTCACACAGTGAAGATTCCTGTGCTGTGGTGGCAGCTGCCGGCAAAGCAAGTGTTTTAGAAAACTGCACAGCCTATCACAGCAAAAGCCCCACCTGGCCCCTCCCACTTTCTAAAAGTGTCAGTGGGTTCCATGGCACCACTTTGGAGGCCCTTCCACTAGAGAGTCAACCTGGCCATATTCCTGTTTATCATAACGACCAAATAACCAATCATCATTAAAATATGACAGAACAGAGACAAGGCAGTAGGTAATCAACTCAAAGGTAATGCTAAAACACAATGATGGAGGACTCAGAATCAGAGTCTCCTGAAGCACACAGAAAGGTTCTTTGACAGATACTCCAGGGCCAATGATAAGGGGATCTCCTGCAGGAAGGCATTCCAAAGCTTTGGGTCAACAATAGAAAAGGCCCTTTCTTTGGTCACCACCCACTTACCTCTATTGATGGGGGGGGGGGGCTATAGAGAATTTTTAGCTCACTTTTCAGCCAAAAAGTGGCTCCCAAAAGAAGCTTAGCAAACTTGACATCCAGTACAAAGCTCAAGTTAAAATGTCACACAAGTGCTTTCAGGAAGTGGGTTTTACATAAGTTCTGGGTCCAGAAATGATTAAGAGAGTGCTTTATAACTGCCTTGCCTCCCTTGGATGGCCTCAGCACTGGCACTTGGTGGCTGCAGGTCATACTCATAATGAAACTTCCTAGAAAAGAAATGTGACTGATCTTCCTCCAATGCATTTATTTGGCTGTTTATGACCTGTTCCCTTTCATTTTGCTTTGCCTGGATGCTTTTGTCCGAGAGAGGCATGGAACCTTGTCAAATACAAATAGCTAAACTTGGGCCAGAATATTATCTCTTGTGGGTATGTGTCATTGATAAATAACAGCCCTTTTCTGTTTCCCAGGAGCCTTAACAATAGTTTCTCTGTTCTCCTTTCCGCAGGATCACAACACAAACCCAATTGCTATTGGTGCCACTATGGCCCATGAAATGGGCCATAACTTTGGCATGAATCATGACAGCAGTTTCTGTACGTGCAGTTCAGATTCTTGTATCATGGCGGCACAGCTCAGGTAAGGTGATTGGCAAAGTACACGCAGAAAGAGTCTGCCAGAACCTGCTTGTTTGCTAACATGGGGCTGAATTAATGAATTAATGAACTGTAGTATAGGACTCCAGCCCAGATGGGGCCTTGTTATCTGTGTAATGGGTAAAAGTGATTTCACTTTATTACTGGGGCAACAGTAAATTAGATAATTGGAGACGGGACCCCCAGAAAAGCCGGGAAGGGGGCGGGGGTTCCAGCCTCCGCCCCCTCCCTCCCGGCGCCGGCTTTTCTGCGGGCCCCGCGGCTGTGGGACCCCCAGAAAAGCCGGGAAGGGGTGGGGGGGTCCAGCCTCCGCCCCCTCCCTCCCGGCGCCGGCTTTTCTGCGGGCCCCGCGGCTGCGGGACCCCCAGAAAAGCCGGGAAGGGCGGGGGTTCCAGCCTCCGCCCCCTCCCTCCCGGCGCCGGCTTTCTGCGGGCCCCGCGGCTGCGGGACCCCCAGAAAAGCCGGGAAGGGGGCAGGGGTCCAGCCTCCGCCCCTCCCTCCCGGCGCCGGCTTTTCTGCGCGCCCCGCAGCTGCAGGACCCCCAGAAAAGCCGGGAAGGGGGCGCGGGGAGGTCTAGCCTCCGCCCCTCCCTCCCGGCGCCGGCTTTTCTGCGGGCCCCACGGCTGCGGGCCCCCAGAAAAGCCGGGAAGGGGCAGGGGGGTCCAGCCTCTGCCCCCTCCCTCCCGGCGCCGGCTTTTCTGCGGGCCCCGCAGCTGCGGGCCCCCAGAAAAGCCGGGAAGGGGCGGGGGGGTCCAGCCTCCGCCCCCTCCCTCCCGGCGCCGGCTTTTTTGCGGGCCCCGCGGCTGCGGGACCCCCAGAAAAGCCGGGAAGGGGGCGGGGGGGTCCAGCCTCCGCCCCCTCCCTCCCAGTGCCGGCTTTTCTGCGGGCCCCGCGGCTGTGGGACCCCCAGAAAAGCCGGGAAGGGGCGCAGGGGGTCTAGCCTCCGCCCCCTCCCTCCCGGCGCCGGCTTTTCTGCGGGCCCCGCTGGGGAAGGGGGTGGGGGTCTGGCGGCGCCAGTGGGCGCCTGGTTAGGACGGCGGGGGGGGAGCAGTTTTCGGGGGAGGAGTGGGGCGCCATTTGGCGCCCCTCAGGCCGGGGCGCTCTAGGCGGGTGCCTAGTTCGCCCTATGGGCGGTCCGGCCCTGTGTGTCTTTTGTTGGTAGGCAGTAACTTCTGGGTTATTTTGATCAGAGTCGAAGCGTAGCAGGAAGGTTTTAACCCTCCCCCCCCCTCAAATGTAATCCTGACTTCAAAAATACTTCCTTCCTGGGCAATATAGAGGTAACTTATATGATTCCCCAGGTAGGGGAATCTTATAGACCTGTGTCAGCTTTCCCTTCAGTCAGATTTTTCCCCAAAAAAGCAAAAGAGGCCAAGTTGCTTCATAGTAAAATTTTGCTTGCTGTACTGTGACATTGGCCCATTCTGCATCTAGCATTTGCTCCATTGTTTTACCAAAGCTACACTGAAACAGAAAAAGATGCGGCTCAAAACCACGTTCAAATACCCTGGTCCAATGTTGTACTGACTGCAGAGTCATCCTTGAATGGCAATAAAACAGCCACAAATCTATGCAGGCAGTACCATAAAGCTGAGAGATCAAATGAAGTGGAAGCGGCATGCAGTCTGGACACTGCCATAAAATCTGACAATCAATCAAAGTGAAAATGGCATGGAATGCAGAAGGGAATTTCTGTTCCAATGTGGGTTTGGTAAAACTGTGAAACAAATGTTAGATGTAGATTTGGCCATTGAGGGGATGGGATGGGGGTGGGGAGAACTTGCTTCTATGTTTGGCTCAGCACCCCCATGAGAACTGAAAGAAGAAGCCCAAATGCTTGTGGTTAGAATAAGGTAGTGGTCCTCATATTGGTTGTCAGCTGAGTTGGCCACAGTGAGGTCACAGAATCTGAGTGCTGGCCTTAGGTACAGCTAGAGGACAGTCACCTTCCATGCGCGGGTGTGAATGCGTTCGTTTGGAAAACCAGCCCCATTTGTTTCATTGTGTTGTTCCTACTATAGAACCAGATGAGGGGAAACCAAAATGAATGAGAAAGAATGGGAAAACGTCATTTGTTCAGTTTTGTATTTGTTTTTCCATTGCTATACATTGGGAATGCAGTCAGGAATGCCAAGCTGGGAGACTGTTCACCCATTCCCCTCATCATGTAAACCAGTCCTCTGTGAAACCAATAAATAGCAAAATGTTCATTATCTAGCTCATGGTTGCCTAATCACCAAAGGACTTCTCAGGCATTGGAAATTTCTGTGACCTTTTATGTAAGACTCCTTGCAGCCTTTGTGCAACATGTGACGTCTTGATGGTTGTATGTGCTCTGTGGCAAAGGCTTGCACAGGGGCCATGGCTTCCTGTTTTAGGAAATGTCGAAGCCAGAAAGCCTGTTCCTTGAGAATGCTGCTGCAATGGTTACATAACATTCTCAAGACCCAGGGCGTGATTGATTAAACAGAACTTGTGGTATGTACATCTAAATGCTTTGGTTTTTCACATGGAAGATCTTGCTAACAGAACATATCCTTTCAGAAGAAAGAGGTGCTATGGTTTCTGGCACAAATTTGTCTGACCTTTTGAGAAACTCACTTCTGCTAGCCTGTGGTGTTTTGTGGGTTCTTTGTGCTTTTTGCTTAAGTTTCACTGTGTGACTGGCTGACCAAGGTTCATTTCGATTGCTTTGTGTTTTGTTGCAAATCTGATAAACAAAAGGGTTTATCAGGGTGTTTGGATGGGCTTTTGTAGCTAATATTTCCCACTGTAATCTAGTGCAAAAATAATATAAATAATTTAGCTCACACCAGTTCGATTGCCCAAAATAAAGTAGCATATTTACTCCAGTCTGTCTGTTTTTATTATGCGGTGTGTGCACAGAATAAAACACTGCAATAAAGCAATTAGTCATGCTTGAGAACGGACCAAGTTTGCCTCACATCTTGCTTGCTGGACACGATTAGGGAGCTTATTCGTATGCGTCCAGATGAATTTGCATGATTACACAGCTTTCTTTCATTATCATAGCACCTTCCACTTTGCCATTCATCTGCCATCTCCAATGTTAAAGGGTCCTTAAATAAAAGAAAAAGTTCTGTTTGATGTGCTCAAATTGAAGCTTACCGTGTAGTGTCTCATCAGGTGAAAAGAGGCGATGAACTGTGCTTTGCAATTCAAGCAGGCCACTTTAATTTCCTGACCTTGACTCTGAGGGATACTGCTGGGCCCATAACCTTGTTAGAAATCCTACACACTTCAGTCACCACCACTGAGGGATACAGGCTTCAGTCACCAATCAAGACAATTTAATTCTTGCAAAGGGCAAAGCAACTGCAAGCTACAGTGACCTAAGCCACTTGGAACTAACTCGCTGGGGTGAACTAACAGCCACCGAGGTGATCCTATCAGGAGGTTGCTTTGCTTGTAATTGTGGAATTCACACATGGTAAATTTGTCTGGTCATGCAGAGGAGTGAAAACATGAAAGAGCTGAAAGCTGCTGAAAATGCTGCATGCAGAAAACTTTGTCCAAAATTTGGAAATAAAAAAATGAAACAGTAGAAGATTCCACTTCCACTATGGGAACAAAACATTTTCCTCCATGTCACCCTGATGCTACATGTACAGTCAGTGTCCTGGTGATTGGCTCTCCCTTCACACCAACAAACCACAGCCTTTCTTCCACCTCTAAGAGTGAGGGGATGCTGGAACAGCCTTGAGAAAAAGGCCAAGTAGTTTAGGCCTCCAAAATCTGGGGAGAAGTTCAGATGAGGAGATTTTCAGAAGCATCCCTAGAAAAAGTTCAAGTGACTCTAAGGATCAGAGCTTGAGCCATCATTTCACTTACTCCGACACAGTGCTAAGAGAATCACCGACCTTATGATTCTGTAGTATGTGCAGACTATAGAAAAAAAGCTCAAATTCTCCTTTTTTATTTGATGCATATTGTGCACATCAGTTGTTATCTTTTTATAGCTCTTAGGTTGCCTATAAATTCTTACTAATCCAAATACACTAGGAAGCTGTTGGATGAAATGAGAGAAACCAGTGTGCTGCCATCTTGGATTTGGCCTCTCATGTTATGTATAGCTTTCTAGGGAATGAACATTGGTCATCAAGTTCACCAGGTCATGCTGTTAAACCTGAACAGCTAACACAGGCTACTCAGGTCACTTCAATGGAAAGGAAAGTGTTTTTAGTATTGCATTGTGAGTTTCTGAAAGTGCATGAAAAAATTGCATCAGAAACCTCATTATGGGTTCTTTTTAATCTGGGCTGGGCCCTGAATCTTTGGGCTAAGCCTAAAGAAACCAGTTCTTTGGCATCTTGGATCTTGCCTTTCATGCAACATAGAATTTTCATAATGAAATTCAAAATGGTAGCACACAAGAAGAAGAAAAGAAGGGATTGGATTTATACCCCACCTTTCAGTACCCAAAGGAGTCTCCGAGCGGCTTACAAACTCCTTTTACTTCCCCTCCCCACAACAGACACCCTGTGAGGTAGGTGGGGCTGAGAGAACTCTAATACAAACTGCTCTTTTTCAAGAACAGCTGTGCCAGAATTATGGCTTGCCCAAGGTCATCCAGCAGGTTCAAGTGGAAGAGTGGGGAATCAAACCTGGTTCTCCCAGATTAGAGTCCGTGCACTTAACCACTACACCAAAGTGGCTTTCACAAGAAAGAGTGCTTTGGAGCTGGCTATGTGTGATGTATGGAGAGACTGAATTTTGTATCACACAAACACAGGAAGGAGTTCGCAAAAATATGCATGTCTCAGAAATAAACCTTTGCAGGATGTCAACCTAAACATTTATCTGCAAAGTTTTTTGAAATGCAGTTAAGATGATGAATAAATTGGGCTGATTCACTGATCATATTCTTTTGCATTTCAGCTCTACCCATGCTGGTTTGCTGCCTTGAATAGTTTGTATAACATACCATATATTTGTTCATCTTACCAGCTACCAAACTCCCCGGGATTTCAGCTCCTGTAGCCTCCAGGATTTTCAGAAATACATTTTGGATCGGACACCAGCGTGTATAACCAACATGCCATCGCCAAAAGATATCATTGCAACACCAGTTTGTGGAAATAACTTTGTGGAGGAGGGAGAGGAATGTGACTGTGGCTCTCCTGAGGTATGTTGTAAACATTTGCTATGAAGGGATCATTCCAAGCGGTGATATTATTCTAAAACCTTCTCGTTCCTGAAGTGAGAAGTCATTGTTGAGTGTTGGCTGCTGCATAGCATAAATGTATGCTTTTGAGGTAAAGTAGAGCTGAATTTTCAACCCAGATTCTTAAATTCAAATTATCAGAGAAGTCCAAAATCTTAATTCTGAGGTATGACTTTTTATTACTTTAGGGCAGAGATGGGCCAGCTTCTCATGGCTGACATCATGGTGAACTCCCCAATTAAACAGTGATGCTGATGAAATCCACAGTTGTTCACAATCTGGACATACCTCAGTCACAGTGCTCACAGAAGTTATGAATCATACATCATTTTCTTGAAATCTCTACATTAGTCCGCAGTGCAAAATGATTACACATTATTTTTATTTACCTCATTTATACTCTGCCTGTCTCTCCAATGTGGACCCAAAGTGGGTTACCTTGTTCTCCTCCATTCTATCCTCACAAATGCTTCACAAGGTAGGCTAGGCAAAGCAAAGGTGACTGGCCCAAGGTTACTCAGCGAGATTCTATGGCAAACTGAGGATTCAAATCTCAGTCTTCTAGATCCTAGTCCAGTACTCTGAATGCTACACCACACTGGTGTCTATGCAGAACATGTGGTTGGTTTGGATTTATTTTTAGTTAATTTCAAGGATCCTAATTGCAGCTGGTACTTGTGTAAAAAGAAGACCTGCTTCTCTGAACAAGCTGTGAGAAATGTCTCAGTGCAGCAGTTGATGGTTTAGGCATTTTGTCTGGGTGGGTTTTTTTTCTTCCCTCATCTTTTTTTCATTGTGGTGTACCAAAGCAAGGGCAGCACGTATCTCACAATAAGACTTTTTTTGGGGAAAAACCTTTCTCTTTGGATATGTACACAAATGCCAGTAAGTTGCAAACAACTTATGGCGGCCACAGCGGGGGACTTTCAAAGCAAGGGAGGAGATGCAGAGGTGGTTTGCCATTGTCTTCCTCTGCAGAGTCTTCCTTGGTGGTCTCCCTTCCAAGTACTGACCCTGCTTATCTTCCGAGATCTGACGAGATGGGGCTATACCATACCATTCCACATCCTTCACATTGGTTAGAGAGAGGGGAAGTTCCTTCTAAAAGTTTCAGTATGAAATGTATTTGCACTGGATAAATGCATTTTATACTGAACAACTTTTCTTTAGCCATGTTTCAGCCACGTTTCACAAGCGGATTAAAGGGGGCGTTCACACAGGCACATCTGCCTGGCGTTCCCCACCTGTAGTCAACCCGCGCTGTTCCACTTCGCTCCCGCGTTTAAAAGATACCTGGTGAAAGTGGTAGCAAATCCCTGAGAGCTTGTTTATCCCACTTCATTCCGCTTCCGGGAAGTGTGAACGCCAACCCGAAAAGCCGAGAGCAACCCGCGTTGTGCATAAGGCAGCAGCGATATGATTGGCTGTGCACCGCTCTACCACCCAAAGCGGGGCCGACGCAACAGGATCCTCCCCAAATCGTCCGGATGCGCTTATGCGCACATAGCCGAATTACCAGGGAAAAGCTGTTTACAGCTGTGCCTCTGGGCCAGCAGTCTGAATGCCCCCGTGCACCTCCTCCCGGTATGCTTCGATTCAGTTGGCGCAGTGTGACCGGGAAAACCCAAAACAGTTTGTTTGGGGGCTTTTTTGCCACGACTGGCTCCCACTTCAAACTACCAGTCTGAACTCAGCCTTTGGCTCACCATAAGTGGTCAAGTTGATAACAAAAAGGGAGAGAAAAAAATCAGAGGAAGTAATACGGCCTTTATCTGAATCATTAGCGGATGGGCTCTGAAGCTCCAGAACTTGGTCAGACAAGCTCCAGGTTGCACAGCTTTTCCCTCCCAGAAGCTCTGGAGCATCTCTGGGCCGACCCACCATTATTTCAGGCCTTGATTTAGACAAAATAATTGACTGAAAATGATGGCATTTTTTGTACAGGCTTAAAATTCCATTTTACAATGTCGGCAGATTTAAAAACTCTTTCAAAAAGAATGTGTTCAGTGTTCATGCTTGTGCCTGGCAGCCAAATCACAGTTCACGATTGGGTGGATATGCATATCCCTGATCGCGGATGGCATCTGTGCTAGCTGTTTATCAAGAGTCCAGGACTCTGAGTCCTAAATCATCTAACAACATTTTGTACACACAGGCTCTCATTCTAGTGCAGGGAACTGTTATCAGTTTACACTGTGTAACTGCTTTGAGTCTTGCTGAGAAAGGTGGACTATAAATAACAGACAAACAAACTTATAAAAGATTAGGGTTAAAATATAAAATGAACATAAGAGAAGCCAATGTTGGATCAGGCCAATGGCCCATCCCATCCAGCACTCTGTCACACAGTGGCCAAAAATAGTAGCTGCCATTAGGAAGCCCACCAGTGGGGCCAGGACACTAGAAGCCCTCCCACTGTTGCCCCCCCCCAAGCACCAAGAATACAGAGCATCACCTGCCCTGGACTGAAAGTTCCTGTCTATACCTTGCAGCTAATAGCTACTGATGGACCTCTGAAATGTGCTATAACAATACATTTGTCTGTATATGCTAATCTCCAAAAGTG
Organism: Gekko gecko; assembly: GCA_029375565.1. Taxonomy (NCBI): domain Eukaryota; kingdom Metazoa; phylum Chordata; class Lepidosauria; order Squamata; family Gekkonidae; genus Gekko; species Gekko gecko. The sequence continues at coordinate 43,168,305 of JAPDNY010000013.1, forward strand.
ACTCTAACTGGAACAGGCCAGGCAAAAAGCACTGTGCTAGGCTGATAATCTTACAATTTTTTGCTTTTAAGGAATGTTCAAACCACTGCTGTGATGCTGCTACATGTAAACTGAAGCCAGATGCTAAGTGCGGATATGGGGACTGTTGTGAAAACTGCCAGGTAAGTCTTGGCTTTATATCCTCACTTGCTTGGGCTTTCTCATAGACAGGAAGAGCGTTGGAAATGAGAATGGTCTCATACATTCCCCTGAGCATGCTCAGGAATGCCCACACCTTAAGGACGATACCTGCAAAGCTTCCCCTATGGCCTTCTAGCCCCTTTCATCTCTAGTTTCTTCCAGTCATTCACTGGGAAAAAGAGGGCTGGTTGGCACTGAGCCCATTACGAGCAGACCCTGATTTTCAAAAGATGTTTGGTTCAACTGATAAGGAACTCAGGAATTCCCTCCCATGCTAGAATACCCAACCAGCACTCTCTAGAATCCACCTCTATCCTGTTGTTTAGGAAATCAAGACAGATGAGGACTGAGAATTTTTACATGTCTCTGAGACCGGTTGTAACCAAAAGTATTGTGAAACATGTTTGTTAATCCTTTCTTCTGATTCACCAAAAACTGATATGTTGCTGTGTACTGCTATACTGATGGAGAATATAGAATAATTCTCCATCAGTATAGCAGTACACTGATGGAGTTGCTGTGTACTGCTATACTGATATGTTGCTGTGTACTGCTATACTGATGGAGAATATAGAATAATCTTTAGGAGCTCTAATGTACTTGTACTGACAACATGTGGACCTCTCTGTAACAGAGACTCTAGTGAATTTGGGAAATCCATGCCTGCACATTTTGGACAGGACCTTAGTCTGCTTGTGGTCCAAACTTTATTCAGATCAGGTTCTGGCATACATCTATGATATCACTGCAGCACAGCAGGGACTGATATTCATGAAGAAAAGGGGGCCTTCAGTATTTGCCTTGGCTTTCATCATCAGGAATGGATCCCACATTTCATCCCCCAACCACCTGTAAACAATATATAGATGAGGAAATGACTCTAGGGTTGCCAGTACAGCCTCAGCAAATGCAGGGAAATTTTGAGGGTGGTGTCTGGGGAGGATTGAGTTTAGAAAGGACGTGATATCACTTCCAGGTGATGCTCTAGGAATTTCCCCAATCTCTATGGTAAACTATAGAGACATAGGTAAATTCCTAGAAGGTCACTGTGGAGGCCATTTTCTGGACATTTTTATTGTGCTCCTCAGTTTCTCTAGGGTAGGGGATTAGGACCAAGGGCAGAGGGGCCTGAGTTCTCCCAGAATTATGGCTGATCTCCAGACTACAGAGATCAAGTCCTTTAGAGGAAATGGCTGCTTCAGAGGATGGACTCTGTACACTATATCCTCACTGAGCTCCCTCCCCTGTACAAAGTCTACCCTCCCCAGGCACCTTCCCCTGGAATTTCCTAAGCCAGAGTACTGGGATGCCAGTCTTTCTTTACTTGACCCTAACAGCAGAAACCTTGAATGTTAATCTCTGTTTTACATCTAGAGATAAATGTAACAAGTAATGAGGGAATGGAGGATCTTTCTCTTTGTCTAACAGATCAGAAGAGCGGGAGCAGTATGCCGGGCAGCTAAACATGATTGTGATCTGCCAGAATTGTGCACAGGCCTCTCTCATCAATGTCCAGTCGATCGCTTCCGTGTGAACGGATATCCGTGCAGAAACAACCAAGGTTACTGCTACATGGGGCAATGTCCTATCTTGCAGAACCAATGCACTGCTCTTTGGGGAACAGGTAAGCGATTTCTAAAGTAGCAGAACTCAACTGCTTTGAATGTTTTGAAAGCAGCTTAGAAATCTCATGAAGACCTACCTCCTGAGTCTTGCTGTCTTTGCCCTCACTCTCAAGGGTGAGTGGGTAGCAGCTGGGCTTTTTCAGTGGTAGCATCTTGCCTTTGGAATGCCCTCCACACTGAGGCTTGCCTGGTGTCTGACATACTATCTTTTAAGTGCCATGTCAAAACATTTCTTTTTACCCAAAAATTTAACTAAGGGGTTTTATATCTTTTGGGCTGTTTTATGCTTCTGATCTGAGGTCTATTTTATGGACTGTTTTAGGGTGCTCAGTGGTTATTTTATATGGTATTTATGCCCCTAGCTAGTTTTTAATGGCTTCTTGTTTTTCTTTTGTATTGACAATTTATGATGTTTTATGGCACTCTTTTTACTTGTGAGCCACCTCAAGCAGGGCTCTGAAGCATATAAATTCACCAAATATATAAACAAAGCAATTTTCCTGAAATGCCATAGTAATAACCATACAGATTGAGGAAATTCCTATATCTTCAAACAGGAAACATAGGACTGGATCCAGGAGTTCCCAGTGTTATCGTGGACAGTAATTAGTATGGGTTTTATTGACTGCATTGTGTGATTTATGTAAGCTGCTTTGGATGCCTGTTGAACAGCACAGTGGCAAACATATTTGAATAAATACATAAATACGGTTCATGCAATTATAATCCTATTCCCTGATAACTGAATGTTTTTCCTCCTAGGGGCCATAGTAGCTGCAGATTCTTGTTACAAAATAAACCAGAATGGGGTGTATTATGGACACTGCAGGAAAGCAAATGGCACGTATATACCATGTGGGAAAAAGTAAGCAATGGGAGTTTTTGCTTTTATCTTTTTTCTTTACCACTAGGAACTGTGGGGTTCTTGATAAAGGTTTATCTGGTAGAAAGCAATTCCAAGCTAATGAAAATGTTGACCTTCCTGTGCTATTCTGCTCTTGTTTTAATTTAGCAATGACTTATTTGTTTCCTATCCAGAGATCTGAAGTGTGGCAAATTATACTGCACTGGTGGTTCCCGAATGCCTTCGACTGGAAGCCTGGTAGCATTTGACTCCTGTAAAGGTAGTTTCCCAGGCAAAGGCGAAGAAGATAATGGAATGGTTGCCCCTGGGACCAAATGTGGAGAAGGCATGGTTAGTAAAGCGCTATCCGTGACTCCCTCTGAAAGGCCCAGCTCAGATGTGCAACTAGTGAGGATAATGCTGTTGGAATGCCATCTTTATAATGTGTGTGAGAGTGTGTGTGTACGTGTGGTATGTACTGTCAAGATGCTTCCATCTTATGGTGACCCTATAAATGAATGACCTCAAAAATTACCTACTGTGAACAGCTGTGGCTTTCTTTATTGAGTCATCATTCCATCTCATGTTTGTTCTTCAGCTTTTTCTACTGTCATCAGCATTATTTTCTTTTCCAGTGAGTCTTGCCCTCTTGTGAAGTGACCAAAGTAAAGTAGCCTCAGTTTCACCATTTCAGCTTCTAGAGAGGTTTCTGGCTTGATAAGATGTAGAACTTACTTATTTGTCTTTTTGGTGGTCTATGGTATTCATAAAACTCTCCTCTAACACCACATTTTAAATGAATCAATGTTTTTTCCTCCAGCTTTCTTCATTGTCCAGCTTTCACATCCGTACGTAGCCAGTTTGGTGTAGTGGTTAGGAGCGTGGACTCTAATCTGGGAGAACTGGGTTTGATTCCCCAGTCTTCCACATGCAGCTGCTGGCGTGACCTTGGGTCAGTCACAAGTTCTTTCAGAGCTGTTCTCTCAAGGGCAGTTCTTAGGAGAGCTCTCTCAGCCCCACCTACCTTACAGGGTGTCTGCTGTGGAGAGGGGAAGGGAAAGGAGATTGCAAGCTGCTCTGAGACTCCTTCAGGTAGTGAAGGGCAGGGGTATGAATCCAATCTCTTCTTCTTCCTCTTCTAGTAATGGGCGATACCATACTATGAATTGTCTTGATCTTGGTCTTCAGTAACTCTCCTTTACACTAAAAGATACATCCTAGTTTCATCTACATAATAATTCTGAATCTTAGATCTCCTTTGTTTTGTTTTTTATTTCCATTTTTGGGGCAGCACGCTGTTCATATAGCTTTTATTTCCTTCAAGTCTTTTGTATTGTCTGTATTATGAATGTGTACATGTGCATTGCTAACACACTACTGAAAAAGTGAACTTGTTGTATTCATTCATACAGCTCATCAATATTATTATTGTTTGATACTTTCTCATCAAACAAAATGTGCATTTGTTTGATGCACTTGTCAATAAAACACCACACAAAAATAATCGTGATGCAATTGTATGTATAATCATACCAACCTTGCTTTTCTGTAGTGTTTGATTAATGCAAAAATTCCACATTATAATGTTTGGAGTGGGGGTGAAGGGGAGAAACATATAAAAACTGGAAACTGTGTCAAACTGTACATGACCTAGTTCAGGAATCAGAAATTTTCCTGGATAAGACAGAATTTAGGAGGACTGAAATACAGGGCAGAAGAAAGGCACTATAAAGGAGAAAATGTTTCATCCTGATTTTTCTGCACATGCTGGCTTTTGTAGCTGCATGCAAGATTTTTTTAAAAAATTATATAGTACCCTGGTCTTAGGCCCTGGAAATAGCATGCTGTTTTCTAAAAAGTTAGGCTATTTTTTTGGATCACCTGGTCTTTGACTTACAGGTCTGCAGCATGGGACAATGCATGGAGATTGAGAGAGCCTACAGATCCACCAACTGTTCTGAGCAGTGCCAAGGACATGCAGTAAGATTTACATTTTTATTATTCATCAAGATCAGAGGAATAATAATGCCCCCTGATTTTTGATGAGTTTTATTAACATCCTGAGGCCATGGGATCGTCATTCCCTCATCAGTATAGCATGATGTACCTACATTTATTATCCTTTCAGTTTTCTCAGTGGACCACAGAGCTTCAGTGACTCAGCTTCTGGCTCTTCTGCTCTTAACATCACTTGCATCTTCCTCCATCCCAGCGCCCCAGTCCCAAATAACATCAAGCTTAGTACCATAAGGAAACACAGTATTCATTAGTTCAGACCGCTGCCATCAAGAGCAATAAGAGAAGAGGCACTTGACATGTCAATTTATTAACCATGGAACTGAATAAATACAATTTGTTTAGAAAATGAATACCAAAAGGCTTTTTATGTACTAATGTTAGAAATGGATTGCTCATGATTTGGGAATAGTAACATTTACCTCTGCATTGAGCTCATATTTTGAGGCCAGGAAACATGAGTTGCAATTAGTCTGGATATGTTGGTGCAATTAGTTCTGAGCTACAGTTGTTAATACTGTATTGTTTATTTTCAAGAATTGCTAGCCAGTTCGAAACCCAGTGTTTGAAAGGCATGATGCCAATATCAGCGTTTTCTAATTTTGTAATCTAATCTTATTATACTGTTTATTATATGTCTAATACTGGCCCTATTGCATTGTTTTAAATTTTGTAATCAGTCTTGAGTCTAAGTGAGGAATGCAGGCTATAGATGAACGAATATTTGGGACAAGCAAAGAACTCATATACAGGGATGTCCCATCGCCATTCCTGGGTTTCCACAAAGGGTGGGCAAAGGAAGGATCTATTTGGATTTCGTTTCACTTTGCTCAAGCAAGGGGCTAAGAGCTCAGAACAGACGTGAGAAGCTATTGTTGGCTTCCCTTTCATGTGTCCATCATGAAGACTAATGTGAGATTTGTGCTTCCTTAGGTCTGTGACCATGAATTGCAATGCCAATGCGAAGAAGGATGGGCACCGCCAAACTGTGACGACCCCACCGCAAACAGATGTGAGTTGAAAAACAATGCAGGGCAACTTACCACGTGTCCTCCTGACACAATTACACAGAGTGTTTCCCTGGTCCATACGATTGGCTACTGCTAAAAGTCAAAAGCAGGGAAAACACTGAGTGTGCAGATGGCTGGACAGGGGAGGGGCCAAACGGAACTACCCTGTGGGGAGAGGATTTCTCATAGGGTTGCTATTTTTAGCAACAGTCCTTTGTTTCTTACTGTATCAGGGCCAGCCTGACGATGCACAAACTAGGTGGTCGCCTCGGGTGCTAGGCTTTAAGGGGCCCTGACTTGGATGGCCCAGGCTAGCCTGATCTCACCAGATCTCAGAAGGTCCACGGGTTTAGTGTTTGGAAGGGGAAACCACCAAGGGATTCCAGGGTCGCTATGCAGAGGAAGGCAATGACGAACCACCTCTGAACATCTCTTTTCTTGTGAGCCCGGTGGGTTTGCCGTAAGTTGGCTGCAATTTAATGGGCACTTTCCACCGCCATAGGAAATGGAAGTGAATTTCTTTTATCGAATATATTATCTGTTGTAGTGCTCACCAGAAGCACTGTGCACCTCAAACAAAGTTCAAGCGTCAGTATCTGGGTGGTTTCTTTCATGCAGCGTGATTGTATTTGGAGCAATGATATTTAAAAATCGATAACATGTCAATTTTAAAGTTTGTATGGATAATTTTGAATGTGAAGTAAATAAAATTAAAGTTTGCTGTAGACCTCATTTTTCTCTTTATTGAGTGTGTGTGTGTGGCGGTGGGGGGGGAGAGTCGTAGTTTACTCATAGTGCCAAACGCTGGCCCCACTGGTGGACCTCCTGATGGCACCTGGTATTTTTGGCCACTGTGTGACACAGTGTTGGACTGGATGGGCCATTGGCCTGATCCAACATTGGCTTCTCTTATGTTCTTATGTTACGCCTGTGGGCGGCCCTGTACTGAAGTCCCATCCTTAAAGTTTGCCCCTATACCTAAGACCAGTATAACTTGTTTCTTCTTAGATATTGCTTCTGCAGGATAACATGTGAGAATTCTTTGTTGTTGCCTCTTGAAAAAGAAATTGTTAGGGAGTACAAAAAAAAAAAAGGTTGTGTAGGAAAGGCATCAGAGAAATCTGGGATCACAGCAAGTGTAACCAATCCAGTTGGATGCAATCCTGTTGAACTCTCACCAGCTCACTAATGGCTGTTGAGAAGATAAACTCCCACTTATCACAGGTTGGTGGGAAAGGCGTATGTTTGAAGATGCATGCTTTGTGAGTCATACTGTATCACATAACTGTGACGTAATCCCCCTCTGAGTGAATAAGAGGTTGTTCATTTTGAAAGAAAATAAAGGATGGTGTCTCATACTGTATGAGTCTGCAGTTTTAATTCCACCCTTGTTCAAAAAGCTCACGACTGCGTGCATAACCCTTTAATCCTCTCAATGGTCCTGCTTGGTAGGTTAGACTGAAAAATTATGCGACTGTCACAAGTTAAAATACACCTGATATGGTGGGTCTGTTTTCTGTTCTGCACATCTTTTGCTTGCTCTGGTGGTTAGGGTTAGGGTAAGGGTTTAAATCTGCAGGGTGGCATGCTGGCCATATTTTTCACATAACTCTCTCTGAACAAATTAAGAACTTTCTGTCCTTTCCCCCCTTTGCAGATATCATCATCATTGTTGCTGTGTTGGTGGCTCTTGCTGTCACAGGAATCATCAGTTTTGTCTTGTACCGTTACCAGATTATGAAGAAGAAACAAAACCAAAGGTACAGCCGTTCAGCAGATAATTCTCTAACTGTCAAATCTGCAAAGACAACCTGGGAAGCCAGATCTCAGGGTGGTGATGCAATAGCTGCATTAGTTTATTTAAATGCTGAGTTCTAAAAACCTTTACATTTGCAGCCACATGACAAAACTTCATTGCGCTAAGGCATATTGAATGAACCATAATGTGTTTGCATTGCATGGAGGCCCTAGCAGTCCCAGGACCCCTTTTTGCCAGTCTTTTTTTCCTTGCTGGGGCTAATTACTGTCCCAGTGGTGATGGGTTTGATTAGTAATGACAGGTGGGGGGAGAAAGGTTAGGGTTTCCCCTTGGACCACTGCCTGATCAGAACCTGTGCACCTGCTTTTTGGATTTGAAAGTGCTGGGAAGATCCAATCACAGATTCGGTGAGCACCAAACAGGAAATATAGGCTTGGAGCCACCAAAAGATTTCCATGGATGGAGGGGATTTATTCCAATGGAGTGCGATCCCCCCCCCCTTCCCCTCCTGTTGCAGGTCAGAATGCCCCCTGAAATGCTGCTCCTTCGGGAAAGGGAAAGAGTACGAGGGGGGAGTCAAATATCTGCCACAGGAGAGGGGAATTAGTGAAAATCACTCCCCCCGCCCCGCATACATGCATGTAAATTCTGTGTTGCATCCAAGGCATAAGTTGGGTGGCAAAGACTTGGAACTATTCTGGGGGAAAATGTGACGGTCAGTATTTATGTTAATAGGAAAGCAAGTTCCTAGTCCTGACTGTGTTGAAGAACAGTTTTAAATGAGTACCTTATAGAAACAGAGGAACCAAGAGGAGTCTGTGTGGGAGAAAGGAAGCCTTTTCACCATTTTGTTCCTTCCTGTATACTGTTACCCTTCCTTTTCATCTCTGTAGTTCCCTAATTGTCTCTGAACATTTACTCTTGGCATTGTTGTGGCTATGGGATCCCCTGAATGTGAGCACAGCAGCAGCACAGTGGGAGGGAGGACTTGATTTTTCCCATACTCAAAATCAGCCCCAGCTTATTTTTGCTCTGCAGGGGGAAAGGTACTGGGACTTGGGTCCTTGTATTGTGAAAAGCAGCTTGGGGGGAGGCAGTTTTCATTAGAAAAAGGAACTTGTCTGTTTCATTGCAAATCAACTACATTTGGAACCCTTGCAACTCCAATGAAGTTGATGCACAGCCCATGTATCTTCCTCACCATATCTGGATTGGCCTAGACTTTGAAATCTCTAGAACTTGGATAGCATTAATCATATGAAGCTGCTTCGACCGCTTATCCATATACCAGAGAAAGGTCTTTCTCCCTGGTCCCCGTGATTTGTTAAAGCTTCAGATGCCAGGAATTGAACCCAGGCCTTCTGCAGGTCAAGCCTGTGCTCTGTCACTGAACCACAGGCCCTTCCTTAAGCCCCTGCTGATATTTAGTGGTTTCCTGACAGCATCCACAAGAACATGAATGGATCTGCAAACCCTGGCTTTTCAGGACCAGAGCAGAAGAGAAGACAACACATGAGCCCTGTGCCTGTTCCTCCAGAGGTAAGAAACAGCACACTGTTTAAATGGTTGATGAATTAAATAGTAAATAAATAAGTAAAAAGGTTCACATTGTGTCTCGTTTTCAGGTCAACCCTGCAAGTTTACTCATTCCGCCGCCTCCACCACAAGCAAACAAACCGCCGCTTTGTGTTGTAAGTAAAAAGCGGATTGAATCTTTATCACTTACACCATGGATCATAACAAAAATTGCTAACATAATAAAATTGAATAAGCAAAACCAAAGAAAAAAGTGATGTGCAACCTTTCTGTCTGCCAGCCAAGTATATTTACACTATTGAGCACTGCTCTTCAAATTCAAAAGATGACGAATACGCCCACAAATACTGCAAATTAAAAAGATTAAAAGATTGCATGTCACAGAAAAGGTAAAATAAAATCCTTCTTCCTGACATGCTATTTTTCCACATGCAAGGATATGTGTGGGCGGGTGTTTGGATTTGGTGATATGAATCCCCCTTTTCAGTAACTCTCACCTAATTTGTCTTTCTTCCTTAGAGAATTCCAGGGGAAGAATCTAAGCACAGTGTGGGTGGCTACCAAAATGCCAAAATGGTAAGAACATAAAGAATCCGAGTGTGACCAAAGAACAATGAAAGAGCCCTGCTGGATTAGATCAAGAGCCCATCGAGCCCAGCATTCACAGTTAGAAACCTTGGGACACAGTTTGGGCTAAGATTCCAAATCCTGTGTCCTGTGTAGCAGTCACATGTGAGGTGCAGGTTCTACTCATTTCTAATGTGTGCAGTGCGAGGACATTATGACTTTAAGTGGGTGGTGCCAAACATCCTAGAGGGTTGTGGCAGATAAGCACAGTCAGAGCTGAAGCAGGTCAGTTTTGCTCCTTCTAATGCTGATTTCTAAATTATATAAATAGTTAATAAAGTTCATTTTACATTGTACTGCATCCTCGATCCTGACAGTTTATTCACAGAAAGAATGTGACATGCCGTTCCCAATGCAGATCATGATTATAGGAGAAGGGATGTCAGTCTTTCCCCTGCACCATCTTCCTGACCCAGTGATGGTGCAGGTAGCTCCACTGGAGAAACCGATGAGTATACACCTGGCTGTTAAACCAAGTGAAGTCTGGGATGTAGATAAGGCTGGGAATGTGAGGGCTGTTAATTGAAAGTTGCTGCAGACATAGTCTTTGGACATAAGGGGAGAAAAATTCAGCCTCATCCTTCTAAAGGAGTTGACAGCTTTCACTCCAAGGGGATTTGCCTTTCAGGACTAAGGCTAAGCCCAGATAAGGCTTGCTGTCTTGTCTTCTAAAACTGGTGCAAATGTTGTTGGATAAACCCATTTCTTTCTTCTTTTCTTCCAGCCCATCATAAAACCAAATATGCCACCTCCTCCTGTTCCAGCTGCCAAGCCAGCTTCATTTCCTGTTACAAGCAATTCAGTAAGTCAGCTTCTGAGTAGTCCTGAGAATTCCACCCCCCCCTTTCTCCTTTCCTGACATCAAGGTGCTGCCTGCTTCAATCAGTGCTCCTTTGGGTGGTCCCCCCCTCCTAAAGATGTATGGGGTGAGGGGAAAGGTCTGCAAAAGAGAAGGGGAGAAGAGAGACTCAATGCCCCCTACAGCTCAGATGCTATTTCAAATTAGGAGTGGGTATTGTGTTCTTCTTTGCAGTATTTCCCAATTAGCCTGGAACTTGTAACATTTTGCTATCCTAGGTAACAATTTGTAGTGCCTTTTGGATTGGGCTAGTCTAGCCTGCTCTTGCATATCTCAAAAACTACGCAGGGTCAACCCTGGTTAGTATTTAGATGGGAGACTGCTAAGGACATCCAGAGTTGCTATGCAGAGGCAGAAGAAGGTCTGAGTCCAATGGGCACCTTTAAGACCAACGAGATTTTATTTAAGGTGTAAGCTGCTGCTTCAGACCAACGCAGCTAACCCACCTGAATCTATGCAGAGGCAGGCAATGGCAAGCCACCTTCGTTTCTCTTGCCTTGAAAACCCTACAGAGACAGCATATTTCTGGAGTGGGGCCCAAGTGGTAAAGATCCTCCGTGGCCCTTTTTTAAAATTTAATTTTGTGCAAAATGTTGAGCATGTGCAATTTGTTGCAGCTTCTTCTGTTCCTTCCATTCACATGGCATCATCCTCCCCTTGTTATTATCAATGCAGACAAGCAAAAAGCAACCTTGTGATGTGATTGTGTGATGTGTCCACATTCTTTGAATACCAATGCAAAGGAGCAGTGAGTGTAAAACACCACACAAAAAGAATCGGAAGACATGGGAAAGCAAACTGCACATAGTCCAGTTCTGGAATTAATTTTAGAAATTCTCCTAGTTAAACTCGAATTAAGAAGGAGCGAAATGTCACAGAGAGAGATTTTGGAACAATATGAGATTGGAACAGGAGAAATCCACTCCACCCTGTCGAAAGTGCCACACAAGCCTTAATTGTGTCTAGCATTTCTGTTCAAGAACAGTTTATTTTCCAAAGGGATGCCTTGTTGAAAGAAGGGTTTCAACTGTGTTCTGTTCTTCTCATTGCATACCCACCTCTTACAGTTCATCCATAACACTGCAGTGTTCCTAGGAGAGTGCACCACCTCCTCCACTTTTGTTGTTTGAAATAGCCCCAGTGCAAAATCTGCACCTTGTCTAATGCTAATTTTCAAGGCTTCCCTTTGCTCTGGATGCTTTTCTTGTGGGGTCTCAGAGATTGGCCTGCAGGAGAAGAACTGGATTTGAGTCCGTAGCACCTTAGAGACCAACAAGATTTTCTGGTCACAAGCTTTGTCATGTGGGGTGGGGCCTTTATGGAAGGCGCTTTGTAAGAAATTACTTCCCTCATGAGCAGTGACTATGGGCCAGTCCTGGCATGAAGACTGTTCCACTTCTGATTAAGTCAATATAATTGAGAAATATGGCACTTCTCTTTCAGGTAGCAGCAACCAACCCAGTTCCCTTTCCTGCCTTCAAGTGTAAACCAGCTCCTCCACCTCCACCTCCGGTAAGGTAGATTTGGCAAGAGATTCCTCCTTCTGGCAAGGAACTTTCTTTGCTGAGGATGTCTGATCTGATGGGGCTGGGCCTGGGACTCGGACTCTGTCCTTCACAGAACATCAAGCAGTGGTGAAGAGTGAGCCAGCACCTCAGCCCTCTCTAGCTTTCCCTGCCTCTAGGAAGAGTCAGTTGGGGGGAGCTTTCAGGGAGTTCAGTGTTGCTCCAGAGACCTCCATGAAAGTAAGGAAACCATGTGCAGACAGGGAACTCTTCCTCCCCTTCCAGGCCCAAACTCCTGTGGGCTGCACCAAGTCAGACTCTGGGTTTCTGTATTTTTAAGAGTTGCATAGAAGAGGAGAAACTGGTTAGGCAGGTTTGACCAAGCTCTCCCTCCCCTCCACATAACTGTGAAAGCCACAGGGGGAGTTCAGTTCTTCTTTGTAACTGTGGTTACTCGCCTTTTACTAGCAAAGATTTATCAACATAGTTAAGATTCTTCAGAAAAAAATAAATGTTAGTAACAATCTTCCTGGCGATGGAAAACAGCTTCCATGTAACAGAGTGCTCTCCTTCTGGCATTTGTAAATGGTAAACACTACAGAGGAAGTATAGAACAGGACTAAAGGCATGCTTATAGTATTCCCTGTCATTCCTATCCAGAAGCAATGGTGATATATACATTTATATCCATTTTACAGTTACATTACTTTATAAGGAAGTCCTTGCCCCAAGAAGATTACAGTCTGCATGATATTCCAGAGAAAAAAAGCATGAACTGACTTTTCTTTTAATTAACAAGCACTCATGGGAGGCAATGCCAGAGGAGGGAATGTTCAAAATTACTTTTTCCAACCACCTTGAAAGGTCTCCATGGCCTAACCCCCCCCCCCAGTCCAGCCACTGTTCTCATGTACTGGATGCTGTGACTAAAGGTGAAACAGTGGCAAACCTTCCTGTCTTCCAACATGGGAGAAGGCAGGGCTATTTTTGTAGAAGAAGCCCAGCAGGAACTCATTAGCATATTAGGCCACACCCAGCAGCAGAAACTCATCAACATGTTAGGCCACACCCAACAGCAGAAACTCATTAGCATGTTAGGCCACACCCCTGACAGCACAGCTCATTATCATATTAGGCCATGCCCCCATGTTACCAGAAGTGTGGTCATCCAGCCACGCCCACCTTTTGCTTCTTACTCTGTTTACCTTGTTTGTTGTCAAAACCAGGGCTCTTTTTGTATCAGGAACTTCTTTGTGTGTTAGGCCACACACCCCTAATGCAGCCAATCCTAATGAGTTTCTGCTGTTGGGAGTGTGGCCTGTTATGCTAATGAGTTCCTGCTGGGCATGGCCAACTTGGGAGCCAGCCGGAACTCTGTTCCTGTGCGTTCCTGTCCAAAAATAGCCCTGGGAGAAGGTATGAGGAAGAGAATGCAGTCTGAAGGAGCTGATCAAGATGGATAGGCACATTAGTCTGTCTGTTGCAGTAGAAAGAGGAAGAAAAGAGTAAGAGTTCAGTAGCACCTTAAGACTACCACAAATTTTGTCAGTCTTTGAGGTGCTACTGGGCTCCTACTCTTTTCTACTGAAGGAGTTGATTTTGAGTGGGGAAGCGACAGAAGGGGAAAGAGCTAATCAGCCCCTACACTGGCCACTGTTTCACTTTCAGTGGCAACCTTTGGTACATGAGGGCAGCGGATGGAATGGGGTGGTGGTGCAGGAGTTAGGCCATGGAAACCTTTAAAGCTGAGTCACAGCTTTAACCCTTGGCAGCATTTTCCTAACCGTGGTAATTAAAAAACAAGTCCTGCTGAGTTTAATGGGCCTTGGTGTATTTAGAATCAGTGCCCCAGTATAAATTCTCTGAGATGGTTACAAACTCTCACTCCCTCAAGCCATCTTCTACAGTCATACAATCTCATGATTTATGAAAGGGGGGGGAAACTATATTTCTGAAATAACATAGGTCAGATCAGGGTAATGGATGGGGTTGCCAACTCTGGGTTGGGAGATACCTTGAGATTTTGGGGGTTTCGAGGATGGGGTTGGGATTTCAGTAAGGAGGGTGGGGTTTGGTGAGGGGAGGGATTTTGGTGGAGTATAATGACATAGACTTTCAGAGAAGCCATTTTCTTCAGAGGAACTGACTTCTGTTGCCTGGAGATGAGTTATAATCCCAGGAAATCTCCAGCTACTACCTGGAAGTTGGGAACCATAGTAATGGACTTGCTGCCTGGTCTGGGCCCCACTAGAACTCAAATAAAGCTCAGTCCCCCACCATGCTTGGACCTTTTTTAGGATTGCATTTTTAGTTTGCCATAATCCCTTGCTTTCTGGTTTGATTTTGGCAATTCTTTGTTTTTCCTGTAGGCTTTGAAACCGCCAAGTAACCCCAAAGTATGAAGGACCGGACTGAATACTGTTCTGGGATTTCAAGGAGGCTTTTCTTTTCCCTTGGTTCCTCCATCTGCAAAGGAAACAGAATGGCTGATACCTTTCTACGGTTCTAATGTTTTTTCCCTGCAAAAGAAATGGCAACGTTCGTGTTTGCTAGCTGTCATCTGAAATCCTGACTCTTGAGGGGAAGAAAACAGAAGGGAACCTCTTCAGCCCACTTCTGTTATATCCATAGTGATAGAATCATGACCTGAGAGATCCTGTTGCTTTGGGAGCTCTTTGTGAATTGTGGAACTGAGCCATGTAATTTTAAGAGCTGAACATTTTGATGGTCCTTTAGCAAAGGCCTGTGCCTAGTCTGTATGCTTCTACTGCCACCTATGGACCAGATTAGAGGTTTTCCAAGAGATTTTCCAAGCTGAATGCTACTGAAAACAGACTCCTTCCCAACTAGCGGACTTACCATTGCATTGCCATGGAGTAAGAGTGTGACCTAGCCATTCACCATGACTCCAGGAATACAGGTTGCCGGAATTAGGGGGAAATTGTTATCTTTCCTGAGCCCTCTCCTTACATTCTGATGCCTCTCTTTCTCAGGAAGTGCAGAAGCAAAGCTCAGGTGCCGAGCCTCTTGTGCCTTGATTGTTGCTGAGGAACTGCCACAGTGTGCAGTGGTTGCCACCTCTTTCATCCATCCCTGTTCTTGTGCATTTAACATGGGTTTAACCTCCATCTGTTTGCAGGTGATGACATTTTGCTCCATGTTGTGAAAAAGTTTTGCTTGCAGGTGTCTGCAGCTTCCACTGCTGCTGATGGCTGGGGAGCAGGTCAGTCACTTGCAAGCTGGCAACCTTTACCTGGTAAAGGGCATCACTGTTAGCACTTGAATGGTCTGGAATTTCTTTGAGGCTAATTTTTGGGGGCCTATATATTTAGAGTGTGTACACTGAAAACACTACTCCCAAAAGACCTCTTTCACTTGATACTTGATTCATGAATCATTTGTTTTGTACATGGAATGGTAATACATTGCTGTGGGCATAATTACAAGGAGCAACCTATATTTTCTTTGGTGTGCTTTAATGTAGAAAATTGGTGCAGGTGTACAGTCAGACGCACTTTTTAATGTGATCTGGGTGAAAAGCAGATAAACAAATCCGTTCATGGGAAAGCCTCGATAGGTGGGGGGAAAGTACTAAAGATTTATATTTAATACTGTTTTTCACATATACATTTCAATGTATTTTTTCACAGATTTATTTTGATGTATTTTTTCATATATACACAGTTCCTTTGAAAAATCCCATTGAACGAAGTGGGATTGTCTTTGAGTAAGGATGCAAAGGCATGAAATATTCGAAAGGATTTTAAAAATAGCAATTGGAAACATATTTAACAGTGCTTAGAGTGTTGGGCTAGGGTCTGGGAGACCCAGATTCGAATCTTCACTCTCATGGAAACTTGCTGGGTGACTTTGGGCCAGTCATGTATTCTTAGCCTAAGCTGCCTCATAGGATTGATGTGAAGGTAAAATGGAAGGGGAGGGGTAGAACCAATGTTAGGTGCCTTTGGTCCACATTGGGGAGAAAGGTGAGGTAAAAAAGAAATAAGTAAAATAAGTAAAAGTAAAAATAAGTAAAAACTCTTTCTTCCCATACTAATAGTGCAATCCTCAACAGATTTATACCCTGTTAAGTCCCCTGGGGTGTGTTTGGGATTGTCCTCCAATGTCTCGTTGCATACTATGAAACAGAACTTACTTGCGACTGAAGCCAAATTTACCATAGAGTTTTTGTACAAATACCAGAGGATCACCTCGACAGCATCACTTCTGGGTCACATCAAAGTGGTGTAGACACATCGCTGCAGCGTTGGCTGGGCCTTCCTCCCATTCCCGGTAAGCCCCCCCCATCCCCTGCTGGTTTCCAGGAGGGACCTGGCAACCCTGTGTACGGCAGATTCAGTGTCTCATGTTGAGAGAGAGATGCCATTGCAATACAGATGGGATGAATGAGCTGTTAAGTGTTTGAAATGCAAATGCATCTGGAGGGCATCCATGTCCCTTTCATTATTAATCCCTGTGTTCCCTGTAAAAGAGGAAACGATGTCATGAAATGACAAAAGTCGTTGACTTGCACTCACTTGTGCGACAGAGAGGGCATTTCCTGCTGCTGCTCGTGCACAGCACCTCATTTCACTGGGCCCATGCAGGACAGCTCCTGCTGGATCCCGCCTTTTCAGTGTAATGATGGCTTCTTCTCCACTCTGTTTTTTTTTCTTCAGAGATGTTATTTTTAATATAAGTGAGTGCGCATTTGGTGAATGGAAATTTAAAATGTTATTTTTGTTATCTATGGAAAGTATGTATTTGCAAAGATGCCTGTATTTAAAATGTTCTTATATAAAGTCCAGACTTTTCCTGAAAAAAAAAATTAGTTTGTCTTTCCTGTTAATATATACCTCCTGGCTGTATATAGACTGTAACATCTGGAGGAGTCAGGGCCCACCCAGCCTGGGAACTAAGCCATCATAGTGTCATCTGTGGTTGGGGCAGATCGACCATGATTGTTATCAGGAAAATTCCTGTTGGGCTGCTGCCTCCTTGAGTTCCCCCTTTGCACACAATGTATAATTAACATGGAACATGCACACTGTGTATAGAGTGCTACAGGCTTATACAGCTTACAATGCACTAAGTCATACCACACAATCCAACAGCAGCTTTTCCAAATGGGAACAGGCTTGCGTGATTTCCCCATTGCCATTGTGGCAGCCCTCATAGCACCGTGGCAACAGGGCTTTTCACGCAGCAGTTTTCCCTGCAGTTGTCCTGCCCCAGTTCTCCAGCAGCAGCAGCCGCCATCCCACCTCATCTGAACCACTGGGTTTTTTTCAATATATGTTTTTAAAGTGTCAGTTTCATATCATGATATCACTATACTGTTATAACAATAAGTGTAACTGGTTCTGTGAATTCCTAGCATTCATCTTCCTTTCCCGGTAACAGCTGCTTCTACAGAGAATGTGACATGATGTCATCATGCTCTGAGTTTCTCTCTCCGGTTCCACTTCCTTGGCTGCCATTGGCGGGGGAACTCCAATACAGTGATGATTTGCATGACGTGTTTTGTATTACTAAATATTACTGGGGGAAAGAAAAGGGGGTGAAGGACTGCTTTTTCAGGGGCAGGAAAGTGTCTTGTTTAGTCCTTGGGTGCTTCCTCATGGAGGTTTTTCCCCACTTGCGCAGTTGGTGTCTCTGTGTGGCAGGGGTTTGTTTCCACACACCATCCTTTTCTACTAGTGCACAAATCCAGTCTAAAACCAAACTCTAACAAATTAGCAATAGCCATGAAAAAAACCACAAATAGGTCCTTTGACCCCCCCACTAGCCCAGTGGCCGTAGGGCTAAGTGTAGCTGATGGACAGCTAGCAAGTTGTGCCGGCCTGGTTTAGATGTCTGCATTGCTTAGCCCTGCTTTACATAGATTGCAGCACCATTGCCACAGACGTCCATCCTGGTCTGACTCTACGTATCTGTGATGCAAACCTGACATCTCCTGTTAAAAAGCCTCAACTGCATTACTCTTTTCTATAGTACATTTCCTTCTGAGCCAAAAGCACATAGTAAATCTACTTTGTTTGGAGGCTTACATTAGGACCTTTTTCAAACTGCCTTTGTATTCTGTTTTAGTAACTGGTCGCTAATGAATTTTTTTCTGTCAGTTCAGTTACAGGCCTGTTTTAGTAACCAGCTGCTAGCAGAATTTATTTACCCATTCATACAAACCTGCTTGCCTCCAGTGCGTGGTTGAGCAGCTTTTGAGGGAAACTGCTTTTTCCCATTTACAACCCCTTCATTGCACTTCTGAATCGCTGTGGTATGCTGTTTAGAATGTCCATAGTGCTTCCTACAGTGCCACTTCCCCCCGCCCTTTTTCGCTGTGCGAAAAAGTCTTTTACCGACTTTTTAAAAATATCCTAAATTGAGTGCTATAGCACTAAACCAATATAACACATAATATCCTATAGATATAAAAGCCCAGCGTATTGGCACTTTCTGGCTCTCCCATTGGCTGTGCTGTGCACTCTGTCAGCCATTGTCCCATCAACTGCCACTCAAGAGGGTGCCATTGGCTGGGTGCTGGCTCCGCTCCTCTACCCCACCCACTGCCATTCCATCTGAATAAACAGCCAAAACTTTCTCCTCAGTGGCTGTTGCTAGCCAACCAAACTTGGTTCTGTCAGTAAAAAGGCCCTTTCCAGATCTACTTTGGCCTTTGTGGGGAACTCATTGGGGCCAGTTCTGACTAGGGTTGCCAGCTCCAGGTTGGGAAATTCCTGGAGATTTTTCGGTGAAGTCTATAGAAGCCAGAGTTTGGGGAGGGGAGAGGCCTCAGCTGAATAGAATGCCAAAGAGTCCACCCTCCAAAGCAGTTATTTTCTCCAGGGGGAAATCTAGGTTCTTGCTGTAGAAGCTGAGTGGGTGATTTTGGACCAGTCACAGACTTTCAGCCTAACCTGCCTCACAGGGCTGTGAGGGGGAGAAGAGAATGATGTGAGCTGCTGCAGAGAGAAACTACACTTTTCCTTCTGGGGAACCATTCTTGCCCATCTTCAGGTGAGGACTGGAGATTGCTCAGAATTATAACTGCTCTCCAGATAGCAGAGATCAGTTCCCCTGGAAATGGTGGACTCTGTGTCATTATACCCTACTAAGGTGGCCTGTCTATGACAGCCAGTGTGATATAGTTGGGTGAAAACAGATAAAAGGAAGTACTTCTTCACCCAAAGAGTGATTAACACATGAAATTCACTGCCACAGGAGGTGGTGGTGGCTACAAGCATGGATGGATTCAAGAGGGAACTGGATAAACATATGGAACAGAGGTCCATCAGCAGCTATTAGCCACAAGGTATAGATAGGGACTCTCAGTCTGGGGCAAGTGATGCACTGTATTCTTGGTGCTTGGTGGGGGGCAACAGTGGGATGACTCCACTGCTGGACCTCCTGATGGCACCTAGTATTTTTGGCCACTGTGTGACAGCGTGTTGGACTGGATGGGCCATTAGCCTGATCCAACACTGGCTTCTCTTATGTTCTTATGTAGCAGTGCTTCAGAGCAGGGTCTGCCAGACCCAGTTTCTTGCTTTGGAAGTTGAGTGCGTGATTCTGGACCAGTCACATAGGATTGTTGTGCAGATCAAAAGAGGAAGAGGAGAATGATGTGAGCTGCTTTGGTTCCCACTGTGGAGAAAGACTGTACTCTTCCTAGGTAGAGGCTGCAGGGTGGGGGGAGGAGATCGAAAGCTGAAGTCAGAGAGGCGGTTAAAGGTATGTTGATGGTTGGCTGGGAAGGACATAGGGTTGTCACCTGGAAAGGGTGGGTTTTCAGGAGGGGTGGGACCTCAGACAGGTACAGTGCCATAAACTGCACCCACTAAACCAGCCATTTCCTTCTGGGGAACCATTGTTGCCGAACTTCAGGTGAGAACTGGAGATCACCCAGAATTACAACTGCTCTTCAGGTGGCACAAATCAGTTCCCCTGGAGAAAGTGGTAAACTGTGTCATTATACCCTACTGCAGTTGCCACAGCAAACTGATGCTGAGTGTCCAAGGCCACACCCAACAGCAGAAACTCATTAGGATTGGCTACATTAGGGATGTGTGGCCTAACATGCAAAGGAGTTCCTGCTACAAAAAAAGCCCTGGGTTTTGACAACAAACAAGGTAAACAGAATAAGAAGCAAAAGGTGGGTATGGCTGGATGACCACACTTCTGGTAACATGGGGGTGTGGCCTGATATGCTAATTACTTTCCTGCTGTTGGGTGTGGCCTATTATACTAATGAGTTCCTGCTGGGCTTTTTCTACCAAAAAAGCCCTGTTTATAACTATAATTTGGAGCTACACTTTTTCAGTGACTCATACATAACCTGCGAGGCCTGAAAGAGATATTTTATATTTATATTTTGATGTGTGTATTAGTACAATTTAGACCACTGAA
The DNA here is from genome assembly GCA_029375565.1 of Gekko gecko. Classification (NCBI taxonomy): domain Eukaryota; kingdom Metazoa; phylum Chordata; class Lepidosauria; order Squamata; family Gekkonidae; genus Gekko; species Gekko gecko. The sequence continues at coordinate 43,188,672 of JAPDNY010000013.1, forward strand.
GAAGGCCCTCTGGGCCAAAATGTATTTGGTCCTGTGGTGGTTATATATATGTAGCTGTTATTGAGATCCAGTAGTTATTGTATATGCAACTTGTTGCTGTATATTATGTTCTGAGCTTTTATTTGCATTCTATGTATGTTGTTTTTAATCTTAAATTTATTGTACACCTTGCAATAAATAGTTGTATTTTATTTCATGTTTTACCTGCTCAGCCTTTAAAGTTCCTAACTTAATTTTCAGGTTGTTGTTTCATAGCCACAAGGGGGAGCAAGAGGAAGATTTTGATTCCATATGCAAGGAAAAACTGTACTCAGTATTACATTACAGTTTCAGGTTGACTTTTCCTTAACAGACTTCACTTATCCCTAACTAATTATGAATCTCAGTCCATTTCCTGATTCAGACACATACATTAACCATGACAGCTTTAACCTAGCAGCCCCCAAAAGCCTTAGACAGTCTGGCGCCAAAACCAATCAATGCGTAAAAGCCAGCTCTTCCAGTAATGCATTGCCACAGAAATTAGAGGTTCAAGACTAGTGTGCGTAAAGGAGGGATACATTTCGCAAAAGTAAAATTGGGCTCCAAACTTCCCATCAGTTGCAACATTAGGAGCAAGATGGCCAGAAGCAAAGGCTGGGGCAACCTGAGACATTTTGATGCTCAAGGTGGGAAAGCCAACCCAAACGGGGTGGGTGGGTGGGGGGACTCCAGCAGGCAGGACAAAGTGGGAATTTCAGCCTGCCTAGCTTTTCTCAACTCTGCAGCACATGATGCATCTTAAAATGTAGGAATGCAACCACTGCAATTTTATTCTGTTTTTATATTCATTTTGCTGTTTGCATCCCACTTTTCTCCCCAGTGGCTTACAATATCATTCTCTCCCCTCCATATTATCCTTACAACAACAACCCTGTGAAGTAGACTCAGCTGAGAGAGAGAATAACTGGCGTAGGGCCACCTTGTGAGATTCCATGGCAAAGCAGGGATTTAGACCTGGGCATCCCAGAGCCTAGTCTGATACTGTAACCACAATACCATGCTTGGTCTTTACAACAGGAATCAAGTGTAGTCTAAAAAAGCACAGGTGTGATTGCCCATCCCTACCAGGGCTGCCATAGGTGGAAGGATTGATATATGGCAGAGTCATGATCCTGCACCCCTGGCTTGGCATGCACACCCAACAGAAGGCCTTACCAGTCTTAGGAATGAAGACCCAGACATGATTTTCTGTACCCCCCATCCACTCTCACCTGGGAGTCAGTGACCCAGCTTCCAAGGTCAAACAAAGATCCCGGACAAGAGGACTGAAAGGGGGTCACATAGATGTGGTCCAAGTAATGAATGGAGGAATGAGGAAGATGGTTCTCATGAGCACATGGCTGCGTTCCCTGCAGCAGACAAATCATGCCCTTGGTCCATGTTTCGTTTTGCTGTGTAGCAGTTCCGGTTGCCCCTTCTTCTCTCCAGCTATCTTAACACTCCTTTGGGTAGTCTGGGCATGAACTTAGGGACATACTGGTATGGCCTTTCTTTTGTTATTTTTGCTCCATCATTTGCCGTTGATTTGCAAAGATGCAAGAGCAGGGATCCATTTTAACAGGCAGGGTTGGTGCCTTGGGGAGGGAGGGAGAGACAGAGCTTGGGATCTCAAAGGACCAACTCAGGCACAAAGTGGGGAAGGAATTGGAACAAGAGGAAACGACCATGGCTGGCGATGAGTGCCATAAATAAAATAAAAAATTGGGAGTTGGGGGGGGGGCTGGGCTGGATGGGAAGTCGGGGGCCTTGGTGGTAAGTTGGGGGACCTGATAGGCCCCACTGTAGCTACGGGCCTGATCCCTCCAGCCTTTTATTCTCACAAAAGCCCTTCAGTTGTCCCAGTCTAGACCTTCCAGTGTCTTTTTTCCAGACCTCCCAATGTCTTTTTTTGGCAGAGTGAGTATTTTAGGCTACCCTGACTAAATCAGCATTGTCCATTGCACAACACAGACTGGGTATCCAAGGCAGGGAAATTATGAAGTGTATACCTAAAATCTTATGCCTTTTGAAAATTTCTACAGAAGCTATGAAGATCATCATCCCTTCCAATATTTTATTGTCTTGCCTCCCAGCATATTTAGTGATCAGCTGCTTATTTTTTGCAGACAAAGGGCATTCATAGATAATGGCTGGCTTATTGACAGCATCCCATGTGTTTCTTAATTGGTGCCTCTATCTCCACATGGGTGTTGCTGATGCACTCCAAGGCAGCAGGGTGAAGGATCGCACTGGGACACAGACAGCAAAAGGCTGGGGGACTCCCCCCCTATGCTTTTAGAGCAATTCTCCCATGACTGACCAGGAAATCGACATGTTGTAACTGACATGAGATCCATAAATAATTTCCTGTAATGCATGACCTCAGCTTTCTAAGGGTCTACAGGGAGAAATACAAAGATTGGGATATTGATCAATAACATCTATAGCAACTGGGGGGAGGAAGGGGAGAAGAGGTATTTCCATGGGTCTTGTCTTTCTCTCTTTGAAAGAACCAGTAGAAATCTTTGATCATTTATTTCAATGGACAGTAAAGATGAAAAACCGCATCATCTAACCACCGAGTGGCCGATTTGTTGCAATTTTTCTACTAGAGTTTGCTGGAGAAAATCGCTAACGATGATTAAGACCAAAGCCTGTTGCAGGCAAGAGAGATTAAATGGAGCCAGAGGGCAGAGTACAGCAACCCCATAATCCCCATTTCTGTCCTGTGTTCTTTCTGGGATGTCTCTGTGGCCGATGAAAAATTCAGCTGCGGAGATGTGGCAGCATTTAGCATGGTGGCAGACCATTTTGCGACTGACAAGGCATGCTCACCGTGGCTGGCTCACTTGGACGATGTATGTCCCTGGGTCATCATGGGCAAGTTCTGTATCATTTAAAATTGCTATAGAATGAATGCGGTGATGTTGCGCCTGCACAGTTGGAGGCATTAATCATGTTGACACATGCTCTGAACTTACCTGATCAGACTTCAGTTCACAGGCACTCACGTGAGAAAACATTTAAGTATTTTGGATCAGATTACACTGAGAGCTCATGGGCTGTTTTTGACCTCTCTGGGTGGTTCCATTCATTAGTCAGCAGCATTCATTATGCTAAGACATAATCAGAACTCAGTGGCTCAAACGGCAGTTCTGGCATTGCAAGAATACATCAATCCAAGAACAACAGATGAATGGATGCAAACATGTTCGGCTTTGTCAATTAAGCCAGGAGACAACATGAGCAAGGCTGGAACATGAGAGAGATGCGTGAGGACCACTGTAGAATCGTGGTTATGGAACTGGGATAGAACTGGGGAGTTCTGGGTTCTAATCCCTACAAAGTTCCTGGGTGACATCGGGCCAGTTATTCTCTCCCAGACTATCTTACTTGCAGGGTTGTTGTGAGAAGATCCAGGGATGCTGCCCTAAGTTTCTTGGAGAAAGGTGTTATAAAAATGTGCTAGAGAACAAGAACAAGCCATCTTCTCCATCCAGCAGGACTGAGACAACTAAAGAAAGGGCCTTTTTTTTTTCTAAGTTAATATTTTGGGGGGACAGAAGGTGGCATGGTATAGCCAGTTCTCATCAGATCTCAGAACTTGGAAGGGAGACTGTCAAGGAAGACTCTGCAGAGGAAGGCAATGGCCAACCACCTCCGCCCCTGAAAAGCCCCTTGCTGCAGTCACCATAAGTCATCTGTGACTTGATGGAACTTTATGCGCACATACATTTTTTTTCTTGTCTGGTGAAGGGAGCAACTGGGTCAGGGAGAGGGAGAGCTCTAGTAAAACAAAGCAAGAATGTGATGTGTAAAACATCTAAGATCTGATTTCTAACCCTCAAAACACATTTCTTAATAGGTGCTGTTTGCAATTTGAGATACAGCTGCAATCTGAACAGAAGCCTGATCAGCCATCCCTGGTTTACTCTGCACTGCATTCTCCTCCCCTCCTCCAAGTTCTGGTTTCACTGGGTCTAGGACAATGTGTAGAATTCATTTTGGAATTGGAGCAGGGATAGTTTTCTGCAGCTTTCAGTACTAAAAGTTGATGTGCACCCCACCCCCATACATTTCTGGTAAAACACTGCCTAGAAGGAAGCTTGATGGAATTTGACAGTTGATTGCATGAAGGGTTTTTTTGTTTTGGCGCAGTGTTACAGCAATATGTATATGTGGCCCTGTGGTACTGTTAAAAATAATCTTGTTAGAACTTGTGTCACTTGCAACAATATCACCTGGGGGGGTGGGCATTGCTTCATCAATGCACACATGTGCATGAATGAGGTCACCACATTTCATTTTGGTTGGGAAATCCCAGTTTCTGACACAAGTTTTCCCAGGTCAGGATGTAACTGCAGTCACCTTGTTTCCCTTCTGCTGCACTAGTGAAATATTTCTATCAACTGCATCTCAGTAGCTTATAAATGGTGAACAAATGCTGCCGAAGAAATAAATAAATCAGGAACACCAGTGGTGAAAATTGTGCAAAACAAAAAGTCTCACAATGACGTTGTGGTGGAAAGTGCTGTCAAGTCACAGCTGCCTTATGGTGACCCCCTAAGGTTTCCAAAGCAAGAGATGTTCAGAGGCGGTTTGCCACTGCTTGTGTCTGTGTAGCGACCCTGGTATTCCTCAGTGGTCTCCCATCCAAATCCTAGTGCGGGCTGACTCCACTTCATTTCCAAGATCTCACAAGATATGGCTAGCTTGGACTAGCCAGGTCAGGGCCACAGTGATGTTACACCAAAACAATAAGAAACGGAAAAGGGCATCTTTGTACATCCCTAATTTAATTTTAAGACTGTGTATGGGGGGGGGGGATATGCAGACAAATTGATTGATGTCATTATCTGTGCATGCACAGTGCTTTGTACCAAAAGTAGAAATTAAACAAAATCTAACAGTGGAGGATTCCTAATGCACAGATGCTGCTTTGGAAACAAAACTGCATTATTTCCATCTTCGAAATCCAGAGAGCAGTTGGGAAGAGGGGAATTGCCTTCATTTGCCAACTGCGAATGCAGTGTGCCTTGTGCAAAATGTGACAATTAAATGAAATCTGACAATAGAGGATTCCTAATGAATAGATTCTGTTTTGGAAACCAAACCACATTATTTCGATCTTTGAACTCTAGAAAGCAGTTGGGAAGAGAAGTAGTTCAGGAGCATCCTTCATTTATCTGTCCTTATGCTGAAGTCTGTTAAATGCATTCAGCTTTTCCAAGGATTGCCGTCACTCCCTACTGTAGCAGCCCAACACTAGACCTTCTTCACCCTTCCAGCTGCAAAGCTTTGAGGGCACTGGAAACCTGTAGTTGCAGGGGTGTCAAACTCATTTGTTATGAAGGCCAGATCTGACATAAATAAGACCTTGTTGGGCTGGACCATGTGTGCCATAAAAGGTAATGCCAGGTAGTGGAGATATAAACTTTATAAAGGACACAGGCAAACACAATTAAAGATTTTTTAAAACTTTAAATAACACATTTCCAGTGAGTTTGACACCTCAATCTAAAGCATCCTCTGCAGCAGCAGAACCCCGTCCTTAAGAGAATGACTGCCAAGATGGAACCATTCAGTGATCACCAGTGGCATACCTAGCCTATTTGGTGCCCAGGGTGGATAATTTTTTAATACTCCCCCTCTCTCTCTCTTTTTTTTTTTTTTGGCTGTCAAGTCACAGCTGACTAATGGCAATCTTGTAGGGTTTTCAAGGCAAGAGACGTTTGGAGGTGGCTTTCCATTTCCTGCCTCCACATTGGCCTTGCTCAGCTCCTGAGATCTGATAGGATCAGGCTAGGCTGGGGCTATCCAGGTCAGGGCCAGCCTCATAGCTAGACAATTTTCATTGGGGGGGGATTGGAGGCATGACATCACTTATGATGTCACAAAAATAAGAAACTAAAATAAAGATAGCCTGGAATTGCCAGCACTCCTCCCCACTGCCAGCCCCATCAAGACACAGAGAGAGAGAGAGAAGCAGGAGCCAACCACAGCAGTAGCCCAAGGTCCTGGAGTGGACACAGTTTGAGAAGGAGCCGAGTAGAGCCTTGGAGTCAGAGCCATGGGGGGAGCCGGGAGACAGGAGGGGCCTCTTCCCTTCCCTCTTGAGCTGGGAATGTTTAAAAGGAGCCCAGCTCCACTGTTGTTTTTGTCATCTGTTGATCTGCTGTTTGCTGTTCCGGTTGACTTGAGCTATTGCTGAATAAAGCTGAATCACTTTGCTGAAATTGAGTTAAGTGTCATACTGAACAGCCACATATCCTGAGGCTCATCATTGGTCCAGGTAGTCTTTTGTCTTCACCTGGGGCAAGCCCCTCAAGACCTCCCATTAGTCAGCATTGTTTTCCAAAGTCTATATCCATCAGAACACATGGCCTCAGATTTAGTGTGCCTCTGCCCTGATGCCAACTGGCAGTCCACCCCATACCTTTGGGTTTATGTCATAATCCCTTCTTCATGGACCTCTACACATCTGGAAAGCTGGTATCACCTCATAACTGACCCCTCTATTTGCTATCAATCACAACTGCTTTCTTAGTTCTGAATTGTGTGTGTGAATGTTTGATTTTATGTTTGTATGTTTAAGAATCTTTCAGTAAAGAAATCACTGCTTTAGTAACCTAGCCTCTGTGTCTATTTCTGGGACTGGGAAATCAAACTCCCATATACACAGGTTCTGATTCTATATTTAATGCCTATTGCCATTTAATACTCGTAATTCCCCACATTTATTAATAAATTAAGGCAATTTGGCTAACAAGCCAGCAGAACCAGTGCAAAGTACAGTGCCCAGCAAACCCAGTGCCTTCTGTTCATAATATTAACTAAAATTCTCTTCTATACTACTCCTAAATACATTCTGTCACCAAGTAGGATGGGGACAAGATAGGGTTTCCATATTTTGGAAAGCAAAAAAGAGGACATATTTTCTGATGGACTACTTTAAACAACTGACCACTATGACAAATTACTACTATTTAAGCTGAAGCTTGCTTCCGCTAAGGGACTATAGGGAAAAACAGGCTCAGCCTCCAAACCCAAAAAGAGGACATTTTTATCAGTTTTTTAAAAAGAACCCAGAAAAGAATGGACACCAAAAAAATGAGAACATGTCCTCTAAAAAGTGGGCATCAGGTAACCCTAAATGCAAAGGTCTTGAGATCAAGAAGCGGAAATAAAGGGGGGGGGCATGGAAAAATTAGGTGAAGGGAGACAGAAATGAACGAGAGAAGTGTGGAAGAGAGAGAGGGAAATTAAGAGAGGGAAAGGTTGTTTTATCTTGCTGCAACATCCTAATTACTGCTTTGCAAGATCTGGCTGAGCTGGGTGCAAGGAAAGAGAGAAAGTCTAAATTATCAGAGAAAATGACCGGCAGGCTGCAATTGGTTGTTGTTAAGCAAGTTTGCTTCAGTCTTGGAGAAATCCAGGAACTGTAGTCAATCCTAGAGCTTTTTGTGGTGCCAACTTCTCTGTACCCCTAGTGGCTGCAGCCAGAACTGCATTATAAAAATAAAAGCAAAGGCGTTCCTTCAGATGAACACAGCACAGCCCTTTCAATGACCTTCCTCAACCTGTTTCTGGGGTGGGCTGCCCCCCATCCCCTTGGTATGCCACTGGTGATTGCCTGATCCCCCCACCCCCAATTTATGGCAGCATTGACTGTGCATAGGAGAATACAGCAGAGTGGGAAACAGAGCTGAAATATTAATGAACCAGAGCATAGCCCAGGCAGAATACTTATCAGAGAGGCACAAGCAGGACAGGAAAAAAGCCACCAATTTTTATACCCTATAAAAGAACAGAGCCTAATTTTGCTGCATTGAAATGCAGCATAGGTCGTAGATCGGGACAGCATAATCATCTTCTCTTTACACAATGCTAATCTTCCCTGGGAAAGGGTCTGCGACTGGTATAACCTGCTAGCTGTTAGTAAATGTGATTTGCAGTCCCCAATTCCATATTTACTAATACTGCAAAAATGAGGCAAAGTCAAAACTACTCAGTTATTTCCATGAACATTTTCATCACTGCAAAAAAGATGGTCTTGCTTTTTCAGCCATGTTTCCTTGCAAAAATATTTAAAAGGTAAAGTGCGCTGTCGAGTTGCAACCAACTCATGACAACCCCTCCTCTTGGGCTTCTCAAAGGAAGAGATGAACAGAGGTGGTTTGCCATTGCCTTCCTCTGCATAGCAGCCCCAGTCTTCCTTGGTGGTGCCAACACTGCTTAGCTACTGAGCTCTGATGAGTTCAGGCTAGGAAAGGGGTAAATTAGGGCTGCTGTGCGAAAATATTATTTACTTGCCCTCACTTTCAGTTGCCCCCATATGCTTGCAGCCATGTCCCCATGCAACCAACGCTGATTGGCCAAACAGTGGGATGGCCGTCATCCCATTTGCCATGTGATCCCTGATTTTATACAAATCACTTCTGCTTTTCTAGGGAGGAGCCAGAAGCAACAGCCTAGGGAATAATAATGGTGCTAATGCAGTGCCAGCTGGGTAAATAATGCCCTCAATAGAATCAGAAAACCATGAATATGCATACAACATCAATCCAGAGTCCCCCTACAAATTGGTTGCCTTTTCTTAATGAACATAAGAAAAGCATTGTTGGATCAGACCAATGGTCTATTTCTCATAGTGGTGAACTAGATGGCTCAAACACCACCACCAACTAGTGTTCAGTGGTAAACTGCCTCTGAACATGGATAATCTGTTTAGCCATCTTGAACCTTCTCCCCACACTCTGCCCTTTGTTCCATTTCCTCATCTGCTCCATCCAATTTAAAATCCACATTCAAATGCAACTCTGGATACAGTCCTTGTAATCGCTGCCCTGTATGGTAGGAATGCAAGCAAGGGAATAGAAGCATCTCATTACTTATTTAGAAGATGGAAACTAGAATGGATTTTTCTGAGATATATTTCAGCCCTTTGGCTGTAGAATCCACCTGGGAGGACGGAGAAAGAATAGACCATCCAATTCCCATTCTGCACCACCTGCAAACGATCCCTCCATATTAGACATGCAAGAATGTCTCATCTGTTCTTAGAACTGCAAATAATTATTTCAATTGAAACAGGAAGAAAAGCAGGGTCAGGAATAAGCAAAGAAATGCACTGACCACTTTCCATTTGTGAGCTATGGAAATGGTACTTTGGGATGTGATTTCAGCAACGGGACAGAAGGCAGGTGGGCAGCCCCCCCCCCAAGTGCAGCACCTCCTCTTTTTAAAGCAAACTGGCCCCAATCCAGCTGTAGTTGCACAATTGTCTCTTGTTCATTTATTAAATTAAGGTGTTTATTAGCTGCATTTCCCATAAGAAGTATTCAAGGTGGCTTACGAGTTCAGTCATAAAATGCCAACTTCAGACATCATCAATAGATGCAGGCAACTGAAGGCAGCCACAAAACACAGATCTAACACTGCAGAAAGAAAACCAAGGAAATGGTCTAATAAACATAGTGGCAAGAAAAAAAATAAGCATTGCATGGCTCTTTCTGCATCAAAAGAGACATCCAGAGAAGGTGAAAACAGCCAGAGGAGCTCCGTGATGTGGGCATACACAGCCAGATGTGCAGCTAGATTAGTTGTGTATCGGAAGCTTGCTTGTTGGGTACCCAACTCCCCCTTTGCTGGAATGGGTGGGATGACTGTTTGCAGTTTACCCTTCTGACGCACTTAGAGTTCTTGGCACGAAAGTGCTATTTGCATACCCCTACTGTGCAGGCCTGCTTATGACACTGGAACCCTGATATTTGCATAGGAATGAGGAACGTCCAGGTTCCTCTCCAGTAAGTTTACACAGAGAGCAGATTTCCTTCTGCTTTGTGAGTGGGTTGCACAATCTGGAATGACTTCAGTGCTTCACTACAACTCAGCAGGGGGAAAGACATACTGCCCCCCCACCCCTGCTGGACTGAAGACCTTCTGTTTGGAGGGAAGGGCGAGTGCTCCGGCATCTGACTCTACCTCTTTACATCAAAAGAACTCTGACCAGCCAGAGGTCTATGCTTCACCTTCTCCTGGCTAGTTGGGAGGAATAGTTCCCTCCTGGGATGCGGGATGATTTTGCAGGGAGGGGGAGTCGACAGCCCTCCTTCTTCCTGTGCCAAAGGCTTCCCTGCATTTACTGAGTAGGTCCAGAACCAGCAAGAAAGCAGCAAGTCCTTGTGCACTGTCTGAAAATGCTCCTTCCCTTAACAGAAGCAATGATTCCAGCAACAGGGCACTGGAGCTGCTGCTTCTGGGTAACTGTCTCTTAAAGAACTCAACAAGTCATCGTGTAGCAATAGTTAGAATATTGGACCCAGAAGCCTTGAGTTCAAATTTCCACTCAGCTCACTGTATGAACTTGGAGCCATCATTCTGTCTCAGCCTAGCATCTCACAGCAGGGTTGTACTGAGGATATTAATTTATTTAGTGTGCTTTAATCCTTCCCTTCCTCCAAGAAGCTCAGGGCACTGTACATCTTTCTCCTTTGATCTTCACAGCAACCCTGTGAGATAGGTTAGGTTGAAAAGAGGGACCGGCCCCAGGTCACACAAAGAACTTAGAGTGGGGATTTGAACCTGGATCTACCAGATCGTAGACCAACCTTCTGGTACCATGCTGGTGCCTGTGTGAATAAAATGACAGAAGAGGAGAACCCTATAAATCAAGAGAAGGACATTTGAAAACTATAATAAAATAAATATAATAAATAAATATTACCTTTTCCAATTCATTATTGCAGTGTTAGCTTAAGGGCCCACAGATGGTAGGGACATTTTTTCCATAATAATATTCAAAAAACAAAAAGGCCTATAATTTCACAGAGAAAGGCAAAGATAGAGGGGGAGAGAGAGAGAAAGATAGAGAGAGACCTTTGATTTTGGATGTATAGGAAGATGTGGAAGAATGTCCCATGACAATCATGTTATCACAATATTTGGGTCAGAAGAACTGGCATCAAGATGCGAAAAATGAATAGATCTTCCCTGCTTATTCTATTTTTTTGAATACTTGGGCTTGATAATGTGGAGCAAAGTTGCTGTCTCGCTAGCAAAGAGATCAAGCAAGGAAGTTATATATTGCTAAAGTGCAGTTGAATTACAGATCAATATGTCTATTATGGTCCATTACATTCTAGGGTATAATAAAAATAATTTAAAATAAGGGGAGCAATAGAGTTAATATTGGAAGGATGTGGTGGTGACTATGAAGGGCTGTAAAGTAATTTTAGTCTAGATTTCATTGATTATTTTTTACAGTACCGCCCAGTTAAAGTTAAGTACATTGGGGAACTCTTTAAAAAGAGAGGTGAAGATATGTATGATTGCTTCAGGAGCTTTATTGAACACTATTTTACTGGTGCTCTCCAGCATATGGATAAAAACAGTACCACAAAATAACTGATATACAACTGTATGTGTAATCACATTGCTTTTTTGCAGTGTTTTATCAGCATAACACATGTGCATCTAAAATACACTGGGGCCACCATCAGGGAATGCAAGGAATTGAGAATGGCAGCAAAATGTGTAGAAAACATTGACAAATACCACCTAGAGCTATACTGGATTTCTAATATGTCATTTCCTGTTGAGAAACAACTCCAGGCAACGTAGGTCTTGAAAAATCAAGGGAGAAATTTGGGCAAGGAACATTTTGGAAACGTTTCTACATCTAGTATTTACACAATATAAAGTAACCTTGTGGCATTCACAGCATGTGGTTCTCCCACTTGCCTCGTCCCACCTCTTGTGCAAAAACTGGACAAAACGGGTGCAAGAGATTATTCTGCTGTAATAGCACACCACAGTGAAGCACACCACAGTGTCAATAACATTACTTGCCAGATAAAGCTAATTGCCGAAATGGATTTATTCTGTAGTTTGTTTGTGTCTCCCCCCCCAAAAGCAGTGAGAAATAATAGGGTAAATTAGGTACAATGATGCATTTTCATGATTACATTCCTCTGTCTTCAGACTTTTCAAATGTTATCAAACTGTACACTGTAATCCTTGGCTACTGTACCAAGAAAGCATTTGCTCTCGCCACCCAAGGAAATGTATTTCTACATATTACTTTCCCCCATGGATGTCCCTGGGTCAAGTCAAGTAACATGTTCTGGAGTTCTAACCTTCCCAGGTGCAAGTTGGCACCATTCAGATCGAGACTGTGGTTTGCAGGTAGAAGTGGCCTAGATCTTCCCCCTGATGCTCTTTTCCCCAACCTGAAAAGGCTCTAGGGAGCTATTGTTTGCCCCATTTGGGAAACATAATGTGCGGCCCGTGGGTATATGTGGAGCCCCCAACAGTGGTTCCCCTGGGCCATTTTAGATGCAGAGGAAGAAACTTTAAGAAGAAGAAGAGATTGGATTTATACCCTGCCCTTCACTACCCAAAGGAGTCTCAGAGCGGCTTACAATCTCCTTTCCCTTCCCCTCCCCACAACAGACACCCTGTGAGGTAGGCGGGGCTGAGAGAGCTCTGACAGGAACTGCTTTTTCAAGAACAGCTGAGCCAGAACTATGGCTCACCCAAGGTTATCCAGCAGGTGCAAGTGGAGGACTGGGGAATCAAACCTGGTTCTCCCAGATTAGAGTCTGCACACTTAACCACTACACTAAACTGGCTCTGTGCATCATGGTTCTTGCCTGATACCTTCTGCCCATTTTTGCTGCTGGCATTTCCAAATAATTTCTTTTCTTTATGACAGCATTGTGCAATTGTTTGCAGTTGGTGAAAAAAAATCAGCATTAAAAACTGAAAATGTGAATGTGAAAATTCAGTACCAGGAAGCAGAATACTGCAAAAATAAAGAAGCACGAGAGCCCCAAGAGCAATTCATACAATGGAGGAGCAAAAAACTGGGGGTTTTGAGCTGAGTTGAAATGGTGAGGTTATGATATTTGGGAGCATCCCTAGTCAACAAGTGAAAGGTAAATGGGGGCTTTGTGTTGTGAGCTGAGACATGGAGTAGTCCAGAGGAACAAAAGGAGTAGGAAATGGGCTAGAGGGGAGTAGGGAGAGAAGAGACAGAAAACTGGGCAAGAAGATTGGCAAGGGAGAACTGTATATAGCTGGGAGCTGCAGAGGTGAGAAATTGTACATTAATGTGAAATAAGCAACCTCAGTTTGGCTGCAGTTCTCTCCTCCCAGGTATAATAGTGCAGGTGTACAAAGAAATAAAATGATCAAATGCCCAGCTGCACAGGTGTTCCCACTCCAAGCCCATGGCATTTTGCTAGGCTGCTATACTCTACAGATTAAAAACACCTTTGCCCTTACTTCCAGCATTGCACACAGCAAGAAGTTCTCGGATAAAAACTGCTTAAAGCATCTCATCTTTCCACCACGTTGCCTCTAGAGGGAGTCCTTAAACTTCCACTCAAGTGTTTGGCACTGAAGGGGCTGTGTCCCACATATGGCTATGTAGATCCTCAGGTCAGTAGAATTTACTTCCAAGTAAACATGAGCAAGGGCACTGTGTTTTGCCCTGTCAAACACTGCCAGTCTAATTAGCTCCATCCTAAAAATAACCCCATGCCCCCATAGTAGCTATGCAAATCTGCAGGAGCTGGTGCTTGATGCCAAAGAATTGGTAATAGTGGCAATTAGCTGCATGCCGAGAAAGACTGTGTGTGGGAGGCAGGATCTAAACTGTCAAACAACTGGAAATTGCACTGATCAGCTCTTTGATGGGTTGGGGTGAAATCTTTTTCTCTGAAGCTGGCTAACATTTCAGAATACTAAACTGAGTCTTTGAAACACAAACATCTCCCCAATTTTGCTTTTGCAGCTCAGCACTGAGGGATATTTTTTTAATTCTATAAACATATAGATTAATATGCTTTCAGATTATTGCATTTACTATTATCCACTTGTTAAATTAATACTCTAACACTGTCTTCTTCTTCATCAGTCCTAAACCCTATAGCATCCAACACAGTGTTGTTGTTTTTAGCCAGAGCTAGAAGAATAGAAATCCAAAATTTTGCAAGCAAATTTGTTTGGGAGAAATTTTCTTAAGAGTCCTGCCCCCTCCTTCCAGTTCATTGCAGCTCTGCTTTGGATGACAGCTGAACACCCCACTGGGTAAAATCTAAAGCAAGCTGCAGGACATACCTAAATCCCAAATCAATTTAGGTGAAAGGTGACGATTATTGAGAAGTAAGTTCCTCCAAAAACTATCTGATTGACTCCCAAGCAGGGCTATTTTTGGGCAGGAACGCACAGGAATGGAGTTCCGGCTGGCTCCCAAGTTGGCCATGCCCAGTAGGAACTCATTAGCATAACAGACCACACCCAACATCAGAAACTTATTAGAACAGGCTACATTAGGGGTGTGTGGCCTAACATGCAAAGAAATTCCTGCTACATAAAAACCCCTGGGTTTTGACAACAAACAAGGTAAACAGAATAAGAAGCAAAAGGTGGGTGTGGCTGGATGACCAAACTTCTGGGAACATGGGGTGTGTGGCCTAATATGCTAATGAGTTTCTGTTGTTGGGTGTGGCCTAATATGCTAATGAGTTTCTGTTGTTGGGTGTGGCCTATTATGCTAATGAGTTCCTGCTGGACTTTTTCTATAAAAAGAGCCCTGCTCCCAAGTATGGAGACAGATCAAGATGGGTAGCCATGTTAGTCTGCCTGTAGCAGCAGAAAAGAGCAAGAGTCCAGTAGTACCATAAAGACTAACAACATTTGGGTCAGGGTGTGAGCTTTCGTGAGTCACTGCTCACTTCTCCAGATAGCAGAAGTGAGCCGCAACTCACGAAAGCTCCTACCCTGCCTCAAATTTTGTTAGTCTTTAAGGAGCTACTTGACTCTTGCTCTTTTCTGCTCCCAAGTATGGGTTTAGGATTGGGGACTTCACACTGCTTATACAGCTTATGGAATTTAACTCTCCTTACAATCTATTGTTTGTAATGATTTTTGTAAAAATTACATTCTGATGTAATGCCAAGCTCTTAAACATGAAAGGATCCTAGTTCAACAGTCTTCTTTCTTTCTGTATGTGTGATGAAGCTTAAATGAAGGGAAACAAAACGTTTCAGCTGGAGTTATCGACTGCTGGAACACACAAGAGCTAGGGATAAAATGACAAATCGGGGACACATTTCCCCCCACAGAGACTGAGCCCTTGAACACTTGGATAAAACCTCACAGTGATGCTGCCAGCCAATACCCAGCCTACAGCCACTTATGTGAGCTCCCATTACGCATGCGGGGAGGAGACGGAGTGCTGCATCCGAGGATGGGTGCCAAAAATAATGCTGCAGAGAGAATCCGACATGCAGCTACTGGAACAAAAGAGAACACAGCGCAGCCGCCAAGCCAAGCTGTCTGCAGACCAGGCAGACAGATCCCAGAGAAGCATCCCATAATAAAACTAAGAGCCTCTAACGTCCCAGCGTAGAGTTGTTTTTGTGTGCTTGCTTAAGTAAAGGAGCTCATGGTTTTTCAGATGCCAAGCCATGTAAACTAGAAAGTGATGCAAACTACCTTTCTAACAATGCGGTCCTAAGCAGAGTTCACACCTTTCTAAGTTCAGTGATGTCAAGGGATTTAGAAGAGTGGAACTCTGCTTAGGATTGCCCTGAAATTTATGTACTTCAGGCCTCAAGTCCAAACTCAATACAGCCCTTGATTAGGGGGCCTGAACTGGAACTGGCTAAAAAGATATTGGGGACTCAGTGTTCCCTCTAAGCTGAGTTAGTGTGAGCTAGCTCACAGTTTTTTAGCCTCTGGCTCACACATTTTTGTCTTCACTCAGGAAAGATGGCTCCAGCGCCAATTAATTTATGCAGCAGCCAAATTGCTCACTCACAATTTTAATGCCAGTAGCTCACAAAGTAGAACTTTTTCTCGCTAGACTCCACAACTTAGGTGGAGCATTGCCTGGGGTTGTGGTAGTTGGTTGCCTGAAGAGATTAACTAGGTTGCAATGGCAGCATTGTGAAATAGGCAACTTCAGTATTAGTTATTAGGTATTGCTAGGTAAAGGACTGAAAACAAGGGTGATCCTTAGATCTGAAGATGGCGCTGCATGGGCTGTCTTCCTTCCTGTCCTTCTCATTTCACACACGTCAACTTCCAGCCCTGTAAAATCTTCCTCAATCGGTGGACCTGGATGCCTGTGGGAGAGGATGGCTCGCTTTGTTTGCAAAACCACGTGGAGGTCAAAGGGCTGAACCACGTCTTTCCTGTCCCAGAACAGTTCTGATCCAAATTAGGCCCTTGTGCAACTGCCATTCTGCTTAAAAAGACTGACAGATCTGTGATCTTGGGGAAAGGCAGGGTATAACTATCAAAATAAGCCAGCCAAATCTCCTTCCCACCCAGGGTGACCTTCCGTTTCATGATGAAACAGCAGCTTGTATAGAAAAAAAAACATAATCAGATTGTCCCACCATTGCACAGATGCTCACATGCCAAAAATGTGCTGTGCACAAGCAATTCTGCACATGGGAGCTGCGGAAGGTCAACCGGTACACAGAGGAGAAAAATAGCTCTCTGCATTTAAATGCAGAACTGACAACTTGTGCACTGTGATAGTAGGGTTGCCAGCTCCCAGGTCCAAGCAGGGTTTCCCCCACCCCCAAACAGCCACATCCCTGTGACATCCCCAACATGATGACATCACCTAGAAGTGACATCATCATGTTGGTGATGGTGTGGGGGACACTCAGGTTTGAGGGCAAAACTCTATGATAAATTTGCCCTCCAACCATAGAGTTTTGCCCTCAAACTAGAGCATCGCCACGTGGCATCACTGACATGATGATGTCACTTCCAGGTGACGTCATCACATTATGGATGTTGCATAACGTCCCCTACCCCTCCAGGAACACCTCCCAAATCCCCCCACCAATGACAAGGTAGGACCAGGCAACCCTAACTGATGGTTGGCTTGAGATGTTGCCTTGCACTTGGCCTGGCAAAGGAGGAGGAATTCAATCTACTCACTGGATGCATTGGATGATGATGGTGATGATTATTATTATTATTATTGCTGTTGTTGTTCTTGTTATTTCCTTCATGTAGGCCCTGCCTTTCTCCCCAGCTGGGTCCCAAAGAGGCAGAGGCAGGCAATGGCAAACCACCTCTGAAATCTCTTGGCTTGAAAACCTGGTGGGTTCATTATAAATCGGCTGCGACTTGATGACAAAAAAGAAAGAAACAAAAGCTTTCATGAGTCAGTGATCACTTCAATGCACTGGTGAAGTGATCCCTGACTCCCCAAAACTCATGCTGGAATAACCATTGTTAGATGCTACTGGAATTCTGTGTTATTTGGCTGCTACAGACTAACATGGCTACCCATCTGGAACAAACAATTAAAAATGTATACAATAGGCAATATTTTAAATGAAATCCAATGCTTTCCTGTCTTGCACAACATGCAATGCTCCCTCTAATCTGTGGAGTCCTGTGAGCAAAAATTCTACTTCGTGAGCTACTGGCATTAAAGTTGTGAGCAAGCAATTTGGCTACCGTTTAAATTGGTTTGCTCTGGAGCCATCCTTCCTGAGCTAAGACAAAAGTGTGTGAGCTGGAGGCTAAAAACCTGTGAGCTAGCTCAAACTAACTCACCTCAGAGGGAACACTGATTGCATGCACTATTCACAAACAACAACTGGAAGTTTAAGAAGGGAAACTAAATCCTATGGACATAAAGTGAATTGGTGCACATATGCACAAATGGTATGTGTGTGCATGTTGCAACTGTATGCTGTGAGGTCCCCCCCCCCCAAAGCTTTACACTAGGGACTGTTGTTGCAGCCTTCCCTTTCTTTTCATTACACAGACTCATTTATTTTATTCCTTCATTTCCCCTTTGAGGGGCATTTATATTTTCCTTTACAGTTTAGTCATGTGAAACCTGATGTGTGATTCATGCTTCATTTGTTCAAGGAAACCTCCTTTAAAAATGCTGTGCTTATTTTCAATTAGGTGGTATCTAATTTTCTCATGGAAAAAATAATAAGGTTGGCAACCAGCAATAAACCTGTCTGGGATATTTTATCTTGCCATTTAATTGCCAATCAGCTATGGAGCAGAACAATGGCATTTATGGGTTGAGTTTCAATAAGTGCAAGTGTGCAGATCACCACAAGAGACTGAGCTAAGCATCTGCAGTTTAGGAAACACAAGAAAGAAGGAATGCCTTAAAAAATCAGAAAATGGCATAACATGGTAATTACTGCAGCTACTGTTACTATTATTATGAGAGCTTCGGAGTATATGATATATTATTAGTCCCAGTTTTTGGTTTGTAGAACAAAGCTAAGGGGCGTGCGTCTAGCAGAGACTAAGGCTTTGTTCTCAATGAGGCAGGAAACCCACTTGTGCCTAGACTGTGGGTTGGATCCAAACTAAATTTTGCACTAACCCTTTCGCCTCTTCCTGACTTGCCTCTTATCCTGTTCCTGTCCCCCAGGAGGAGCTTTTCATCGGAGATCGAAGGGATGCAGTGGGATGAGGGAGCCAGGAACATTCTGTTCACTAATAAAAGTGAGCAGAAACCCTGTGTCACTTGTGAAGGCTTGCAAGATGAAAGGCACTTCTACCAAAACGTTTTTCAAGACATTGAAAACAAGTGTATGAGGGAAAATGGCTAGGCTCCCTGACAGGCTAGCTTTGGTAGTGCCTTCCATTTGGCTTGTGCAGACAATGGCAGCTACAACATGAACTTTTTGGGTGGTGCCACTGGTTTGCCAGTCACCATGGGAACTCAACTCCCCACATCTGGGTGCATTTGCACCAAGCTTTGTGTGCCACCTACTTACTTTCTGGACAAGCTGCTGACCCAATCCCCTCTGAATCACACCACTCTCCTGAAGACGGCCAACAGAGAAAGCCCATGCTACCTGGATGGATCCAATCAGCTGATGGAGGGGCCCAGTAAGTGCTAGGCTGGTGGCATAAAGCTAGTGCCTTCATGCTGAGTCCTTTAGTATACACAACCTGTGTGTAGTATGAAGGCTATGTGAACTATGCAGAGCCTTGCTCTTGGCTTCTAACCTGGACTGCCTTGTGAATTCTGATCTCAACTAAGCTTCCACATAGCCATATTGTTGTTGTTGTTCAGTCGCACAGTTGAGTCCGACTCTTCGCGACCCCATGGACCACCTGTCTTCCGTCGTCCTCCAGAGTTTGCTTAATTTTATGTTCATTGTGTCGATAACACTGTCTAACCATCTCATCCTTTGCTGTCCCCTTCTTCTTTGACTTTCAATCTTTCCCAGCATCAGGGCCTTCTCCAGTGAATGCTCCCTTCTCATTTGGTGGCCAAAGTATTTGAGCTTCAGCTTCAGTATCTGGCCTTCCAAGGAACAGTTAGGGCTGATTTCTTCTAGGATTAAATGATTTGATCTCCTGGCAGTCCAAGGGACACTCAAGAGTCTTCCTTATAGTCCAACTCCCACAGCCATGCATTACTACTGGGAATACCATTGCTTTGACCATACAGACTTTCATTGACAGGGTGATGTCTCTACTTTTTATTATGCTGTCTAGGTTTGCCATAGCTTCCCTCCCAAAGAGCAGGCATCTTTTAATTTCATGGCTTCAATCACCATCTGCAGTATCTTGGATCCCAGGAACATGAAGTCTGTCACTGCTTCCACGACTTCCCCTTCTATTTGTCAAGGAGTGATGGGGTTGGATGCCATGATCTTAGGTTTTTTTTATGTTGAGTTTCAAGCCGACTTTTGCACTCTCCTCTTTCATTCTTAGCAAGAGGCTCTTGAGGTCCTCTTCACTTTCTGCCATTAGAGTGGTATCATCTGCATATCTGAGGTTGTTGATCTTTTCCCCACCAATCTTAATTCCAATTTGTGATTCATCAAAGCCGGCTTTTCGTTTTATGTATTCTGCATATAAATTAAATAAGCAAGGTGACAATATACATCCTTGTCGTACTCCTTTTCTGATGCTAAACTAATCAGTTGTTCCATATACGGTTCTAATTGTCGCTTCTTGACCCTTATACAGGTTTCTCAAGAGACATGTGAAGTGCTCTGGTACTCCCTTCTCTTTAAGGACTTGCCATAGTTTGCTGTGATCCACACAATCAAAGGCTTTAGCATAGTCAATGATATAAGGGTATAGCTGTATATCCTTCTGTATAGCCTGAGACTTTCTCCTGACCATAATGTTATTCTTCCTGTGTCCTATGAACTTGTTACTGACTCCTGGCTTGAATTCTGTTCTGCCTGACCTGCCACACAGAGGCAACATTCACAGCTTGGTGGATTTTGCACATTGCAACATTCACAATGTCTCCTGCACTGAATATATTATTCCCTCCCCCGACACACACACCATTCAGGCTGACATCATGAGTGATGGAGAGTAAGCAACACTGCACTTAAGCTACGGGCAGGACACCAAAGCCCCAAAGCTTTCATCTTCATTAACCATGATTAGATGTGGCATGTCTTTTATCAACCTCCCTTCCCCAATATTCACTTTATTAAGAAGTCCATCATGCCAAGCCTCATAATGGAATTGGCAAGGAAGGAGAGTTAATTTATTGTGGCTGGACGGGCAGGTAAGAGGAGGGGATAGGAAACATCTCCACAAGAGGACCTATAGGAGAGGACCCATAACTTCTGGGGTTACATTAAACACAGAACATCACCTTACAAATGAGAGCAGCAAATGAAACATCAATGAATTCCAAACAAACAGTAGGACCTTATTTGTGCTAGGGTGCTGCCTTACCTTGTACATATTAACATTAAAAAACCCTGCAGAATTGAATGGATCTACAAGGTAAGTGTGTCTAGAACTGCAAAGATACAACCAGCCAGTGTGATGTAGTGGTCAGAGTGTGGGACTAAGATCTGTGAGCCCCGAATTTGAATCTCCACTCTGCTACAGAAGCTCACTGGGTGACCTAGGGCCAGTCATACACTCTCAGCCTCACAGGGTTATTGTGGTGAGGATCAAATGGAGGAGGGGAGCAGGGTTGCCAGATCCAGGCAGGGAAACTCCTGGAGTTTGGAGATGGAGCCTCAGGAGGACAGGGACCTTATTGGGGTACAATGCCATAGAGTCCACCCTCTAAAGCATCCATTTTCTCCCAGAGAACTGATCTCTTTAGTCTGGAGATGAGCTGTAATTCTGCAGGATCCTCAGATCCCAACTGGAGGCTGGCATCCCTAACTGGGGGTCTCCATTGGCATCTCCAATGGGGAGATAAGATTGGTATACATACTTCCCAAATGGCTTGACTTCACAAGAGGGGAGTGAAACCCGGGATGAATGTCCGGGGATCTGTTAGCACCAGAATTTGACTACTGTCCGTTTACTCTGTCTCCGACTCATCTTACAATGGGGTGAGTATGACTGGGGAACATCTGCCAGATGTGGCTGTGTGAACCAGCTGGTTTAATCTATTAGGGAAAAGCAACTACATGGGGCCAAACTACCTGTCTGACTGCAGCCTCTGCTTTGTTTTTCCTTCTTAATTGGAGTGCTGTGCCAAACTGAGTCCCAGGTATACATCAGTCTGCTTGCCTCTTATTAATTTTCCTGCTGACACAATCCGATGCTACAAATGTAGAGGACACTTTGCAAGTTCTAGGCCCAACATGTGTACTGATTTGGATAACAGCACACAAACAAGCATCTGGCCCCTGTACTATCCCTTGGCCATCTCTGCTATAAATAAAGATACTTGAAAGGAGAGGGAGATATAACTGACTGCTCATGATGACCAAGAGAGCTTGCCAGGAGGCTGTCTGCAGAACAAGGGGATTTCAAAACACTTCTCTCCTTGACCTCGGCCAGGAGAAATTAAATCCAGCCTCGGGAATAGAGTTAAGCATCTCTTCTTAGATCCTGCATTATTGGCCAAAAGGCTGACTCTACAAAATCCTTTGTCAAACATCCCCAAAGGGAGTTCTGGGTTTCACTGAGCCGTCTCACTGCCAACACAGGCTATTTAAGGAATACTGAAAGCAGGAACCACTAGTAGAACACAGAGGTTTATTTATTACATATCCTACCCTTCATCCACAGGAATTCAGGGCAGGGCAAACAGCCTTCTCTGCATTTTAGTCTCACAACAGCCCTGTGAGGTAGGCTGACAGGAAGCCTAATATACTTGGTCAGAAAAACAATCATATCCCCATGAGCCATTATCAAAATATTCCTGCAGTATTTTGGCAGTTTGACAGACAAACTGTCAACATGTCTGCTGAACAGAACTTTGATATACTGAAATAATTCACAGGCAGCTGGGTTGTAATGTGTTAAAATGCTCCGACATACTCAAAGTGCTCTGTAAGTGCACTTCCTCACCAGTGTCCACCTCGTGAGCTCAGTGGAGACTGAAGTTCTGTATGGACACTAGGAACGCTTCTGAAATTCTCCTCACACAGATTTCTTCCCAAATTTTGGAGTTTTGAATTACTGGGGTCTGTTTTCAAAGTGGAATCTATGCATTTGATTTTAAATACCGATTTTCTTAGCGCTGGAACGTGTAACCTCTACTATTACATGTTTTTGTTATGAATACTCTCAGGGACTTACTTCAAAGAGCCAATTACATAGAGAATAGTATATTTATATGCTCACACATAAAAGTATGAATTAGGGTACTAGATGTGTGGTTGACAATCACTGGTTGGGGTCTGGAGTTCTGTCAGAATTACAACTGATCTCAAGACTATGGAGATCAGTCCCTCCAGAGAAAATGGCTGTCTTGGAGACTGGACTCTATTGCATCGTATCCTGCTGAGGCCTCTCCCCTCCCCAAAGCTTGCCCTCCCAAGAATCCAGCTCCAAATCTCCATGAATTTTCTAACCCAGAATCGGTAACCTTATGTAACTCAGATTCCACATTCTTATGCTCGCGACAATCTGTTGGTAAGATTGTCTCTTTAATGGAGGGGAAATGGGATCCTCTGCCGTTCAGGCCAACATGCAATCCTGTTGCAAAATGAAACACACAACAAAGAACACAACCACAATATAACCCATACAAAATTAACCACTGAAAATCCCTCTTGTCTCCACGCAGACCTGTTATCAAGTTGTACAAAGCCTCCAAGAGATCCTGAGGCAGCTGCCTCAGAAGCTGACATCTCTGGACCTCATCAAACTCTGTTCCCCTTCCAATCAAGAAGTCTAAAAGGGCAAGGCACACACATAGGCAGTTTCTACTCCCTTTACTCCATTTGTGACTCCTCCCCACGCATTATAAATGTGCACACAAATGCTGTTGAAAGATTGTAAAAGGGGAATCATAATGAGACAACATCAAGATTCTTTTTGCATAGCGTTTCACTAATGCACAGGAGCCCATCAGTAAAACACTCCACAAAAAGAATCTTGAAAGGAACCAAGCATGCAGATCTGAGCTTGCTGGAGCAAGGCTGAACTTAAAGAACAAAGCAAACCCTGAAACAGATATATAGAGATGGGAGCTATACCTCTTTTGGGGAGCCATTTTATTGCCTGAAAATCAGAAATGTTATTTTCCCAATTTAAAAAAATATATATCTTTTTTCAAATGATAGCTGTTCTGCCACAAATCTAAAAATCTTATTTTAAACAATTCTTTAGGGGGACAAAGTATTGACCTAGATGTGCGTGCAGGGGTCTGTCCAGTCACACTGGCCCCATTACAGTTCCGAAGGGTGTAAAAGGCAGAGATGTTCCACCAGGTATTAGGCTGAGGACAGTGATGATTACATCTCGGCACTCCCACCTCCCTGCCCTTCCCCATGAGGCAGCAGCACTATTAGGATTTCAGCACCATCTCTAGTTAAACTGCTGTGTTTTATTGGTTTCAATCTGTTTCAATTGATGTTTTCTATGATTGTCTTGTGCACCACCCTGAGCCCAGTTCTTCGGGAGAGGGCGGTTGAAAAATTCAATAAATAAATAAGTCATGATAAGGTCCTGAGGTCTGGCAGGGACCAAATAAGTTTAGTTCTACAGTGCTCAGACAAATCAAACTCAGATCAGAAGAAAGTTGCAGTGTTAACAAGAAGGTAATTCAGATGCTTGATCTGCAGCTCTACCCTGGCAACTTATTTCCTGAGGAAGGTATGGTAGTGATATATCACCCTGCTGGTCTTTTGGGTCCATCAGAAACAGCAATTGCTTTGGCAAGCTACGAGCACTGGCAGCTGACAGATGGGAATGTCAGTATGATGTCGTCTCCAGCAGTTGCGTCTAGGGTTGCAGCAAAGCCTCTGGCTTTATTTTCATTCTAGGTTGCTGGAAGATGAGATAAAATGTTTTGGCTGGTTCCTGGGCTTATCTGTCATCTCACATTATGCATAGATGTAACAACATTTTCAGAAATGCAGGAGGCATACTGCAGTGACGTCACTGATGGTGTAGGCAATTTGGTGGCTGCCTTTGTAACATTTCTACATCATTTATATGTAAATTACATCAAGCCAGGTGTAAATTTTAGCAGCAATAAAACCACTTCATTTCATTAGTATGGTGGGGGGGGGGAGTTTCATCTTAAGTGGGGATAACCATGACAGAATGTAGGATTCTTGACAATATGGCCATGAAATTTGCTAACATCTTAGCATCTTAGTACATCCATCCAGACTTGAAGTCCTAGACCAGAGATTTTTAACTGAACCCATATGACCCTCCAGGGAGTGATCTACAAACCTCAGAGGGCATTCAGAACTTTGGTAGACAAATTGGAGACATTCAAGATTTTAGACAGCCCCTTTTCCTTACCTGCAATGACTGACAGCATGCAGAGGAGAGTTCTTTAGACTGCTCATGCTCACCTTGCCATGAAAATAAATCCCCAGATCCTACTTATCCCCATCAGGCTCTTTTAAAAGTTGCACACACCAAATAGGAATCAAACCAACTAATAAGATACTGGTGGATGGCCATCAGACAAAAGAGACTCATGGGATGTATGCTGGAGATCTGTGTATTGTATACATATATCATAAATATATCTTTTTTTAAAATTGCCTTGTCCAGAGTGCCTTGTCTGGAGTCCTAATTTCTTATATGCAGCTTGGGGGATATTTGATGATAATAATGTGTGCTTAGGAAGTGGCAGTAGTATAAAGGATAAGAATCACTGTTCTAGATAAGGTGGGAAAGATCATTTACATACATAGATAATAGAAAAGGGCAAGAGTCCAGTAGCACCTTAAAGACTAACAAAATATGTGGCAGGGTATGAACTTTCATGAGTCACTGCTCACTTCTTCAGGTAGCCTGCCACATATTTTGTTAGTCTTTAAGGTGCTATGGGACTCTTGCTCTTTTCTGCAGCTGCAAACAGACTAACATGGCTACCCGTCTTGAACTATACACAGATAAATGAGAGCAGGCTGTGTGAATGGGACAATCCAGCAGAAGGTAAATTGGATGTTTAGAAACCCATGGAGAACAGTAGAGTGAGACTGGTCCCAATTCAAGTGCTGATTTCTGTAACATTTTCCATTGCCTACTGCAGACTGGGATTGCACATTGAGAATGTATGCGTCAAGCACCATGCACATGAGCATGCATTCCTAACACCACCACTTATTGGGAGAAGGAAGGATCACATCCATTGGGTGAACTGTGCATATATTTTTCCTGATGATTCTTTGGCTCACGTATAAGTGACCTGTGAAAGTCTCCACAGCATGCAGAACATTGCTATGGAAACCAATGTGTGAACAAGGCTATGATTATGATTAATATTTGCTAAATTATGTAATAAAAGTTGAACAGTGCCATCCTAAACAGAAAAGCTAAATTCAAGTTCAATAACATCTTAGAGACCAATAAGATTTCAGGGTATAAGCTTTCAAGAGTCAAAGCTCCCTCCCTCCATCAGATATGAGTAGCTATGGAGATCTCCGAGTCTTTATATCCCAGTCTGAAGGTGGAAGGGGTGTTGTAAAGAAGGAACTCAGAATGCAAAGGTACAATTCTAATTTATTGACCATCAATTAATAGAGTAGTCACACATAAGAGTCAAAAGTTTAGAGACACTAAGACACTCACCTGGATAGGGAGGATCAGAGAATCAAGATTTTAGAAGTCCAAAACAGAGTCAACAATTTACAGTTCAGGGGAGTTGATGAAGATTTTGGCAAATCAAATCTAGAAACCTGTTTCCACAAAGTGTTACAAGGCTATGTAAAAATTCAAGGAGACTTCCCAGACATTGACCAGATATACAGCGTTGACTCAAGATTTGCATTAAGGAACAGACTACCTTGTGATATCTTAATTAAATTTGTGTATAAAAAGACAAGTGATACTATATTGAAAAAACAGAGAGAGAAACCCCTCAAAATTGCTGGAAAGAGATTTTTCAAGACTTACCCATAACATTCTTGAGGAAAAGAAAAGACTGATTTTCTACAACAAATTCTGCAAGAAAAAGATATAAGATACGTTGGAGAATCCCATGTGCCTCAGAAGTTTCGCTACCTAAGGGCAGAAGACTAATTCCAAAAGTTGAACAAGCTAAAAAAATGGCAGAAGAATGAACAGGGGACACTCAGGAAGATCCTGAAAGTTCTGAGGACTCTGGAAAATCTAAATCGTTCATAACTGGGTATGCTTTCATTTGATTTTAAAAAGAAAAAATACATTGATATACTGAGAAATTATTGTAATTGAGTTGAGAAGATATCTTACTCTTGTTCAATGTATTAAATATTAGAACTGTGTCTTCAACATAGGTAAAATGTAAAAACTGCTGATGATTAATGACTTTCTGATTTTTTGATACCCCCTTTTCTTTTTTGTACCATTTCAACGATATAATAACATAAAATATATATTTAAGAAAAGTTTAGAGATGCTGTATTTTTTTCCATTTTTTCTCCCACTCACCAGAAGATTGAGCTAGTGCTTGAACATCCAGTTAGGGATAGACATGAACTGGCTGACAATCGAAAGTTTGTCACAAATTTTGGCTGGTTTGTGGTTCACAAAGTGATGTTCATGAACTGAAGAACTGCCACAAACTTCCACAAATTTTGATGCAGTTCATGGCTCTTCACAAAAAATAGCTGGGAGTCATTTAAACCACTGTTTTCTTTTCCTCGTGAAAAGCTACAGGGAGCAGAAAGCAGGGGTTTAATGCTCATGAATCAATATGAACTGGTTCAGTTTGTGAACTGGCATATCAGTTTATGGTCTGGTTCATAGTTCATCCATGAATGTGGTCCAAAAATGTGGTTCGTGGCCATCCCTACATCCAATATATATTCCAGGTTTTACTGTAGAAGAAGAAGAGTAGGTTTTTATACCCTGCTTTTCTCTACCCTAAGGGCTCTCAAAGAGGTGTACGATCTCCTTCCCTCCCTCTCCCCTCAACAGGCACCTTGTGAGGTAGGTGGGGCTGAGAGAGTTTTGAGAGAAATGTGACTGGACCAAGGTCACCCAGCAGGCTTCATGTGTAGGAGTGGGGTATCAAACTCAGTTCTTCAGATCAGAATCCGCCATGCTGACTCCATGATAGTTCAATGGTCAAGGGATCGGGTTGCCAAACTCCAGGAGGGCCCCTGCTGTTTCCTGAAACTGCAACTGATCTCCAGACAATATGGATCAGTTCTCATGGAGAAAATGGCTATTCTAGTGGGTGGACTTTATAGCATTTACCCCACTGAGCTCTCTCCCATCCCCAAACTCTGCCTACCCCAGGCTCTACCTCCAAATCTCCAAGAATTTTCCAATCCAGACATGGCAAGCCTATCAAGACATAATTGATATTGTGTTACACACTGGCCAGGGTTGATGCCTCCAGCCCCACACTCAGGGCTTTTTTTCTAGGGGAATATGCCAGAATGGAGTTCCAGAAGCTCTTTGACAAAATTCTTTTAATTTTTTTTTAAAGTTCATGCGTTTCCAGTATTCAGATTGAAAACTTCATTTCCCTCTTGAGAGTTCTGGCACCACTTTTTCAAAAAAAGAAAAGAAAAAAAGCCTTGCCCACACTTAACTCAGGGCACTGCAAGCCTCACTGAAAACATGGTGCACCAGGAAGTCCCAAGGCTGGGGAAGTTGTCCGTCAAGTCACACCAGGGCACGGCCTTAATGGAATCTGCTTGGGAGTCAATCAGTTCGAAGGAGCCCAGCTGGTTCTCAGTGGTGTGTTGAACAAGAGAAGCCAACCCACTCAAGTTCTTACCAGAAATGACTCTGGCACTGAGACCCAGGGGAGCTCTGACAAAGGGGCAGGGAGAGCAGGCAGCACCGACCTTAGAGGAGGTTGAGTGGGGCAGCCAGCTCTTCAAAAAAGTCCAGACAGAAGGGCCACTGAGCTCACCAATCCAAGGCAAGGACTCACTAGACTGTCACTCTCCAAAACTTGGTTGGGGAGGGAGGATTGTCTGAGCCCAGGGTTGGCCTTCCCTTGGGGAAGCATTTAAAAGGCATGCCCAGGAGCAGCCAGGAAGAGCCAGATCCATTCCCAGCCAGGTGGGAACAGGTAATGGGCAGGGCGTGGAAACTGGGTGAAGAGAAATCCCCTCCCCTTGCTCCATTCTGAGACTCTATCCTGGGACACTTGCCCAACTAAAGCAACCCTGCAGAGTGAGGCAGCCCTGGACTCAGACCCAAGCTGAACCTGACAACACAGAAACAAACATAATGCCAAACATCTGAGGGAAACTAAAGGCCTCGCCCTACAAATCCTAAAATTGTTTGGTCAGGAATCCTCCATAGAGACCTCAGAGAACTAACCCACAGTTCTGAAGTAAGGGAAAGAGATGTTTATTTCCCCATGCCCTGTTCTTTAGTGGTACCTGTTCCTCCCTTCCTCACATGTACTGACCTCACAAAAGAATGAAGAAGCTCCTCTCCAGTGACATGAATTTCCACACAGCCCAACACTTACCTATAAAAAAAAAGGCCAGGGAAAAGGGCTTAAGAAATGAACTAGGGCAATGCCTAGTCAACATCCAAAATGCAAATCTCCAGTTGGAAAAGCAGCAGCTAAGCTCCACTGTTTTATAACCCCCCCACACCAATCTACGGATGAAATGGGCATTTTATAATGAACAAAAATGAATAAAATCCATCCTTCGGTCCACTCTGACAACACCTTGTCTATAAACAACTTTTATGTTGTAAATCCTGCATGTATAATAGACATAAACATCCACATAAGGTCAGGCCGTGTCACTTGAAGGCACTTGCACTAAATCTTTGACAAGGCCAGCTGCAAAATGGCAGCTTTCCCATCACTGTAAGCCAGAAGAATTAGCTTCATTTATTGACCAGAAGCTCTCTGAAATAATAAACCATCTTAGCCCCTCACAGGTGTTTCAGCAAGGTCACCAGCTTTTATAACTGAGAGATGAGCCCTCTCAGCATTCTCCTCAGTGGGAGAAAGAAGTAACTGAACCACAAAGACCTAGGAATAAAAATTCAAGGAATGGTGGCTCATCTCTGGGTCTACCATATCTTTATTCAGCCCTTCCTTCAAGGAACACAAAAATGGACACATGGGGTTGGATCCAACCAACTTTTTTGTTGCTGAAAAAGATAGGG
This sequence comes from Gekko gecko, assembly GCA_029375565.1. Taxonomy (NCBI): domain Eukaryota; kingdom Metazoa; phylum Chordata; class Lepidosauria; order Squamata; family Gekkonidae; genus Gekko; species Gekko gecko. Next base: position 43,218,204 of record JAPDNY010000013.1, read on the forward strand.
GGCGGCCATTGGACCACCAAAAAAGGCTATGTGGCAATGCTCCCTTAGAGTGAACACTGATGCTGGGTATCATGGGACCTTGGGGGGGTCAGGTCTCCCACTCCTGGCCCCAGGCCTACTATTCTCTACCATCAATGGACAGGCCAGTGGGGGGTGGGAATGGGGGTCCCTTCAGCATTGTACCAGCTCACAATGTCATATCCAGTGCAAAACTAGAAGTGATGTCATTGTGTTGGCATGATGCTCTGAGATTCACTCAAGGGTGAATCCTAGAGTAGCGCCCCCACATGATGATGTCACTTCTGGTTTTGTGCTGGAAGTGATGTCCCACATTGTCATGACACCGAAAAAATTGTTCCTACCCACAAAACCCCCATCAGGGTGTCAGCTATGGCTGACCTGCATGGACAAAAGAAGGGGATTAGAGTAAAAAGGGGAACTGAAATTGAGTGGAAAAGCAGGCTTCCAGTCCACAGTTCTCCCCTCCCCTATTGCATCCTCACAATTAGGAATTTATTTTTTTCATTTCCTTTATTATTTTTAAATACTTTTTGGAAATGGTTTTCACCATTGGTTTTGTAAATTCATTTGTCTTATGTGCACATGTTTTATGGTTTTTATATGACATTTATACATGGTATTTTTATATGATATTTATACATACCAGGAATGGCATTTATATATGTGTGATGCATAAAGCTAATTCATTGACACACAGCAGTGAAAACTGTGCACATTTTATGTGGCAAATTCAGTGTGACTAATATTATTACCCATCATTTAGTAAAATTAATAATTAGCTATTTATAGCTAGCTCCTTCTTATCTTGTTCCTAAAGGTTTATTTTCAATTGCAAGCCCTGAAATTAATGTACAATTAGGTACTGATTAACGTGTTGATGGGTTTTTACTTGGTTTACATATTAGTATTATGTTAAAAATAATTTTGAAACAGAAACAGAATCCCAGAGGTTAACACTGGATGAATGATGAATCATACAGGCTGTGTTCAGATGGGCAGTTTCATCCGTTACCATTGCTGTTCCCTTACCAATATAAAGTGCACGATCAGACAGCAACATCTGTCTATCGTGCCACAGTTCTCTGAGGCTTGCCCCCCCCCGCATGTTTCTTTGATACCTGAGAAAGTCTGGTCCTGTTGATCTTAGCTGGTTCCAAAACAGATTTCCTGCTGTCTGATCACTCTCTTGCGCACCCAAGCCATCAGGCAGGTCTGATCGGTCTCTTGTTTGCCAGCTGCCATTTTGTTTTACTAGTTAGTGAGGAGCACATAACTGCATATACGAACCTCTGTCTTTTTCACTACCCCAGAAGCTGCTCAAAACTTTGCTTTCTTTTAAAAACTCTCAAAGAAAGACAGCTTTTTTCTGTCTTTTGGGGAGGGGGTAAATTGAAAAGATTAGAGGGAGGATGGCAGTAAATTCCATATCCCAGCAATCTCAGAAAGTGCTTGTATGCATGCTTAGAAGGCAATTTTTTTTAAAAAATGGCTGACAGCCCCATGAACTACATATCCCAGCAGGCTGATCAGCGCTTGTGGACACGCTCCAAGGACAAACTTTTTTAAAAAAATGGCTGCTGGGCTGACTCCCTGCCTGTTGCCATCTGATCACCTAAAAGCACTTTGAAGTGCACTAAAAGGAGTGAGTCTGATCAGAATTCTCTGTCACAAAATAATCTGGCTCAATTAGAGGTGGGGCAACAGTGGATTGAAGTGCCCATCTGAACACAGCCACAGATTACTTATTTGCCACTTTGATAGGCAACTATTGTCCATTTACACAATGCAATCTACATCAGCATGGAGTAGACTCAGTGGGATGAGAGACGTGGCCCCATGCTCATGGACAGACAGGAAGGGGAGAGGCTGCGAACAGCAACCCTGCTAGCAACTCAACACTAACAAAATTTGTAAAACATATCCCTGCCATTGCTTTCAAAGGCAGAACAGAAACAAAAATGTACCAGGAATACATACTATGTACACAGACATATCCTGGGAATCTGCAATATATGAAGATCAGAAATTCCTTGCTGATGTCTTACTGCAGTGATTTTTGCTACTGGTTCTGACTAGCTCTAATCTGGGAATGGTTTTTTATTTTTTAAAAGGCCACAGTGTTTTCTATATTGCCAGATCACCTTTTAAGGCTTCCACAATTTCCTGCTTAACACCCATAGGGGACCAAATCAAAATCTCCACTATTTTACTTCCTTATTGATTTGCTTTACTGACTAGCGATGCATGAAAAATAGGCGGTGTTCTTGTCACTGGCCCATCACATTGCAGCAATAATCGAGGCTGTTCTACTTTAAGCAATTTCCCCCTCTTTGTTTTTTCTCTCTCCTCTCTCTCAGTCTGCGCTCTGAGGATTCTCCTCCTCATCTCAAACTGTCAGCGAGCGCTTTGGAAAACGAAACCTCCAATTCGTCATATGCTTAATGGTTGCCAACTGTAACTAAATATAACACTCCAGGAGACAAAAGCATTCCCCTTATAATAAAAACAATTTAGGATAAAAGAGGTAGGAGACTGTCCTCTTTTCTAAGTTATGTAGCTCACTAGTTCCTTGAGGGTGCTTGACTGGAATAATAGGCTAGATAGTCCATAAAATAGCTAGGACTGCCAATTTACAGGTGGTGGCTGGAGATCTCCTGGGATTACACCTCATCTCTAGGTGATACTGATCCGTTCACCTGGAGAAGATGGCCACTTTGGAAGGTGGAATCTATTGCATTATACCCCACTGAAGTCCCTCCTATCTCCAAAGCCCACCCTCCTCAGGCTGTGCCCCCAACCCTGAGTTGGCAACCCTGGCCATTTCAAATCTTGTTTCTCTGATTTTCTTAAAAGACAGCTATAGAAAGGTTGGGTACGTGGCCAGCAGCTGTCAGAGGTTTTCACCCCACAGAACTATCGATACTGTTTGTAATATTCCCTTTTTGGTTGTCAGTCAGGATGAGTGAACTCAGATGCATTCTCTCAGAGATGGGTGGGCTTTCTTGACTGGTGACCTTCAAGAGCCACTGCAACTAGAGGGACCAGTTGTCTGACTGTGATGTTCTCAAGAGATGTGGATTTGAGCATTCGTTAAACAAAATGAATATTCAGATTCGATTCACAACCCAGAAACAGCTCAAGAAAAATATTAAAATCTGTTGCTGTCACCTTGATAGCCCAGGCAGGCCAAATTTCATCAAATCTCGGCAGCTAAACAGAGTTGACTCTGGCAAGTACTTGGATGGGAGACCTCTTTGGAATACCAGAGCTGGGAGGTGGGGGCAGGCTTTATTCAGCCACCTCTCTGAATATCCTCCAGGCCCCCAAGAGAGGTCAGTCACCGGAGGTTGCCATGACAAACACACGCATGCACATAAAAATACAAGATACAAAAGAAAAATATTAAAATCTGTCAATTCAGTCCTGTAATGACATTTCAGTAAAAACTTCTTTCCCCAGGGGATCCATCTGTTGCCCTTGTTTTCACCTTTTTTTCTTTACAAATCCAGCACAAGATCAAAGGGAATTTCCTTCTCATTAATTTCTTTTGGCCTGAGGGACTCCACTTCGGCTTAATATCCCGGTGCAGCCAACATTATTAGTCATCTTCAGTATTTAACAAAACATGCAAAAACCCCACATGAATGTTTTGCAAAGCATGTACAAGCAGAATTAATCAAGGACATGCTGTTAAATGTAATCATTAAGTAAAGAACATCTCAGGCAGCAGGTTTCACACTACAAGGCGGGGGCGGGTGGGTGGGCCAGCGCTGAGGGTCTCCCATCACAAACAGAGCTAGAAAGAGTTCCATCCTGGCAGCTGACTGTTACAGCTATAAGCACCAAAATGTTGTGCTGCTGACCGAAGCCACAGAATGGCCAGGGATACGCAGGAACTTCTGGTCACAGCACCTTCCCCTGCCTCCATCCCCATTAGGGATGACTGCTGCTTCTGCCTGGAATGCCCGAGTTTGATTTTGCTTCTCGGATGAATTGAACCTGAGACTCCTTATTTTCATGGCATCTCCTGTTTCCTCAGCTAATCTTTTCCATGTAAAATGCATACAGTTTTCAAAGTAACTGGTGTGTCGATAAATCAGCATTGTACATTGTTAGACTCTAGAACAGGGGTGTCGAACTCATTTGTTATGAGGGTCGGATTGGACATAAATGAGACCTTGTTGGGCTGGGCCATGAATGTCATAAAATGTAATGCCAGATAGCGGAGATATAAACTTCATAAAGGACACAAACAAAAAGAATTGTTTTTTACTTAAAATAAAAACATGCAGCTCTGTAAGCTGCAAACCTACTTTTGATGTATTGACATTCACCACAGAAATCTCATGCTCAGAGTCCTGAGTCTAGGACCCAAGTTAAAACATGAAATGGCCGAGTGATTAAGAGAGTCTGGCGAAGCAAGCTATGATGCAGCAGCAGCAGCAGTAGAACTGGAAGCAGGAGATGGCCAGTTCCACTTTGGGCCTGATGGAAGCCCTCCCGGGGCCCGATCCCGCCCCCAGGCTGCATGTTTGACACCCCTGCTCTAGAATGTGTATAAATTATGGGTTGGAAAAGGCAATTTCTGGTGTACAAAGAAGAAGACAATTAGAAAGGAGCAGCAAGAAGACAGTTAGAAGGTATAGTGAGGTCAGCACCTTCTCTCTTGTTAAGTGTCATTCCTTGTCTGTCTCCAGATTGCTGCTCTGAGGCAATTTCTTCTTGGAAGTGCCACACTCAGTCTTACCCTTGCTCATCAGCTAGAGATATAGTTAGGAACCTCTCTCTGTCTCTCCTCTTTCCTATCAGATATATTAATTCCTAAATAAACCTTTATCTACTCTTTAATCAGGTTGTGTACCATTGGTGTGTTAATTACTCTGCCAACATTATGTACATTGTACCAATAAATACTGTATCAGATACACATAAAAACATAAAACTTGCATGCACAATACAAATGAATCTACCAAAACAGCAGTGGAAAGTAGAAAAACTAAAGCATTTGGCAAAAATGTATAAGAATACAAAAAGAAAATACAGAACATTTGCTGATCCCTGATTTACTGGTTTTAAAGGGCAACTTGATGGCCAGTTCTCTTCTAATCCTGTGTTGGATTAGTAGTCTAATCCACAGGAGTGTTCAGTGCAACTCTAAACCAGTTTACTCAGAATCCTACTCAGGTCTATTTAATGGGGCTTACTTCCAGGAAAGTGTTCCTAAGGTTGTGCTGTTAGACACAGAGCAGCACATTAACCAAATTTACTGGAATCTCAATTCACGTACACCCCTACACCAATTTTGGTTCATTAACACTTTTTCCATTGCTTCATATTCCAAATATTAACTATTTCATTCCCCAACAGTTTGACATTAACTGGCACTGAGAGCCACAGAAATGATGAAAAGCTACTAACTCATTATTACATTGCTAAGCCTGGATGGAAATATAATAGGGTGATAGCTGCATACAGGAAAAAAACTGGGGAAAGTTGTACAAAAATGGTCCACGGTGTGCTTGCATCAATTAACATCCTCTGTTTGCAAGAGACAGTTCCCATGACTGCCTGGGCTATAGAGACAACCTGGCACCTTTCCCCAAGTACCCAAGACAGGGGAAAGAGGTGGGGCCAAGCCAGTATGTAGATTCCAGATAATTATCAGTAGGAAAGAAAGGAATCTTGGGCACTGAGGAAGTGCAGTGCAGTTTGCCTAATGAACTAAAAATCTCCAGTTCCTGGTGCTGAGGCCGTTTTGCACAACATTACCTAGCAAACTCAATACAGCTGGCCAGTTATAGACAGTAGCCTACCTGAAGCTATTTCTTTTTTTTAAATAGAAAATATCTGTTTCATCTCTGGACTGAAGTTACAGTGCAGAAGTAGAATCTCAGCTTCCTTTATCTACTGAAATGCAATGCAGCTTGCTGTTGGAGAAAGCACACGTCAGCCAAAATGGCGTCTGCAATTGTGATAAACTTCTTTGTTGGGAATCTGGCCAAATGTTAAGAAGCCAGTCTTCAACGGAGTGGAAGTTGGCCATAAAGGTACATTAGTGGTGTATGGATGAAGTCCATTGCGATCATACACACTACATAATCCACTTTCATTCCACTCTCAATGCACTTTCAAATTGGATTTTGCCAGTCAAATCCAGTTGGAAATTGCACTGAAAGTGGATTGAAAGTGGATTGTTTAGTGAGTGTGATTGCAGCCCATTTAAGGGCTGAGGTGGGTTTTCAGTGTGGTGTAGTGGTTAGAGTGTATCTGGGAGACCCAAGTTTGAATCTCTACTCTGCCATAGAACCTCCCTGGGTGACTTACTACCAGCCACTCTCTCTCAGCCCAGCTTAGCTCATAGAACTGTTTTTGTGAGGATACGAAGGAGAAGCGGGGAAACAATGTTGTAAACTGCTCTGGGTCCCCATTGGTTCCTTAACTAGGGTTTGAATTTGGCTCTTCCCAGTCCTAGTTGCATTCAGACAAATGAAGCTGCCTCATACTGAGTCAATACTAGACTATCAATATCTCTCTTGTATATTCTGACTCACAACAGCTCTTCAGGGTCTCCTGGTCTTTTGTGTTACTCTTTATCTGATCAGAGATGCCAGGGATTGAAACTGGACCTCCTGCATGCCAAGCAGATGTTCTTGGGCTGAGCCACCTATCACTGCCATTTTGAAGCTTTGCAGCCCAGCATCACTCCAAACCTCATTGCTGTCTTTCACTGATGATAGCCAATTCAGTTAATATGGATACCACCCAGCACCACCTGCTAAGGAACTACATGTCTCGGTTTTTATTTTGTCTTTGAGCCACTATCCAGCTGAACACTTTCTGGTGCACCACCAGCTTACACAGTCACCCCAATGCCCGTGTCACCTAGTCAGCCTTGGTTTGGCGGATGGGTGGGTGGGACCGTTTTCAGATGCAGCAAATGTGCTCGTGCATCAATAATAATACTATGCACCACTAACAGAGATGTTTGCTAAACTAAGAAAACGTTGCAGGTTTTTTTGAGCAGGCCATGAAATATTCATTTCTTATACTCTGCAACGGAGATCATATCCAGATTAAACCCATTCAGAACATAAAGCTGTCTGAAGTTCTGAGGTTAATGTATGATCACTGTTTCCTTAACGAGACAGTTCTTCTCTACAAGGAAAGTAAAGTGCTTTGCCTGCACAGTTTGCCACTGGATGGCTTTGTTCATCAAAAGTTCTTGTAAGCAGGGAATGAATGCCAAGGCCTCTAATCCTAGGGGAGGTCGCATGTGCACTGAAGCTTTTGCTTGGCAAGAAATAGTGCACACAATCAACTATCGATCACAGTATTTTCTCCACAATTCAGCAGTTGGGGCTGCCCACACAGCACCCTCTTGAAAGAATAATTGTCCATACCCCTCTATGAGACCAGAAGAAGAGTAGGTTTTTATATCCCACTTTTCTTTGCCTTAAGGAGTGTCAAAGCGGCTTACAATTGCCTTCCCTTCCCCTCCCCTTCCCTCAGCAGGTCTACTCTAGTCCTTGTCAGATCTATGTAATGGTGCTTACTTCCAGAAAAGTGTTCTTAGGATTGCATTGTGTACAGTGTAGGTGTGAATTTAGTCTTCTCGGTTCCCCTCCCCACCACTGAGAGGCTGGGAAACGAGTTCTCATCCTGATCAAGAGAGATCTATGTGTGTAGCCACTTCTGTGTGCATGCTCAGTTGGATCTCCAAGCATGTGAGCAACAAAACAGGGGAAAAATGCCCTACTTGAGATGGTAAATGTATGTCTAAGTCAGGAGGTGCCTGTCAGGCTCAATAGCAAGTAGATCCAAGCATTCTTCAGGTAAAGAAAAGCTTTATTGGAATACAGTGCTGTAACCCACAGTAATATGGTTATTGTCAGGAAAGGCGGCATAAGCTGCTCAGGCATTATTATAGTATGATGCAAAAGCGCAGCTGGCAAATGAATTTTTAGCGCGTGCGCGCGGGAAACTCCCGGCGGGAGACTACTTAATGATCGGGAGAACAATTTCTCCCCACCCCTTGGTCTCACAGGACTGGAAAATTCCCTTAGACAAAAGAATACTCCATAGCCTATTTCCAAGGCCACTGTGATAAGACGGAGCGGCCGAAACCATTCTCCCACGTTGCAGCTGGCAATACTACGCAAGCGCACAAGCAAAAGACAAGATAGCAGACACAGTACAATGAACTCAGTGTAAAAGTAACCCAAGCCTCAATTCTCTGACAGTGCCAAGCTTGTTGAATCCAGGGGCACTTTTGGTGTTTGGGGAATGGGTATTAGGCAGCACAGTAGCATAGGAGGTGGGGCTAATCACAAAATATTACGAGGTTCCAAGCCGAGCATCCTCCTATGATGGAGGCAGCTGTTTCTGAATCTGTGCTGTCTGCAGGCTCAAAAGTGATGCCTGCTGTAATCTTTTGCACCCTTCCTTCTTCAGTAAAGTGGAGGAAAGCCAAGGCTGGTAAAGGGTGAGCCAATGCCCATTGTGGGTGCCCACTGAGTCCAGTGGTCCCTGAAATCCTGGCTTGCAGCACCACAGGGACTGCTCACATGGGCTTGCTTTAGGGTGATTTTCACTTCTCAGTCCACTCCTGGGCCTCCCCCACATCCTGAATAGCGTTACCAGGTCCCCCCAGCCACTGCTAAGGTATGGGGGAGTAGGGCTGCCAGATCCAGGTTGGGAAACTCCTGGAGATTTAGAGACGAAGCCTGGGAAGGGCTGGGACCTCAGTGGGGTACAATGCCACAGAGTCCACCCTCCAAAGCATCCATTTTCTCCAGGGGAACTGACCTCTGTAGTCTGGAGATTACCTGGAGGCTGGCATCCCTAATCCTGAAATAGCATAATTCCATGTTCTCATGGATAGTTCGAAAGGCCCGTTGTGATGGCTCCAGGGCCCAGGATAGTCCTTACTCCCTCCTGCTGGCCCCTTGGCACGTGGGAGACCATTGCTGGGAATGAACTGACTACAGAGATGAGCCAAGCAGCACACATTTGCTGACATCTGTTGCTTGGCCTGGGGGGTGCAGTGCCATGCAGCCCATAGAGATCTGGAGCCTGCCCTGCTGGGAGACCTGTCCTCTGCCTTTTCTGAACCTTTGCTTTGGCTCTCAGTAAGGGAGAGACGGCATCGTACCAGCAGTCATTTGGGACGGGCGATTGCATCACTGCTTCCCATTATGAATTGCTGTTCTGAGTGCCAGCCAAGTGGCTGTGCCAAGACTCTGTCTGGGGCTTTGTGTGGTGCCCTTCAGAGTGTAATGAGAACACATTTCTTCCTTTCGAGTTTTTCTCCCCCCCTCCTTTCTTCTTCTTCTTCTTCTTCTTCTTTTGCAATCAGAAGTTTTTTAGTATTCAAGGCAATCTTCCCCTGGGCAGCTTCAAGTGTAGCTGTGATGTCTGGGGCGTTTTGTGTGTGGGGAAATCCATGCACTCTCAAAACACAACATTTCAGATTCAGCTGCTGAAAATGGAAGGCAGAACTGCTAATTTCAGGAGGGGGAAGAGCCATTTCACAAACACATAATCAACCTTTGCAGTTCATCGACACACAGTGTCGTGATAGCAACAGCTTGATTAAAGGGCTCTTTAAATGATTTCACAGAAAAACACAGAGAACGTGTCTCTCTGTGGCTACTAGCTACACTAGCCAAACTCGCTCTTTCTTTTAAGCAACAGCCTGGATACAGCTGATGGTTGGCTTTTCCTGGCTAACAATCCAGGATGGTTGGCTGAGGTTCTCAGTGGAAGATAATAGTTAGGGAAGGGGTCCCCCATCTTTTTTGAGCCTGCGGGTACATTTGGAATTCTGACATGTTATGGTGGGCACAGCAACAACATGGCTGCCACAAAATGGCTACCACAGGAGGCGGAGCCAGCCACAAAACGATTGCTGCAGCTTAGCTTCAGCAACGCAGTGTAGTTCCTTGTGCTGTGGTGGCAGCTGTTGCTAAAGCAACATTTAAAAAATCAACACAGCCAATCAAATCGCTAATAGTCAATCAGAAGTCTTGCTGGGCAAAAGCCCTTCCTGGACCCACCCACTTCCTAAAAACACTTGGCAGGCACCAGAAAAGTTGTTGGTGGGCGCCGTGACACCCACAGGAACCACATTGGGGACCCCTGAGTTAGAGGGAGGGTCTCCTGATATGATGGGCATTTTTCTGTGTAGTTGAATGAGATACCCATCAGAATTTGGGGATGCGACATCCTCCAAGCTTTAGGGGATGGAGAAGACGTTTAGGCGAGAGGACCAGCAGGTGGCAGATTTGAAAGAGGGGGAAAGAGGGAGGCTTTGATCTCCACAAATTCTGTGATCAAAAACTGAATTTTGACACTGTGGACTGTGCAATTTCTTCTGCATCAAACACCCCATATGCTCGCATTGATTATTTGTTGACAATTTAAAATGAGAAGGATGTTGAGTGGTTTTGCATCTGAGCAGTTGGAGGCATTTAGCATGGTAGCTGAAGAGCTCTTGCTGCCTGCTCCCAGTTCATGGGACTGCTGGGTGGGAGTACATGGGCCTCAGTGTCAACAAAGGCAGGTCATGCATCACTTTATATTATCTGTATGTTGAGCAAGTATGTTCTGTGTTGGTGCCTGCAGCATTCAAGATGGTGCATGCACAGAATTTAATGCAGCAAACTCCAGTTCCCAGCAAGTGTGGAGTGGCCATTTCCATCACCAGAAACAATGCCAGTGGGTTTGTTAGTCCTGGAAGGCTGCTCCCCCAGGCCCCCAGACCACCTCCAGGATGAGGGAGCAGTGAGGAAGACCACAACCTTCATCTTGCCAGCCTTGGCACAGTGAGTCTGGCAGAGAGGAACAAGACCATGCTCTTCCTTGATACCTCACCACATCTGGGCTGGCGAGGTTCTGGTTTTGGTGACTTGCAGGCGGGCACACTCCATCATAGCTCTCATGTGAGCAACCCACTAATCGTGCTGATGGGGAAGGGTCTGAGTTGTAGGGAGGTCATTGCCTGGGGCATGAGAGGTGCATCTCCCAAGGCAGAAGCCAAGGGATTGAGGCTCCTTTTTGCCCCGATAGGTCCCCATGGCATGGAGCCAGCAATGGCACGAGAGGCGCACATCGGCCAGAGCACGCAAGAGATCTGAAGCAAACGATCCTCTCTACCTGCTAACAAGCACAAGTAAAAATGTGTGTGAACGCATGCCCCAGCAAACAATCACCTAAACGTTAGTACTAAAGCTGCCCCAAAGTCCCAAATAAGCGGAAGGGGAAGGGGAACACCCAATCCTGAAAAGACTGAGTTTAAAGGAGAGACTGAGAGGGCGGCTGGAAAAGAGCAGAGGGTGGCTGAGAGTGGGGCGGAATAGCAAGAAAGTAACTTAAAACCTGAACATCAGAGACTTTTTTTAAAACCACATCTCAGCTGGCAAGAAGGAGTACAGGGCATGTGATGCCCAGCTTTGGCCCAGGTGCAGTGTGGAACACCATAGAACAAGGAGGAACACCATGATGGCTGTGCTCCTCTTAGCTGGTGCCACCACATCTGGGCCCATGAGAAGGAACATGGGCATGGGAGTGCCTGGCTTCTCCCTGTGCTGGCCTGGCTGTGAGGAAAAGCACAGTGGCTCCTCATTTTCTCCAGCCTGTCCTTCAGCCCTCCATCAGGTCAGGAGTGGTGTTGTGGTAGGAGGGGGTAAGGCTGTTTTTTTGTTTCCCCGTATGCTTCTCTAAGGTTATTTTTGCTTCCCAGTCTGCCCCTAGTACACTGGTGGCAGTATAAGAGTACGCAACATTTTTGCAATCTAGCTTAGAATACTGAATGAAGACACTCAGTTTTGGGAGCCAGGATGGCAAATTGAACAGAACTGGAGAGACAAGCTACATAGCTTTGCCCCCCCCCGCAAGACTGAGGCAACCATGAAAAGCACTCTGAGTCCTTTTGCAAGTCAATTCTTGAATGGTTTGGGCAGAGGGTGGAAAGGGAGGTGAACAGTCATTGGATTGTGAGAGCACCCATGCTTGAGAAAAGGCAGATACTTTTGACTGTTTGAGAGTACTGTTGGCAATTCGCAATCAGATCCAAGCGGAGAAGTGATTACACATTATGAGACACACAAGGAGAAGGAGTGACAGCTAGCACTGTGGTGATGAGGGAGAATGATGTGAACCATGTTGGTTCCCCATTGGGAGAAAAATGGGGTGTAAATATGTGATGAAGATACTTGAAGTTGCCGATGGTCTGTCTTCCAAAGGAAACTCAACCCTGTATGGCTAGCCCTGAAGCTTCTCATTGCTTTGGGAATTGGGGAGCATGTAATGGTACATTTTTGATTAGCTGTTGCTGGGCATTAACAAGGCAAGAAGCAAATGGGAAGAGTAAATTTATGCACATTAGGTGGCCTTACTCTGAGATTAAATTAATGCAGTGATAAAACAGCTTGATTGGTTCCGGATATTATGTATACCAAGTTATCTCACGATCGATTCAACAGCCTTCCAGTTAAGTGAAAACTTGAAGAATGTGATAGGAAATTGGTTGTTAAAGCTGCTATATGCTGCGAAGACCGCCATGGAAGCTAACTGGAAAAGAAGCCAAACTTCCCATGATATATGACTGCCCAATGGAACTATGGCCTACTGTCAGAAATAATGAAATTGACCAGTTGGAGCTAGGGAGGGATATCAATGAATGGGTATCTTTATTGAAAACGGGGTCTTGTTTGTGCATTAGTGGAATGATAAATCTGCTGCCATTGTCCATCTTTGAACATTTTTCCCCATAATCTTTTCTCATAAGGGAACTAGTATAATGCATTTACATTCATTATAGTAGGCCTGTGAGGCTGAAGTTAAAATTAAAAAGAAAGACGAGAAGAGAATCTCCATGTTCCCTTACTTACATCTCTCCCTGATGCATCTGTCCAGCCTCTGCTAGTAGACAGAAAACTGTGATCAATTGGCCATTGTTCTCATTCAGCATACTAATTTTATGCACTTATCTTTTAAATGGCGAGGGGAGAGCAAATATGAAGACCTGCCTAAATGCAGTCCTAAGCAGAGTGATACTCTTCTAAACCTATTGCCTTCAATGCATTTAGAAGGATGTAACTTTCTTTAGGATTGCATTGCAAATCAGTGTATTTCCAACAAAGATGACATATATACGGATAGTAAGCACAAAAAAATGGAAAAACATACAGATGCAAATATTTTAATTTAACTTGTAATCCTATCTTTCTGTCTACATTTGAAAACGTTTTATGCACAAACCAGATTATCAAGGTCACTATTGTCTATTTTGGCTGATAATAGCTCTTAAGGGCCTCTGACACTTAGGATATCTATATAAGGTGAGCATTTTTTGATAAATGTATTTCTTTGCATGTTCTAACTATTTCTAGGGAAAATATGCCTATTTGGTCATTATTGTAAGAGTCCATTTTTTTTAAAAAAAGATTCTGCTATAACCTGATAACCGTATTGCCCAGTATGCTTAGGAAAAACTTTGCAACTGTATGGAGGTTAATATCTAACTCCTAATCCATTTCCATGACAATTCCTATCAAGTAGTTTAACAGAATCTTTAATTAACAGATCATCCAGTCACTCCATTAATCAGGAACAGTAGTTTGGTGGGGTATAAATGAACTAACTAACTAACTAACTAAATAAATAAATGAATGATTTGATAGTACAAACAGTTGGGATCTTTGCTCGTACAAAATAACAGCACAAGTGGAGAGACAATTTCTGTCCAGTAGCAGCCCCTGCACTGTGGTTCCAGTCGCCAGCTTCTTTTTGGCAATCAAAACCACAATAATGTTAGGAGAGCCAATCAGGGATTTTCCACGTGTTGTTTAACCTTGACAATTAGGCCTTGCAAGGAAGAGGAGACATGAAAAAGGATCCACAATACAGCAGCAGCAGCAGCAGCAGCAGCAGCAGAAGAAGAAGAAGAAGAAGAAGAAGAAGAAGAAGAAGAAGAAGAAGAACTTACACAGTTGCTCGCAGGCCAAGCCAAAATAGCATCTTACCCACAATTTTATTATGATGCAAGTTTTTGTGAGCTAGAATCCACTGCAGAAGAGGCATTAAGGGCATTTCTACCCTGCCTTTCTCCCTAATGGGGACCTGAAGCAGCTTACACTATTCTCCTCTCCTCCATTTTATCCTCACAACAACCCTGGGAGGTAGGCTAGGCTAAGAGAGTGTGATTGGCCCAAGATCACCCAGTGAGCTTCCATGGCATGTGTGGGGATTCAAACTTGGGTCTTCGAGAGACTAGTCCGACACTCTCAGCCATTACAGCACACTGGCTCTCAGTTTCATTCAGCTGGCAGAGAGGTTTATACCCAGTGCTCCACACAGCAGAAGGAGAAGGGCCTCAGGGAAGGATAAGATGATTTAATAAAGAACCCCACCTGTTCCCCCTTTATGCCTGGAACCTCCTCCCTCAACATACACAGAGGGCCATGCTCTCTGACATGTTAGTATTCTATGTGTGGGGAATTTCCTTCCAGCACAAAGGAGTATGCAATCCTGTAAGCCTCTGCCTAAGTTCCAGAGGTAGGTCTGCCACCAACAGTGAGAATCAGGACACTGTTGCATTCTTCAGAACTGTGTTCGTTTTTTGTTCTGAGGACACTGTCAGAAGCAGAACAGAATGGAATTGTTGCACTGCCAGGGCTGGGCTCAGCCAGGAGGGAAAAACAACTGCCGCCAGCTTTTGTGGGGGCATATTCTGCAGACTGATGTCAGATCAGCTGACTCCTGACCTAGACATCCTTGTGGATTTTCAAATTTGTACTGCAGACACTGCAGAGATCTGGGCGGGGCTCAATATTATATATGTATATAGAAATCTTCTTTCCAGGCTTAGAGACGAAGATATTTCAGGATGTATCCATCCTTCTACCTTCCCAATTACTTAAAGAGTGGCTGGTTTTGCAAAGAAATGTATTTAAAGCAGTAACAGTTTATGCAGACGAATTGTAGCTGTTTCAATTAGAGATAAAGCATTTTAACTCTCTCCCCTGTTTGCTTGATGGAGCCGAAACGTAAATGGCTCCATTTACAAGGCAAGGCTTCCAAGAGATCACGTTGCGAGCGCCTATAAATGCCATCCGGTAGGTTCATTAAAAGCTCTGCAATCAGGAGGTCACACCAGGAGGTACTATCTCTATATGTATCATTCAGAAATGATCAGCCCCAAATTTGGTGTACCTTGAATGAAGCACAACATCAAGGAAATACATAGCAAAACCCCAGATCTTGGGCATGCAGGAGGAGATGTATGCATGATGCTTCTGCTGCATATGTATCATCAGAATCATTCACTTTACTTGCAGTTGTTGGGTAGAAGACGATTGAAAATACTTTTGCACTGGCTGAAGCCATAGAGAGCAAGGGATGAGAAGAGACCACAGAGAGGAGGAGATCCAAGAGATCACACAGAAGAGCAGGGATCTATGGAGACTCAGAAACTTGGCTAACCTGCGCCATTTATTCTCCAGCTGTCAGTGATGCAGCAGCCATAAAAGCTGCTATTTAATTCAGCCTCTATACCGAAATCCGGCATCTCTATTGCTTCCCTCCCCCCCAAGGCCAAAAGGGTGTCATTGCAGTAGCGATACATCATGTGTGGGTTTCAGTACAAATCTGAAGCCCTATTCATTGGCTGCCAGAAGACAGTGAGCTGGAAGAAGCAGTAAGATGCTGCACAGAATGATGGCTACAATTAGGGCTTGCCACCAGTTGCCATCCGATGCTATCAGTTATTTCTGGAAGCTTTCTCCCAAGGTAGAGGAGAGCATGCAGTTTTGCAGGGCTGCAGACAAGCCCAGGGTACTTCATGCAAAACAATATGGAATTCTTTCTGTACCTTGGGAAAAGAATTAAGTGACCTAGGTACACTTTGCAAATCACGCATGCAAAAAATGATACAAGTATGCACTTTATCATTTTTTTGCATAATTCATTCTGGTTTCACAAACCATAGAAAAGAAGCAAAGGGCTATGCGGTGCAGGTCTAGCCATACACCTCTATGCATGGAAGCTCTAGCTGCTCCCCCCCCCCCCGCAACACTGGAAATCTTTGTGGGGTTGGCTTTTGAAATTTCTGCACACATGGCTCTCATAACTCCAGCTGCAGGGCTCCAGTAGCAGGAACTCATTTGCATATTAGGCGACACACCCCTAGTGTAGCCAATCCTCCAGGAGCTTACAGTAGCCCTTGTAAGAAGAACTCTGTAAGCTCTTGGAGGATTGGCTACCTTAGGGATGTGTCGCCTAATATGCAAAAGAGTTCCTTCTACAAAAAGAGCCCTGTCCGGCTGAAATTTCAAAAACCAAGATTGAAATATCCCTTTGCAACCATCAGGGCTAGAAATTTGATTTAACCAACCGACCAACCGACCAACCGACCAATCGACCAAAAAGCCGGTGCTCTTAAGAAGCTTCTTTCTTTCCCCACTAACATAGTCTGCTATTATCTCTGTTTCTGCTGACTCATGGGACATGTACAGTCCTGGCCATAGTCTGTCTTGCAAACATTTCTGAATTAATGAGAGCCTGAGCTGAAAAATGGCTACATTCATTAGAGTATGAATGGAGAAACAAGATATGAATGAATGCCATTCATTTGTTGCTGCTGAGCTGGCAATTATTCAACCAATCATTGCTGGATCAGCCAGCTCCCATGGAGAAGAAGGGGGAGTCAGGCAATGGCAAACCACCTCTGTTGATTGGCAACACTTTGGAATTTAATTCTGCAGATATTCAGAGGGACGCAGTGTCTTCTGAAACCTTCCTACCCTTCTGCTAGAGCACTCTGTGGTGTGCAACATCCCAAAACACACCTGTAGCTACGGTGGGGCATCTTGGGGCCTGCCCCCCCACTTACCACCCAGCCCCCCCTGCAACTTCCCATCCAGCCCAGGCTTCCAATTTTTTATTTTATTTGTGGCGTTCAGGGTGTGTGTGTGTGTGTGTGTGTGTGATGCCCCCAACTTATTTAAAGGCCCCTGAATCAAAAAACCCTGGCTACAGGCCTGTCCTAAAACCCTGTGGGGTCCCCATAAGTTGCCTGTGACTTGACAGCACCAATCTGCACTTCAACTGGCCTACTCGACAAGCTCATTTTTCATTTCTGCTGGTGGCGGTGACAGTGGAATGGGAATTACTGACCTGCTGCACCTCAAAATGCTGCTCCTGGAAGAGAAGGGCATAAGAAACACACTGGAGGTCTCCACTGAGAGGGCAATTTAATGAAAATCTTGCCTCCTGCTGCCAGTGGAAATTTACTGCTGAATCTAACCTATGTGAGCATAGTTTGGACTTTCTAGAGCACTAGCAAATACTATGACTGTCGGCATTGGTCTTGCCTTGCTACAGTTGTGCACATGATAGTCCACATTTCTGGTTGTAGCAACGGATATACTAATGGCACCATCTAGTTCCCTGGGCTTGATACATGAGGTGAAGGCAGAGACATGCAGGCAAAAACAATCTACCAGTTTGTTTTAGATGCCCTGCATCTTCTGAACTAGGCATTCTTAATTTGTGTAGTGGAGCAAACAACAAAACACCCACTTCCGTTTGGCTGAAGGCCTCTTTATTAACAGGAACTGTAGGGCAGGTAACTTGGCTATCGGAATAAGGAATAACAACACTTAACTAAGCTGTTTCTGGAGCTTTAGGACAGGGTTGTCCTAGCCTGGTCCTGCAGATTATTAGTAGTCCCTGTGCTCCTGCAGGCTGCCAGTAGGGAGACTAAGAACAGAAGCACTGAATCCCTCCTACTCTCCTGCTTGCTCTGAGGCCTACTGGGACAAGCCTCTTAAAGGGGCAGTACATAACAGGTACCTGCTAGGCTTTGTACCATCTGGTTTAAGTATGCATTCAGCTGATGTCAAGATCCGATCCAGTTCCACTTAGACTAGGCCTTATAAAAGCCTAGACTCAGTTTGATCTTCAGCTTGAGCCTTGCCTCTAAGAGGAAAGGACCTTCTGCACCCTTTGAAACTTGAGCATCCGACATCACTAGATCACATTTATTGCTCCTGGGCCTTCCTGATCTTTGACATCATTTTAATACTTTTTTTGCATTATATAAACATATGTCTCAGTCCTTTTTCCTTCCTGATCTTCAGCAGAGTTCCTACTGAAATTCATGGGCACAATGTGTTGATTTAGAAATTCCATCTTCCATCATGGGCTCTCCCTGCTCAGGGTAAAGTTGCAGTCTTTTTGCTGGTTCTGTGATTTAATTAGGATTGCCATTCCTCGGGGGGGGGAGTCACCCACTTTTAGGGCCCCTAATCCACTGGCCTGGATCTGCCACCCCCAAAGTGACACAGTCGGGCCAACCCGGAGGTGACATCATTGCGCAGGGCATGTTGTAGGAAGATGCTGTATCATTCAAGGAAAAACTATGCCCTGCGCAATGACATCACTTCTGGGTGATGTTATCACGGCACATACAGTTTGCGCACGTGCCGAAGAAGAAAGACCCTCCCACCGGCAGCCAGGTAAGACTTGGCAACCCTAGATTTAATATAAATGTAAGCGTTTAAACAGAAGTCTCTCTTTTATCAGTCATGTATAAATGGTGTGTAAAGCATATACAAAATGATGTAAAAATGCCATCAAAGAAACATAGAAATCAGGAACATCAGCAATGGAAATGGGCAAAATCACAATGCTCAAAATGACAATGTGTGGAAATAAAAAAAGAAACATACAAAGGCCTATTCACGTATCCCTAGGATGCTGCTTAGAGAACCGTACCCTTGCCTGAGCTACGTTTCTTGCCTCCAGCCTCAGTAGACTGACATCTGGCTTCCTCAGATCCTAAAAGCTGGCTGCTTGAGGTCTAGTCTTTCCCAGTGCTGACAAGCATAGAAAAGGGGAAGAGCCATATCTCAATGACAGAGCATTTGCCTTCCATGCAGAAGATCCTGGGTTCAGTCCCCTGCATCTCCAGTTAAAGAATCAGGTTGACATGAAAGACCTCTGCTTGGAGAACTGTTGCCATTCAGATGACCATGACTGACTAGTGGTCTGACTCACAACATGGCAGCTTCCTGTGTCTGTGGACCATTGGTCCTGCACTGTACCCTGATACAGGCATATGAGAGGATTGGTTTTCTGGCACATTTGTTCAGACAAAAAAAATCCACATCTTCAGACTTCTTAGGGGGGCCCCCCATCTCAATGTAATCCGTGCGCTAAATCCTCCGGAGTACAAACAGTTATCATAAGCATATGTTGGTAACAGATGGGGATGGGGAGAGGGAGGAGACACACAGACCCTGTCTTCAAAGGCCAGCTCAAAAAATCAATAGAGCCAAATGAGGCGGAAATGATCAATAAAGAGATGCAAGCAACTCAGAATTAAAGAGGAATAGTGGGAAACCTACTGGGAATGGTGGCGGCAGCGGGGGCAGGGGGCAGTGTGTTGCCTATCAATGCAGGAGTAGGTTACACCCCCAAACAACACAGAACTCAATCCTGATTCTGAATGATGTTCCTTGCTTCTGGCATGGTGCTGCTGGCCAGTTTCCACTGGCTGGCCTTCATGTGGTTAGCACTCAGCACCTTTCAGAAGCTTCTCTGAAAGCAACTAGTGAACTTCTTGGTAAGCAAATCCTTTAGTAAAGAACATTTTGCCGTTCTGTCTCTTAAACTATCTGATTGGCACCCAAACTCTTTCTAAGAATCTTAGATCTTTTAATTTTTTTTAAAAAAAATCAGCTTTACAATTATGTAATGCTTTGATTTTCATGCTGTGAGCTGCTTAATGTGCTGTTTGTATGACAAAACAGTGGGATGTAAATCTTGGAAACAACAAGCAAAGCAAACCAATATCTATTTATACTCTGTATTAATGCACTTTGCAGGAATCTCTATCCCATCAAGGGTGAGATGAGCCAAGGGAGTGCCCTGATAGGCAGTATCAAGAGGCCCTCAGGCCATGAAAAGCATTCACTAGCTTGTCCTTCTGGCGCCAGAATCCTTCCCAAATGCCAATGCATGCTTTTTAAATGACAGGCCCAACAGATTCAAATGGGGAAGCGGCTGCACTCCAGGCAGCAGTTTCTTTTAGAAATTCCTGGCAAGAGATGTCTTTGCCCTGCCCCCTCCCCAGTATTATGGTTCCTTCCATCCCTCTGCAGCCTCTGCATTTTGTCCAGTGGAAAGCCCGGAAGGCCTTGCAGCTGTTGCCAGCATCTGATTATGCAGACCGGGCTCTCCAAGCCTCAAATTAATAGCCCTTAGTGGCAGGATGACTCAGGGAGCTGCAGTCCGGGCTGTCTCGACTCTCTGCATTTGCAATGAGACAACTCTGATTTATCTCATCTGCAGTAATTAAGGCAGCTTTCCCCCTCTTCTCTTCCACCAGGGCTGCAGCATTTAAAAGAAAAAATAAGAAAACAGCACTAACCTTAAGGAAAAGAATGGTCATTAAGCTGCCTGCCCTGAGCCATTTTAAACCTCACCCATTTTTATGCAGTCCTGCTATATTGCTGCAGAACACGCCTGCCTTGCGGTTGCGGCACTCCTAGACAGCCCAGAGACCTTTTCAGGTTTAATGCAGACCCTGCTGCAGATGGCTGCCTGTCAATCTAGAGACACACCCAAGCACTGCATTGTTCCACTGCAGAAATGGAGCCCATAGGAAAGCCTTTGTTTTCTGTGAAGGAAATTCAGAGCAAGGCATGACCTGGTCACAAATCAATTCACACAATTCAAAGACCCCACAGCTGCCAAGAAAGTTTGTATGACATGTGTGCCAGGAGTTCTGTACCTCCCAGGAGTGCAGGGGCTGTACTCTGATTGCAGCCATGTTATCTGTGGAGAAGGGGATTGAGCTTCCTGTTACCCAGATAGGAGAAGAAGAGAAGAGATTGGATTTATACCCCATCCTTCACTACCTGAAGGAGTCTCAGAGTGGCTTACAATCCCTTCCCCTTCCCCACCCCACAACAGACACCCTGTGAGGTAGGTGGGGCTGAGAGATCTCTAAGAGAACCGCCCTTGAGAGAACAGCTCTGAGAGAATTTATGACTAATCCAAGGTCACACCAACAGCTGTATGTGGAGGAGTGGGGACTCAAACCCAGTTCTCCCAGATTAGAGTCTGTGCACTTAACCCCTACACCAAACTGGTCTCCTAATTAGTTGGGGGAATTAGCTTTAAGGAGACAGAGTGAGAGGGGGTAACTGGGACTCCCCACCTATGTATACAGGGATTTTTCCCTTAAGAGAGGTCTCAAAATAAATCAGGTAGATGTTCAACCAGAACAGTTTTTATTTAAAATAAAATAATAAAACAAAAAAAAAAAACGGTACACAATGAACACACATACAAGAGCTATCTAAGAGAAACACAGGAAGAAGAGATGAGACAGATCTTAGAGAAGGGTAATAATTACCAGTCTTGAAGAAAGAGGTCTGCGGAAGCAGCAAAATGACCAGCATTTCATGAGAAGACAGGGTCCAAGGCACACATTCACTGCACCTTGGGGCAAACTGACATTATTTCCCCCCTCCAAACAATAACTTGATGGGCTTTTCTGAGATGGACAATGATTTGAGAGAGGCTTGATGACCCTACAAGTACCAGACAGGAAACCTAATGGGTTTGGTGAATAGAATTAAGAGTTGATTAAGTGGTGCTTAATTAGGGTAAGTGGGTGCAGAGGACGTAAGGTTGGACATGATGAGATTAGTTCAAGGGTGAGTCAATAGGTTTTGGGAGAGCCTCTGCCCTACAGCTATGCATGGAGGAGACAGTTGACAGCCACTCTTACCCATTTTCCAATATACTTGCCCATGCTAGTTCCAGACTGGCATCCATTTTGCATTATGTTGGGCCAGACAGTGCGCTGCACTTATGATTTTTGAGATGATATTTTAAGAAGGGTGTTTTTGCCTCTCTAAGCTATAAACTGTCCCTCTGTGAGAGGAGGGGTCTGACTGCTAACACTTCCTAGCACCTGCCACTTTCCCAAACTGAAATGGATATATGTAAGTTTCCAAATAGAGTAAACAGCAGATTTCTGGGGCAGATTCACCTCTTTTTCTTTTTTAAATACTCTGTACGATATAAATGCTGATTTGGGTCAAGTGGAAATCACTGAAAAATGTTTAATAATAGTACTTCCCACTTATATAGTGCTTTCAGTGTTCTGAGTGCTGGTCATTATTTATCTGTCAATCACATTTTTATCCAATTCTTCCTTCAGGCAATTCAGAGTAGCATACATGGGGGTCTCCTCTCCTCCATTTTATCCTCATGACAACCCTGTAATGTAGGCTGGGCTGAAGGAGAACTACTGGTCCAAGGTCATCTGGCGAGATTCAGGGGGCTGTTTCAGCCTCTTACACCCTGGGTCTGGGTCCTCAGCATGCATCAGAAGTGGAAGCATCAGGACCCCAGTGCACATGAAGAAGGCATTTCAGCTTTCCCTCCTGCACCATTTCCTCAGCCCGAAAGAGTCCCAATAATATTCTATTTGGGTGGGCTGGGAAAACCCACATGGAGTGCAGGAAATGTGGATTTTCCCAAATAACAACCCTCCCGTACACAGTGTAATTTCTGCTAGGAAGGAAACATGATGGAAAGATGGACAATGAGAGAGTCTGTCCAGTGGTGTGATATACTGAGGGTGTGGGGGAGTCTGCCCCCACTACTGCCAATATCTCTTGCTAGCTTGGGGAAAAAATCATGTGGTCCATGAAAACATGCAGTTGGATTACCATGCAGAAACAACTCCAGTACAGAATAGCTTAAAAACCTTATATGATGTTTTGCCATTCAGAGGTATAATGTCTCTGAACATGGGGGTTCCCTTTAGTTATTATGTCTGACAGCTGTTCAAAGATCTCTCTCCCTGTTTATAAAAATCTCTACTGCCTAGATAAAAGACTTTAACTTGGGGTCTTAAGAACAATGAGATCTTTAAACAGCTCCAAACGGAAATTATCTAAAGAATAAATTTCCCTTAAAACATTGTTGTGTTATGTTTTATTAGTTACAATCTCTTTGCCAGACATTTAAACTGCAGCTTCTGTAAGGATACCAAGTTTGTCAGCCCAGTAACATGAAAGACTGTTATGGGGATTGTTATTACCCATTCCTACGAGATAATTAGTTTGATGCAAATAGTAATTTAGAGCCTAGTACTGCATCAGGAGGAAATTAAGAACCTAATACAACCTTCTTGCTGGTGTGTGTATTAAAAAGGCAGGGCCAATTAATCAGAATAAAAGAAAGACTTTTCTACTCGGAAAATGAATGATTGTTTAATTGAAAGGTAAGGGGAAGCACCTTTTCAGATAATAATTTTCTTGTGAACCTCACTACCATTGGATGTAGGGATAGTTGCTAGCTTAGAAGGCGTTAAAAGGGCATTAGACAAATCCATGAAAAAGAGACCCATCAGTGGCTATCAGTTATGAAGACTGAACTGGACCTCCATGCTCAAAGCATACCTCTGATGCCAGTTGCTGGTGCGCTGCAGCAGCAGGAGGAGGAGGAGGAGGAGGGAGGTTTTGTTTCCATTTTGTGGCTTTTCTGGGCCATGCCGTTGATCACTGTGGGGAACAGGATTATGGACTAGGTAGATTTCTGATGGGATCCAGCTTGGCTGTTGTTATGGGGTACATTTTGAGCTATACTAGGAAAAGCTGACATAAGGCCAGAACTTACAGTGAAACAGTCTGCACCAGTCCACTGACTCCTCACCTAGGGTTGCCAGCTCTGGGTTGGGAAGAACCTGAAGATTAGAGGGGTGGAGCCCGTGGAGGGCAGGGTTTGGGGGAGGGGAGAGGAGGGACCTCAGCAAGATATAATGCTACAGAGTCCACCTTCCAAAGCAGCCATTTTATCTAGGGGAACTGACCATGGTCATCTGGAGATCAGTTGTAAGATCTCCAGGTGCCACCTGGAGGTTGGCACCCCTAGAAGCCATATCCTTTCTCAAAGCCTTCCATTTTTGTCTACATTTGGACTTTACATCACACATTATGTGCCATGTCACCACTCCTCCCCAAACTAAAGAAATGAGATAAAAATCAGTAAAAGTGTGTTTCATTTGGAACAATACATATTGATTTGTTTGGGATGCAGAATTTATGTTCTTTAATGGCACAGGGTCTAACGACATGCTGTCTTTTCTCTGGGGACCTCCTTGGATCAGGTACAGGGGCGAGTTCTGAAATTTCAGTCTTCTCAGCATGACACATTGCTGGAAGTGCTACCCCTCTTGCCGTATATGGTATGCAACGCAACAGTTCTACATAGATTTCAAAGTCAAGAGGGTGAGTGTTCTTTTGGTAAGGTGACACCAGTAAAACATGATTAACTGACAACAGTTATCAATGTTCCTCAGTTACTGCTGTGTGGGAGACGGAAGGGGGCACCTGGAATGGTGCCTTAGTGCTCATATGCATGCACTGCCATGCCTTTGCATTATAGCCAAGAGGCACATGTGGAGAACGAATTTTGAAGTATGCTGGGGAGGGAATGGCATCTTTGGGAATAGGGCTCTTTTTGTAGCAGGAACTCCTTTGCATATTAGGCGACACACCCCTAATATAGCCAATCCTCCAAGAGCTTACAGTAGCCCCTGTAAGAAGAGCTCTGTAAACTCTTGGAGGATTGGCTACATTAGGGGTGTGTTGCCTAATATGCAAAGGAGTTCCTGCTACAAAAAGAGCCCTGGATGACAATGCTAGCAAGAGCAGCTCACACATTGTTGTAACAAGGCATTGCCAAAAAGACCAGAAAAGAGCAATTTATCCCTGGAGTTTATTAAAATAATTTACATTCTATCTTGAAATCTGTAAAATGGCCCTTTGAGGGACAGCTAGAGAAGGAAGCTGGCAGGCAGCTCTCCATACTTTCCATACTCTCTGGACCCAGCTTGATTTGAGGAGCCCCTCCTTCCCTTCAGCTCCCAAACGCTACTGCTGAGGACCACCAGGTGGAGGGACAGAAGCTGCACCTGTTTGGAGGAAGACACACCTTGGCACCTCAAATGCCTTTGGCTACAGAGCAGACACACCATGGTAGCCTATTGTGGAAGGGAGATTATTACCCATAATCAACATACCCTGAAGGAGGAATAATAACAGCCAGAGCAGAAGTGGCAAGAAGATTGTGAGGACCACAGAGAGGACTTGGAAACCTCTCTGTCCGTGTTGGTGACGTATTGTGTTGATGCCTTGAAAGCCATAGATGGTGGCAAGGCAGGGGGGAAAACACCCTTTGAACACATTAAATATTAAAGCAATAATCAAATCAAAACAAAATCAAATTGTTTGGTATGTTGTTGTGACCAAATAAATAGGAGCCTGGTGGGGACTTAAAGTCTAGCAAGTGTTTATGCTAGCATAAGAATCCATGGGCTAGGGCGGTGGGCCCTCAGTATCAAATACACAGCCACACACAGGTTATGAAAAGGCTGCAGACCACAGGGTCAAAGGTCCATAAGATGCAGGAAGTACATGTTGAAGGATAATTATGTAAAACTGAAATATAATCAAGAAAATTACCAAGGCTGTTCCCGATAAAGTAATTTCCCTAGTTTTGCTAAACTGGTTATCACCTGTAATGGCTGATGAATCCCAAGTCCTTGGGAGACAGTGTCGGACTTCGTGATATATTCTGCTTCAGCAGTGTCACATGGGAGTCTCCCTTTGGAGTTCTTTCAATGGAGAATGGTGACTTGTAGTAAAGTGACAGCATGTCCCAGGAGACTGAAATCTTCTTTTGGCTGGTTCTTTCTTTTTTTGTTTTGATACTTCTCTCTCCCATTCTTTCTTTCCTTCCACACTTCAATGCTGCTTTTCTCCTCAAAGTGACTTACATTTTACAGAAATATCCAAAATAGAATTGCAACCACCACCACCAGTTTAAACAGTACTACTAGTAAAATAAACAAGACAAATAAGAAAATGCAAACACACAAAAAAATGGGCTGATCTAGGTCTATCAAACTGCCTAATGCAGACCTCAAGCTGACAGCCAGGGGTCAAGAGCCCTTTGGTGCATGTTCAAGGACCCCAAGCTAAATACCTGCAAGCAGAGAAGAAACAGAGTTCAGATGATATTCAGCTGTTGCTGGTGAACTAGCAGAATCTTCCCTACTTCCTTCCTTCCCTGCCATTCTAAACATTGCCATCTTTATGAAAGATTTGTGTCCAATTAGTCCTGTTTGCCCCATACAGAGAGAGCAGAAGGGAACTGCTGAAACATGATAGCATATTCCACATTGGGGGATGAACAAGCAGGTAAAAGCAAGATGTTGCTAGGCTGTGTAATAGAGTCAAAAAGCAAACAAAGTCATCAGCAAGCAAGCAGACCCCATCACTCCTCCTAAGCGTATCATAAAACTAGTGTCAGGTAAAAATTAGGATGATTAAGAAGCAGCTCAACCATTAAATGCTAGCATAACTGGCAGTGGCTCTATGAAAAAGTATTACCATAAGCATGCAATGGGGCACTAATAAGGAATACCAAATATGGACTGCTACAGTAGCTGAGGATTCTGACAAAAAGCCTTTTAACGTAATGCATCATAAAGCCGTCAGAGTGCCTCCCGCTATGCAATTTCACAAGATTTTCAGGAATCGATATTTTCTGTACCCTAATGTAATTGCTTGCTGCATTTGACCTGCAAATCCAATTAAATAAACATGCCACTATTTAACTAGGGCTGAGATTTTATTAATAAGGCCATCAAACACAATAAGGAGAATGCTTTTAATGATCAACTGAAATGATGTTAGAAAAGTACTATTAAAAATGGGGAACTAAACAGAGGCTGGGATTTTTTCGGGAAAGAGAACCACAGTAACGACTGCCCATCACTTGTGAAACAAAACATGCATCTTTCTAGGCATTACTAGGAATTTTGTGACAACTGGTTAGATCCAGATGTTCATGTTTCTCATATAGTGTTTTCACACTCCAGACATAACTGTTGTCATCTTTTCCCCTACTCATATATATGATAGAAGTATTACCATTAAAACTGATGTCTGGTTTGCATCCCTTCCATTTAAATAGCATAACAGAAAATAAAAAATGGGAAATTACTTGAAAAAAATAGATTGGAACCTGAAGAACACTTTCCTGGGAGTAGATTCCACTGGGCCGATCTGAGTAGACTTGCTCAGGACAGTACTGTAAAGCTTGCTATTTTCTACTGTCAGGTTTATTTATTTTGTTATTTATTTATTAAATTTATACCCTGTCCTACCCCAAACATGGGCTCAGGGCAGCTCACAACATAAAATCAACCAAAAATAAAAACAATAAATAGCAACAGCAAATAAAACCAAAACCCATGCCTCATGGAATAATTACTCCAAGAAATTCCAGTGCCCAGGTAATATCCAGGGCAGCAGGGCACTGGGAAATGGTCATGAACAGTGCCATGGACAGGATGGGGGGGCCAGAATGGAATGAACATTGACTGTCTCAGCCAAAGGCCTGGTGGAACAGATAATGTAAGTTCACCTCCTGCTTGACGCCCTTGGAGATATTTAAATAAATGCTCCTTGAATGAGACTGCTAAAATGTAGCCTTGAGATCTTCGCAGTATCATTAAATTAGTGCTGGGTGCAAGGAGGTTTCCATAGCAGACCAAAGCTTTCCCAAGAAGACAGCCTCCCTCTCCTCTATTTTTTTGGGGGGGAGGGCAGCAAGCGGCAAATGTGAGAATATTGCCTGAGAGCCTGGAGACTACAGTCCCACATTCATTGAGAGCAGTGTTCCCTCTAAGCTGTGGAATCTTGTGAGGAAAAATTTGACTTTGTGAGCTATTGGCATTAAAGCTGTGAGCATAGTTAGCTCTGATACCATCCTTCCTAAGCTAAGATAAAAATGTGTGAGCTGGAGGCTAAAAAACAGTGAGCTGGCTCACACTAACTCAGCTTAGAGGGAACACTGATTGAGAGTGTAGTCAGGAAGAGTTGCTCTTGTCTTCAATTGGCTTTTATTTTTTACCTCATCAGTCTGTTTGACTGTGTGGTCTCATTGTGAATTTCATGCTTTGAGATTCCTGACTGCCTAAGATCATTTTTCCAAGAGGACCATCCCCTTTTAAAAAACTGTACAGAAGTAGCTGCTGATCAGACAGTGAATAAGATCTGAAGAGCAAAAGGGGTGTGTGTGTGTGTGTGAACATGGAAAACTTTTATCCTTGCAGAAAACATGATTTTGATTCTGAAAATGTTTG
The DNA here is from genome assembly GCA_029375565.1 of Gekko gecko. Lineage (NCBI taxonomy): Eukaryota > Metazoa > Chordata > Lepidosauria > Squamata > Gekkonidae > Gekko > Gekko gecko. The sequence continues at coordinate 43,246,465 of JAPDNY010000013.1, forward strand.
CAAGTGAACATTTGCCCTAGCCCTACTTTAAAGAAAAAAAATGCCGCAGGAGAGGAGTCTGCTGCAGCTTCTCCCATCCGTGACTTCTCCAGCCCTGTTATCTATCCTTTTCTCACCTGATGAGATGAGCAGGAATTCAGGTGCGCCACTGGGGAGGAGTGGACAAGAAGCTCAGAAGAAGAATGGGCTAGAGAAGCTGTAGCTGTAGAGAATGGATAGATCTCCAGCCTGCAGCTGGCTAATTCCACTTCTGGGGAAATGGCAGCAACACACACAGGTATACATGTGGTTGTCATACCATGACTGTGAAAATCCTTAGTGTCTAAACATGGATGGTGGCACCTAAGCATTCTCCAAAGAGCCCTGCATTTTCCATTGCCTAGGTAAATGACCACTTTACTTTACTTTTTATTACATTTTTTTTACATATTATTATTATTGCAGATTATTACATTTTATTATTACATTTACTTTTTTATTATTACATTTATAACCCATCTTTCCATCATGAAACTAAAGGGGACATATATAAGTTTCCCTGGTGGTCTCCCAACCAGGCACTGACTAGAGCAAGGTTGGTATATCACATGGTTTCTGACCATGAGCACATGAAGCTGCCTTCTGCTGACGCTTGGTCCATCAAGGTCAGTATTGGCTACACTGACTGGCAGCATTTTTTCAGGGTCTTTCATATCAACTACTACCAGATCCTTTTAAGTGGAGATGCCAAGGACTGAACCTGAGACCTTCTGCATGCAAAGCAGATGCTTTTCTGCTGAGCCACAGCTCCTCTCTCTTAAAAGCCATAACATGGGCCTTAAATTTCTAACATCACATATTTCATCAATCACAGATCTGGCAATCATTTCCTTCTGTTGCATATACACCAAGTTCTTCTGAATTTCAAATGCCACCATGAGGAATTGCCGTCATATGCATATCCACGCAAAGGAGAAAATATATTTCTCTGTCAACCTCCCTCTTTAAATAATGTTTTTTTATTGAAAAGAAATAAATCTTGAATGGCAAGATCAGGAGTGCAGATATACATACAAAATAAAAAGGGCAGTCAATTTATTGTGGTGTACGCATTATTCCTCTTGAATCCCTAACTGAATCAATGCTGAAGTGTTAATTGAAAGGACAGGATCACCAGTTTAATAGATGGAGCAGAGCATATTTAACATGATGACTGGACATGATCAGGATTCAGGAATCTAGTGCCCTGTCAAAGGCCATGGCTTATAGGGGAAGAGATAACCGGAATCCTGGGGTGCAGATCCAAACTTCCACCATGTATTCGATGGACAATCCAGCTGTGTGTGGACTACTTGTGCATAATAGCTGGTGAGACTGGGTTTGGATTCTCATGTCCCTATTCACTACCAGAGACATATCCAAGCCACTACAATGGAGCTTGGATGAGCACTGCAATGAGAATGTGGTCTGGGGATACATGGCCAGCATGCATTGAAAGCAATCTGTGGCTCTTTAATGCTGGATCAGGTTGCAAATCTATGGGCATACATTAAACAAGTGACAGAGGGGGTCCTTCCAGCAGTATAATTTCTTCAGTCCAATGTATCCCATTTACAGTGTATGCCCAGGTAAGGTAGGGGGACAGCTATATGGTATGATAGTAAGACCTGAACTTAGCACTTTGAGATAGAGGAAGATGGGTAGCCATGTTAGTCTGCCCTTCTCTCTTCAGTACTTTGATTTATCTGTGTCATTTGGTGACTTCACTTCATTACTCACAGCTACATATGCGAACTGTTGTCATTGCAAAGAATTGTGTTCGAATTAATGTCGGCTGGCTTCTTCAGATACAATCTCATTCCATTTATACCATGACCATTCCTAAAATACTAGTCCTCATGGCTATGAAGACAGACTGAGAGTTTGTGGCTAGGCCTAGCAAAATAATGGCTGAGAATGCTACCTGGAGTCTCTGGTGAGAGCTGGGCACCAAATCTTGATATTTTTTTAAGGCAAAGTGTGGCCTTACTTGACTTTCCTTTACCTTAGTTATCTTGTATGAAAAACAGAGAAGTTGTCTGGAGAGACCTGCAAGCTTTGATTCATTAACTCAACCCATAATACTAACAGAGAAGTAAAATGCCATCAATTACAAATGCCTTCCGCTTTTTAAGTGCTAAGCTAGACAGAGAAAAACCGTTCCTTTTTCTTCTATTTTACTTCCCCCCCCCTATGAATGTTTCTTTGGCCTCATTCATGTGGGATCTGCCAGGAAACAGGAACCTAACAGTCCATTCCTAAGCAGCACTAATACCCTTCTAAGCCTTCTGACTTCCATGGATTTAGAAGGGTGGAACTCCGTTTAGGATTGCACTGGCAAGTGGCCTGTTCTCTCTTTGACATCACCAACACTGACAGGCTACACAGCTGCAAAACATCAATATTTCAGCTGCTTAACTGAGTCATATGCAAACCTTAAAAAGCAGTAGTCAGTCACGCAACATGCCAAGGTCAGTTTAGTTCAAGTAAGTCCATGTTACCTTAGTAAACCCCATTGGCTACTGCAGTGTATTTTTTAAAAATGAAGAGGGCACTAGTTTTCTACCCATCTGAACATGTTTAGTTAAAACAAGATTGTTCATTCTCTCTACCCCCGCCGTGTGTGTGTGCGCACGCATGTCTCAAAATGTTGAGAATTCAGGGTTATCTTAAGGAATTGATTGACAGAGAACCTCAAGACTAAAACAGGCTTAAGTAACTTGAGAAATTCAGTACCAGCAGAGGATGTTGGCCAATTGCTAAGACTTTGAACGATTTCAAATTTCTTGTCCCTTTTGTTTTGACATGAAAATCCAGTTGCCATTTCACTTCTCCTTTGTTCAACTCAAACCCATGATTCTGTATTTTCATGTCATTTTATGTGTTCTTGCTGGTGCTACCAAATGCACATTTTCCAACACTATCTGTGGCTGAGTTCAGATTGGCAGTTTGAAGTGGAAGTCAGTTGTGGCAAAAAAGCCCCAGAAGAAACTGTTCTGGGTTATCCCAATCACATGGGGCTGACTGATGTGGGAGCATACCGGGAGGAGGCGTGCAGGAGCATTCAGACTGCTGGCCCGGAGGAGCGGCTGTAAATGGCTTTTTCCTGGTAAATTGGCTGGATGCCTATGTGTGTATGAGCTCATGAGTGCATGAGCACTCATGCGCTCATACACACATAGGCATCCAGCTGATTTGGGGAGGATCCCGTTGCTGCATTGGGCAGTAGAGCAGAGCACAGCCAATCATATCGCTGCTGCCTTATGCGCAATGCGGGTTGCTCCTGGCTTTTCGGCTGAGCGTTCACATTTCTCAGAAGCGGAATGCAGCAGGATAAAGGCAGTCTCCGGGATTTGCTACCACTTTCAACAGATATCTTTTAATCCTGGGAGCGAAGCGGAACAGCATGGGGTGCCTATGGGTGGGGAATGCCAGGCAGATGTGCCTGTGTGAATGCCCCCTTTAATCTGCTTGGGAAACGTGGCTGAAACGTGGCTATAGCAGGGCAAATTGCCAGTCTGAACTCAGCCTGTGTATCCCTAAACCAGCATCTTACATTATAATATCTGTTAAAATATTGCACTTTTTAAATATTAATGCCATGTAAATTATATGTAAAAACTGAACATATGGGCACAATAGAAATGAATCTGTAAAAGAAAGAATGAGAACCTAAATGGCATAACAGGAGAACCTAAATGGCATGAATGAATATAACAAGAAGTGAAGCAGAAAATATCCTTAGATGTCTTTTAAAAAGGATTAGGATCAAGGAAGACAGGTTGATCACTTACTGTTAAGCTACTGTTAGGCATAACAGTCTTATAGCTAAATGAAACCTCCATGTTCAAAGATGATACATCTCTAAGTATGAGGACCTAAGTACAAAGCAGCAGATGAAGGTCTTTATGCCCAGCCTTGAAGCTTCTGGTTGGCTGCCCTTGGAATACTAGGACAGATTGACCTTGGACTGAAAAGACGGTTCTTACGATCTTAATCCACCTCTGGCAGCTTTGTAGTGACATCAGTATGTGGCTTGAATTCCAAGTGGTGAACCTTCCCTAGACTGAATCACTACAGATCTAATTCTGTCTGCATTCTCTAGATGCCAGTTTGATCATACTGGTTTGGTCTTCAAATATGCTTAGTGAGACTCTAATGTCTGGCACAGCAATATCATAATTGAATTATCCAATTTGATTTGCTTTTACTGCTAAAATCAGAAATTATAACAATCTTGTTAGTAAACTCAGCCACCATTAATTATTTTTATCTAGGCCAATCACTTTTGAGTTGTCTGACTCTTGCTCCGAGTGAAAAATAAGTTTTGCTCAAAGGCAATTAACTTTAGGTTGCTTGGGCCAATAAAGGAAACAATCATGGTATTGTGCTTCCTCATAAATATGGCACGCCAAGCTGTAGTGAGGTAATAGTTGAGGATCCAACCCCCACAAAAACCACGTCTCCAGGTCTTATTCGGCAGATCCTCCAAAAAGCCTCTGGCATTATTTTCTCCTTTAAGAGATCTGCCAATTAAGGATTATTTACATAATCAAATATTGTCCCGTCCTTTCCAGCAGACAAGAGAGCTGTTCAGATTCAGTCAGCAAACCTGTAGCACAGCCAAGAACAAACATCACCAAATCTGAATGGATAGAGAGGCCCTTCAAAAATTGGCCCTTCCAAGCTTAATTTCCATTTGTGTTATTAACAAAAATATCCCTTAGTAAGCGCAATGAAGAAAAATTGACTTGGTCTTCCAGCAGCAGAACATCTAATTTTGTTATGCAAGGTGACATCTTCTGAAAACAAATTGTTCCTGATTTCAAGTTAAAAGATGGCTGCTGAATTTAAAGGGCAGTGCAACCACACTGGTAAGACTGAAAGTAAAGCTGTTGAGCTATGTGGTAGGATTAGATCCCCAAACCTATGAAATCTTCCTGTATCATTCTGAAAACCAGCAGTGCTGCTTCCAGTCCCATCCCCCTGCACCAAGAAAACTGCTGTGCTGAATCAGAATAAGTGTCTTTGATATTTCTGGAACTGCATTACAATTTGGTAACATTACTGCTATATATTTGCCTTTATAACACCTGCATACTCTGAAAACTGCTGCACACTGCATCTGATTTTTGATGCCCATGGTATGACAAACTGCAGCATTCCACTTGTCACAAAATGTTTATAACAGAAAACAAATCTGAGTCTGTACTGGTGATTCCTGATTGAAACATGACTCATGCAAATTATTTCTGCCTATCAGGATATTGTCAGGATATTCTATTATTTCTCCTTATCAGGATATTATCTCAAAGTGTGCCATCCCCTGAACAGCTGTGACAATGCAAATGCTCTGACATTTCCAAACATGGATTATTAGTGTCTCACCAAGCAATCTTTTGCTCTAGTGACTACAAGTTGCTGAAGCTAGGGGCCTTCCAAATGTATTGAGATCTAAAAGGGATATGTTGGATTTGTATGGACTCCTATTTGTGTGGATTTCTATGTTGGATTTGTATGGATTTCTGAAGAAGGAGGGCAACCATTGCTGGACCTGGCCAGTGAGTCAGCCCTCAATTGGCCAGGGCTCCCATGCTTGACCTACCCTCATGCTTCCTTCGAGAAGACGGAGCGGGCTGCCCCGTCTTCTCAAAGGAAGCATGAGGGTGGGGCGAGCCCTTGGGGGTTCAGCATGGGAGCACTGACCAATTGAGGGCTGACTCTCTGGCCAGGTCCAATAGTGGTTGCCCTCCTTCTTTAGTCTGGCACATTGCACTGGCATGTTGGCCATGACAAATAAGGTCTGGAAGAATCCCGGGCCTGGCTCTGAGCTGGGGTTGGTTTGCCCTGTTAGGAGACTTGTTTTGCAAGCACAGTACAAACCATGCTTTATTGTGGAGAAGAAAAAGAAGAGATTAGATGTATACCCCACCCTTCACTTGGAGTCTCAGAGTGGCTTACAATCTCCTTTCCCTTCCCCTCCCCACAACAGGCACCCTGTGAGGTAGGTGGGGCAGAGAACTCTCTTGAGAATTGTCCTTGAGAGAACAGCTCTGAAAGAACTTATGACTGACCCAAGGTCACACCAGCAGCTGCATGTGGAGGAGTGGGAATCAAACCTGGTTCTCCCAGATTAGAGTCCACGCTCTTAACCATTACACCAAACTGGCCCTCAATAAATTTGTTAATGAGATTGTACAATTCATCTTATATATAAATAAAATTCCCAGTTTAACCCATAACTTGTGTGGTATTTAAGGGGCGGGCAGGCAAAGAGAAGTCAAGAGAAGTGCTGCAGAAGGAATCAAGGAAAAGTTGGGGCAAATTTTATTTATTTATTTATTTGGACTTGCTAAGCTGCCCTTCCCTGCAAGCAGGGCTTACAACAGAGCAAAAATACAATAAATAATTTGATTTAAAGCCAGTGTTAAAAATTACTTTAAAAACATGTCAACAAATACAACAATATATATGCTAAGATGGTGGAAAAAAGAAATTCAGCTCCCCAAGCCTCCTAGGGATGAGGGGTTACGAGGAATGGGGGGAGACTATGTGAGAGTGCCAGGTGTCATACTGTCCCATCGCCGTCCTCAACCGAATGCCTGGCAGAACATCTCTGCCTTGCATGCCCTGCAGAAAGGTAGTAACTCCCACGGGGCATGGATATTTTCTGGCAGAGAGTTCCACCAGGCAGGGGACAGGGCTGAAAAAGCCCTGGCCACGACAGCTGGATCTCTCTTGGGCCCTGGATCACCAGGAAGTTCTTATTCCATGAGCATAATGAAACTGTCAGAACCTTTGCAGAGAAAGTTTTTCCCATTTCTATTCTTAATGATATCGCAAAGCTACTGATTCAGATTATTATCCCATTTCACTTCATATTTAAAATACAATATATTAAATGTAATATATTAATATATTAAAATTAATATATTAAAAATACAATAAATATAAAATATTTAGTGCAGAAAACATAAAATCCTTCATGCACATCAAAGGGTTAGGTCCAAATTATAGGACTGAAACCAAAACTGCACAAGCAGAAGGGCATTTTCAGTGAGTGAAAGGCCATTCAAGCCAGGGTGTTTCAAGTTAAAAATGCCAAGACCTCCCCCTTCTTTTGTTTCCCTGCATATGATAGGTGATTTGTCATTTGTGATTGAAGAGACATGCCATTTCCCACACAGAATGATCTCATGAATAGGATCTTTCTTTGGAGTGAAAAGGCATTCAGAAACACTTTAAAAGATGCTTTGCCTTGTGGGGTTGTGGAGGTTACTTCATTCTGTGCACATGACACATGGTATCCTCCTGGATGAGCCTACAAGAGACATTAAGAGATATTTCCTGCCATAGCCTCTGGCTAGTCTGCTGCTGCTATTGAGAAGTTGGTAGCAAATTCTAGGATTAACTCCAAATACCTCTGGACTTTTGTCCCAAGTGCTGAAAATATGGACTTATCTTTACATATCTATATGGATTTATCTATAATACCAACAACATCAGGCATATGAAGAGTTCACAATAAGGCATGATGAGAGCAGCAGAAGCAGGATTTGTACAAGATTCCCCCCTGACCATGCTGAACTTGTATTTCCTTCACAATTGCTCTTCCTATTATCAGCATTTTAACAACAACCCTTTCCTCTGAGCAGATAGAATGTTTGTGAGCATTCTTTGGCCTTACAGCAGTTTAGCCAATGGCTATGAGATACCAAGAGATCAAAGGTAACAAACAGCTGATCTTCAGCCTATGATACAAGCTGTTAATATTTGTCAGCTATTCATCTCGAGTACCTGCTGATGGAAAATATTTGTTATTAAGAAGAGGTGCCCCCTCCCCTCATATTTTATTTAGAACCAACTGTATTGTCAGGTTGGTGGAATGGAAATATAATTAAGAGCTATATTGCTCCCTGGAAAAGTCTAAGCTTGCCACATAATGAATTTGCAAATGTGTGCAGTCTTTTGTGAAGTTCTATGATATAATCCTCCCGGAATCTTATTGCAATAAGAATCATCTGCAGGAATGCAAGACTGTGCATTTTGCAATCAGACTGAAACACTGTCCAGGTCTTTTGGCAGCAGAAGCTCCTAAGCCAGCATCTTTCAGACCACTAATTGCTCTACAGCAGCCTGACTCAGGCAGAGAAGCATCCCGCTAAATTCCATGAAACTGTAGTTTTAGTTAATGGTTTTTCTTAGTCGTATGGATCTTTCAAGCTATTAATAAAATTGAGTCTCCCCAGACATATTTTTTTTACGCCCTGGGGAAAATGACTGAGGTTTAACAAAACAGCAGTCTTCTCTCTCAAAGAGGAGAAAAACCCAGTCATCAAGAACAAAGCAACTTGTATTTGCTGCATCTGGAGATTCTTAAAGAGTGTAAACAGCAGGCAAAATTATTATGTACATGGGACTTTGAATTCGTTCAGGCTCTTTATCATCCTAATGACTGTGGTCCCAGGGCATGGATGGAAACCACACAATGCAGCAACTGGCTGATGTTGAGCAAGTCTGGGGCTGATCAGCAGGTGGGTGGGAGTTCTCCAGGGAGCTCTATGGGTTGGATCCAGATTCCAGACTAAACTGGCTGTTTCTGCCAATTTCCCCTTTCTGCTGCAGATGCCCTCATGCCATTTTTTAGTGTTCCCTATTCCCCAGGAGCAGCATTTGGTGGAAATAAGTAGACTGAGTGAGAGGAGGGGAGGCCATTTGAAAATTCTGTCTGGATCCAATCCAATGTATGTTTGCTTTGAATTTCACAATAGAACAAAGATGAGATAAAACTATAATATGTACTGAAGAATTGCTGGAATTTATATTTTGAAAAAGGAGCAACAATCCTGCATTGTCTCTGTAGTCTTGGGATGTATCCTGGGATAGATTCCTTCCTTCCTTCCTTCCTTCCTTCCTTCCTTCCTTCCTTCCTTCCTTCCTTCCTTCCTTCCTTCCTTCCTTCCTTCCTGCCTGCCTGCCTGCCTGCCTGCCTGCCTGCCTTCCTGCCTGCCTGCCTGCCTTCCCTCCCTCCTTCCTTTTCTTTCTTTTCATCAAGCTTTGCACAATTTAATCAATTTAAGGCATCATAATATCTTCACTCTTTGTCCTCAAGCCCTGCATAGACTTTCCTTCCTCACCTACTCTTTTGTTTCTTGCTTAACATGAAGCCCTATTAAGAGTTTTCATGATTTCAAATATTTTCAGACTTTGTGGTTAAGTTGAAAGAGAGTGACTGGCCCGAGGTCATTCAGTGAGTTTCCACAGCAAGGGGGCTATTCATACCCAGGTCTCTCCAGTCCCAGCCTGATCTAAGCACTACACCATGACCTGAGGGAGAGAACAGTCAGGAAAGACCATGGTGAGGATCTGACTTAACACATAGGTTCATATCAGGAAACCAGGTTCTTCAGATATGTGGGCCCCAAGTCTTGTAAGGCTTGGGCTCACCACCTTGAATTGGACCCAGAAACATATGGAAGTGTCACAAAGTCAGAGAAACATGATTACACCTCTACTTCTAGTGAACGGCAGTTATGTTCTGTCCCTATTGCAGGTTCTGGATAGTCTTCAAGGACAATACCCTGTAGACTATACTGCAGTAGTTTAGTCTCAAAGTCCCAGGAGTAGAGACAGATCAGCAAGTCTAAGAAGGGAGAAAATTTCTGCACAAGATGCAGTTGGAAGAAAGACATTCTTGCAATTGAATGGACCAACACAGCAGCCTGTACTTTTTATTTGGACAGAATGCTTTATTGGATGTGCTTTCTTCACACCATGAGGAAAATGATTGCACCGCTTGGGAACAGTGACCATAATGTTATTTAGTTCAACATGTGTATAAATAGGGAGTTGCCCCAAAAGACTGTCACAACCACTTTTAACTTTAAAAGGGGTAACTTCTCTGATGTGAGGGGATATGTGAGGAAGAAACTGAAAGGAAAAGTAGAAAGGGTCAAAACTGCTGGGGAAGCTTGGAGACTATTTAAAACTACAGTCCTAGAAAAATATATACTGCAGGTTAGGAAAGGCATAAATAGGTATAGAAAAAAGCCTGCATGGTTAACAAACAAAGTAATGGAAGCTGTAAAAGGTAAGAAGGATTCCTTTAAGCGGTGGAAAGCTACTTTCAGTGAAGTTGATAAAGGGGAACACAGGATGTAGCAAATAAAATGCAAGTCTGTGTTTAGGCAAGCAAAAAGGGAATCTGAGGAGCATATCACAAAAAACATAAAGGCCAACAATAAAACTTTCTTCAAATACATTAGAAGTAGGAAGCCAGCCAGGGAGGCAGTGGGGCCCTTGGATGACCAAGGGGTAAAAGGAGTAGTGAAGGATGATAGGGAAATGGCTGAGAAGCTGAATGCATTTTTTGCCTCTGTCTTCACTGTGGATGATGACAAGTGCTTGCCCACTCCAGAACCACCGATTTTGGGAGGGGGTTTGAAAGACCTCTATCAGATTGAGGTGACAAGAGAGGAAGTCCTACGACTGATGGACAATTTAAAAACTAATAAATCACCAGGCCCGGATGGCATTCATCCGAGAGTTCTGAAAGAACTCAAATGTGAACTTGTGGATCTTCTTACATTAATATATAATCTTTCTTTAAAATCTGCCTCCATTCCTGAGGACTGGAAGGTAGCTAATGTCACTCCCATCTTTAAAAAGAGCTCCAGGGGAGATCCAGGAAATTACAGGCCAGTCAGTCTGATGTCGATACCGGGCAAGTTGGTGAAACTGTTATTAAGGAAAGAATTAGTAGGCACATTGATGAACAAAAACTATTGAGGCAGACTCAGCATGGGTTCTGTAAGGGAAGCTCTTGTCTCACTAACCTGTTAGTGTTTTTGGAGGGAGTGAACAAACATGTGGACAAGGGGGACCCAATAGATGTTATTTACCTTGACTTCCAGAAAGCTTTTGATACAGTTCCTCATCAAAGGCTCCTAAGTAAGCTCAATAGTCATGGGATAAAAGGACATCCTGTTGTGGATCAAAAACGGGCTTATAAATAGGAAACAGAGAGTGAGTATAAATGGGAAACTTTCTCAGTGGAGGATGGTAAGCAGTGGGGTACCACAGGGATCAGTACTCGGTCCGATGCTTTTTAAGTTATTTATTAATGATTTAGAATTGGGAGTAAGCAGTGAAGTGGCTAAATTTGCAGATGACACGAAGTTGTTCAGGGTGGTGAAAACCAGGGAGGATTGTGAGGCAGTCCAAAGGGATCTGTCAAGGATGAATGAGTGGGCGTCAACGTGGCAAATGGGGTTCAGTGTGGCCAAGTGCAAAGTGATGCACATTGGAGCCAAAAATCCTAACTATAAATACACGTTGATGGGGTCTGAACTGGCAGAGACGGACCAAGAGAGAGATCTTGGAGTCGTAGTAGATAACTCAATGAAAATGTCTAGACAGTGTGTAACTGCAATAAAGAAGGCCAACGCTATGCTGGGGATTATTAGGAAGGGAATTGAAAACAAATCAGCCAGTATCATAATGCCCCTATATAAATCATTGGTGCAACCTCATTTGGAATACTGTGTACAGTTCTGGTCGCCACATCTCAAAAAGGATATTATAGCATTGGAAAAAGTGCAGAGAAGGGCAACTAGAATGATAAAAGGGTTGGAACACTTTCCCTATGAAGAAAGGTTAAAATGCTTGGGGCTCTTTAGCTTGGAGAAACGATGGCTGAGAGGTGACATGATCAAGATTTATAAGATTATGCATGGGATAGAGCAGGTAGAGAAAGAAGTACTTTTCTTCCTTTCTCACAATACAAGAACCCATGGGCACTCTATGAAATTGCTGAGCAGTCGGGTTAGAACAGATAAAAGGAAGTACTTCTTCACCCAAAGAGTGATTAACATATGGAATTCACTGCCACAGGAGGTGGTGGCAGCTACAAGCATAGACAGTTTCAAGAGGGAATTAGATAAACACATGGAGCAGAGGTCCATCAGTGGCTATTAGCCACAAGGTATAGATAGGAACTCTCAGTCTGGGGCAGGTGATGCACTCTATTCTTGGTGCTGGAGGGGGCAGCAGTGGGAGGGCTTCTAGTGTCCTGGCCCCACTGCTGGACCTCCTGATGGCACCTGGTATATTTTGGCCACTGTGTGACAGAGTGTTGGACTAGATGGGCCATTGGCCTGATTCGGCATTGGCTTCTCTTATGTTCTTAATGAACTGAAAGTTGCAGGCAAACTATACATGCTCCAGTACTGGAATTAATCTTATAAATTCTCCTAGTTAAACCAGAATCAATGGGGAATGGAACACAGCACAGTCTGAACTTCCAGAACAGTAAAGGAATCTGGGAAATCCACTTGTAATAAGTGACAGGCCTGTGTTTCTTGTAGAGTTTAGCTGTGCCACTAGCACTTTTGTTGAACAGAGGGTGGAATACAGCACATGCTAAGGACATTTTATGGAGCCTCGCTTCGAAGAACTCACACTCCCGGGGGAACCACTGTGTCATTCAAGAGTAAACAAATTTACAGCACCAATTAGAGTGACAACACCTATTTGCAATTCTATGGACCAGAACATCTTGCAACCGCAGCAAAATTCTGCTTCATCCAATCATTAATGCAGGTTTACAATTGATTAATGCTGATGGGAATTTTTTTCTGTTTTAATTTATTCAGCCAGCTACACATCAAGGCTCTGGGGAACTGTGAGCTGCGGTCTCACTGCATGCATATCCAAATGGAACCGTTCTGTAAATAACAACAACAAAGCTTCATCTCCTGTACTAGGAGTCTGCTTCTTTCCCCTTGACTGACTTTTTCAAAAGGACAGTCCTCAAGGTGACCCTGATAACAGTAGGGCAGCCTCATAATAAACTTGTCAAATCAGGGGATCTGAAAGGTTTTCAGAGAAATGAGCTCAGCAGTGGAAACATCCCTACTGCGCCTCTCCTTGTAGGCTTTGCTGGGCCACTTGCTCAGGATACTTCTCAAAGGCACCTCGTCCAAATTTCCCTGCAGAATTCTAGATCATTTGGGCCGGTTCCCAAAACTGGAACTGATGAATGATGAATTTATCAGTGTTCCACAGAGCTTTCAGTACCTTTAGTTTATGTACTTTGTTTCCCACCGTCTACATTACCAATACATATGTGTGCATTAAAGAAAAATTGCAAAAAAGTATTCTTGATTAATGCTCCCTTTAAGCTGTGGAGTCTTGTAAGCAAAAATTAGTTTGCTCTGGAGTTTTCCTTCCTGAGTGAAGACAAAAATGTGTGAGCTGGAGGCTAAAAAACTGTGACCTAGCTCATACTAACTCAGCTTAGAGGGAACATTATCGATGTATCATTGCATGTACAGTGATTTATATGCACACTTCTGTGCATTGATGCAACACTAAAAAAAGCAGTCTGCGTATGAACATAAGAACATAAGAGAAGCCAATGTTGGATCAGACCAACGGCCCATCCAGTCCAACACTCTGTCACACAGCAGCCAAAAATACCAGGTGCCATCAGGAGGTCCACCAGCGGGGCCAGGACACTAGAAGCCCTCCCACTGTTGACCCCCACCCAAGCACCAAGAATACACAACATCACTTGTCCCAGACTGAGAGATCCTATCTATACCTTGTGGCTAATAGCCACTGATGGACCTCTGCTCCATATGTTTACCCAATTCCCTCTTGAAGCCATCCATGCTTGTAGCTGCCACCACCTCCTGTGGCAGTGAATTCCATGTGTTAATCACTCTTTGGGTGAAGAAGTATGCTTGTGCATATCAAGGCTATTTTTGTAGGGTGTCGGTAAAACACTGCACAAGAAGAATCTTGATGTAATGATATGCACAATCACATCAAGGTGGCTGCTTATATACATTGGTAACATGTTGAGGAGAAAAGCAGCAGTGAATTGAAGGAGCTGAAAACCACTACAAATTCATGGTCCAGAATTAATAGTAGGCAGTGGAGCAGTTAGGTAATTTTAGACACTGGACCTAATGGTCTACTGGCCACCCCTTTAGATGGTGATGTATACTTCAAATGAAGCCTTTTATCATCCCCATCACTGAGTCCACAAGCCAGAGGCCCAGACTTCTGCTTTCCCATGGCTGTCTCCTGATCACATCAGGAAGAGAAAATTCCCACAGCAAGACTCTCCCCCCTCTGACATACACAGAGTTACCCCCAATCTCAAGACCTGATTAGATTGTTATGGGCAGAGGTAATCCTGCAGATACTTTGGATTCATGTTTTAAAACATTTTAGTCTCTGAAACATTATATTTATTGTTCATTACCACAAGTAGCCATGAACACAGGATGAGGTGGGACATCCATTGTTAAACAGAGACTTTTTTTGGAGTGTCACCTCAAACAAATGACCAGGGCTGCAATCTTGCTAGCTCCACCTGATCACCGCAGCAGGACACCTGATCACACAGAAGTGCGAATCAATGAGTGGATATTGGGCTGGAATGCCTTACCCTCTGCTTTACTGTCTGTTGTACCAGGATGCCTCCTCCAAGGTAACACCTGGTTGCACAATGGCCTATTGTCCCTTTGGAAACCTCCCCCTCCATTTCCACCCCCTGTTGAGACCTTTGCTTTGTCTAGAGTGAGGGCCTTGTCTTTCTGGCCACAGGTGTCCCGGCCCTTCAAGCAAATTGATTGCTTTTTCTTTTTGTACACTGAACCACTTTAAGGCTGATCATTAAGACGGATGAATATGCCCTCTCCATGGGAACAGGGCTCTGGGGAGATGTAAAAGATAATCTATATTATATTTTGTTAAACTGCCAAGACACAATGTCACACAGAGGAGCAAGCGTCAGCATTCTGCAGAATATTTTTTCTGTAGGATATCTACATTTCCCCCCCTAGGATATCTACATTTTTATTACTGAAATGCATCAGTCTGAAATATTACCTTATTTTAGGTGAAGGCATCCATTTAGGGTCAATTTGAAATACATGTGAAAGCATTTATATTTAACTGAGCCGCACTGATAACGTTTGAATCCTTATCTTCTTTTAGTTTGAACTGTATTCAGAAGACACGAATGGACGGCCTTGACAGTACATTTCTTCCCCAGCTAATCTGTGACAGCTTCATCGGTATAAATTCACCAGATAGAAGTGGGTTTGTACATACACAGGGCTGAGTCCATGGTGGGGCTGGTATGTCCATCACCCCATTTGAAACCATGTCAGCCTAATTTATTTTTAAAGTTTGTAATATGTTACATGACAGTTCCCATTTAAAATAACAGATTGTGCTTTCTGGTTACCAAAATCCCCTTATAGCTACTTCAATTACACATACATATGAAGCAGCCCCATACTGAGTCATTGGTGTGTCAAGGAAAGTATTGTCTACTCGGACTGGCAGCAGCTCTCACAGCCAGAGGTTTTTCATCTACTAACTGTATGGGGGGGGATTCAGCTTGGGACCTTCTGCTCTACCACTGAGCCATGGCCCCTCCCTTAAAGTGTAGCTGGGTTTGGGACTCTGTCGACATCATCTCATGGCTCTCTCTGTGTGGGAATCAAACCAGCCTTGTGCCTGTGTCTTTCTACTGCACCATGCTTGTGGGGGAGGGTGGGATATAAATCAAATGAAATAAAGAAAGAAAGAAAGAAATGCCTGCCTGCCTGCCACCTTGTGAGCATAGGCTTCCTCTACTGCAGTATCATCACTCCACCCCTTGCTAATTGGTTGAGGAATATCTATCCTGGGTACGGTTGCCAGCTCTGGGTTGGGAAATTCCTGGAGAATTTGGGGTGGAGTCTTGGGAGGGCAGGGCTTGGGGGAGGCAGGGACTTCACTAGGGTATAATGCTATAGACTCCACCTTCCAAAGCAGCCATTTTATCCAGGGGAACTATTCTCTGGCACCTGGAGATCAGTTGTAATCTCAGGAGATCTCCAGCCTCTACCTGGAGGTTGGCAAACCTAATTGTGGGAATATTTCAGTGCTACCTAATAAAGATGGCATGGAGGATAGGTCCATGAATGGCTACTAGATATGGTGACTAAAGGGAACCTCCACAGCCAGAGGCAGTAAGCCTCTGAATACCAGTGCAAGGAGTCAACATCAGAGGAATGCCAGGGCCTCTGTCCTTTTTGGGGCACCTGAGCACCTAACTGGCCACTGTGTAAAAGAGGATGCTGGACTAGATGGACCACTGGTCTGATTCAGCAGGGCTTTTCTGATTTTGTTGTCGAAGGCTTTTATGATTTTTTCCATAGAGACGGCTGTGGTCCTGCACAAACATCAGCTCCGCATGAGTGGTGCTCAAGTCTAGTCCGTGGGTGGCCCCATGGGCTCCTGAAAAGCTTGTGTGGGGGCTGCGAAGGAGTGTGAACTGGCCCCCAATCTATTTTAACAGGTTACGCTGCCAGAGGAGGTGTGGGTGGAAAACAGTGTCACCAAATGCTCTCAGGTCATCACAGTTCTTGTTAAAAAATATCTATATTGGCAAGCTACTGCAGCTCCTTGAGCATCGCTACATATAGAAAAAGACTGTGATCACTGATAGAGAGATCAGCTGCCCCACCATTATGAATTTAGAAAATCTTCCAGTGCATCCAGAATGTGGTCATTAGAAGTCCCAGACATGCTTCTTGAAATATCATAGTCCAAAATTCATACCCAAGCCAGCTGTGTGGGTTTATAGAAAATTTGCACTGATTGGTTAAACATGATTTTTTGACTTATCTTTAGAAGAACAACCTGATTCGACTGTATTGTTAGCTGTTCATAAACAGAATCAGACTGTTTGTGCTTCTTGTCCAGCACTGGATGTGGGCCTGGTGGCAGCTTTTGAGCAAAACATCTGCTCCCCAAGAAATCCCTGCGATTGAAACTGGGACCATCTGCATGCAAAACATTGATCCATCTAGCTCCATATCTGTCTACTGTGAGTGGTGGTGGCTCTCTGGGGTCTCCAAGAAATTGTCACACCTGCTTCTGAAGACCCTTTCACTGGGAAAAAATGGGAATTGAACTCAGGACATTTGCATAGAAAGCAGGCCTTCTGCCACTGAGCCATATCCCATTCCCATTCATATGTTACTAACACATTCTGTGAAACCATGATTTTTTCAATCACTGCCCCAATATCTCTGGTTCAGACAAGATCTCGTGCATCCTATTTCATTGTACTTCTGGGTGGAGCTGCATGTCTTGCTGTCCATGCCCCCCTTCAAACTCCACCCACTGCTTCTCCTTTCCCAAGTAAAACCAGGAGGGCAGCTGTTAAGCCATGGCTCATCTTTAATGCTGATATTTCTCACCCATATTATATGGTGCTTTTTAGAATGTATTCAATTCACTGCCACAGGAGGTGGTGGCGGCTACAAGCATGGATATGGTGGGGCAAGAGGGAATTAGATAAATATATGGAGCAGAGGTCCATGAGTGGCTGTTAGCCACAAGGTATAGTTAGGGACTCAGGGGCAAGTGATGCTGTGTATTCTTGGTGCTTGGGGGGGGGTCAACAGTGGGAGGGCTTCTAGTGTCCTGGCCCCACTGGTGGACCTCCTGATGGCACCTGGTATTTTTGGCCGCTGTGTGACAGAGTGTTGGACTGGATGGGCTGTTGGCCTGATCCAACATTGGCTTCTCTTATGTTCTTATGTTCTTAAAGGACTTCAGTCACATTTGCCTCTTGTAATCCTTATTACAACCCTGCCAGGGAGGTCAATTTTATTATCTGCGGGTTATGGAGACAGCCATGATGGAAAAGACTGAAGGAAGTGGGTTTGCTGAAGGATTTTGTGATGAACTCTTTCACTAACAATGTAATCTGAAGGAGAGTTACACCCTTCTAAACCAATTAGCTCTGTTTAGAATTGTGTTTAAATGACCTAAAGCAACCACCTTTTGCTTAGAGAAACCCCACGGAGTCAGGAATTGAACCAGGGATTTCCTGACACGGAGCTCACAGCTGCATCCAAAGTAGAGCTACATTTTTCTCAGCCCAGTGAGAGCCAGCGTGGTATAGTGGTTAAGAGCAGTGGATTCTGATCTGGAGTGGAGAGCCAGGTTTGATTTTCCACTCGTTCACATGAAGCTTGCTGGGTGACTTTGGGCCAGTCATAGTTGGGCCCAAAACTCTCAGCCCCACCTACCTCACAAGGTGCCTGTTGTGGGGAGAGGAAGGGAAGGAGACTATAAGCTCCTTGAGACTCCTTAAGGTAGAGAAAAGTGGCATATAAAAACAACCTCCTCTGTTTAGGATGGCAGTTTCTTGGGGTGCATACCTAAGCAAGTCGCCTCAGAAGTAAGTCCTATTTTATTCCATGGAGTTTACTTCCAGGAAAGTGCTTAAGATTGGGTTGTTCCTCTCCGTGCTGCACTAGGCAGCAGTCTTCTTTAGAACCCTAGATATGTGCAGAAATTAGTTGATTTATGAACCTTTAGAACTTCTTATTTCCAGCTTGTTTTCCTGTGCGTGGGAAAGTGCATTATTATTTTGTAAAACATCCATGTAATGATTTTCCTCCTTTCCTTTACATCAGCCTTTTTTGTCTTGAATATTTATCCCCCCCAAGCCTCAATGTTTCCATCTCTGCACTCAAGGCTTTTGCAAAATTACTTTCTAACTGCAGTTAATGAATGCATAAATTAACTCTCTTTCATTATTAGCACTTCAGCGTGTTTAGAATAGTGTAATATTTACTTCGGCTCATAAAGCTACAGAATTGCTGCAATGCCCGTATGGATTGTTTCCCCATTGAGTCTGCGCTGGAACCTGTGACCTTCCTTAAACAGAATGCAAGGCTATATGGTATCCAAACACCGCAAAGTCTGAGATCTGCTGGAATTTGTTACTGGCAGTGGTCATTAGCAGCTATTTCTGTCTCCCTCCACATTAATACAAGACTGTACATGAGGCAATCAAGGGGAATTATGATCTCTAAAATATTTCTTGCTCCCAATAGCATTCAAGGAATGCATTCAGACATCAGCAGAAGTTCCAATTAAGCCAAGATGTCCACAAACACTGCTTGTTGCAGTGTTCACCCACTGTTCGTGCAGTAAGACCAATGCCATCTCTCCTTATATATAATTCTATTTTTGAGTGGCAACATTCCATGCACTCCCTCAGCCATTGGCCTGTCAGCTGCCACTCAAGAGTACTCATGTGCCATTGGCCGGGTGCTGGGTCTGCTCCTCTTCCCTGCCCACTCCCCCTTCAGCCACTGTGCCCTGTCAGAATTACTGGCAAACAACTTTCTCTCTTGACAAAGATGCTTTTCCTGCTTGCGTCCTGTGTGGGACTTAACTTCCCTCAGTGGCTGTTGGTAGGTATAATGAAATGGCAATTACCTGTATTTGTAAGATGGCTCTGGTTCTTTGTTTAAAATGTTCCCCTATAAGGTTTAATTGAGCTGTAGTTCCAGAGAGGGGCCTGCAGGGGTATCATCCACTGGGTTGAATGGGGCTTTATCATCTGCTGACCTACAGTTCCCAGCTACCCCAAGGCCAAAAAGTGCAGGAATACAGGGACTTTCCCAATGGGTGGGGCGGCATCAGTATAGACTGCATCCCATCCAGGTAGGAGGCAGTCTTTGTCCCTGGGAGGCAGCAGAAATTCAGTCACTCCCCAGTTGGCTGGACTGGGGAATGAATGGAAGTTTCCCTGCTTTCTTGGGCAAGAGAGAGAGGCTGAAGTACAGCCAGAGGCCAGTCCAAGGAAAGATCCTATCCTGAGCCCACAACCTCCAGAGTCAGAGAGTATTGTGTGTAGGGAAACAGAATTGAGTTTAACTCCTGTTGATTTATGTCCTGTTGGTTCATAGTGTGTGCTTACTCCTATAGTGTGTGTGTGCTCCATAACTGTGTAAACAAAGAAATTCTTTTATTTGGACATGGGACAAGGGTGAGAGGCAAACAGCTGAGTTTTAAACTGGAGCCCCAAATGACCCCCAAATCTACTTGGATTGCCGAAAGTGGTATTCGGGGGTCATTCGGGGGGGGGGGGTGAATTTTTTTTCTTGCACACCCTTAGTTCCCATTGCAGAGATAGACTACTTTTCCTCCTGGGAAACCATTGTTGCCAGTTGCCAGGTGAGGGCTGGAGATCACTCAGAATTACAACTGCTCTCCAGATGGCAGAGATCACTTCCCCTGGAGAAAATGATGGACTCTGTGGCAGTCATGGCTTCAGAGCACGGAAGAGGCTGCAGGTGTGTGTGTGTGTGGAAATGGAAAGCTGAAGAGTGAGGGGGAAATTAAGGTAGGTTGATGATTGGCTGGGAAGGAGATAAGGTTGCCAACTCCAGGTGGGAAATTCCTGGATATTTGAGGGATGGAACCTGGAGAAGGTGAGGTTTGAGGAGGGGTGGAACCTCAGACAGGTACCATGCCATAGACTCCACCCTCCAAACCAGCCATTCCCTCCTGGGGAACCACTGTTACCAATCTCAGGAGAGGGGTGGAAATCACTCAGAATTACAACTGATCTCCAAGAGGGAGGGGGGAGGAGATGGAAAGCTGAAATCAGAGGGGCAGATAATGGCAGGTTGATGCTTGGCTGGGAAAGAGATAGGGTTGCCAACTCCAGGTTGGGAAATTCCTGGAGATTTGAGGGGTAGAGCCTGGAAAGGGTGAGATTTGAGGAGGGGTGGGACCTCAGACAGGTACACTGCCATAGACTCCACCCTCCAAACCAACCATTTCCTCCTAGGCAACAATTGTTGCCAATCTTCAGGTTGGGGCTGGAGATCACTCAAAATTACAACTGCTCTTCAGGTAGCAGAGATCAGTTCCTCTGGAGAAAATGGTGGACTCTGTGTCATTATACCCTGCTGAGGTTGCCACAGCAAATTGATGCTGAGTGCCCAAGGCCTTGGTGCGCTCCCAGATCCTCTTTCTAGAGCTCATTGTATTTATTTCCACAATAGGCCTTATTCCTAGTCAGATCATAAAACATCAGTGTAAGGTTTATGAAGAATAAAAGAAGCCAGCAGCAACAGAGGAGGAGGAGGTTGGATTTATATCCCGCCCTTGACTTGGAGTCTCAGAGCAGCTTACAAACTCCTTTCCTTTCCCCTCCCTACAATAGGCACCCTGAGAGATAGGTGGGGCTGGGAGAGCTTTGACAGAAACTGCTCTTTTCAAGAACACCTCTGACAGAACTATGGCTTGCCCAAGGTCATCCAGCAGGAGCAAGTGGAGGAGTGGGGAATCAAACCCAGCTCTCCCAGATTAGAGTCCATGTACTTAACCACTACACCAAACTGGCACCACTACACCAAACTGGCAAAAGAAGCAGCACAACGCTCAGCAGCCAAAGACAGTATCTGTAAAACTGTCCTCAGATCCTGTCAGCAGACCATTGAAACAGCTTAAAAAGAGATGGAATCCCTCAGTAAAAAGTCTGGGTAAGAAGAAACATGGTGCCCTGGTGCATAAAGGACAGAGAGGAAAGCACCATCTGAGCCTCAAGGAGGTAGAGAAGGCATTCATATAATTCAGGCCTGCACAAATATTGATTTTCCAAATGGGATGCAGCCTATCAGCTGAGTATTGTGATCAGCTTGGGGCTCCCAATCCTTTTTTGCAGTACCAGTCAGGCAGTAAAATCAGGGAGATTATTGAACCCCCTTATGGGACACGGATAGTTGGAAAGGTCAGTTATACTTGGCTGGTCACGAATAGGGTTGCCAGCCTTCAGGTGTGGCCTGGAGATCATCTGGAATTACAACCAATCTCTGGACTACAGAGGTCAGTTCCTCTGGAGAAAATGGCTGCTTTGGAGGGTGGACTTTATGGCATTGTACCCTGCTGTGTCCCTCCAAACCCTCCTCTCCCCAGATGCAGCTCTCAAATCTCCAGGATTTTCCCAACCTAAAGTTGGCAACCATAGTTTCCAAGCCTGATACAAGACACCCCATCCAGCTCAAGTCTCCCTGTGTTCCAGGGGCAGTGAAAGAGGATCCACTCAGGGACACTTCCTGCAAAAACGTGATCAAGCCTTGCTCAGCCAGACCTCTTAGAAGACAAGACTACATGAAGGCCAATTGCAATTGGCGACTGAGCAAGCTGTGCCATGCTAATTAATTCCAGTACAAAGCAAGGCACCTTTCCCTGTTTTCTAAGTGCCTGTTTAGCTTCCAACAATATAAAACGGAATTTGTCATCATTAATGGGGGTTGTTTTGTAAGTGCCGCTATGTGTGTGGGAGGAAAAGAGCCTGCAACGGGCTTGGCTAAGGGCCATCTATTGATGCCTCCTAGCAAAACTGTTTATCACACTCCTGTATGCGAAAGTTCTTCATAATCTTGAGCCAGACTCATCCTTGTGCGTGTGTTTTTTCCCCAGTGAGCAATCTGGGTCTTAGCATTTTCCAGCCTTATCCCATTATACTACCTACAGATTTATGCATTTGCAAAGGTGTACAGAGTCATTTCCACTGAAGTAACTTCTGTAGTGTCCTATATTTGGTAATTTTATCTTGCTTGAACTATCTTACTGTGTTCCCTGATTTCATGGTTGCATTGGTAGGCATTCCCTCTCTCCAAGGCACCATGGGAACTGTAGTTCTTATAGAGGGCAAAGAATTCTCAGCACCCTCACCAAGTGACAGTTCCCAGGAACCTTGTTGGGGGGAGGCCATGACAGTTAAATTGATGTTAAAAAGTTGCATAGATTAACCCTGACAGTTGTAATACAATTGAAAAGGCTGCTAGGAAGCGGCAGCAGTTTTTAGAAGGTCATAGGTTTGCCTCAGCTGTTCTATTGTAATTGGAATGCCATCTGCTGTCCCACTAAATCTGTGCATGACAACAACTTTTTGTAATATTTTAAATAAGCTGCAAATGCTCAGGATGGATACAGTAGGGGTGTATGAACCCCTCCTTAGCAATGCCATTGTCTTATCCTAGAACCAGGGGTTTCCATGAAAAATCTGCTCTGTCCTTAGATTATGGTGGCTAATCAATTAATGATTGCTCATTTCAGTTATATGCACCACATATTTTTTCCACAAGAGCCTTCATCCAGTTGCATTGCCTCATAGGCTTTGTAGTATTCAGGTTGCATAAACAATCAGTTGTGCATATGATTTGACTCACAGGCACGTGGCATCTTGGGTTTTCTGTACTCAAGGTTGTAAAAGTCATCAGTACAGCGCTTCTTGAAAAAGTGCAGAACAGATCCACTGAAAACAACACAGAACCTATTGTTTTACATTATATTCTGCCTTAGGCAGGGGTGAGCAACAACAACATTTAAAAAAATGTACAATCATTTATTAAAAATTAAAATATATTTTTAAGAAGACCTAAATGCAGTAGTTGCAGCAACCTATCTGAGGAAATACTGAAATTCTATGGACTGGCTTATGGTATCCAGTATCCAGAAAATTGCTGCATATGAGTCTACTTGCCTCCTCACTGCTATTGACCATTTATTTGCTGGCTTAGTGGTTCATAGAACTGCATTTCTATCTCGCCCTTCAGTCTATAAAATGGACCATCAGGGCAAGGTACAAGAAGTTAAAATGGAAATAACAAAATGACAACTAAAAGCCAAGCCAGCAGCTCCCAATTCTCCTCTTATCTGCACCAGTGCCATTCTCCTCTTTAAACCAGCGCCATTCTTTAGGCTTCAGCTCCCTACCCAGGGTCTCTAGAAGTTAAATCTCAAAGTAGCTGAGTATCTTTTAGCCAATGTACATGTCAGTGCACATACTTGAGGACTACATCACAGTGAGCTCACAGCCTGCTCTTTTATACCCTGCAAATGTTGGGAGATTCTTTGAACTGTTCTTCACAACTTGTAGGACAATGATGTTTTTCTTGTGTCTCTTTTACCTAAGGAAAGTACACCTTGGCCCCGGTCACACATGCCAGATAATGCAGAGGGGAGGGGAGGCTATTTGTGCCATTGCAATTTGATGTGCCCCAACATGACCAGACAGGACAATGGTGAACTGGCGTTGTTTCCGTCGGCACGTGTTTCCGGCGTGCTCCAACCAGGAAGCAGGGACGCGAGAGGAGCGCACTGGAATGATCACATGGAGAGCGTCTGTCTGCAGCCCATCACAACCAGTTGATAGCAGACTTTCCCAGATACTTTTAAACTCCACATCTTTGGAGGGACGCTACAGGTTGCCGATGGGTGCGCGACGCTTGCCAGACGTTCCCATATGATCGTGCCCATAAAATCCGCCTGGCATTTGTGGCTCTCCCACAGCAAATTCTCCATGTGACTGGACCCCTTCTTGGCTTTCCAAACAGTGTAGGACTGATGGCCCTGACCTGGATGACCCAGGCTAGCTTGATCTCATCAAATTCTCAGAAGGTAAGCAGTGTCGGCCCTGGTTAGTATTTGGATGGGAGACCACCAAGGAATTCCAGGGTCATTACACAGAGGAAGGCTATAGCAAACCATCTCTATTAGTTTCTTGCCTCGAAAACCCTACAGGGTTGCCGTAAGTCAGCTGCAACTTGATGCCACTTTGTGTGCACACACACACACACGGGACAGATGATGACGGGGTAGATGAATACAACCCTTATGTTCAATCATGACATTCCATGTGCTGACCCGAGTTTATTCTTATTGTGAAATGCTCTGTAACACTGGTACTTAAAAATGAAGACACACCAAGCCTGTCCTGCCATGAAGCAATTTTAGAATGAGAACATTTCTTTTAATTTTTGTGAATTTTTTGATATTTGAAATGGTTATAAAAACAATTAGAGACATGAGTTATATATCACCATGGAACCTTCTAATGATATTTTTGGCTATTTAAAGCAGATAGAAAGGCAATTTGGAATTGGTAATGAACCATTTAACAGCAGTTTCTATGAGGTGGTCTTCAACTGGAAAATAAAGGCTTTGCCTACTTAGCATAATTGTTTACTGAGAGTCGGGAAAATATTGGCAACTGAGAAATTAATAAATGTGAACCAACTGCACAATGAAGGGGGGGAATCTCTTTTCAAATAGAATAAATGATTTTGTTCAATTTTTGGACAATTATTTGGGATAAATATCAGTTTGAATACTCCCCTGTCCCCCACCTTTTATTAACACTGGGCTGTCATTAGGAAATGAATGGCAACAGGCTGTGTGGAGGCTGCTGCTGGGCCCAGGCAAGTTGTGTGGCATCAGGTTGTCTAATAGCCATTGCTACACCTCAGTGAGTGATACAAATAGAATGGTAGCAAGTTGCCTGGTGGCTGCTGCTAGGCCTAGCCGAAATGTGTCCTCCCTCTATAGTGGAAGGGAAAGGAGAAGGGATGGAGGCAAAAATAGCCCTGAAAAGGGCCATCCCTCTTGCTTTCTTCTGACAGAAACCAAAGTCTGAAGGCTGGCAATAGTATTGTGGTTACCTATTTTGGAGGATGGTCTCCAGACAAAGGGGGAATAGTACCCTAACTAGGGAACCCCATATTCCATCTGAAACTTGGATTCTATACTTCCAGAATATGTATTATGACAATCCTGCCCCCTCTTCCATGTCTATAGCTTTCAGTGACTTGCCAAGCTGGCCCGCGGTTTCCCAAAAAGAGATTTCATCTCTGATAGGCCAACTCAAAGAGGCAAGGCCCCCGGCCTGGATGGAATCTCTTCTGAATTTCTGAAGGAAAACATGAATTGGTGGGCCCCCTTTCTAGCGCACCTGTTTACCTACATTGACACAACAGGGAAGATCCCAAAAGACTGGGGGGTGGCTGCGGTTGTTCCCTTTTATAAAAAGGTAACCGAAAAGATCCTGCTAACTATAGGCCTATTAGTTTACTAAGTGTCATTAGTAAACTATATGCTAAACATCTTCTAGAAAAATTTACACTCTGGCTGGAGCAGGACGATATAATGTTTCAGGAACAAGCCGGGTTCAGGCAGGGCAGATCGACAATGGATCATTGTCTTCTGCTTCGGCATTTTATAGAAAAATATGCCCGCAAGGACCTCCGTCTTTATATGCGGCCTTTATCAGATCTTAAAGCAGCCTTTGACTCCATTTCTCGACCTATACTATGGAGTAAACTTGAAGCTTCTACAATAGATAGGAGACTTTTAGCCCTCATCCACGCCCTACATGAACAAACCTCCCTGAGGGTTAGATGTACTGGGTTGGGCCACTTGACAGATACAATCCCCACCCTCAAGGGAGTCAGACAGGGGTGTATGTTGGCTCCAGCTCTTTTTAACTTTTGGCCCAGCGCTCCATTCCCATACTTTTATATGCTGATGACGCTGTTATTCTTTCCAGAACCCCAATTGGCCTGAGAAGGGCATTAAAGAGGTTTGCCAGTTATTGTAGTGAGCAGAAATTGATTATTAATTATCAGAAGACGAAGGTGATGGCCTTTGGCAGGAGACCTAAATTAAGAAAGTGGAGTGTAAATGGGCAGAATCTTGAACAGGTAACTAATTTTCGCTACCTTGGCATGATTATCCAAGCCTCGGGCTCTAAGCTTGCTCATAGTCAGGCAGCAGCATGCACGGGTGATAAATCTGCCCAAGGTATACTCAAGTTTTTTCACTCTTCAGGGGGCCATTTTGTGCCAGCAGCTCTGAAACTTTTTAAGGCTAAAACATTAGCCCAGATGCTCTATGGGACGTTACTTGGAGCGCCACCCTCGTGTTATGCCCCATTAGAGTTGGTTCAATCGAAATTTTTGAGATCAGTGCTCCAAATTCCAAGGTGTGTTACCAACGCGATGGCACGGCTAGAGACTGGCATGATGAAAGTTGAAGCCAAGATTACCTTGCACTCCATTTTTTCTGGTTAAAGATAAATCTAAATCCATGTGGCCTAGTGCCTTTAATCCTGACTGACAACTATCAATCCGAATGGCTGACTTCCACTATTCGGAAAATTACATTATTAGGGCTTTCCCCTCAAGAGCTTTTGGAAATGGGTGGCGATCAAGCCAAGCTAGCAGTTAGGCAGAGGATTGAAGACACCGAACGCCAATTGGACTGTAAGGAAGAGACCGACTCATGAGTAAAATACCAACACAACAGAATTGAAGGACGGCAGAAGGGGAGGATCAATCCTGCAAGTCATTACAGGGACTGCCTGGTGCTCGGCTTCGTAAGAACGGCATAGCTGAGAGACCTTAATTAACAGCTGAATCAGATAGAGGGTGGGGGAGCGTCTGAGCGGGGCTTTGAAGAGATAAGAGGGAAAAGGAGGCTGGGGGGGGGCGCGCGTCCTTTCAGCAGAGCATTCCCTGCCTGTTAGAGTTTCTGTAAGTTTCGGCCGTTTTTAACTATTGTTTATGTCTTGGCAATCAGGGAAGCAGCTTGGACTCTCCCTATTCTTTTAAACTTTGTCAATTAAGATTGCCCTTTTTTTGGCTGTTTTGTTAATAAAATATACTTTGCCTGAACTGCCGAGTCTAAGTGTGGAACCGGAAGCTGGAGAGTCCAGTACAGAACCCAGGGCCTGAATCATACATGGACCTACAGGCGTCCCCCGCCTTTATAGCGCCACATAGTAGCAAATATATTGTTGCTCAAGCCTCATATCTATCTGTTCTGGAGTCTAATAAACTTAGGAGGGCATATACTTTGGCTAGCCATATACTTTCTAAGCCATGGCATCACAATTATGGAACAAGTTCCTCAGTGAAGTACATTGCAAACATCACTGCACAACCTCCATTACCAGATTGACAGTGCCATCTTAAGCAGAGTAACACCCTTCTAAACCCATTGATTTCTCTGGTTTTTCAGTTGTTGATGGCTATATTTTTAATTTGGTCATCATAGGTTTAGCTTGTTGTTTTTACTTGGTTATATTGACTTTGAACTATTATACACTG
Organism: Gekko gecko; assembly: GCA_029375565.1. Lineage (NCBI taxonomy): Eukaryota > Metazoa > Chordata > Lepidosauria > Squamata > Gekkonidae > Gekko > Gekko gecko. The sequence continues at coordinate 43,274,256 of JAPDNY010000013.1, forward strand.
TAAGCTGATTCAAGCTTGTTTGAAAAAGGTGGTTAAGAATTTTTGTCTGGTTATTTACAGAAGGGAGAACAATGTATATGACCATGCATTGTCATCAGATGTACCATTACAGTGAGAACATGAGAAGTGGAGACCAGCAATGAATAAAATAATCTTCAGTAACCCAGCATTCACACTACCACCTTCATGAACATGGCTGAGTTTAAAGTCCTTTAGAACCAACCTTCTAAAAAATCATTTCATAGAATCATAGAATCATAGAGTTGGAAGGGGTGATACAGACCATCTAGTCCAACCCCCTGCCAAATGCAGGACCAGCCTAAAGCATCTCTGACAAATATTCATCCAGCCTCTTCTTGGAAGCTATAGAAACAGTGGCATCTCAATGGTACCTGCCTCCATGTAGTTTGAAATAAATCTATCAAATGTACTGTGATTGCTGTTAAGAACATAAGAATACAAGCAGAGTGTGCTGGATCAGATATTATAGTAATTTTGTAAGCTGTTGATAAATATCAAGTTTTTCTTTGATCATGTATTCTACAATATTTTCTAAATAATCTTATGGAACATGCAACATGTAAAGTAGCCTTATACCATAACAAGACCATTGATCTATCTAATATAGTGTTGCCCACTCTGAATGGCAGTGAATCTCCAGCAGAGGAACATCTTTTCTAAAAGATGCTATGTGAGAACGTTAGCTGGAGTTGGTAGGCACTTAACATGGATCTTCTCCAGGCAAAGTGGGGGGGTTATCATAGAGTCACAGCCTCTCCCAAAGGATATATGGTTCTGTGTTCCATAGTACCAACTTCCAGAAACTTGTAATTTTGTCACATCTGCCCCAAATCTGCATGAAATCTGCATTAAACAAATGGTGTCACCAACAGTTTGCAAGGTAATTACAATGTATATAAAATGATCCGATTTATAAAATTATGCATGGGGCGGAGAAAATGGATAGAGGGGGTGCTTTTTTCCTTCTCCCATAATATTAGAACTTGTGGGCACTCAATGAAGTTGTTGAGAAATAGGTTCGGCACAGACAAAAGGAAATACTTCTTTACTCAATGAGTAATCAAATGGTGAACACTGCCAGTGGAGGTAGTGATGGACACAAGCATAGATAGCTTTAAAAGGGGATTAGATAAATGGTGGAGAGGTTCATCAATGGCTACTAGCCATGGTGACTGAAGGGAGCCTCAGTATATAAAGGCAGCAAACCTAAATACCGGTACTTCCAGGTAGCAACAGACAATGCCCTTGGCTTCTATGCCCTGTTCATTTGGCCCTCCAAGGCAACTGGTTGGTCACTGTGGAATACAGTATGCTGGACTAGAAGAACCACCAGTCTGATCCAACAAGCTCTACTTGTATTCTTATGCTCTTAACAGCAGTCACAGTACATTTGATAGATTTAAATCACATGGAGGCAGGCACCACTGATATGCCACTGTTTCTAACATTTATTTCCATTGTGCTAACATGAAATCTTTCAAATAACCAGCCAGCCAAAACTGGATTTTAGCACCCCCTTAAATATTGTTTAGTTTTTGCCCACAGGAATGAAAAGTTCACATACACTGCTTCATATTTAGCTCCAATCCTTCCTAACAGTGTAATCTAACGACTGGTAAAAAACCTTCTGATCATCTTTATCTCACATTCCCCACTCCCCACCCCCATGCAGGCAGCTTTTTAACCTTGGCTGCTGAAAGATTGGCTATTTGCTTCCTCCAGCAAAGTCAAGTTTGCTTTGTGGCTGCTTTTTAAATAATGAATAATGGCTATGCTTGTCAAGGGTAGGGATAAAAATATCTGTCAATTATAGAACTAAAAAAAGAAGCAAGAACAAAGGAAGAATTGTACAGTGGGCAAATATGCTTGCTAATGCTGAAAGACATTTGTAGCCTGCATGCTGATAAATGATTATCTGATTGTTAATGCTCGTCTAATTGTTGCTATTTTGCCACTCAGTGTTGGATAATGTAATTAAAACACAGATCTTTTCCAGAATGTGCATTGCCTGCTTAGGGCCAAGGCTTTAAAAGCACCCACATTACTCCAAAGTGCATGTTTCAGACTATGAACATGCAAATGAAAATTGGACTTTTAATGAAAGTGGCTTTGGAAGAAGTATAGTTTCAACAGCTGTGGCTCAGAAGTTATGTTATTCCCACAACTAGAACATGCAACCCCAGCTGCTAGATCAGGTCAAGGGTTTGCAAACCAGTGTTGTGTAATAGTTAAGAGTATCGCACAAGGATGTAAGAAACCTGGGTTCAAATTCTCTGTCATCTGTGAAAGTCATTGAAGGACCTTGCGTCAGCCTCTTTCTGTCAACCTAACCTACCTCACAGGGTTGTTGGTGGGGCAAAGTGTGTGTTATCCTGAGCTCCCTGGAGGAAGGGCAGTCTGGAAATATAGGCAGGTAGGTAAGCAAAGTCATCCTTCTAAGGTCATTGACAATAGTGAGGAGGCATCCTAAGATCACTTTCCTGGAAGTAAGCCCCACTGAGTAGAGTTCAGGAGGATCCTGAGTAGACCTGCTTAGGATTGCACTTTTAGAAGAGTGTAACGCTGCTTTAGGTGGCCCTGACAAACTCTTGAACTTTATTACTCATTTATTTGCAGTCCAAGTTCTATAACTCACAAGATGAGGAAGCAACAGCTGAGCCTACTAGTCCTTTAACCTGTTTTATAAGTGCTCTTCCTTAATTGCTTTTTAAGCCAAGTAGACAAATTCTTCCTGGACAAGCTGGGGGGGGGGGAGATGACAATATGGCTGGGGATGGATCTGGACTTTGGATAGAGAGAATTTCCCACTACCCAAGGCTCTAGACACTGGCCATCCCACCCTGCATTTCCTTCTCATACTGTTCAAAACTGGAGCCCCTGAGATGGATCAGAACATGATCCAACATGTCAGCCCCTATAGCGAATCTCTTACAGTGATAAGATGCCTGGGCTGAGTTATCTGAATGATGACAGATTGTGTATTCTCTCAGCAACTGATTCCTTTAATAGAGGGGGTCTCCAATTAAATTGCCAATTTCATGGCAAAAAACTAGCCATCTGCTACCTGTCAATAAATAATTTAATTGGCATAAGAGGCTCAGAACATCTGTTTAACTTTGAAGCATAATTTCATCTTAGCTGATGGGAAAGCAGTGCCAATATACTTGATTTATTTATTCCTTTCTTATCTCATTCCCAAGAGTGGGATTTAGTATATTCCATTTTATCCTGAAAACAGTCTTGTGAAATGATTTGAGTAGTTAGACTTGCTACTGAATTTCATCTACAACAACATTTTCCAGGGGAACTCTGAAGGTTCTTGACTGGACTGAAGGATTTTGATAGGAGCAAAATGTTCCAGCAGTAGTGGAGCCCAGTTCCACCCCCATTTTTACTCAGAAATAAACTTTGTTGAATTCAGTGGGCTTGATGCTTGATTTCTAGCAAGTGTGCTTAGGATTGTAGCATTAGCCAGTTAGTGTGCGTGTGTGGTGTGTGGGGTGGGGTGGAACAGAGCACTGTACTTAACATGATTGTGCTGGAGCCAAAAATATCCTTGCCCTTGAAACTAAAAAGCCTACCTCCATGCGCCAGATTCCCATGAAGGGTACAATATCCTTGTGCACAGAGCCCAAAGAGACACACTGGACCCCTGGATTGCCTCTTCTGCCATAACGGGGAGACTTCCCAATGGAATTTCTTCCTGGATGTCAGCACCATAAATGACATTGCCTTGCTTCTGAATTCTCCATCACTTTGGGTTTTGTTTCTGAATTTTGCACAGACTGCTATCAATGCACCAGCTTTTAGCTTGTTTGCAGCTCTGCCCTCCCTCTACATTTCTGTCACACAAGCAAACATCAATAAACATTGCAAAAAAGGCAGGCCTGTTGTGATTTTGTATGTATTAGCCTGTTTGGTGAACTGAAATCAAAATTTGCAGATTACTGGCAGGAAGGATTCTTCAGTGAGGCTTTTTGGAATGGCAGGGCTCAGTATGCTTTCTCTCACTCTCCCAGCACTGGCATAAAAGCTTATATGATACAATTACTGCTAAGACATGTAGATATCTCTTTGCTCTTAGTATCTAAGGGGAAAAATCCATTTGACAACAGGCAAAACTAATTGATATGGGTTGTTTGCACTGTAGGAGCATTCAAAGGTTCTGAGGGTGGTAGGTCAATAGAATTTGTTAATGCTCTGTTTTTAGAAAACACTGATCAGACCTCTAAAAGGAAAAGAAAACAGATAAGCAAAAGCAGAAGGCCCATCTTTTCCCAGGGAAGTCTAACAGCAGAACACAAGGAGGGGAACAGTTTAAATCAGAAAACTCTCATAAGGGAGGAACATAATTCCATTTCTTCTTTGAACAGCACCAGTCGAACTCCCCCCTACCCTGGGCTTCACATTTTAAAAACTCTGGGAGGATCCATTCATGGATCTCTCAGGGTCCATTTAATGCCTCTTTCACTACAAGCCCCAGGTCTTCTGCCTCTGCAACTGCTGCTGTGATTGCTACCCAAATAAACTCACCTGGCCCTACCAAAATAAACTCACCTGGCCAACTACATTGAACACCTATTGGCAATCACAAAGTTCTATAGCACAGAATGTGTCAGGATGTCCATGGATCCCTGCAGAAAGCTGCCAAGATATTCACAAATGGACACATGTTGCTTATTTTGTTTATATTCTGAGCCAGTTTGGTATAGTGATTAGGAGCGCGGACTCTAATCTGGGAGAACTGGGTTTGATCCCCCACTCCTCCACATGCAGCTGCTGGTGTGACCTTGGGTCAGTTACAAGTTGTTTCAGAGCTGTTCTCTCAAGGGCAGTTCTCAAAAGAACTCTCTCAGTCCCACCTACCTCATAGGATGTCTGTTGTGGTGAGAGGAAGGGAAAGGGGATTGTAAACTGCTCTAAGACTCTTTCGGGTTGTGAAGGGTGGGGTATAAATCCAATCTCCTCCTCCTCCTCCCCCGATGGGGACCCAAAGTCTCTTAGCACAGTTACCCCCTCCTTTACCTTATCCTCACAACCACCACCCTGTGAGGTATATTAGGCAGCAAGACTCTGACAGGGCTAAGGTCACCTGGCACTCCTCCATGGAAGAACAGGGATTTGAAGTCAATTGTCTTAGGTCCCACCCATTACACCACACTACTCATGGATTGACTTTAATTTTGGAAAGGGGTGACCCTCTGAGGGTCATTTCGGCAGATAACTTGTTGTAAGGCTTTGTGAAAAAAAACCCTTTGGAAGGTATGGGCCCAATTTGGATTTCTTTGGTAGTATTATAGAAGAAGAAGAAGAAGAAGAAGAAGAAGAAGAAGAAGAAGAAGAAGAAGAAGAAGAAGAGATTGGATTTATACCCCACCCTTCACTGCCCAAAGGCGTCTCAGAGCGGCTTACAAGCTCCTTTCCCTTCCCCTCCCCACAACAGACACCCTGTGAGGTAGGTGGGGCTGAGAGAACTTCTGACAGAAACTGCTCTTTTTCAAGGACAGCTGTGCCAGAGCTTGTGACTGACCCAAGGTCACATCAGCAGGTGCAAGTGGAGGAGTGGGGAATCAAACCCGGTTCTCCCAGATTAGAGTCCGCACACTTAACCACTACACCAAACTGACTCTCACTGGCACACTAACTGGCACACTTAACCACTACATCAAACTGGCTCTTATAAAAATCCGTTGTATTATAAGAAGAAGTAATTTTGAGAAATAGCTGTGAAGATTTGTTATATTGGATGCCCCTTTTGGTCTGACCTTGACTTCAAGGTCATGGAGTCTTAATCTGGAAGTGTGAATGGTGTCCCTAGGAACGAAGCACAGTGTCGCACACCAGATAGCTCAGAAACCGCTTTGTCTCAGCCTCTACAATCATCCTTCTACCTTGCCTGTCCCCTGCTACTCACAAGGGTGTATGAAAATGTCAGTTTCAAAACATACAGCTGAGATCATTAATGTCTTCTCAGTGGCACGTGGGAATATCTGTTCTGTTCATCACTGGTGAGTTCTCTTAAGAAATGCCACTTCTAATCCTGCACACCTAATTACACAAATAGTTTTGCCTGCTGCCACTGTCCCTGTGCCTTTTGTTCTTGCATTGGGGTGGGGGTGGGAGGATCTGAATCTTTTGGGATTCTCCTGAGTGTACTATTTTGGTATGAGGTGTGTGCTAGATGTGTTATGTACAGCACTAGCCATAGGCTATTCACACTTCAGACAGATCTATGACTCTTCATCTCAGAGGGCTGAAAGCGCAAGTGAAGAAGATCACAGATATCCATCAGCCTGTAAAAGATAACTTGCACATATATTCAGCTGTGATTCAGCAGAATGGGAAGGGTAGTAGGGGGTTAACCCTCCAACCCCTAATCGAAAGCAGGCTTTTATTAGGGTTTTTAAAGTAACCTCCCCTAAATGTGTTTTTCTTTAAGTGCAAAACCGCTTACAACAATAAAGAGACACACACAAAGATGCTAAACATTTTATGGTCACAATAAATAGATGTGGAATAACCCAAGCAACCACAAGGATGAATTAAAATCTCAAGTTGCAGTTTAAAATGAGTTAAAACTTTAGCATCTAGTAACAATATTAGGAGCAGCAGATTAAAACATACCCTACATGTATTATTTATAAATTTATATTTATTTTAGAACCTTGTGTCCTAAGTTTCTATTTATAATATGTACTCCACTATATAATATAATAGCTTTCTCCTACCAGGGCCAACAGAGGATAAAACAATCATAAGTAAATTACAGTATCATAGTCAGGATAAAACCAATTTACCAATGTATTCAGTGAAGAGTACATTGTTTTCCCTTTCTCTATTTTATCCCAACTTTAACCCTGTGAGGTAGGTTAGGCTGAGAGAGAATAACTGTTCTAAGGTCCCTAGTGAGCTTCCATAGATCTATTCTATGATATGCTACTCTGAGTCCCAATTAGGGAGAAAAAAGGAATATAAATAAATAAAGGATAAGCATCATGGTGTAGTGTTACAGTGTTGGGCTAGGATCTGAGAAACCCAGTTTCAAATCTCCTCTCTACCATGGAAGCTTGCTGGGTGACTAGGCTTCCCAAGAACTTACTGTGTGCCGGCGGGGGATGGATACGTCCTCGCAGGACCATCCCCAGGGGAAGGAGAGGCGCGGAGCACCATGCCGTCGCCAGGAAGGGACGGTAGGCGATGCTCTGGCAATGGGGCTGGAAACTCGATGGTACCATCGAGTTTTCAGCCCCATTGCCAGAGCGTCACCTGGTATCACTTTCTGGTGACGGCATGGTGCATTACGAGGAAGACTGGTCCAGCCGGGGAGCATTCATCCCCCACCCCCAGATGGTAAGTACTTGAGAACCCTATGGGTGACCCTGGGCCAGGCACATACTCTTAGTTTAACCTACCTCACCAGGTTGTTGTGAGGATAAAATGGAGGAATGAAGCCACTTGTAAGCCACTTCTGGTCCCCATTGGGGAGACGGAAGGGGTATAAATCAGGTAAATAAATAAATAAGTAAAATAGGCAGTTCTGCTACCTAGTTGAGCCCAAACCATTTTGGATTGAAAAGCCAGCATTTTGAATAATGCCCCTCCCAAAAATTGGATGTCACGTTTGCCCTATATGACATCATCACATTCCTGACAGACTAACCTTTACAGGAGGAAGAAGAGTAGGTTTTTACACCCTCACTTTTCTCTACCTTAAGACATCTCAAAGCAGCTGATAATCACATTCCATTCCTCTCCCAACAACAGGCACCTTGTGAGGTAGGTGGGGCTGAGAGAGTCCTGAGAGAACTGTGACTGGCCCAAGGTCACCCAGCAGGCTTCATGTGGAGGAGTGGGGAATCAAACTCAGTTCTCCAGATTAGAGTCCATCACCCATCACCCATACCCCATGCATTAACCTTATTCTAAATATGCACTGTTTGCCTCCCTCCCCCAGATATTAGTGTAGATTCCTATAAAACTATTGACTATCTAGTGTTGTGATGATATTAAGACTGCTTCATGTTCCATGATTGTTTGGGATCTCTCTATATAATAATTCTATTTTGGTGTGAATGTTACACATGCTCCCACAGCCTTTGGCTCCCTCAGCTGCCACTCTGAAGGTCTGCCAATCCCTGGCTGCATTGCCTCACTGCGTTGCTTCGGCCACACTCACAGAGCTGGCAGCCAGCATCTTGCACTCAGTCTGGAGGGAGCCAGTGAAGGGGATGGACACTCCATTGAGAGAGTGGCAACCCCTCCATGGGGGAGGAGGAGGCAGACCTAGCGAGCAGCAGCAAGCAGGGGAAGCACTCACCTTCGCTGCCCCTCACGGCCCCTCTCCCTCAGCCACAAGGCCGGCGCTTCATCAGGGTGATAGCTCAGCAGGCTGCACCACAGAGAAGGCTGCCCAGGGCCTTTCAAAGGCTTCCCCACCTTCCTTCAGCAGCAGCAGCAGTGCCAGAGAGGGTACAGCCTAGAGGAAACGAGCTGCGGCTACTGGAAAGCCGGACTCTTTCCTGAGGAAGACACTTCTCTTGGCTCCTGTGTGGAACTAACTGTGACTGTCTCCTCAGTGGCTGTTGGTAGGTAACCAAGCTTGCTTCTGTGAGTAAAAAAACAAAGGATTTTCAGCATAACCCCCTCCCCCGCCCACTGCCTGCTTGGCCACTTTCCTGTCAGAATAAACTTAAAATGGCTCTTTCTTCTTTTTGACTCCACCATGTCTGGCTGGCTAATGAGGTGGGCCAATGACCATCAAACCATCAAAACCTGCTGTGTGGCTGACTTTCTCCTATGGTTGCCAATCTCCAGGTGGGACCTGGAGATCTCCCACTGTTACAGTTGATCTCCAGATGACAGAGATCAGTTCCCCTGGAGAAAATGGCTGATTTTGAGGGTAGACCCTATGACATTATCCCCTGCTGAGTCCTTCTATCCACCCCCCCAATGCTGCCTTCCACAGGATTTCCCTAATCTCCAGGTATTTCCCTAATTAGAGCTGGCAACTGTACTTTCTCCTCAGTGCCTGTTGATAGGCAACCAGGTTCTGTCAGTAAAAGGCCCTTTCCACACCTATTCTGGCCTTTGGGAGAAAACTCATTGGGGCCAGTCCTGATAGGGTTGCCAACTGCAGGTGGGGAATTCCTGAAGATTTGAGGGATGAAGCCTGGAGAGGGTGAGGTTTGAGGAGGAGTGGGACCTCAGACAGGTACAGTGCCACAGACTCCACCCTCCAAACCAGCCATTCCCTGATGGGGAACTATTGTTGCCAATCTCCAGGTGGGGGCTGGAGATCACTCAGAATTACAACTGCTCTCTAGGAGGGAGGGGGGAGGAGATGGAAAGCTGAAATCAGAGGGGCAGATAATGGCAGATTGATGCTTGGCTAGGAAGGAGATAGGGGTGCCAACTCCAGGTTGGGAAATTCCTGGAGATTTGAGGGGTGCAGCCTGGAGATAGTGAGGTTTGAGGAGTGGTGGGACCTCAGACAGGTACAATGCCATAGACTCCACTCATCAAACCAGCCATTCCCTCATGGGGAACCATTGTTGCCAGTCTCCAGGGAAGGGATGGAGATCGCACAGCATTACAACTGCTCTTCAGATGGCAGAGATCAGTTCCTCTGGAGAAAATGGTGGACTCTGTGTCATTATACCCTGCTGAGGTTGCCACAGCAAACTGATGCTGAGTGCCCAAGGCCGGGGTACTCTCCCAGAGCCTCTTTCTAGAGCTCGTTGTATTTATTTCCACAATGAGCCTTATTCCTAGTCATTCCATAAAGAAGAACGCAGGCCAGTCAGCAAAAGAGAAAACCGTAATTGATTCTAATTAGTTGATGGGACAAACTTCAGATTAGGAGGGTCATGTACCTTCAGAAATTGTACATCTTCCCCCTCACCATCCATTCTGGATTGTAGTTTAAGACCATGCAGATTCTAACCTGTTGCATGTGTATTTGTGATCACACCCACTCCAACTGTGGTATTCCTTGGAGCAACCCTTGCTACCAACACTCCACTTTTTTTTTGGGGGGGGGAGAGAAGACTTCAGGAAAAGCAGCAGCAAGAATTGAATGCCATAAGACCTGAGGCAGAGCAATGATATCATTGTTTCATGGTGGGGAGCTTTTGAGCAATCTTTTTGGACATCCAAATGAAAACTGGTTATTCTAGATTAATAGCAAAGTCTATTTGTACTCTCTGCATAAACATGGGCTACTCCTGCTAGGGTGTAGCTACAACATTATTTTTAGGAATGAGTGAAAAATCCCTATTTTGTTTCTTTTAACATTAGGGTTGTATTTTTGCCACCAGTTTTTATTCTCTCCTTTTTGCTGCTGGTTTTGTATTCCATACAGTACATTGCATATATCACATATGATATTTATACTTATGGTATTTATACACATGATGTACAATGCTGATTCATCGATGCACCAGTAACATTAATATGCATACACTACCAAGGAAAAATTCCAATGCAAAGAAACAGAAAATAATACAAAATAATAATGGAATCAGTTAATACTATAGAGAAAGAGAAGTGAAATAAAACAGATTTTACAGGTCAAAACAGCAGTGATGAGAAATCTGAAGTCATTCCTAATTGTTTTGCCTACATATCTTCTGACCACTTCTGCATGCTGAATCTGCACCCACAATTTCTATGGTCTCCGCTCTTTCCCTACTTATTCAAAATCCTCTGTGCCCTTCATAGGTTTAAATGGCTTATGATTGGGTGATTCCAATGCCGGACAACAGATTTAAATATCCCCCCCTACAATATTATTTCCTGCTAAGCCTCCCTCACCTTCCAAATGAAAATGGAAAAGACAAAAAAGAAAAAGCCCTGCTCTAGGATAATTAGGCTTTTCTCTTCCTTCCTCCTACACCATTTAAAATCTCTTGGGGTCTTTTGCCACTCCAAGTGCTACAGTGAGAGAAGAAAAAAATGGCCTCCAGCTTCTTTATTCCTATTTAAAATGAAAATTAATTCATACATTTTTTGGGGTATTTTTACATTCTGGTTTATACGTCAAGGGCATGCTGTTCCAAATGAGTAGGGGCATGCTGGGATGTAGTATGAGTCACTCCCTCCCCACTGTACGGATATAGCCCTAAAATAACCAGATTTGCATGATCAGGTTACATCATCTGCACGGTGGTAATACTCCCATTCTTTCATCCTTGTAATTTATTTATCAAATGAAAGACTTTATAAAATTGGCTTTCCCCAAGAGGGTGTACGAAAGAATCCCAAACAAAAAGACACAGAAACCCCCACAAAACAAAACAAAAACACAGTAATCAACTGAAAAGGCCATCCAAACTGCAGAAACTAACTGGCCACTTTAAAAGCTCTCAGAAGTTCAATAGCTATGCAACCCTGCCAGAAAGTTGCCAGCAATCATGCACTGTAGAAGCCTAGTGGCAGCCCAGTCCACAGAATACAGGCCATCATCATGGGAAATGCCCTGGAATGGGCTGCTCCTAACCAATGCAAGGGACACGAAGCTAGAGCTCATGCCGCCCTATCTGTCAATGCAATACTTCAAGGGTCTGAGGCAAAGAAGGAGAGATCATAGCTGTGTCTGAAGGGGGACAGGAGCACACCAGAACACAGCCTCCCATGAAGTGGAAGGTGACACTGCTGACTGTTTGAGGAATAAAGGCAGAGAAGCATTAGGACTACATATATGCTGTTCTGACATTATTACAAAAACCTGATGTTTGCCTTATAGAGTATCTGCGATGGAAAATTAATGTGAGGAGGCACTTAAGCTCTCTCCCACTCATTTATTCTTCCCTGTAAATGCTCCCCCCCCCCGCTAATTTAGTCAATTTCCACCTAGCAAGGATCCAAGACTAGCAAGGAAGCTAGCAGAGAGGGGAAATGATGGAAGGAGGCATTTGCAGGAAAGAAATGACAGGTGTGTGAAGGATTTCAAGATTAAGAACTCCTCTCCTGCCCACCAGTTCTCCCCTACAACCCCCCCTTTCTTTGATGCCCACAGTCCCATGTTCTGCAAATATGGAAATTCAATTCAAGTCTGATGAAGTGAGGTGTGAGCCTAGAGATGCCCCTTGTCTGTTTCACCTGAGCAGACTGGAGATTTTTCTTCCTTTTTTTCTGTGGAAGTTAGACAGACAAGGGACTTTCCCACAGCTGGTCTTTAGATGGGTCAGTGGAAATGCAGCGTTTGCTTGGGTCTTTCAACTGGCTAAGGAGATTCTACTGGAGGATTCCCCCCCCCCCCGGCATGCTTTTGGTCCTCCTGGAATACAAGGATTTCATTGCAGGGACATGTCAGCTATCTAGTCAACTGCCAGCCGATAGTTACAAATGAATGCAGCATTTCTTCTGGCACGGGTTCTGGCGGAGGGATGCTAAAAGGAGCTGCACTTTAACCACTGATGCATTGCAGATAAAATGTAGATCGTATTTGCTGTTTGGCAAGCTGCCGGAAAGGATGCAGAACTTGCTAAACATCTCCCTCCAGCCGGGAAGACTTACTTTTAAGCTGCCCCTGGCCTTATAGTTGCAAACGTTCACCATTTGTTAATTAAGACACCATGTACTATCCTCGAGAAATATGAATGGGTTCCTCTCACCCATTCATTTCACTCTCTTTAAACAGAACTGATATTTTCTCTCTCTCTTTCCCCCATCTGCCCTCCCTCTCCTGTTTTGTTTGAAATCATCTTGACTCTCAGTCTCCATAGGTGGGTAGAGCCATCTTGGTGTAGTGTTTAAAGTGTTAGACTAGGATCTGTGACACCAGGTTCAAACCCTGCTTGTTAGACAATCTTGGTACAGTTACACTGTCAGCCTAATCCACTTTGCAGGGTTGTTGTGAGGGGAAAATGGATGAGGGTTAAATGATGTATAGCACCCTGAGCTCCATAGAGGAAAGACGGGTTATACATGTGGTAAAACTGTGAATTTTAAATTTGAAAGTGCAATCTTATGCAGAGATCCTCCAGCTGATGTCAATAGGCTTGAATTGCAGGAACGTTTGCACAGGCTTACACTGTTAAACCATTTGCCTTTCCTGCCTTTCCAAGAGTCCAGGTAGCTTGCAACCAGCCAAAATGACAATAAAATATAAAACCAGTCAATCATGAAATTACAGAGAAAAACAGGAAGACCTATGCCCCAAAAGCTAAGCTTAAAAAAAGAAAAAGAAAACTAGAAATCCCAGTCAACAGATTAACCCAAAGCCTTGCAAAACAGAGCAGTTTTGATAAGCCCTCTCAGGGCTAATTGCTACAATAATTACAACACAAATTAGAGACTGCAGCTGCCATCAGAACGAAGTTCCCAAAAGTGTTGGGAGTGGAATTGTGCAGGTTGGTTAAGTGAGGCACAGAGGTGTTTGCACAGTAAAACCCTTAATCTAAGTAGGAGGATTGTCAACAGAACCAAATGGACCCTCTGCATAGCTTTTCTCTCATAGGGAAAGCAACAATGAAGACACAGCTTTGCCTTGCCATTTCCACAAGGATTGGATGCTACCTTTCATATTTGGAAAGAAAGCACTAATTGGCAGGGAATGAAACAAGCATGACGGCCAAGTAACACATTGCACTCATACAAGACGCAAGACAAAGTTCTTCGGTTGAAATAAGGGCCACAGCTTTATAAGTTGTGCGTCTTAGCTCCATAAAGCAGACTTCCTTTGCTCCAGTGCAGGCATCCAGCTCAGGGATTTTCTTGGATGAATCCACCCTGGATCCATGCCTTGGATGAGTAATATTGCTGTTCCTTCTCCTTCCCCATCTACTCTAGGATGCCCTGTTAGGCTGGGATGTCCAATGCATCATTCAGGACTCAGCAGAGTGCTCCCTGACCCATAAAGTACTAATAGGTAAGAAGCTGGTGGTTAAGGTAAGCCTCCCTTTACATTTATTTGGAGAGCTCACAAATGGTTCCTTGTGCCCTATATTCTATTTGACCTGCACTGAACCTGCCTGTTATGATCTGCTTAAAGCAAGACATGAAAAGACTGAATTCATATGTTTTGGTAACCACTTATGCCTGTGCTGCCCTACTTTCAGTGGTCAGGGCGGCTTGCAGCTGAGGCCAAGATCAGCACCGAAGGAAGGTGCAGTCACCTTAAATGCCTCTACTGGACATCTGGCATGAGGTTGACCTACTGCCTTCTCTCCATCCTTCTAAGGGGTGGAGGCAACTCTTCCTGTGCTCTTATATGAGGCAGGATGTGCAATACTATTATCTGCATAAACATGTCTTGGTAGAATGTCTGAAACATTAACATTTGATATACATTTAAAAATTAGAATGTTCAGATTTTGGGTTGACATTGACAATAAATTGGGCCTTCTTCTCTGGGTCAGGCAAGCTTTTACTGGACTGGTGTGGACTTGAGATACACCTAAGATACAAACCTGCAGTGTATGCTCCGTTTTAACTGACATGGCCTCTCCTAAGGACTCCTGGGTATGCTGAGCGAGCATCCTTTATTAGAGATGCACAGCCCCCATACAGAACACTGCCTCAGGTCTCCCAGAGGGAAGAAGGAATGAATACCAAACCAGTTTAAATCCATAATGCAGATATGCCCTTTGACTCAGTGAGCTTTTTTGAATTTGACCTCCTACGGCTGCAATAGCTGTCTCCTGCCAGTTTTGGGCACCATTTGTATATTACTGTACCATAAGATCACTTTGGAAATTAAAAAAAATTGCAAAGTCAACCTTGCTTTCTGCCAAATACATTATCCTATTGTCCTTTGTCCCTTTCCACCAGGAAAACATAAAGAGACATTTCAATGGACCCCTCAGTATCAAGAGGTGTCACAGGTGAATTTCTCATGGTGTGATATGAGATTGAGCAATGAGGTCTCCAGCAAAACACCATGTCAGCAAAAATGGGGCAGGACAGGAAAGCCATTTGGTCTGGCTATGAGACATGATTGCCTGCCTCAGGGCTCAGAACAAACAGCATCCCTGTTTGAAGTACTTGCTTTTTGGTTCTATTTGCACTCAGAGAAACTATTAACTGTGATAAGCTATACGGGGCTGAGTTACAAGCCCTTTCCACACTCTCCTTTTAATCCATGTTCACTGTGGCATCCTCCAAGCAATTCTGCACTAAAATCTAATTCACCCTTCTTTTTTTCTGGTCCCCCCCCCCCATTCTGCACTACATTACCTCCTTTCAGTGGTCAGCCCAGTTTCAGTTTGCTGTTGTACCAGATTTTTTGGATGCTGTTTTGCCACAGACTTAGATCACCCTGACTCGATCACTGAGAAAATCCAGATTGACAGGCAAATGCAGAAAGGACCTTAGACTGCTTGTGCTAAGGAGGTAACTGAGCCAAAAGTAGGCAGTTAGAGTCTCTATAGGCTGTTTTTGTAAGATTCTGTCTCCTTCTCTTTTGTTTCTCTCTGAAGGCTTGTCACCTCTGTTTTGTGGTTGTGGCTTACAGCACTTCTGTAATTAGTCAGATTCAAACATATGTCCCTGAAACCATTCCAGGGTTGGAGGGACGAAGTCAGAAGGATGATAGGCAACATTAATTTTCCTTGATACACTTGGCTAGCAAAATAATCCCATTGCATATCTTTGGCATTTGCTGTACCATGAAGAATCCTCTATAGCAGTAGGATGTCCATCAGTGCATAAAGTAAAGGCCAGGAAGTCAAGTTGTTGTGTTATGTTTTATGGTATTCAGCACCTGGACAGTTCCTTCTTCACTGCACTGGCTTCCCATCTGTTTCTGGGCACAGTTCTAAGTATGGCTTCTTACCTTTAAGGCCATAAATGGATTACAGCCAGAGTATTTGAAGGACCATCTCCTCCTACACTGTCCAGCTTGTTGGCTGAGACTGCCTTCCAAGCTCTGTTCTCTGTGTCCTCTCCCTTCAGAGGTCATGCAGGTGATGTCTAGAGACAGGGCATTTTCAGTGTCGGCACCCAAACTTTGGAATGCCCTACTCCTGTAGGCTTACCTGACATCTACCACACTTTAGGCATCAGAGCAAAACATTTCTTTTTACCCATGCTAAATATCTTTTTAGCTGTTTTATGGTTGGCTTCTGGTCTGCAGTCTATTTTATGGATCCCCCCCCCAGGTTTTATATTGCTAGCTTCTTTAATGGATTTTTTTTAATGTCTGGTTTTTAAATATATTAACAATTTAGTATGAATTTATGGCATAATACTAGCATACCTACGGGACTCTCTCTCCCCATATGTGCCCCAAAGAGCCTTGCGCTCTGCAGAGCAACATCTCCTGGTAGTCCCCCTGGCCCAAAAGATGCCCACTTAGCCTTGACCATGGCCAGGGCCTTCTCTGCCTTGCCCCCAGCTTGGTGGAATGCATGCCCATCTGAGATCAGGGCCCTGTGGGACTTGTTACAGTTATAGAGCTGTTCCACCAGGCCTTTGGTTGAGGTGGTGGACGCTCAACCAACTCAGCCTCCCGTGCTCATAATCATCTGCCCCAGTGACCTCCCATGCTATCTTGCTCCAAGAATGTCAACAGTGCACTGAAGTCAAATTGGGTGCTATTAACTATCATCTGATTAACATCCTGCAGGAGGCATTATGGCCTGCCATGAAGTTGTTTGTTTTAGTTGCCATTTCGTTCTGATTGTTCTAATTTTAAATTTGATTTTTTAGATTATATGTTTTAATGTCATTGTGTTTCTTATACATTGTAACTGCCCTGAGCCCACTTGTGGGGTAGGGTGGGATATAAACCTAATAAAACAAACAAATAAATGGTATTTGGTGTAGTGGTTAAGTGCACGGACTCTAATCTGGGAGAAATGGGTTTGATTACCCACTCCTCCACTTGCACCTGGATGGATGACCTTAGGCAAGTGGTAGTTCTGATAAGAGCTGTTCTTGAAAAAGAGCAGTTTCTGTCAAGAGCTCTCTCAGCCCCACCTACCTCACAGGGTGTCTGTTGTGTGGAGGGGAAGGGAAAGGAGTTTGTACGCCTCTCTGAGACACCTTTGGGTAGTGAAGGGCAGGGTATAAATCCAATCTCTTCTTCTTCTTCTATTGTTTTTACTGATAAGCCACCTTATCAGGGAATTTATGGGATTCTGTGAAAATTCACTATCCCCTCATCATACAGTAGTCTTCCCCATGTAAACACGCTACATCATTAAATACTGAACTGACTATGATATAAGCTTTTGTAGGCTAGAGAGCCATCCCATCAGATGCACAAAGAGGCCTGGGAAGGTGGAAATTTCAGTGAGGGGATAATGGCTCAGTGCAGAAGATCCTGGGTTCAGTCCCTCCAGTTAAAGATCTGGAAAAGATCTCTGAAAGGTTTGGCCATTCACCAGAGAGAATATTGGACAAATTAGACCAGGGGTGGCCAAACTTGCTTAACATAAGAGCCACATAGAATAGACATCAGATGTTTGAGAGCTGCAAGATATGAGCAAACATTACATACATGTTTTTATTGAAAAATAGGCAAATTTATTTTTTTATTAAAATTAAATGAGACTGACAAAAATAAAAACAAAAGGGGTAAAAACAGATATTGATAATGATATTTATTTGTCCAATGATATTTATTTGTTTGATGATGATATTTATTTGTCTGAGAGAGAGATAGAAAGAAAGAATGAAAAAAGGTAGAAAGAGAGAGAGAAAAAAACAAAGAAAGCAAATGGAGGAAGGGAGGGAGGGAGAAAAAAAGGTGGAAAGAAAGCAAATAGGTGGGGGAGGGAGGGAGTAAGGGGGAAAGAGAGAAAAAGAGAGAGAGAGAAAACAAAGAAAGCAAATAGATGGGGGAGTGAGAGAGAGGTGAAAAGAAAGCAACTGTAACTTTAAATGCATCCTCCAACCCTGCCCGCCCCACTGACTTGGCTTGGAGAAGGGATTTAAAGAGACAAATGCCTTCTCCAAGCTGGCTGGAGGGGGTAGGTTTGAGAATGCATTTAAAGTTAAAGTTGTTTTCTTTCTCTGCTCCCTCTACCCAGGGAGGGGAACACTGGCTGGGGAAGGGCAGACCGATTGGGAAGTCATGCCTCCTCTTCGCTTTCCCAGCCACCTTGCTGGGAGCCACACAATATGTGTGAAAGAGCTGCATGTGGCTCCTTAGCCACAGTTTGTCCACCCCTAAATTAGATCAATGGACTGATTCAGAATAAGGTAGCTTCCTATGTTCATCTAGTCTTTAAGGGGGCCTTCATTTGTTCTCTGGACTATCCTGGCAACTATACATGATGCTTTCATTGGGCTGTATCTCCTGCAAAAATTACTGTTTGCCAACACAAAAGAGTAATCCACTTCTTTTAAGGCTGGAAATATGAATGGGCAATTTGGTTTCCTTCTTAAAGGATCTCAAGAGGCAAAGAACAGAAGGGCTTCTTTCTGTAAAACTTGAGAGCCCCCCAGGAGATCACAAAAGGGCTTAGATGAATCAGGGAGATTACAACAGGGTAGATCATAAGAGATTAGAAAAGATTAGGAAAATATGTCAAGAATACACAGAAGAGCTATACAAGAAGGAGCTCAATGTCCTAGACAACCACGATGGTGTAATCACTGACTTCGAGCCAGACATCCTGGAATGTGAAGTCAAACAGACCTTAGAAAGGATTACTAACAATAAAGCTAGTGGAGGTGATGGTATCCCAGCTGAGCTATTCAAAGTCTTAAAAGATGATGCTGTTAAAGTGCTGCGCTCAATTTGCCAGCAAATTTGGAAAACACAGCAGTGGCCACAGGATCGGAAAAGGTCAGTTTACATTCCAGGCCCAAAGAAGGGCAATGCCAAGGAATGTTCAAACCATCGCACAATTGCACTCATTTCACATGCTAGCAAGGTCATTCTAAAGATCCTACAAGCTAGGCTTCAGCAGTACATGGATATGGAACTGCCAGAAGTACAAGCTGGGTTTCAAAGAGGCAGAGGAACTAGAGATCAAATTGCTAACATTCGCTGGATTATGGAGAAAGCAAGATTGTACCAGAAAAAGATCTACTTCTGCTTCATTGACTAAGCTAAAGCCTTTGATTGCATGGATCACAACAAACTATGGCAGTCCTTAAAGAGATGGGAGTACCAGACCACCTCATATATCTCTTGAGAAACCTGTATAAGGGTCAAGAAGTGACAGTTAGAACAGGATATGGAACAACTGATTGGTTTAGCATAGGAAAAGGAGTACAACAAGGATGTATATTGTCCCCTTGCTTATTTAATTTATATGCAGAGTACATCATGTGAAATGCTGGCCTGGATGATTCAGAAGATTGCTGGAAAAAACATCAACAACCTCAGATATGCAGACGATACCACTCTAATGGCAGAAAGTGACAAGGACCTCAAGAGCCTCTTACCAAAGATGAAAGAGGAGAGTGCAAAAGTTGGCTTGAAACTCAACATCAAAAAAACTAAGATCATGGCATCTGGCCCCATCACTCCTTGGCAAATAGAAGGAGAAGTCATGGAAGCAGTGACAGACTTCACGTTCCGATGACTGCAGCTATGAAATTAAAAGATGCCTGCTCCTTGGGAGGAAAGCTATGGCAAACCTAGACAGCATAATAAAAAGTAGAGACATCACCCCGCCAACGAAAGTCTGCCTGGTCAAAGCAATGGTATTCCCAGTAGTAATGTATGGCTGTGAGAGTTGGACTATAAGGAAGGCCGAGCGCTGAAGAATAGATTCTTTTGAATTATGGTGCTGGAGAAGACTCTTGAGAGTCCCTTGGACTGCAAGGAGATCAAATCAGTCAGTCCTAAAATAAATCAGTCCTAAAATAAATCAATCCTAACTGTTCCCTGGAAGGACAGTTACTGAAGCTGAAGCTCAAATACTTTGGCCACCAAATGAGAAGGGAGCACTCACTGGAGAAGACCTTGATGCTGGAAAAGACTGAAGGTCAAAGAAGAAGGGGATGGCAAAGGATAAGATGGTTAGACAGTGTTATTGAGGCAATGAACATGAAATTAAGCAAACTCTGGAGCACTACGGAAAACAGGAGGGCCTGATGTAATGTGGTCCATGGGGTCGCAACAAGTCGGACTCGACTATGCAACTGAACAACAACAGATCATAACAGGGGTTTAAATGAATCATGTTTCCATGACACTCCACTGGGATGTTTACCATCTTTTCTCTGGATGTCCTAATGACAGCTAGTTAGCTCCCAAACTCTGCAGAAGAAAAAGTCATATAGACTTTGGAAGAAATCCAGCAGTGTAGTGAGTCCAAACAAAAGAAGCTGATACAGAGAGGTACATGATTTTTCAGTGAAAGGAATAGCTGTGCGGTCCAGTAATTGAGAGTGAAGTTGCAATCCAGTCTACAGTTACAGGTACTTATGTCTTATCCCATGTCACCAGGAACTGATGTATGGGCCACTGTGGCCTCTTTGCAGACAGTTATGTATTCCCTTTTAAAATGCATTCCCTCAGGCTTAAGGGAAATCAATAACAAAAACATTTCTTAATCCTCATACTTCTTAGACAGGTTGAACAGCAAAGGAGTATAGGTTGCTTTCTTCTTGGAGACAGGCTAGTTTGAAAGCAATTTAAACTTATATAAGTCAGTGATAAGAGACAGAAACACTTTTTACAGCCACCATGCAGAGGGGATTTTAAAGTGAACATACAGCAAATGTCTCCATGTGGGGAGGTTCATGTACAATGACTTACCATCCAGATGCCAAGATCTTTCTCTACATCACTACAAACACCCCAAAATAAGTTTAAAACATGGGTTATACCTACAGAAAATCATCCACTTGGTCCATGTACTGTGCCCAGTTAGCTCTCTGTCTGTCCATCTTCTTCATTTATACCCCATCTTTCTCCCCAGTAGAGAACCAAAGCAGCTGATTTTGTTCTCCTCTCCTCCATTTTATCCTCCCATTAACCATCTGAGATAGATTAAGCTGAGAGTGTGCAACTGACCCAGGGTCACCCAACATTCTTCTATGGCAGAGTGGGGATTCACACCTGGGTCTCCCAGGTGCCAAAGAAGGAACTGAATGAGGAATATGTATTGGATGGGAATCATACTTTGTTGTTGGTTTGGTAACCAAGATATAGAACCATACTGGCGGCTCCATACTGATGGAATGAGCTCCTGAAGGAAGTCAGGGCCCTGCGGGATCTTTTACAGTTCCACAGGGCCTGCGAGACGGAGCTCTTCCACCAGGCTTTCAGCTAAGGAGCTGCCACCACTACAGAGCCCCGGCCACTATAGAGTCCTGGCCCTTGGGTTTGACATCTAGCCTATGCCACCCTTGTTTCAGAAAGATCATGAGCAGAAGGATTGTTAGATCTCCAGGCGCATTTTTCAAAGTATGCCATCGTAAATAATTAATTGATCATTACCAGCAATTTATAAATCTGAATTTATAACTTGAACTGTTTTAGATGATTCTATGTAGATTTTAATTGTATTTATGTGTTAAATTGTGTATTGATTAATGTGAGCTGCCCTGAGCCTGCTTTGCAGGGAGGGTGGGGTACAAATTAAACAATAATAATAATAATAATAATAATAATAATAATAATAATAATAATAATAATAATAATAATAATAATAATAATAATAATAATAATAATAATAATAATAATAATAATAATAATAATATAGATTTTATTCATTGGCCAACCTCAGCTTTGGGGGTAGACTGACCATTAAAATTATGGGGAAAGCCTGGAGGCTGTTTGTCTCTCTCCAAGATCTCACCCATCCAGAGACCCCCCCAGCCCCATTTCCCCTCCTTCCTGGAGGGTTTCTTATCACAGAAACAGTCCTTGCTGGTGCCATCTCAGCTTCATTCTACTAGCCATTCCAGCTGATGGGCTGTGATGGTCTTGGGGCCAATGTGGAGAAACCATGCCTGCCAGAAGTAGAAGACACAACAGATCTGAAATAAGAGCTGTGATGCCCTCCATCACTGCAGTGCCTCTGCTTTAGGCCATCCAGATTGGGCACGACAAGGCGGAGGCTGGGAAATGACAAGAAGGGCTCTGGAGCCAAGGCAGACAGAGCACCTGGTCAGCTCCCAATCAACTGCCCCCATCTGATGCATCCCAAGAGCTGGCTGGAGGCAAAAGAGGCCTACTTCCTGGCTTAGCCATCATCATGGCAACAGCTTGGGACGGGCCAAAGGAGAAACAGATACACCTGTGCATTTGTCAGGGATGCAGTGCTTCTGGAGGAAGACAGGAGAAATGGAACTTTATCCCTGGCAACACATATCCTGCATTTCCTTTGGCCCATTCCAAGCAGTTACCTGAACACAGGTCAACTGGGTAATCCGCCTCCTTCCCTTGAGCTGGTTCTTTGGCTGCACTGAGTGGAGGGGCTGTGGCCCTCTGCTGGTCATCTGGGAGCTGGCTGGGCACTCCATCCATCTTAGCTCCACAGCCCCTCCACTGGTGCAGAGGGAAGGGATGCTGTGATGCCTTTTTCCAGGGCCACTTTCATTTCCCAGTCCAGCCCATCTAGTGTCCTGCTCTGTATGTTCATTGGCTAACAGAAAATATGTTGTAACTCTGACTTTCCTGCAGGAAGCAACACTTGTCTGTCAGCCAGAACAGACTTGCTTTCTTTCTGAACTCTCTATTAATGCTCAGATTTGATCCCCTTGTTTGTAATATTGATATTTTTACTTACAGGAATGATTTTTACTTACTTGACTTGTTTTTACTCACAGGAATGAACTCGCCTGAGGTCATGCTTAAGAAAGCATGGCCGCCTTTGAGAATCCCTGTTGGCTTCACCATGTGGTTCCAAACCTTGATGCTAAGCACCACATCAACTGATAGAACAGCAATAGGTTGTGCCTGGGTGATCCTGCAGAAAATAAAAGTAAACTAAGGTATGAAGGAAAAAATAAACTCTGGGAGAAAAACACACACATGTTTTCCTTTCACCTGCTGTTGCTATGCTGATAGACTGACATCAGGAAGGAATGAGCTGGGGTACCTTGGGAATTGGTGAGTCAGAGCTGGGGGCTGATAGCACACAGGCAGTGCTATTGTCAGCATGGCTCCATTAACAACAGAACAATCAGTGGGCTTCACTTCTATGCTTTGCAGTGCCTAATCACTCCCCAAGCTGTCAGTCTATCCCTGCCTTCCTCCACCCACCCACCCACTCTGGCCTGGCTTCTGCTGGCTCATACTCTGCAGGATACTGAATGCACTGGATTTATTGCCAGCATCTGGGCAATGACCATGCTGTCTTGCTAAACTAAACTGGGATTTGCAAATCCAGAGAGAAGAAGCTGTACACATATAGACACTGCCTGTTTCTTGGGAATGAGACCAGATATTTTTGCTACCGTGGAAATGAATCCAATAGGATAAGTGGGATTCCTATTGGAGTGGCAGTTATCTCCTGGAAGGGCCTATGATAGCTACAAGTCAGCCAATAAAACAGATGCAGCTTTCTTCTTCATGAGATGCATGGGTAAGGTGAATCTGCACTAGTTGGATATCTGCCTGCCATTGAAAGCACAGGAGTCCTGGCATGGAGGGGAAAGTAAGAGTCCTAATTTCTGTACAGACTCTCAAGTTCTCAGACAGAATACTTATTACTTCAAGGTTTCTTACTTTGAGTGTTACATGTTGGAGCGCCGCAATGAATTGTAGAAGGGGAACAATTTTGAAATCCCAGAATGTCCCCCGTCAAGGATTCTATAGGCATTCAGGAACAGGCTAACTTCGCCCTCTACTTTCCCCCCTTGAAATGACCCTCAACTGCTCTTGCCATTCTGTACCTCGTGGAATATATTCAGTCCTAGTCAGCATCCCTCCTTCTTTTTGTTTACTGAGAAAAGCTATGTTTAGGGCTGCCAACTCTGGGTTGGGAAATCCTTGGAGATTTGGATGCAAAGCCTGGGGAGGGTGGCATCTGGGGAGGGGAGGGACCTCGGTGGAGTATAATGAAGTGGGGTATAATGAAAACCTTTTGTTTGGTCTGGCATACCCCCCAGTAATAGCATTGTGTCTTCTTCTAGTTTATCTTTTTTTAACTGAATTTGATAATTTTAACTGTATTTAAATGTTTTAAATAAAATGTAAATAAATAAAAAAATAATGCCATAGAGTCCACCCGCCAAAACAGCCATTTTCTCCAGAGGAACTGATCTCTGTGGTCTGGGAAACCTTCAGGCCAAATCTGGAGGCTGGCAACTCTATGCTTATGTATTCCTGGGGAGTCCCAACTAGGGATGGGCGTGAACTAAAGTTTGTGAGCAATTTTGGCCAGCTCATGGTTTGCAAAGTCAAATTTGTGGCAGGTCAAGCAGCATGAACTTTCTGCAGACTTTCAAACGCACACACTGTAATGCATTACATTTCAGCTTTTGACTTGAAGTCATAAACCAGGCTGACTCATAACCATGTGACACATGTATCTCAGTTATTCAGCTCTTGTAAAAGGTTCCATTTGGTACAACAACATGTGAAGTAACTGGTGATCAAGACAATAAAGCAGACTTGACCTTGGGCACCTTCTACTTCACTAAACTGAAAGCAGTCCACCAGCCATATATTATGGCCTGCCATTTGGCAGCTACCCTGTTTTTGTACACCCGGCTGGGCTGCAAAGTAGGGAGGGGAGGGATCTCAGCAGGATATATAATGCCATAAAGTCCACCCTCCAAAACAGCCATTTTTTCCAGGGGAACTGATGTCTGTGGTCTAAAGAACCAGTATGGTGTATTGGTTAGGAGCATGGACTCTAAACTGGGAGAACCAGGTTTGATTCCCCACTCCTCCACCTGCAGCTGCTGATATGACCTTGGGTCAGTCTTTCAGAGCTGTTCTCTCAAGGGCAGTTCTTAAGAGAGCTCTCTCAGCCCCACCTACCTCACAGGGTGTCTGTTGTGGGGAGGGGAAGGGAAAGGAGTTTGTAAGCCACTCTGAGACTCCTTTGGGTAGTGAAGGGTGGGGTATAAATCCAATCCATTCTCTTTCTCTTCTCTTCTCTTCTCTTCTCTTCTCTTCTCTTCTCTTCTCTTCTCTTCTCTTCTCTCTCTCTTCTCTTCTCTCTCTCTTCTCTTCTCTTCTCTTCTCTTCTCTTGAAATCAGTTGTTATTTTAGGAGACCATCAGACCCCACTTAGAGGCTGGCATGTGTGTAAAACATTCCTGCATGTGCATAGGGGCATGACTTATTTATTTCCTTTGGGGAGGGAGTGCCTTACAGCTCAAGTGGGGCTGCTCTCAGATTTCTGGCATACTGGACAACTTTTAAAGAATCACTGGACTTTTGCCAGAAGGAGTTAACTGGAAAGCTACAGACCCCCCTATGTGACAATGCTTTGGAATCCAAATGAAGGTTTAAGAAGCTCTTGATGGGCTGCCTGTCAAGTCATTTAGCCACCTTCACCTTAAAGTCTGCAGCTGAATAGATCTGGAAAAAAAGAAGCAGAACCGACAGCAAGGTAATAGTTCCAGGATCATGGGTCCTAAAATTGATCAACATACTGCATGCATTCAGCCTGAGAGAGGATCTTTGGTTAAATACTTGTTTCACAAGCTCGCTCATCAAAAACATGTTTTCTTTAAAGTAAAGCTAAAACCATGTGGCAGATGAAACCTTTCCAACTGAGGTGTGATGTGTAGGCTTCCCTTAATATATACAAACAGTGGGTACAAGAAAGCCTTCTGAAGCTCCAGTATTTTATCAGATAAAATATAAAGCATTGAGTTAGAAAGAATGAAGCAGCAAAACAAAAAATGTAAACAACATCATTCTTTGATTGGCTGATTGGCTTTTCCTGCAGCTCCATTGCTGTGTCAGCTCTCATGAGAATGGTTTTATCTTCTAAATACAGAAATCTGGGCCTTCAGTTGTAATTCAAATAAACCAGATTTTGAGACCATCAGCCTTTGAGAAAGGGGAATCCTGGGAAACGGCCATGGTTCACTATTAGGCTAGGCCTAAACTTTGCATGTAGAAAGTCCTAAATCCAAAGCTATAGTATGAATCAGCGGTGCTTGTGAAGAGGCATGAAGAAAATTCTCTCACTTTTTTTCTGGTATCAAAACAGTGACTCAGTGGCACAGCATCTGCTTCGCATGCAGAAGACCCCCAGGTTCAGTTCCCCACCATTGCCAATTAGTAGATTACATGAAAAAATTCTGCACAAAACTGTGGCAAGCCACTGCCAGTCAGAGTACATAATGCTGACCTTGATCAACTAACAGTTTGACATGATATAAGGCAGCTAAGTCATGTGTTTATCATGCAGCCAAGAGAATTCTGCAGATACACAACCTAGAATTGAATGAATCACATATTTGGGGAGGGGCTCTGATTCAGTGGAAGAGTCTTTGCATGCAGAAGGTCCCACTTTCAGTCCCTAGCATTGCCAGTTGAAGGATCTTGGATGTCAGGTGTTCCATGCCGGAAAGTCACTACCCATCAAAGCAGGTAATACTGAGGAAGACAGACCCATTCTCTGAGTGTATAAGGCACAGTGATGTACAACTATAACACTCTGAGGGGAGGGCTAGTGCTGCTAAAATTCTTCTTTATGGTTCATCTTTGATGAGCCATAATTCCCAGGACACTTTGGAGAAGTTCATGCCAGTTAAAGTGGTATAAAATCAATATACATTTTGTAGGGTTGACTGAGACAGGATTTTTGTAGATATTTTAATTTATATACCACTTTCTCTCCAAATATGGTTTTCAAACTGCCTTGGAGCAACAATAAAAATCCATATTGTAATGCAACATTAAAAATCATCAGGCATAATGCAATTCCTTAAAGGTAATAAATCTAAAACTAAGAACAGTACAGGCTAAATTCAATAAGCTTAGAGACCACAGAAGGCTTGGCAGAAGACAGTGGATTATTGCCAACAATTAAAAGATTTCAGAACAGTCCTGCTAATCTCTATTGCTTTGCTTCCAAAACGCCTGAGGTTCCATCCCCGATATACCCAGTTAAAGAATTCCAGGTAACAGAGAAGGAAAAACTTTTTCCTAAGATCTTGTGGGACTGTTGCCAATCCATAGAGACAATATTGAAAGAGAGGAACTATTGATCTGACTCAACATAACATAATGTCATATGTCCTGTATATGATAAACAATATCCTTAAATCCACAATCAGGGAGCCTTGCTTGACCACGCAAGAACATGATGTGGTTCTCAAACTTATTTCTTTTATTTATATATTTAAAAACATTATGAGCTGCCTTTCTGCCTTGTGGAACTCAAGGTGGTTTACAATGTAAATAGAACATAAAATATAAAAGTACATAACTCTTATAAAAGGCCGTGAATTAAAATCACAATTTAAAACTGCTAAGAGGCAGAAAAACTAAACTGAATACTACCCTGAAAAAAAAAAAAGCTTCAGCTGCCTCTCAAAGACTGAGAGTGTGGGGACCAGTGTTCCCTCTAAGCTGAGTTAGTGTGAGCTAGCTCACAGTTTTTTAGCCTCCAGCTCACACATTTTTGTTTTAGCTCAGGAAGGATGGCTCCAGAGCAAACTAATTTATGCAGTAGCCAAATTGCTCACTCACAACTTTAATGCCAGTAGCTCACAAAGTAGAATCTTTGCTCACAAGACTCCATAGCTTAGAGCAGGGGTGTCGAACTCATTTGTTATGAGGGCTGGATCTGACATAAATGAGACCTTGTTGGGCTGGGCCATGAATGTCATAAAATGTAATGCCCAGTAGCGGAGATATAAACTTTATAAAGGACACAAACACAAAGATTTTTTTTTAACTTAAAATAAAAACGTGCTTAAAATATTAGCTCTGTAAGCTGCAAACCTACTTTTGATTTATTGACATTCACCACAGAAATCTCATGCTCAGAGTTCTGAGTCTAGGGCCCAGGTTAAAACATGAAATGGCTGAGCCTGAGAGCAAGCTATGATACAGCAGCAGCAGCAGCAGCAGCAGCAGAACTGGAAGCAGGAGATGGCCAGTTCCACTGCGGGCCAGATGGAAGCCCTCTGGGGACCTGATCCAGCCCCCGGGCTACATGTTTGACACCCCTAGCTTAGAGGGAACATTGGGGACCAGACATATCTCTCTGAGGAGATTGTTCCATAATCTTGCCGTCGCCACTGAAAAAGGCCCTTTCTCATGTGCCCACCAGACAAGCTTCTCTGGTCAATGGGACAGTCAAGAGGGTCTCTTTGTGTGATCTTAATTTGTATTGATCATAACACTTACTGAACCTCACCTTCCAATACATACTTCCATTCTCCAGCTGCATCCTTGTCATGCCTTCTTTTAGGATTGTCCATCTGGTAACTATTAGGTTGTGGACTTTTTCCGAGGTCGGCCCAGTCCTTTTTTTGGTATTGGAATTTTTTTGTATTTTTCATGTTTGTGTGTGAACGCATGTGAGTGTGTGTGCGCCTGGAAGTCATGGTGACCTCTGGTGACTGACCCCTACTGGGAGTCTGGAGGCTATTCAGAGTGGTGGCTGAATAAAGCCTGCCCCCACCTCCCAACCGCTGATATTCCGAGAAGATCTCCCATCTAAGTACTTGCCAGAGTCGACCCTGCTTAGCTTCCGAGATCAGGCTTGCCTGGTCTATCCAGGTCAGGGGCCCAGTCCTTTGAAATGGCTTATCTGAATGGGTGTGGAAGGGTGTCTTTGCTTTCTGCATTCAACAAGGCATTTGATTCGGTTTTATTTCAGAGGGTGGAAGGTGAACTGACTGTGACTATGTTTTTACCTTGTATGTTGTTTTTATCCATTGTCTTTTTATCTTGTGGGCTCTTTTTGTCCTGTGTGTTGTTATTATCTTGCTGATGGATTGTTATAATGCTGTCATCTGTTTGAAACTTTGGGCTGCTTTGTTAGCTGCCCTGATTCTTCTAAAGATATCAGAAGGCATATAAATATTTTCAATCTATAAATAAACCTTATTCTTTTGTTGTTGTTTTTGTTTGCATTTCAGTTTCTTTGGGGTTTATTTGCCTCTGGCATTTCTTGTTGGAATCCCCCCCCATGTGTTCAAATTCTAGCCCATCCCTACTTTCCATAATTTTTTAAAAGCACACATGTCTTGTAGTATGGCAGCTATTTATTTTGGAGAGCTAGCATTGTTTGCATTAGGCCTGATTAACTTTTCCCAGCTACAAATGAATCAAATGGACTTTATTAGGTGTAGGAACAGATGCCAATTTGTCTGATTTGTGTTCATTAAACAAACCTCCCAGGCATTTGGTAATCGATGCAAACTGGTTCCATTATGGAACTTCTTCCCATATACTTATAGCTGATATCACTAATTATACAAATAAGGTTGACTATTTACAAATAATTAGAATTAGCAAGAGGCCTTGTTAACACCATTCATGCCTATGGGGACCTCAAAAGTTCATGCCCCCCCACCTTTTGGCTCAAGTTTGAAGACTTCTTTTACTCTAAGGAGCCTTTAATTCCGGGAACCTTCCTCTGGTATTGGTGAAAGAGCCACATGAGTTGGAGGAAAGCTACTTGGAGGATAACAGTGTTGCTTGCTGATATGCAAGAGAGTTTTGAGGTGGTGTTTTGAGCAAGTAATTTCCCACATGCATTTTGATATTACACAGCCATGAGGAGGACTCTCTCATGCGCCCACTGAAATGTTTGAAACAGCAGTGGGATTTGCAGTGTGTCAATGAAAACGCCTACAATGTGCCAGGGAGACTTTACAACACTGTTTATCAATTAAAAGCAATGTGCTCCGATCTTGTTGGGAGTTCTGCTCTGTGTATGGAGATTGTTACTTTGAAATCGCTTCCAGATCCATGGGGGGAGAGCAGATCTATATAGATCCCTGAATCAGAGCCAATGGGTGCATATAATTACATCAGAGATACCTTTGAGAGCTAAGTGGAGCATGCATGCTCAAAGGCAACATCCCTCTGAGGAAGTGATACTGGAGACACAGGGGAAGGCTGCCACTTTCATGACTTGCTTGTGAGCTCCCAGTGCATCTGATTGGCTGCTCTTTGAATCTACGTGTGAAGCTAGATGGATGCTTGGTGGAAGTCTTCCAAAAGTTTTCTAATAGCAATGCCTGCATAAGGTCTAGAGAAGACAATACAGTCATTACAGGGAGATTTCTGTTTTGATGTGACATAGTTGTTCATCTATAAAATTTACCATGTGCAACTGGTGTGCTGAGCTGACAGCTTGCAGCTCAAAAATCTGCTTTAGACAGTTCCATGATGCTTTCCTGTGATTGCCCACAGCGTTCTGAACATTTGCATTACACTCCTGGGAAAGGAGGCTCTCACTATTGGCCGGCCTTAGAATTTTGATTCCAAACTACCTGAAATAATTGAGACTAGCTATCTGTGTCTATGGTTCTTCTTTCAAAGTACAGGTTTCTACAGTTTCATTTAGGAAGCTTGCAGTGACTAATGGGATAAGAAACATTTAGACCTCCTGGGTAAGTTTCTTTTTTAAAAACAACAACAAGAACAGCAACAATCTTTACACTATGCAATAAAGATTGTTCATAATGATCAACCCTCATGGCAAGTACTCTTGCCAACATATAATCACCAGCTAAGGAAGTGATGGTATATTAGTTGGGTCAGGGCTAAGTTACTGGAGGATGGGGTGAATGAGAGCCTTGCAACATGATGTGGGGTTAGACTAGATGACATTCTGGTCTGTCTCCCAACTTTAGGATTCAGCAGAACCCAAGGAATGACACCAAAGACCAATTTGAAAGCGTTTATTAATACCCCATTTTTTTCTATCATAGAATCCAACATCTCAGTCCAACATCTCAAGAGACCTCCCGTGCAGTCCTAGAACTGCTTGGCTCCAGTGAAGTGGGTGGATCATGGACTCCAGCCATGCTCTTAGATTAATGGTGTGGTCCTTCGTTGCTTCTTATTTCCTAGTGAACACTCAGTTAGTGCCCATTTACAGTAGCTTCACTCTTCAGACCCATTGGAACACTTTTCCCCTTAATAATATTTAAGCATTAAAATGTTTTTGAGCAACTTTACAGAGAATGGTTAATCCTGGAAGCAATGGGGGAAGCATAGAATCATTTTCTCAAATGGGCAATCTCTCCTGCAGGAGATCACATCATAAAGGTAATGTTATATATATATCATGACACCTGTGGTAACAATCAGTGCTGGGAAAGGACAGATATTTTAATACTGGACAGGAGCCAAGCTGCCAAGTCAGGTTTCTTACGGCCTCTCATACTTGTAATAATGTCCCCATTTAAATTCACACCTGGCTTGCCCAGAAATTTATGGTGAGCCTGGCGCAGGATATTGTGTGGACTGATGGAGCAAAAAAGGGATAAAAGGAGCTGCTGAATTCATTTCTTAAAGGAGCTATGGCTGATATTTTACATTCCTTAAGATCTTTTAGTAAAAAATATGTTTTGGATCTGAAATGTAGATGAATAGAAGAGGGGTGTGAAGACATGTTAGGGGCAGTGTGCAGAGCATGGGTTAAGAAGCAGGGGACAGCTGTCCATGTGATGAATAGGTCTGATCAGCTCACTGGTTCTATGCACATAATGATTTATCTTCTAAAATGGACATGTGTGCTATGAAAGGCAAAGGTACAAATCCCCCTGCTAGAAAAAGAAATGCTGACCAATCTCTGTTGACAACATTTATCCATTTTTTGTAAACTGTCTTGAGTACTCTTGGGAGTAAAACAGAATATACATTTCCTAAATGCATAATAACAAGTCATATCACTACTGTATGCAGCATAATTTGGGGACAGAATAAGCTAAACCACTTCAGCAGGTGTGTATGAAGGTCACCTTTTCAAATGGAGCACATGAAAAATGTCTTGCATTTTATGCATTTTGCTGTTTCCAACTGGTACTAGATCTTCTAATTAGAAAGTCTAGCTTTCCAACCTTGCAGAGGATTTTGAGAATTTACGTGAGTGTTTTATGAGGAACATTATGTGAGGATGTCAAATTGAAAAGGAAGATATTGCAAAGAAACGGTCTTGCAGCTAGGCACTTTCAAACTCTCAGAATCATTATTTTTTTAAAAAATAAGGATAAGCTTCCATTAGCTCCTGCCTTGTGTGCTTTTATTCTTCCTTCAGGATGTTCAAAGCTCAGTTCTCTACAGCTTCTTACTTTATTTTCTCAGGGCGGTTCTTTTCTTTTGTTGCTGCAACAGATTGATTATACTTACAAAGAGAATAGCCATAAGTCACTGACTGTAGAATATTATTTTATTTACATGCTTAAGTTTTTCAGTCCAGAAGGACCCCCATGGCGACATTAATAAAATAATAAAGACAAATTAAATTGTCTAAATCATGGGGAAGTAAGACTGAACTGAAAATGGAGTGGAGGGAGGGATTATTCATGAAAAATGTTGCTTCCTGTGAAACATGGACCTCCATTTCAGATGCAAATAAGGGGTGTGCAAAACAGGACAAAAATATTCTCCCCTGCAAAAGAAGACTTGGATCCATTGGAGTATTTCTGCAGAGGGAGCGATTTGGGTTTGTAGAAGGAGACTGGTATACCCTGTGAGTACTGCTCCAGAAATGGAGATCCTTCACTCGATGGAAACACTTTGGTGGAGCCAACGGATTGCTCTAGGGTGCCAACCTCCCGGTGGGAGTCTGGAGATCTCCTGGAATTACAACCAATCTGCATCTCCAGACTACAGAGATCAGTTCCAAAAAATGGCTACATTGGAAGGTGGACTGTATAGCACTATACCCTGCTGAGGTCCTTGACTGGCACCATGGTACCAGAATGGCTACATGATTCATGATTGGTTGGCTCACATAGTCAGAGATAAGAACTCTCTTTTCCTCTGTATTAAAAATGTCCCCAGAGCTGCTACCAGAAGGGGCAGCAAACAAAAGTGAACCTGAGTGAAACAGTGTGAAAGGGGTAATGTTGGGGAAAACATTTTGGCAATATTTTGGAGACCTCTGTATCCTTTTGCATTAAAAAGATGTGCTTGTGAAATTTTGGTTCAGCCCTAATTAAGACAATTTCATTTGAACATGCAAATAAAGCCATCTAGCTCCTGTTCACGACTGATGCCTAAAGAGGAATTTGATAGCAAGATGATAATAATTTATTCATATCTGAATCAGAGCAACTGTCCCAGCTGAGCAAGCAAAACAAGCACCTGAGCAGAGAGACAGTGCCAGAGCAGTGCAGAAAGTGGAGTCAAAGCCAGTCCATAAGAACATAAGGATATAAGGGAAGCCAATGCTGGATCAGGCCAATGGCCCATTTAGTCCAACACTCTGTCACACAGCGGCCAAAAATACCAGGT
Source organism: Gekko gecko (assembly GCA_029375565.1). Lineage (NCBI taxonomy): Eukaryota > Metazoa > Chordata > Lepidosauria > Squamata > Gekkonidae > Gekko > Gekko gecko. The sequence goes on from JAPDNY010000013.1 coordinate 43,307,527, forward strand.
GCCATCACTCACATCCTGGACCACAACTCAGACCCTGACCCGGCTGGCTCATCCCAGTGATCAGGGGTCCAGGAGTGGGTGGAGATAGGCTCCACGTCCATGTCTTCCTCTTCTGTGCTACCGAGCCCCGACCTGGCCAGATCATCCCAGCGATCAGGGCTCGGGGAGGGCTCCTCCTCCCCCACACCATTCGGTCCTCAGGATCCGGAGGCAGGTGTCTCGGGTTGGGTTCCCAATCTCTCATCAGTTCTACCTCCGTCTCCATTCCCCATCATCCTTCAGGGAAAAGAGGGGGGTTGGGGTTGGGTAGGAGGTAAATTGCAGACCTGACAATCTGTCGGATTCCCAGTCAAATCACTCTTCTGAGACCTGAAGGCAGGAAAACAGCATATAGTTATACTCACACATTCCATCCATACATGCAGCAATCCTACACAGACCTTAGACAGTAGGGCCCACCTCTAGCTATCAAAGTCGTTTTCTCTCAAGGACATTTTCCCATGAGAAAGAGTCTCTTGGGGGCTTCATAAAAAGTCACATCTGCAAGCGAGTCTACTCCTACATGCACATACACTCCCCTCCCCTTAGGAATGCATTGTCAGGTGAGGGGTGAGATAAGAGCAACATTGCCCAGGCAAGGGGTATGGGAAAGATGTTTCAGCCATAGGAGTAATACAGGATCGAGCATAGAATAAAATACCGGATAGCAAGAATACACAATCAGCCTGAGCCTGACAGGCAGTTAGAAGGCTCAGTTATAGGGATGCTTGAGTGTCCCACTTGCCTGTCACAAACAGGGAGCCACATGATCAGTGGGCAGTTTTTCGTTTGTATCAGTACCCTCAAACAAGGACATGAGACACCAGTATGTGGGTTAACTAGGTTATTAATGGCTGATCATCAAGCTACATCAACTAGGTTATTAATGTTTGAGCTACATCCCTGAATGAGTATGATTTGCTGATAACAAGTAGCCCACTGTGGCCACAACTGTTTTGGGCAAACTCGCCCTGTCTCCATTTGTCTTCACTGTTGGAAATATGTGTGTTGCAAGGTCTAAAATTCAGTCATTATCGAGTTAAAGTGCTTACCTTGTGTGCTATTGTTTAGATTGACCTGGAAGGGAACCTGGCAAAAAGCCAATGGAAAGAAAGCCCGGGAAACTGAAGCCTATTTACTAACAATCATTGGTTAATGCATTCAGGTGATTTCCTTCTAGAAGTCAAGAAGAAAGGAAGAATCTCCATTACTATCTGTTGTTGCAAGCATGTAGTCTTAAGTCTTGTTGTTTTGTAGATTTTCCTGTGTGCTCTTCCCTTTAGAAATAAAGATTTTTAATAGAAAGAAAATTTCTCCTCTCCAGTGAACAAAGATCCATTGCAAACTCTGAATATCTAACTATTTTAACTAATTTTTCCAACATTCACCAGCACATAAAACAGTGCAGAGGGGTGTTAATCCTCATCTCCCTTCCCCCCACAACTGCCCCAGCACCTAAGGGCTCAGTTGATGCTGCTCAGCCACCAAGAGCTTTCCCTCCCCAGCCCACCCAGCCATTCAAGCTGATGATGGGCTAGCTTGGGGAAAGCCCCCCACCCCAAGTGGCTCAGGGTGCTTATCAATAAGCCCTATCTACTCTACCAGCTTATACTATTCCTGCCAAAACTAGTTATTGTCTAACCAGTGAAAGGACTAGCCCTAATTAGGGAATACTTAGAGCTGCCAGCCCGAGCCTAGCAACTGGTGGGAGAGTTTTGAGGATGTCTAGTGTACCTCGGCATTGCAATGTCACTACTAGAGTGCATCAGAAGTGAAGTCAACACATTAAGATGACGCTCTAGCATGTATCTGAAACTGTATGGTTTTACGGTGGAGTTTCAGATGAATGTCAGAGCACTGCCCCAATGCATTGACAGCATTTCTGGTTTGTGCCAGAAGTTATGTCAAAACACACTGGGGATGCCAATTCCCTCCCCACCCGCCATCCTAGCTAACAGCAGCAAGGCATTGGGCTGCTGGCAGGAGATGTATCTAGGAATACATACCAGTCCCCAGGACAAACATAAGCCATGACCAATACTTAGTTCCATGCTGCTTTCCCTGGCTTCAGTGTCCTGGGTGAAGAACTAGCCCTGCATGCTGAATAAAGTAATCTGCCATGTCTCTGTTTGGTACGTATGCTAACTGATGCCTATTCCTGCTTTGGAACCTGCTGAGGCCTGAACCCTTTTTCTGGGGAGATGTGTTCCCTAAAACCAGGAAGTCCTAGAGAGGAGATCAGAGATGAACATCAGGTTACTGAGACCTCAGTATCAATATCTCTTTAATTCAGTGTAAAAGCATTAAAACGTGTCCACTCCATTTATCTTACGAATTACCCCCAATCATTGATGCTAGTCCCAGCAAGGGAGAAAGCACAGGAAATCATTCACATGTCAAGGAAGCAAGGGTGGGGGAAGCATTGGTCTTTAAACAAAAATGGAACACACAGTCCAGAGAAACAAAACTTTGTCTCACTTTATGCCTTGTGCTGGTGCTTTCAGCATTTTCCTGATGGCTTGGCTGATTTGCAGTGCTGGAACCAGGCTGAGAGAAAAACACCGAATGCCTCAAAACACAGTCAAGGAAGGTGTATTGGGGTTCAGGATTTACTCAACTTTTTTTGGTTGAACTATAGATCCCACTCACCAGCTGTTTGAGCATACCATGAAAGGGAGAAAAACCAACTCATGCCCATGCCAATATTGTCCCATTGGATGACTTTCAATTATTCTTCTTTGCTTACAGTTTGGCAGTGAGGATCCCTTGAAGGAGGGCAACAGCCTTGGGAAATTCTGTTCCAATTGGGTAAGGCGAACTTACACCCAGAAATTAATTTTCCTTTGACCCCAATGAAAATCATTATCAGACGGTTCAGTTCAGTTCAATTTTATTGCATAGGGCCAATGGCCATTACAAGCAGTAGAAAATAATATACATTATCAGACTGATAAACTAATTTTTAAGTAACAAATTTTAAATGTTTAAAATGACAAAATAACTCATTCTGATTTTTGTTCCTTTTTTTGGGGGGGGGTGCAACCCTTAGTGTGACTCTAGGTTAGCAACTTGTGCTGAAGATATGTAGGATGTCAAATGCTGGTTCAATTAACTGCTACCATGCCAAGAAGGCATGATTTCATAGTCTTGACCAATCCCACATGCACCAGGTGGGCAGTCTAACTCATCCTTTTACCTTCCCCCCCCCCTTAGAAACATTTTAAAACAACTGCATAACAGCTCAAATACTGACGGAGGTGTGTTGGTGATATTACAGACACTGGACAATACTACCAACCACAGATTTTCTCCCTCCTGTTGTTCAAACTGTGCCATGCTGATAACCTAAAGAACCAAGGGGGTATTTTTTTCCGAGCTCATAATTTGTTTGGAGGGTAGCAACAATTGTATCAACCCACAGCCACCAGACTTGCAGTGCCATCCTAGCAGTGTGATACCCTTCCAAGATATTCATGGTTTGGAATGGTGTATGGCACTGTAAAGATATTACTTCTATCTTATCTTCACTCTAGGCTCCCACACCTAGGATTATGTTTTCTTTTTCCTGTGAGAAACAGTGTTTATACTTAGCAGCAGTCACAATGGAGGATATTTTTCACCCATTGTTAGTTCAGAAGACTTATCCAACCTTCTAGCAAGTGTGATCCTAGATCTTGCAATTTGTCATTCCCATGAATTTATCACATCCTACCAAGCCCATTCAAGCAATACACAACATAATAGCCTTTTAGCCACTGTCATGCCACAGGGTTGATGATAATTTTATCTGGATGATGCCAGTTGAATTCCTGTAAATAGAAATTATTTTTTAAAAATCCTATTGCTGTTAGTGGCAACTGGATAACCCATTCATCCATTGTATTCAGGAATGTTAGGCATTCAGCAATGCTTTTTCCTTAATATCTTAATATTTGTCATAGAAATGAAAAAGAGGGCTATTCATTTGTAGGCTTCATTCAAGAGTTGGTTATTACCTTTAAAAGTCTATAGTGATGGTTTACCTTTAAAGCCCTTAACTGTCAGGGGGAAAAAAAACATATGTAAAGGACCACCTTCTCACCTGTATGCCTTCCTGAACTAAGATATTCAGGAATGGCCTTTCTTTATTGGACTTAACTACATGATACATTATTTACGGTTTTACTCCAGGTCTGCCCTTTGTCAAGTCAACTAGATGTATGATGGGGATTCTGTGTTCCTGGCACAAGGGGTTCTGATTGGTATCAGGAGCATAGTGAGTGAGGAAAGGGGTATGAGTCTGAAGAGGCCTATTTGCCACACTGGGTAAACTTACCCATAGCCCATCAATACACAGGTAGTCCATCAGTGCCAACAGTAGGCATCAGTTCACAATGGTCCCCTGTGGAGTTATGGAAGGAGGCAACTAGTGAACTATCGCTGATCATTGTTGCTTCTGAAGAGCCTCAGACAAGCAGCTACTCCAGCACTGGTAGAGCTGATGGGGCTTGACTCAGCTTGTTTCTGGCTGCTAATGGCCCTCCAAGGCTGTGCGCCACTGGGAACTTTCCCTGTAAGTCAAATGGCCAGTCTGCCTCTGCCGATCTTGCTTTTGAACCTGTTGCTGACCTGGCACATGGTCTCAGGAAATCATATAACACCATCCCCCAGCAATTTGGAAGCTGTTCGTGCTTAGAAATGCTGTAAAATAATTAGACAAAAGGGACTGGAGAAGAACAAAGCGATACAATTAAACAGATTGATTTCCTAATGCAAGCAGCGCCACATCCAGCCAGAGTCAATTATTTCTTGGCCTCTACCAATTTTGTAAGAAATTACAAAATTTAAATTCTTAACTATTGTTCCTTTGAAAAAGAAATGTTTCCAGCCTTCATCACAGTGAGAATCTGGGGATCGTGACTTCAAAGTGTGTCCTGGAGATTCAGAAGCTATCAGACAAATAAAAACTGCTAGGTAAAGATCTGTTGAATGATCTGGCCAAAATTAAGCACACTGAAATTCTGAAGTATTACAGTGGGAGAGCTAAGCATACCCCTCTCTGGAATCAGTGTGGGAGCCAGAGGGCTAATGTTTGCCTGGGTACTCTCAAGGCTGAACGCTTGCACGCTGGCTCCCTAACTGCTGTTCACTTAATGAGCTTTAAACAACCTGGGATTTCATGAACATCTGAACCAGGGCTCTACTTTGGCATAGTTTTCAATGCCAGGGCTCATATCAGGAAACTCTGTAATCAGAACAGACAAAACTGTCCCTGAACATTTCTTCATCTCTGGCCTGGATCTCAGGGTGGAATATCTATGACCAGAGACTGAATATCTGTGACTTCTTAAGAGATCTTTAAATTTCTGCTCTATTCTAATACATTTCTATTCAGGTATGCTTTTGTTTTGACTGCACATTTATATTCCACAGTTTTCCCAAGGATATATGGGTACCACGCACGGATGAGTTTATGCTATTTTGCTCCTCACAACTCTTTCGAAATGCCTTTACGCTTCATAGCCCAGACAGAGATCTGAATCCAGGTCTTCCCTGTCCAAGTCTATCACTATCTAACCATTGCAGATCACACTCCCTCTCTCAGCCTAACCCATGAGGATCTGGTCGGCAGTGCCAGGGAAGGGAAGGCTTTCCTTCCTGTGAAGTCTTCCTGGTGTGACTCACCTTGCCACTTGCTTAGTTCTCTCTGCCTTCAAAACTATTCTCTCTCTCTGGATTGGAAGATTATATATACATATACATATATATATTTAGTTACTAGGAGTAAAGCCCGTTGTGGGAAGAAATACAACTAACTAGAAGGAAGCTCCAGGTGAGTGTCCCGGCTGTGGCTGGTGGGATGGCAGAGTGAAGGGGAAAATGGAAGCAAGCCATGTTTATTTCCTTCTGCTTAGCTATAAGGCAGGGCTGTCTCAAGTCATTTTGCTGCCCCAAGTGGGTAGTATGGGAGGACAGCCTCATGGTAACAGGTATGGTTCCCTCCACTCCTGACTTATGTTGATTTGGGGTTATGCAGTGGCAGCTAAGATACAAAAGCATCTCCTCCTATGCCATGTCTTCTGGGTTCCAAGGGTCTGGAAAACGGTTCCATAGCCAGTTACAGGGTTGCCAACTGGGTTGGGAAATACCTGTAGATTTGCGGGGTAGAGCCTGGGGATGGAAGGGGTGGGGAGGGGAGGGATCTCAGCAGGGTATAATGCCATAGAATCCACTGGCCAAAGCAGCCATTGTCTCCAGGAGAACTGATCTTGGTCCTCTGGACATCAGTTTTAATAGCTGGAGATCTCCAGGTGCCTCCTGGAGGTTGGCTTATGTTAATTTGGGGCTATGCAGTGGCAGCTAAGGTAGAAAAGCACCTCCTTCGATGCCACATTTTCTGGGTTCCAAGGGTCTGGAAAGTGGTTCCATAGCCAATTACACGGTTGTCAACTCTGGGTTGGGAAATACCTGTAGATCTGAAGGGTAGAGTCTGGGGAGTACAGGGTTTGGGGTGGGGAGGGACTTCAGCAGGGTATAATGCCATAGACTCCACTGCCCAAAGCAGCCATTATCTCCAGGAGGACTGATCCTGGTCATCTGGAGATCAGTTGTAATCAGTGTTCCCTCTAAGCTGTGTTAGTGTGAGCTAGCTCACAGTTTTTTCGCCTCCCGCTCACAGTTTTTTGTCTTAGCTCAGGAAGGATGGCTCCAGTGCAAACTAATTTATGCAGTAGCCAAATTGTTCACTCCAATAGCTCAGAAAAGGAGAATTTTTGCTTACAAGACTCCACAGCTTAGAGGGAGCATTGGTTGTAATAGCTGGGAAATTTTCTGTAGGGGAAATGATTTGCTGTGGCTGGGGAACACAGTGATTTCTGGGAGATCTCCAGGCCCCACAGGGAGATTGGCAACTCCAGTGATCATTTAAGGGAAGATTGGGATACATCTTCAGGATACATTCAATGATTCCCAACAGCAACAGCAAACTGTTTAGAATGTTAGAGGCAAAGGCCAATCAGGCTGCATATGCAAATGACCTCTGTGTTCCAACTGGCTATGTGGGGGGAGAGGAATAGCAAATTGTTTAGAATGTTGGAGGTGGGACTCTGGAAACGCAGCCAGTAGATAGGGCAGCTTCTGAGTGACACATCATGGAGCCAACTGATTTAGGAGTATGTGGAATGTTCAGAAAGTGCCACCCCACTTCACCATTATATATAAGAAGAGATCACCACTCTGCTAATATATGTTTTATTCTGCTGGTCCACTCAGCCAAGTGGGTCCCTGGATAATCCCTGTTCATCCCACTGATCATAGGAGGTTCACTGAACTATTTCAACCCTCACAGGGCTGTTGAAAAGATAAAATGGAGAGGGGGGGAACCATAAACCTGGACTCTAAGCCTGTCTTCCATTTGCACCCCTTTTTGTCTGCTGTGAAATCAGCCCTGGTTGAGCTGTGCAGTTCCTCTGGTTCTAGATGCTTTTCAGCTCATTGTGAAAATGCTGGTCTTGCATGAACAAAAGCTCCTAGTGCTGTGCAGCAGAGGGTTGTCTCTGCAATGCAGTGCAATCATAAACAAGAATTAGCATTAGGGTTGCCAACCTCCAGGTACAGGCATGAACAAAAGCTCCTAGTGCTGTGCAGCCGAAGATTGTCTCTGCAATGCAGTACAATCATAAACAAGAATTAGCTTTAGGGTTGCCAACCTCCAGGTAGGGGCCAGAGATCTCCCAGAATTACAACTGATCTCCATATGAGAGAGATTTATTCCCTTGGAGAAAATAGCTGGTTTGGAAGGTAGATTTTATGGCATTAAACCCTGTTGGGAACCCTTCCCTCCCTAAACCCCACTATTCCCAGGCTCCACCCACAAATCTCCAGGAATTTCCCAGCCCCGATCTGGCAATCCTTCTTAGGATCCACAGCGATGCATGCTGCCCTGAGTTCTTTGGGGGAAATATAGAAAGAGATGCAATCAGATATTGGTAGATGGTAGCAGCTAACAAGCTAAGTTATGTTCCTATCTCTTCAATAAAGAACAGCCTGATTTAAAGCTCATTTACAACCATCAAACTTGCACCAAATTTATGAAACAAGATTGTACCCATAACATTATGATGGTCATATTAGATAATCAGGACCTTCAAGTTGTGCCTGAGGCAAATAATTTGTTCCTGGTCAAAAATATTTCCATTTACAGGAATTGGGCACGTTGAAGTTCTCACAGCCCATTGCTTCATTCTACACCCCATAAAATCTGTTCATGGACATTCTTGCGCAAATATTACACATGTAATGTTCCTGAGGGCAGTGATCATTCAGTTTATTTCCCACATGAGGGCACTTTCATGGGACTAATCTCTCTCTGGCACTTTTGCTCTAGGTTCTGTGCCCACAAGATAATTTCTATGGCTTTCTGATGCCAGTTTTTGTGCTTTATGAGCTTAACATCTGTTAATCAGGGAATGAACTGATTTGAACTATTCCTGAAAAAAAAAATACTACCTTACTCTGACTGCTTCACAGCAGCTCAACGGTTTAGGAATGTTGTTGCTGTTGTTCAGTCACACAGTTGAGTCCGACTGTTTGCGACCCCATGGACCAGATCACACCAGGCCCTCCAGTCTTCCGCTGTCCTCTGGAGTTTGCTCAATTTCATGTTCGTTGCATTGGTAACACTGTCTAACCATCTCATCCTTTGCTGTCCCCTTCTTCTGTTACCTTCAATCTATTTCAGCATCAGAGTCTTCTCCAGTGAGTGCTCCCTTCTCATTTGGTGGCCAAAGTATTTGAACTTCAGCTTCAATATCTGTCCTTCCAGGGAAAAGTAAGTTTGATTTCCTTTAGGATTGACTGATTTGATCTCCTTGCAGTCCAAGGGACTCTCAAGAGTCTCCTCCAGCACCATAATTCAAAAGCATCTATTCTTCGGCACTCGGCCTTCCTTATGGTCCAACTCTCACAGACATACATTACTACTGGGAATACCATTGCTTTGACCATACAGAGTTTTGTTGACGGGGTGATGTCTCTACTTTTTATTATGCTGTCTAGGTTTGCCATAGCTTTCCTCCCCAGGAGCAGGCATCTTTTAATTTCATGGCTGCAGTCACCGTCTGCAGTGATCTTGGATCCCAGGAACATGAAGTCTGTCACTGCTTCCATGACTTTCCCTTCTGTTTGCCAAGGAGTGATGGGACCGGATGCCATGATCTTTGGTTTTTTTGATATTAAGTTTCAAGCCAACTTTTGCAAGAGGCTTTTTAGGTCCTCTTCAGTTTCTGCCATTATCTGAGGCTGTTGATGTTTTTCCCGGCAATTCCAGCTTGTGATTCATAGTTTAGGAATGCTTTGGGCTAAATTTCTCTTCAGAGCTCAGGCTACATCAGGGCTGCTGTTGCTACTGAATTTTATCTAAAACAATTTTTTGAGGCAAATTTGGAGATTTGTGGGTGTTTTTGTGTGTATGTGGAGGAACGGCATGGCTCACTGATAGAGTACATACCCACAATAGAGAGCAGCAAGTGTTGGGAAACACCTTTCTCTTCTTTAAACTCTGGAGACCACAGTGGCAGAGAACATAGTTTGCATATCGAAGGTCCCAGAGTCAAGGGCTGATGTGTCTGCCTGCTTAATGAATAGCAGGTGCTGGGAAAGGCCTTCCTGTATTTTTTTTTTTATTTATTATTAGATTTATACTCCACCCTTCCACAAGGGTTCAGGGCGGCAAGAACCTGAACCCTGAGATTTGAGAACCTGAAGTGCAAAAGCCAATGAGAACTGACAATACTGAGCTAGATGAACAAGGGGTTTGCCTTGATATTAAGGCAGCATCATTTCAGCATGCATTAGTGGCTGGACTAGGATCTGGAGACCCAGGGTCCAATTCCCATTCCTCCATGGAAGCTTGCTAGGTACCTGACCTTGGGTCAGTCACTTCCTGTCAACCTAATTTATCTCACAGGGTTGCTAAAGTTAAAATGGAGGAGGGGAAAGCAGTGTTGTAAACCATTTTGGGACCCCATTGAGGAGAAAGTTAGGATATAAATACCTAAATAAATATATTTAGCCAAGTTTGTGAAACTTCAGGGTGGTAGCTGGGTACCTTGCTTCCCAATTTCATACCTAAGCCCCCCCAAAATCTTATATAAACTATGATCACTTTGGCACAGTTGAAATAAACTTTAGGCTTGTTCTCAGACTGTTTAATTTCCCTCCCTGCACGCAGGCAGCTACTGAACATTAAAGTAGTTTGAAATGGTTCAAACTGAGATGGTTTGAAAGTTCTGGCTGCAATGTGTTTGACCTCATTCATACAAGCAAATGGAAACCATGTTGCAATCACCGAGTGATGACCACATATGTGCAAACCAGTAATATTTCTCAGCATGTCTACAGTTATGGAAGGACTGAGGTTATGGAAAGGCAATAACTGCTGCCATGCAAGGAAAATTACATAATTACATAAATATTTGTTTTATCCATAGCTTTCTCACCTTTCTCACTGAGACTCAAGGCAGATTATAGGATAAAGCAGTGCAATCAGACAGCATAAAACAACTGAGGCAATAGGACTAGGATTACAAAATTAGAGAACAATGCAAACAACAAACTATCTAAGGGAAGATACACTATAAACAATATAGAAAGTGGATTGCAAGGTATAAGGCAATGCCATAAAGGCAAGGTGATACCTAAATAATCATTGCAATAGACTACAGTCTAGGGTGGTCAACCTCCAGGTGGAGCGTGGAGAACTCCCAGAATTACAACTAATCTCTGGACTATGGAGGTCCCTGAAGAAAATGGCTACTTTGAGGGTATTATACCCTGCTGAGGTCTCTCTCCTCCCCAAAGCCTGCCCCCCCAGACTTCAGCACCAAAATCCCCAGGAATTTTCCAACATGGAGTTGGTAACCCTACTAAATCCTATTTCATTACAAAAGGGCCCCTCCTTGATTGTATCTCTGCACCTCTTTGGGATGGAGCAACATAGGTACAATTCCCCCCTCCAGTGACTTCATACCATTCATACACCAAAAACCTCATGCCTTTTAAACCAGGGTTGTCAAACATGTGGCCAGAGGGCTTCTATCACACCCGCAGTGGAACTGGCTGTCTTCTGCTGCTTCAAGTTCTGCTGCTGCTGCATCATCGTAGGTTTGCTGCTTACAGATACACACCTGAACAGCATACTCAAGCAACATGTAGTGGTTAATAGTGCGGACTCTAATCTGGGAGAACCAGGTTTGATTCCCCACTCCTCCACTTGCACCTGCTGGATGACTTTGGGCAAGCCATAGTTCTGGCACAATTGTTCTATAAAAACAGCAGTTACTGTCAGAGCTCTCTCAGCCCCACCTACCTCACAGGGTGTGTGTCGTGGGGAGGGAAAGGGAAAGGAGATTGTAAACTGCTCTGAGACTCCCTTGGATAGTGAAGGGCAGGGTATAAATCCAATTTCTTCTTCTTCTTCTTCTAGATTGGAACAGCACAGACATTTTGATGCAATAATTCAGAGCAAGAGGTGTCAGTTATAAGACACTTTTAAATAAACAAAATATTGCAAGAGTGCTAATGTTTTAAGCAAGTTTTTATTTTAAGTAAAAAAAAACCCCTTTGTGTTTGTGTCCTTTATAAAGTTTATATCTCCACTACCTGGCATTACATTTTATGACACACATGGCCCGGCCCAACAAGATCTCATTTCTGTCAGATCCAGCCCTCATAACAAATGAGTTTGACACCCCTGTTTTAAACAGTAAAATATGCAACAGTAAAACAAAAGTTCAGGCCACATCTTAAGCAGCTGGTGGCTGCTTGCATAAGATTTTAAACATTATTTCTATATCAATCGTGTACAAATGTTATAAAAATGAGCATAAATGAAACACAGGACCCACTGATGACAGCCACTAAACTGAGTTGAACTGAAACCGAAGGCAACAACAACCTACAGAATCAAAAAGATACAAAAACAGCCATATATGCCCAGTCGTCTCGACCAATTTTATAAGGATCAAAGGACTGTGAAATCATGTTCTGGACTTCTCAAAGGAAGTGCAGATTTTTTTTAAAAGCTCACACACTAAATAAATGAAAACAATCTCAAGAGACTCAGGGAATGAGTCATACACATGCTGGCGACCTAACCAGATTCTGATAAATGACATTACTGTTGTCATGAACATTATAGTCAAGGCTTTCTTGTCAAACAAAAGCAAGTTCAAAAGACAGAGGCTGCTGTATTTAATAACATGCCACAAAGCTGTCAGGGGATCTTGCCCTTTTGCTTGCCTGTATTTGATTGAAAAGTTTTCCTGACTTCAAATATCGTTACCCCAGACCAAACCCTATAAAAACCAAGTGCTTTTCAGGAAAGGAGGGTTATTTTTAGCTGCAACAAAGCCATAAAAACAGTATGAAAAGATCAATTTTCCACTTCAGGATCTGTAAGAAAATTAAAGAAAGCCTTCCTACCTATTGTGTCAAATAAAGACATCAGCAGAAAGTCAGTTACAACCTTCCCTGAATGCAGAACAAGCGTCTGAGAGAGGATTTTTAGCCTAAGGTTCTAAGGGAACTCCAAAATTAGATCTGCTTTTACATAAAATTAATAAAGGAATATTTCTAGAGCTGAGATTAATATACTCCCCAAAATTTCTCATTTGAAAATGGTTATTATTCTCTGAGTAATAGTCACAAAAGATATTATACCTGTGGCTCTGTATTTCAATTATTCATTTTAAGAGTTAATATTTGACTGCATTTAATAGGCATGTGATTCAATTTCATTATTGATTTTATTTTAATAGACTTTTAAATATTTTAATTCCAGTCATTTTCATGGTCTGATATTGTTTTAAATTATGTGCATAAAGTGTCATGGCAGCCTTCTGACTGAGAGAACGATCTAAAAATAATATAATTAATCAATGAATTAGGTATAGTTTGAGAATAAGGGTGTGCATTTGGTTTATCTGAGCCGACCCCCCCCCACGAACAGTACTTTACCAGTATTTTTGGGGTATTTTTTCAGCTGGCTATCAGCCAGGCTATTTATCCTGGTATCTGATACATCCAAGCCCAAAAAATCTTGAAAATATATGTGATATTTCAGGGCCACTGGAGAGTTGGCATTAAAGGGTATTTAAAGAGATTGCAGTCCCTTTGAACACCTTCCAGGTAAACCTTTTAAATGCCCCCCGACTGGAAATAATAAAGGATGGGTGTACCTTCTTCTGGGGCCAATAGAATTGGACCACGGCCCAATATTTTTTAAACTGGGGAGGAGGGTTAAGCAGCTATGCTGTAAATTTGGTACCTGTACCTCAAAAAAAACAGCTGCCACAGAGCCCCAGATACCTCCGGATTGATTCTCCTTTATACCCTATGGGGATCATTGACTATAATGGTCTCCACAGGGTATAATGGATCTGAAAAAATTGGCAATCATGAATACTTACTGAATCCAAATACCATACTGTTTTTGGGATTTGGGAATATCAGGAAATACCAATATTTTTGGGGTTCAATATACCCGAACCCCAAAAATACTGGGTTTTTTGCATAGCTCTATTTGACAGTATGTGGTAAGTGACATACAATCTTATATTCTAATAGCAAAGTCAGGATATCCTTGGATACTTAAATCCGGTGACTGGAGCTGTGAACGGACAAGAGAGATCTTTCTACAAACTGAAAATAGCCTTAGGTTTGCACGAAAATGTGAAATACACTGGGCAGCTTAAGAAATCTGAAAATATGGAGTACCTGTAACTTTAAGCAACAGATTCTCTCAGTGGCTGTTGCTAAACAACCACAGCATTCCAAGCATGGCTCTGTCAGTAAAAATCAGGGGGAGGGGGAGGGTCCTTTCCAGCACTATTTTGACCTTTGAGAGAGAACTCATTGGGACCAGGCTTGGCTAGGGTTGCCAGTTCCAGGTTGAGAAATTCCTGGAGATTTTGTGATGAAGTCTGAGTGCAAGGGAGAACCTACAGCATGATATAATGCCAGCATCTACCATCCAAAGCAGCCATTTTCTCTAGGGGGACAGATGTCTGGAATTCAGTTGTAATTCTGGGGAACTTCAAGTCTCACCTGGAGACTGGCAACCCTAGTTCTGACAGCAACCTCTGGGTGACTTGGTACTACTTGATTTGTATGACTCAGCTGGACCCGGCTGTTTGCTGCTGCTCAATGGCAGCCACCCTATGAAAGGCAGTATGGTGCAGTGGTTAGAACTTCAGAGTACTGTCTGCAAGATCCTGGTTCAGATCCCCATCTTGCAGTGGAAGCTGACTGGGTGAGTATGGACCAGTCCCATACTTTCAGCCTAACTTACCTCACAGGGTTGTTGTGTGGATAAAAAGGAGGAGAAGAGAATAATGTAAAATGCTTTGGTCCCCACTGTGGAGAAAGGTGGGTTAAAAATGAAGTAAATAAAGTATAAATATAGCTGAAGATGGGAGGGAGATAAAAGGTAGGTTGGTGAATGGCTGAGAAAGAAAAAATAGGCAGAGGATATGGGGATTGTCAAAAGGGAAGAGGTTAGGAAATCCCTAGAAATTTGGTGTGTACGGGGGGCATCTGGAGATGGTGGGGTTTGAGGAGGGGAGGAACCTCAGAAGGGTATAACACCACAGACTCCACCCTCCAAAGCAGCCATTTCCTGCAGGGGAACTAGGGTTATCGACTTCCAGGTGGGGGCTGGAGACCACCTGAAGTTACAACTGCTTTCCAGATAACAGTGATCAGTTCCCCAGGAGAAAACAGCTGCTTTGATGGGTAGACTTTATGGCATTATACCCTGCTGAGGTTGCTTCCCTCTCCAAACCTCACCCTCCCAAGGCTCTACCTCAAAATCTCCAGGGATTTCCCAGCCTCAATCTGGCAACCTTAAGAGGAATGGATCTCTGTAGTTGGGAGAACTGTTGTGATTCCAGGGGATCTCCAGCCCCTGCTGGAGGTCGGCAATCCTAGAAGGAGAGATGGAAGCATGAAAAGGGGAGGGACTGTGGGGGCTTTCAGCAAAGGGAAAGAGTAAATAGTGGGAGAGGGGGAAGTGAGATGCCTCACACAAGTCATTGTGGGTTCCCACTTGTAGTCTATACTTTGCCAGATGGCATGCAATAGTGTGTAATGCTTGTCAGCTCAGGAGACGGTGTAATTGATATTCGCCAAAATGATTAGGAGATGCCAACAAGTCTAAAGTCCTCCAAATTTGAATTCTGAGGTAAAATTTCTTCACAATTGAATTTGTATGGACTCAGCTCCCTTTGGGCCTGCTGTGATGCCAGATGGTGCAGGAAGCTGTCATGAGTGCTGAACAGCAGCCCCAGAATTGAATTCAGCTGCTCCAGACACTGGGACATAAGTCATTGTTGCCTGTGCAGTTCCTGGTGCCATTGCTTTGTTGGCAGAAAAGATGGTCTTCCTGATTAGGTTGCTGTGGTAACCGATGTGTAGCAGCTAAGTGGGTTGTGGGACTTTCCTGATGGTCTAGAAGCATGTGTTGTCATACCAGAGCAAAGACTGAGGCTGATTTCCCACTACAGCTGCCTCGGGGTTGTGCCGCCGTTTGCCCGATACTATTCGTCAATTTCACACCCGAAGCCGTGGGGTTGCATTTTGACCCGCGGCTCGCCTGATTTCCCCGCAGTTTCGTGATCCTGTTTTTTGAGGATCACGAAACTGTGGGGGAAATCGGGTGAAGCCGCAGGTCAAAATGCAGCCCCGCGGCTTCCGGTGTGAAATTGACGAATAGTATCGGGGCAAACGGCGGCGCAACCCCGAGGCAGCTGTAGTGGGAAATCAGCCTATGTAGAAGTAGTTAATAAACTTTCTGGGTTTACCCTCCAGGATGCAAGAGGACCTGGGTAACTTTAAATGCTTTTCCATATTGCCATGAGAACTCCCACAGGGCTAAACAGGCCACAAAACATCTCAGTCCAGAATCTGGCCTCTGAGAGGTGGCAAAATTTAACATTCAAGCACTTTTAGAATCATTGCTAACATTCGTTTCAGCTCTAAAAACTTATGGTTACATTTCTGTGGGAAAATCCTAAAGCTGTCAGGACTGTCTTAACAAAGTCACCTGTAACACTCAATGAACTGGCGGCTGCTGTGGTTGTGAATGGATCAAAAGCTACTGGATTAGATTCTGCAAAATACCCATTCACACGAGGGAGAGGTAAGCAATTTCGCAAGATCCCCCCTCCTCACTGCAGCCTTCCAAGCCACATATCATGTCATCCATGAGGCTCCCTTGGTCCACAGTACTGGCTTTCGGGCTGCTGTCAAAAGACACCAACAATGGAAGGGCTTGGAAGTGGGAGAAGTATGCACAGGCAGGTGGGGGGCATGCAGCTGTAGCTGGGGAAATGAGGGCGTGAGAGGGGCACTAGTGGTGTGGAGACGATCCACCATGACAAATGGAAAGCAGTGCTCATAGGATCCATCCCAACCTGCTTAAGGTGTCATGATGATGAAATTATTTACTGTACTAGATTTTTATTTACTTGTTTTCCGAGGAGATGCAGGTCCCAGCATTTCGCATAGAGTCCTCTAGACAGCTTTGAAAAATAATATAAAGGTAAAAGCAGATAAAAGCAACAGACAACCAGGGAAACCAGACGACTTAAAAGCAGGACCAGGAAGACTATTATAAAGAAAGAGCAATAAAACCAGACAACAAGATCTAAGATAAAGAACAGGGCCAGTTCCAGGTTTTTGAGGGGCTTGGGCAGACAATGTCCAAAGGTCCCCATCTTCCCACCACTAGTGCCCCCTCATGACTTCCTTTCCCTGACTTCACCTGCATGCCCTCCACCTGCCTGTGTGTCCTTCTCCCACTTGCAAGCCCTTCCATTGCCCGTGCTCAGTTGTCTTCACCACCTGCACATCCATTCCTTGACAGCACTGGCCACTGCCAGTGTATGCAGGTTGGAGTGCTAGTTCCATTGTCACCACTGTGACCACCCAGATGCCCTTCCTTAATTACTCTGGGCAGTTGGGAGAATGGGTACTGAGTTGGCAGGGGAGGTGTGTAGTAAGTGGCAGTGGGCCTCATCAGAAGTATTGGGCCCTGGCAGCTGCCCCACCTCAGGGTATGCTAATGCTGGCCCTGATCATGAAACACAGGAGAGAACCAGATGGACCTCACCTGGTGCCTGAATGATAATTTAGATGTCCCCATATGCACATGCCTAAAGAGGGAGTTCCGAAGTCTGGACACCACCACCCCAGGAAACAGCCAGTCTCTGGTAGCCAACTGTCTCATCTCTGAAGATGGGGATTCACAAAGAATAGATGATTATACCAAGAACTGGGATAGTACTAATTACAAAGTAACAAAGCAACAATCACATGAGAAGGCCACAAAATGGGGTTGGGTATGGGAAAACACTATATACAGGGGTTGGTACAGGAAACAAGTCTAGCTTCAAGGACCAAAGTTAGCAATTGGAGATATGGAATATCTACCTCTTCATTTACCTTAATGTCCATTCCCAAACGTTTGGGTATCAATCAACCATAAAACCTTTCATACCATGACAATTCCTATATATTTTTCTAGCTATTGCATCAAAGTACTATCACATTGCTGTAGTTCCTTCCTGGTCATCTAACAGTAACTGAGAACACAGTCTGACTCTGATCACAGACCCTTAGATCAAAAAGCAGAAATGCACTCCACAGAGGATTTCTGCATGGGATCTGTTCTCCAATATCACATTAATTGTTGCAGTAAAACCCTGAGCCACTGCTGTTAAATGATGCGCTGTGACCAACTTCTCTGGATATTCTTCACCAGAGTGTTTTGTACAGTTTTGCAAGCTGAAGCTGAAGATACTTGCTTGATGGCTGGTGACTACTGATCCATTCGATATGTTTGGTAGACTAAAACATTGTGAATGTAGCCAAGAGAGGAGACAGAGCTCTGATCTTGTGCTTAAAGGCTAGCAAGAAGGAGCCTTGAAGAAGGAAATTGTTCCAAAGATGTTTTGAAGTGCAGTCCTGTCTCCTTACTCCAGTCTAAACCTATTGATTTTAATGAGTTTAGACGGGAATAATTCTATATGGGATTGTACTGTTGGAGACTTCAGACTGTCTGTCTGGGGGATTGCCTACCACTGTCTGAATTACTTGGAAATGATCACTGGCCCAATATTTTCTCTTCTTGCAGGAGCAGATCCCAGGAAATCTTGTAACTTCTTGTCATTCAGGAAAGTGGATTCAAAGAATAGAGACAATTATCTAAGAAAAATGAACTCCCTATCTCAAGCCATCTATGTATTGTCCTACCAACGGATAGTCTATTACCCTATCTAAGGACATTCCAGGCTTAAATCTAGAAAGAACATGGATGATCCACAGAAGATAAAATGCGATTGGAGTGACCTAAGGTAATTGCTTGAGATTTTGGCATTTTGTCTAGCTGGAAAAAATATATTGCATCTCAGTGTCTTCTACTGTGCTCAGAACCTGTGGATTTATTGCTTCTGGGTGCTACCTATCATCTTAGGCATCACTTGTTTTTTATCTAATTGGGCTAATCTTGTACAGGCTCTGTCTCGATCCCTCCAGCTCTGATAATGTATGGGCCTCTCTTGTGCTTTACTGTTAATACCTCACCAGGATATTATGCATGGAGCCAAGGCAATTGCATTAGCAATAAGTTATTGCAGTAAGATTTGGATCAAGTCTAAAGAATAAAACACTATAGGATGAATAGAAGCCATTTTCCCCCCTGACCTTTAAAATGCCCCCAGCCTGATGCAAAAGGCAGTGGCTAAGAATAGTAACTATCCTGCAACTATCTAAGAGCTGCTTGCTCACTGCAACTGCCTTTAAAAAAATCAGCTGCTCAGGATGTGTGCTTTAAAAGAACTGAAAGTCTACTATCTACCCATGAAGTGACTAAAATATTTGTATGAGCGTAGAAATGAACTGCCCTCCACGCTCCCAACTTCACATCTGTACATTTTGATAGCAAATACTCTCCAAATGTTCTTTGAATATATAAATATTCATTGAATATCATTCTGATGTTAAATATGCACAGGTGGGGGGAAGCCCCTGGTTTATTTTCTATGGTTTTATTCAATGCAGTCTGGGGGCGTGGCACTTTGGCCAAACAAGACTAATCTGTGCATGGGATATATTCCGTATTTTTTAAAATGCTAATTTACAGTTTCAGGCAGTTGCTTTGAAGATCAGGGAAGAATCACTGACTGAGAAGGTGTTTAACTCATTCCTCCTGCACCTTTAGTTGTGGTTGGTTCTGTGCAGAAAAAACACAGGCTTAGGCATCTATAGCCATGTTTCCCCCCTACACAACCCCATTGCAGCTTTGTAAAGGCACTGTAAATTCTGGAAAAGGAATGGGAATAAAGGGTTTAATACCATCTCATGCAGAGGCCATCCAGGGTCTAATTTTGGCCCTTTAGTGGCGCTATTTTAGTTTGGATGCCCCTTTCTCAAGAAATAGGGCCTCTGTCTGTTTTCTATCTATATAGGCTTCCATTCATCTGTAGCACTTTAGACCTGACCTAAATCATAATCAAAGCTGTGAAATGGACTACAAATGCAATAGAAATGAAGTATTCCAAAGGTGAATAAATGGAAGGGCAGTTGCTGAAGTTGCTCCTCTTCTGGGTCACCCCTTGGTTTAGTGCTATCTTTGTGCAACTGGTATCTAAAGGCTTGTATATTCAAAATGAATGGAAAATGAAATGAACACACCCCATTCATTTCATGAATTTTTAGAACAGAAATGAATGGGGAAACAAAAAACCAGACAGAAACTAATAAAGAATCTCATTTGTTCCATGTTTCACTATTTTCTCCATTGCTTTGCATTGGTAATGTGAAGAAATGCCAAGGAGACATTTTGCATTGGTTATATTGGCTGGTACAGCCCATACATCTTACAGAAGAGATGTGAGAGGGGAAAGAGTGAGAGTTTTGTGCAACTGACAGACTGGAAAACACTCCAACATGTAGCACCGAAACACTTGAAGACTGCCCGAGTCTCTTCTTGAAATCAATGCAAGTCTATGGAATGCACACTTTTTATGTTGCCATGAAAACAGACACCTTTTGGCCTGTCCCTGGCATTTGTAGGCTCTTCAGGGGGTGTTGTTGTTCAGTTGTACAGTCGAGTCCAACTTTTCACGACCCCAAGGACCACATCATGCCAGGCCCTCCTGTCTTCCATCGTGCTCTGGAGTGTGCTTAATTTCATGTTTGTTGCATCGATAACACTATCTAACCATCTCATCCTTTGCCATCCCCTTCTTCTTTTACCTTCAATCTTTCCCAGCAGGGTGTAGAACAACCCAAAATTTCATTCCCTTTGGATGCAGAATATTAGGCAAAAGAATACTGACTCCATTCCCACTGAAAATCAGTGGGAAAACACAGCAAATTGCAAAAATGAAAATGGATGAACAAATCAATATATCAATCAACAAATCAACAAATTAATCTATATATCTAATTCCCAAGTTTCTCCCTGCATGCGTATAACTAAATCCGCACATCGGGGGCACCTGGGGGGCAGGGAGATTTTCCTGCACACGGGGGGCAGTTTCTAGGTGTGCAGAAAAATCTGAAAACTTTGAAAAATACAGGGGGGATATTTAAATCCCCCCAAAAGTAAGAGAAATCTGAGAAATCTGTGGTGGGCCAGCAGTTGGAAGTCATTCAGGCCTTGCCGCAGGAGCAGGGGGTGGGGAGGAGATCGGTGGCGACAGCAGAGGCGGAGGAGATTACTGGAGCTGGGTGGGAGGAGATCAGTGGGCCTGGTGAAGGAGGAGATCGCTGGAGCCGGTGGGGAGGAGGAGACAGGTGGTGGCAGCGGAGGAGACCGCTGGAGCTGGGGGGAGGAGGAGATCGGCGGGCCCAGTGGCTGGCAGCCGCTCGGGCCTTGCCACTGGAGCTGGGGATGGTGGTGGAGGCATGGTGGAGGAGGCTGGGGACAGGGGGGAATTGGTGGGCTTGGTGGCTGGCAGCCATTCAGACTGCGCTGCCAATGTCCAGGGATGGGGGGGAAGGCTTACCTGCTGATGATGCTGCTGCTTCCTCCTCCTCCTGCTGTGTGTAGAGCTCTTCTCCCCCCCCGCAAGTATCGCGGGTCGCCTTTCTTGTATGTATGTGTGTGTGTGTGTGTGTATGCAGAATGAATGCAGAATCATAGAGTTGGAAGGAACCTTCAGGGTCATCTAGTCCAACTCTCTGCACAATGCAGGAAATATACAAATACCTGCCTCTCCATATCCCCAGTGACCGCTGTTCCATGCCCAGAAGATGACAAAAACCTCCAGGATCCCTGACCAAATTGGCCTGGAGAAAAAATTCTTCCTGTCCCAAAAGTGTTGATCAGCATTTCCCTGGGTGTGTGAAAAAGGGCCACAAGAACTAAGCAACTTCAGCGACTGCCCTTCAATTTAAAATAAATGAAAAGTGAAATACATGGGATCTTTAAAAGGAAAATGGATGGTGTAATGAAAATATACCCATGTACATCCTAGTGATATGCATTTTGAAACAATCAAACACCAAATGTTCCTGAAAAGATGATTCAGAGTACACAGCTGTAGGCTACAAGGACCAGTGATCTGACCCCAAATATAAGGTAGGTTCAATATTTGTGTTCATGAGGCTGCCATGATGGTGAAATGCTGTGAACTGTCTAATCATCAGCCCATAGCCAAAATGGGAATTCTGACATTTTTAAGAGGAGAGAAATTAAGGAAAAGAACAAGCCATTTTTTTAAAAAAACATTCAGAAATAAAAAGCACCTATACAAACTGAGATTTAAAGTGTCACTTCTAATTTCTTGGCATGTCCTTTTAAAGACATTCATTTTCACCTCAGAGGGGCTAGAGTAAGTGAGATTGATTCTCAGTTTGTGGTCAGAACATCTCTGTTCCTGACGGCTTGATCTATGTTTTAAAAGGAGAATGGGGTTCAACCAGACAGGCTGTTAAGTGATTTTCACTGGTGTGTGAAAGAAAAAACTCAATCAGCAAACCTTGCAAGTACCTCACACCTCCCTGAGGTTGCTCAATATTTCAGTTTCTTGCAAGGGGCCAAGAGGGAATTCAGAAAATGGGGGCAACATGAGGAATATTAAACCGGAAACTGGTATTGATGCATCTGTTAGTAATACCATCAACATTTCTTCCATAACCAAGCCGAGGATATTGTCAGTATAGTTTATTATGAGCTGATGCTGCTGAAATAAGAAACTGGTGCCAGAAATATTTATTTAAAAGACTAACAGCTTGTCTAGACTATGTTCATTGGCGGCTTACCCTGCACTACTCTTGATTTGATGTGAATGTTAACACAGTTTACTGACAATGCCAGGATCAAACACAGCTGGGAATTGGTAGTCAGAGCTCTTGAATTATCGTGCAACATCCACTCACCTCCCCAACATACGGCATGGGAAAATGCAAGAAATCTTATATCTGAGCCTTGATGGTATGTTCTGAAAAAATCTCACACAATTGCATTCTGAGGAATGTTTCTCTCCCATTCACACCAGAATCTATGTTGTTAAATATTTGAACAGATGTTCCAGGGTTATCTCTCCTTACATATAAAAGAGTTTTCGTGTCCCTCTTGTCCACGCTTCCACAGCCTTTGGCCCGCTCAGCTGCCACTTTCAATAGTATTTGCGTGCCATTGGCCAGGTGCTGGGTCTGCTCCTCTTCCTCCCCACTCCCACTTCAGCCCCTGTTGCCTGTCACATTTACTGGCAGACAGCTCTCTCTCCTGAGGGAGATGCTTCTCTTGGCTCTGCAGCACCACAGGCCGCCACCATCAGATTCCCACCCTTTCTTCCTTGCACTCATCCTTGCCAGCTCAACCTCACAGCAGCCCTGGTGGCTCCCTCAGCTCCATCCAGTCGGCACCTGCCCTGCCATCTTCTCCTCCCTCCCTCCCTCCCACCCTTTGGCCAGGGATCCCAGCACCCTCCGCCTCCCACTCCACCTCTTCCCTTCCCCGGCTGCTCCTGGAGCCGTCTGAAGCCAGCCCCGCTTTTCCCATCCCAGCAGGCTGTCTAGCTGGCTGGGCAAGGCTCTGCCATGAGGAAAGGGGAGGAAAGGAGAAGACAAAGTGGCGACAGAAATGTCCTGCTCTCAGGGCCACGAATGCAGGGAGTGAAGCACAAAATGGAGTGTTCACTGCCTTCTTAAAAGGTTGGGTTCTCCAGAGCCCCCAGGTACTCTCACTCCTTCTTTTATGGGAGAGGAGCTAATTTCAGAAACAGGCATTCTAATTTAGGGTTCTTCACACAGGAGCCCAGATGTCTTTGTAAGATACCTGTGAAGCCTCCAAGCAGCCAGGTTGTTGTACTTTAAAGGTGCCCAGCATGCTCTAAGGACTTGGGGGGGAGGGGGCTCAGCCACTGGTGTCTTGGACCTTGCCAATCATTTTAGCAAAGAACCAGGGTTCCAACATCAAACCAACTTTTGATTCAAATGATAGTTATAACTGTGTGTGTATATCTCTCCTTTAATCCTACAATCATGCCCGCTGTTACAATTCAGCTCCACATGACAGAGATCAGTTCCCCAGGAGAAAATGGCTGCTTTGGAGGGTACACCCTATTGCATTGTGCCCTGCTGAATCCTTCCATCCCTCTCCCCAATGCTGCCCTCCATAGGATCCATACCCCAAATCTCCAGGTATTTCCCTAATCAGAGCTGGCACCTGCCCTTTCTCCTCAGTGCCTGTTGCTAGGCAACCAAGCTTCCTTCTGTCAGTAAAAGGCCCTTTACACACCTATGTTGGCCTTTGGGAGAAAACTCATTGGGGTGAGTCCTGCTAGTGTTGCCAACTGCAGGTGGAGAATTCCTGGAGATTTGAGGGATGGAGCCTGGAGAAGGTCAGGTTTGAGGATGAGTGGTACCTCAGACAGGTACAATGTCATAGACTCCACCCTCCAAGCCAGCCATTCCCTCATGGGGAACCATTGTTGCCAATCTCCAGGTGGGGGCTGGCGATCACTCAGAATTACAACTGCTTTCTAGGCGGGAAGGGGGAGGAGATGGAAGGCTGAAGCCAGGGGGCAGGCACCAGTACATTGCCAGTTGGCTGGCTAGGATATAGGGTTGCCAACTCCAAGTTGGCAAATTCCTGGAGATTTGAGGGGTTAAGCCTGGAGACTGTGAGGTTTGAGGAGGGATGGGACTTCAGACAGGTTCAGTGCCATAGACTCCATCCTCCAGACCAGCCATTCCCTCATGGGGACCGATTCCTGCCAATCTCCAGGGGAGGGATGGAGATCACGCAGCACTACAGCTGCTCTTCAGATGGCAGAGATCAGTTCCCCTGGAGAAAATGGTGGACTCTGTGTCATTATACCCTGCTGAGGTCACTTCAGCAAATTGACGCTGAGTGCCCCAGGCCAGGACACTCTCGTAGAGCCTCTTTCTTGAGCTTGTATTTCTTCCCACAATGGGCCTTATTCCTAGTATCATTATAAAGATCTACTCTCTGATTGTTGGCTGCCACTAAAACGACAATTACAGCTAAATGGAAAGATCCCTTCCCTCCTACTTTATAACAATGGTATAAAAAGGACCTGTTATATTAGAAAAAATTACTGACAGTCTTAAACAAACTGAGCCTGAAACTTACCTTGCTGATTTCATCAAAACATGGCACCCAGCATTTGACTTCTTGTCCTCACAAACCATAGTACCCTTATCTATAGCTTTTGAGAAACTTTGTTGCCTTTAAATATCTACTGTTAACTCCACAGATTTTGTATTGTATAACATCAAGGATTTTGTCACTCAGCCATAATGTAGTTTCCTCTTGTAATATTTTATAACTTCACATTAGTTTTTTCTCCTCTTCCTCTTTTCATATGCCTAGGTTTTAAGATATTGAAATAAATATTTAAAGGGGGGGGGGAGAACATTTCTACCCCAACTCCAAATCCCAATGTATCTTGTGGTAAAAACAAAAATTCCTGCAAAAAATTTTTTTGTGATGGCAGAAGTTTTCACAATACCGAAACACCCAGAACCTGAAAGCACACAAGGTAGAATGTTTCTCTTGAGTAGATTTACATCTCTCCTTTTGCTTATTGAATAACTTACTGCAGATCTATTTCCTGTATAAACATATAATTTTATTATTCATTTGAAACAGCAAAGACTATGTTTGGAGCCAAAGTAGTAGTAGTAGAAGAAGAGGAGTTGGTTTTTACACTCCACTTTTCTCTACCTTACAGAGTCTCAAAGCGGCTTACAATCATCTTCCTTTGCTCTCCCCACAACAGGCACCTTGTGAGGTAGGTGGGGCTGAGAGAGTTCTGAGAGAACTGTGACTGGCCCAAGGTCAACCAGCTGGCTTCATGCTGAGGAGTGAGGAATCAAACCCGGTTCTCCATATTAGAGTCTGCTACTCTTAACCACTACATCACACTGGCTTAGAAAAGTTCAAGTGGAGACCTGCAGGGCTTGCAAGGGGAAGAATCTCACCCTTCTCTCTATCTCCCAGGATTGAATCAATACGTTGGGGACTAGGACTGGCTACATTAGGGGTGGGTCGCCTAATATGCAAAGGAGTTCCTGCTACAAAAAGAGCCCTGCTCCTACCTACTGCAGACCCCTGATTTCCCCCTCATGTGATTCCTAAGGGTCCCTCTTCTCCAGGACCAGCATTGGTGGGGAGGGGGGAGAATCAATGAGCTGCATTTGGGAGAGGGGAGCAGAAAAGTTATACTCTGTTGATGGAAATGTGTTCTGTTGGTAGAAAATTGAGTGTGGGGTGCATTTTGTCATTTCTAATAAACCACAGGATATATTCTGTAAATATTTTCAGGTCACTGAGGTAAATAGTTTGATCTCAACCAGCCAATTTCTTTACCTGATGGAAACGTATGACAGTTCCTCTTTCTCAAGTTAAATTAAGGCATCACAGTATATCCAACAATGTGTGTTCATAACTCTGTGGCAAGTACCTAAGATCTTCATTTCATTTGGCTTCATTATTTCTAAGCTCATCATGTTCAGTCATCTTTTGGGATAATCTGCTGAAGCATCCTTATTGCTAGAAGGCTGTTCCAGTTTACCTCTGCTATCATTTCACAGAAAACAATACATTTCTGGGTGGCACCATCAAACTAAACTAGAGTTCAATAAGTAATCTTGGTGAAGGCCTGGGGCAGGTAGCCATCTTTTGAAAAGCTGAGTTTTCATTCCTGCTTGAGAATCACGGGTGTATCGGGAAAAGGGGTTTTAATTTACTGTACTTTGCCAAACTGCAGAGAGAGCATCCCAAACAATTTGCATTCAACAAACAAAAAACCAATCCATCAATTAAGCCCCATCATGACATCCATTGATTGCTTATTTACAAAACTGATTTTCGATGGCATGCAATTGCATTTCATCAGATTTTTAAAAAGAGTTCAATAAGAGGCTGGTTTGCATTAGGAGCAAGAGCAGAGCTACAATATTTCCATATCCTGATTATCTCAATGCCTCCATCACCATCATTAAATTTACTATGAATTTGTCATTGACCATTATAATAGTTTATGTACGGCACAAAGCAAAGCATCACTGAAAAAACTGAGTTTCCTACAAATTTACTGTTGGACTACATAATGCCAATTCATTCCCCACTTACCTCATCCCCAGGGAGAGAGCCCTCATGGGAACAGCCTTAGGTGCCATCATAGATGATGGAGGAATGGAATAGGAACAAGCAGGGCTCTTTTTGTAGAAAAAGCCCAGCAGTAATTTATTGGCATAATAGGCCACACCCAACAGCAGACACTCATTAGCATATTAGGTCACACCACTGACAACACAGCTCATTATCATATTAGGCCACACCCCCATGTTATCAGAAGTGTGCCCATCCAGCCACACCCACCTTTTGCTTCTTATTCTATTTACCTTGATTGTTGTCAAAACCCAGGGCTTTTTTTGGAGCAGGAACTCCTTTGCATGTTAGGCCACACACCCCTAATGTAGCCAGTCCTAATGAGTTTCTGCTGTTGGGTGTGGCCTATTATGCTAATGAGTTCCTGCTGGATGTGACCAACTTGGGAGCCAGCCGGAACTCCATTCCTGTGCGCTCCTGCCCAAAAATAGCCCTGGGAACAAGCACGGTAGTTTGGTGCTCCCCTGACATCACCATGCCAGGAGATGAGGAGGCATTGAGTGAGGCTGCCAAGTAACATGTTGGCTGATGATGGCTGTAGGGCACCAGGAGTGACCTGTTAGGAGAGGAGTGACGATGGAGCCTCCAAGGCTCATAAAGCATATGCTGCCTATAGAATTCCACATAAGGCCATTTTGGATCTCATTAAAGAGGAAAACTTCCTAAATGTGGGAAGTCAGGCCAAGAGAAGAAAAGGATTATGAGGAGGAAGAAGATGCTGTCTAACTCCTCCCCTCTCGTTATGAAGAACAAGGATCCTAGTAACTTGGCAGCTGTGCCAAGGTGGCTGCAGTCCCAAATCTGGATGGACTCATTCACCCCGAAACCTGACATTTATAAAAAGCAAATCTGAGATTTTGACATTGGGTGAATAGTCCCAAATATGTGTGTTAATCCGCTTCCGATGTATGGTGACCCTATGAATTAATGTCCTCCAAAATGTCCTATTGTTAACCACCATTCTCTGGTCTTGCAAACTGAGGGCTCTGACCTACCCCAAAAGAGTGTTTTCTTTCTGCTGTTTTTACAGAATGTTTGGAGATGGTTTGCCATTGCCTTCCTCCACAAGATCAGGCTAGGATGGGGCTATCCAGGTCAGGGCCCCTCCACTATATGACAAAATTATTTTCAATAGCAAGCATGAAATAAAACAAATAATAATAATGGCCAGAAAATAGATTCAGGCAGGTAGCCATGCCGCTCTGAAGCAGCAGAACAAAGTTTGGTCTTAAAAGTGCCACTAGACTCAAACTTTCTTTCAATGGCCAGAAAAGAAACACAGGCAGTGAAAAATTTATGTATATGTAATCCTGGCCAGTAAAAAAAATTAAATTCCAACACACTTCCATCATAAGAGTCAGCACTGTATAGTGGTTAAAATGTTGGACTTTTGTTGTTCAGTCGCACAGTCGAGTCCGACTCTTCGCGACCCCATGGACCAGATTACGCCAGGCCTTCCTGTCTTCCGCTGTCCGCTGAAGTTTGCTCAATTTCATGTTCGTTGCATCAATGACACTGTCTAACCATCTCATCCTTTGCCGTCCCCTTCTTCTTTGACCTTCAATCTTTCCCAGCATCAGGGTCTTCTCCAGTGAATGCTCCCTTCTCATTTGATGGCCAAAGTATTTGAGCTTCAGCTTCAGGATCTGGCCTTCCAAGGAACAATCAGGGTTGATTTCTTTTAGGATTGACTGATTTGATCTCCTTGCAGTCCAAGGGACTCTCAAGAGTCTTCTCCAGCACCATAGTTCAAAAGAATCTATTCTTTGGCGCTCGGCCTTCCTTATAGTCCAACTCTCGCAGCCATACATTACTACGGGGAATACCATTGCTTTGACCATGCGGACTTTTGTTGGCAAGGTGATGTCTCTGCTTTTTATCATGCTGTTTAGGTTTGCCATCGCTTTCCTCCCAAGGAGCAGGCATCTTTTAATTTCATGGCTGCAGACACCATCTGCAGTGATCTGGGATCCTAGGAACGTGAAGTCTGTCACTACTTCTACGACTTCCCCTTCTATTTGCCAAGGAGTGATGGGGCCAGATGCCATGATCTTAGTTTTTTTGATGTTGAGCTTCAAGCCCACTTTTGCGCTCTCCTCTTTCATCCTGAGCAAGAGGCTCTTTAGGTCCTCTTCACTTTCTGCCATCAGAGTGGTATCGTCTGCATATCTGAGGTTATTGATCTTTTCCCCAGCAATCTTAACTCCAGCTTGTGATTCATCCAGGCCAGCATTTCGCATGATGTACTCTGCATATAAATTAAATAAGCAAGGTGACAATATACATCCTTGTCGTACTCCTTTTCCTATGCTAAACCAATCAGTTGGACTAAACCAATGTTGGACTAGGAACTGGGAAATACAGGTTCGAATCCCCACTTGTACCATGGAAGCTTGCTGGATGACCCTGGGCCAGTCACTTTACTCTCAGTCTATCCCTCCAATGCTCCCTCTAAGCTGTGGAGTCTTGTGAGCAAAAATTGTACTTTATGAGCTACTGGCATTAAAGTTGTAAGTGAGCGATTTGGCTCCTGCATAAATTAGTTAGCTCTGGAGCCCTCCTTCCTGGGCTAAGACAAAAATGTGTGAGCTGGAGGCTAAAAAACTGTGAGCTAGCTCACACTAACTCAGCTTAGTGTGAACACTGGCCCTGACCTGGACAGCCTGATCTAGTCAGATCTCAGAAGCTAAGCAAGGGCCAATGTGGAGGCAGGCAGTGGCAAACCACCTCTGAAAATCTCTTGCTTTGAAAACCCTACAGGGTTGCCATAAGTCACTTATGACTTGATGGCAAACACACAAAGCAATCGATCACACCGCTTGTGTTCTGAGCAGGCCCTTGGGAGGGCTTCTGTCCTTCATTTTGAAGCCCAAGAGCTGACCCTCCCAAACTTCTACAAGGCATTTTTGAGAGCTAGGAGTCTGCCTTTGTACTAACTTTTACTAACTGACACTAGTCAAAGCATCACAAAATAGTGATCGCAAGCTTCAGCACACTGGGTGTTAAGAAGCTCATTACCCTCCCCCCAAAGAGATTGCTACTCTGTGCACATGCATAATAGCACCTGTTTAAGAAATGATTGCAAGAACTGACAGCAAGGTTACCTTGGTTCATGGGCAGACACTGAAGGTAGACACTAAGTAGTAAGTCTGAACTCAAAAATCTCACACAATTTTTTTTCTTCCATTTTACTATGAACCCTTTTAGAAATTAGAGGAGATGGAGGTGGTAGTGGGAAAGTCTTATTCAAGAAAACAGTGTAATCAGGCTAACAGATGCACCAAAATATATTTGAACCCATCTGAATAGCTCATTAATTTTGTATGAAACTATATAACATACACAGCAATAAAAATAAAATCTTTAAAAAGCCAACAACAAAAAAGTCACATAGAATAAAAAAACATACACATTAATATAAAAACAAATATAATAGGCAATATTCACTTTTCCCTGTCACCTGGGACAGATACTGGTAAATGTGGACCATTACAGCATATGCTGTAGGTCAACCTTTTCAGACAAGAACAAAAAAAGAGAGAGGGAAAAAAACTGAACCTAAAACCTAGAATCCAGAACCTGACAAAGGTTAGTCAAATGTGGGAAAGGGGGCCAATGTTAAAAACTTGATAAAGGAAATATAAAAATACATGTATTTATTAAACACAACTTTAAAAATATGTAAGGGCCCAGTCACACATTATTTATAAGTATCAAATGCTAAAACTCAAGGGCTTGTAAACCTGACCTGATGCGTTTTGGCCTACATAGGCCTTCCTCAGAGGTCAATAATGAGGAATATATTGGCTATTATAAAAACATATAGTACAATCATACATGTGTGACTGGGCCCTTATATATTTTTAAAGTTGTGTTTAATAAATACATGTATTTTTATATTTCCTTTATCAAGTTTTTAACATTGGCCCCCTTTCCCACATTTGACTAACCTTTGTCAGGTTCTGGGTCAACCTTTTCAGACCAGGATGCAAGCTATGACATGAGACCCGCTTCAAGTTTTTCACCATATATGCCTATCATAACAATGTGTCTTCTTCTTCATGACTATTAAAGATAAAGTAATACTTGGTATCTGGGTACCCATCATTCTCTCATTGACTTTCTCCACCAGTGATGCGACCCACCTTAAGTGAGCTCCCAAGCCATCAGCTAAAGACCAGTGATCTAGGCAGCTCACTACTGCACAGCAGTGCCTTGCACTACCATGTTTTCAGCAGGCACCTCCATACATGGCTAGCTCAACCCATATTATGCCACCCAGCAAGCAGAGCAGGCAGATTTTCATAGAATCGTAGAATATTAGAGTTGGAGGGGATCTTGCAGGTCATCTAGTCCAATCCCCTGCACTCTGCAGGAGCGTAGCTGAAAGATGGCCCTACAACATACCCGAAAGATGGTCATCCAGCCTCCACTTAAAAACATCCAGCGAAGGAGCATCCACCACCTCCTGAGGCAGTCTGTTCCACTGCTCAACCACTCTTACAGTTAGGAAGTTTCTCCTGAAATTTAGCCGGTAACAACTCCCTTGTAATTTCCACCCATTAGATCTAGTCTTGCAATCTGGAGCAAGAAAGAATAGATCTGCTCCATCTTCTACATGACAGCCCTTCAAATATTTGAAGACTGCAATCATGTCCCCTCTAAGTCTTCTCTTTACCAGGCTAAACATACCCAACTCTTTCAGCCTTTCCTCATAAGAATTGGATTCCAACCCTCTCACCATCCTGGAATTAATGGAATTTCCCAAACCATCTTGGGAACCAAGAAGCATATTCTATTCTGCTGTTTCTCCACATCCGGACGTAAACCTCAGACCTTGGTGGTGCCAACATCTCCTTCTAAGGAACTACAAGGTCCATGTTTAGTTGGTTTTTTGAACAATAAGTGGCAAAACCCATCAACTTAAGAAGTCCCCACCAGGGCAGTCTCCTATCACAGAATCCAGTGTTTCTTGGAACAAAATCTTCATTTTTTAGCTCTGACCTAGATTGCACAGGAAAACCTGATCTAAGCTAAGCAGGGCCGACCCTGGCAAGTATTTGGATGGAAGGCCTCCAAGGAATACCAGGACTGTGACACAGAGGCAACCAGAAAACAACTTTTCTGAACGTCCCTGCCTCCCAGCTCCACTAGGGGTTGTCAGAAGTCAGCCATGACTTTCAGGCATGTGTGTGCACACACACACACACACACACACACACACACACACACACACAATACTCACAAAAAAAGTCTTGATTTCCTTGACTGCAGTGTGGAGGAAACAGAGCCTTGATTTTGAGTATCTGGGCAGTGAGGACTGGAAGCAGTGACATGGTGCTACCCATGAGGGCTGGCTACATGTCCTTTCACTTATCCAGTGACATGCTATAAAGCTACCATAGGTGTGACCAGATGTACTTCTCTAATTAACTAAACCACGTGGCTTAGAAGATTGCTTCACTGGAAAATAGGGAAGGTATTCAAAGACACGGCAAGTTGCTAGATTTAAATTCTTGGCAGAGAAAATGTTAGCAGGACAGAGAAAGACAAACAGGAGAGACAGAGAGAGAGCAAAGTAAGTTTTTTTTAAAAAAAATCCTCTTTCTTTAGAGGATAACGTTTACGTAGAAAGGAGTTATCTTCCTTGATACCAGGAAATGCATATTTTTACAAGTGTGCTTTTCTATGAGTTTTTCTTTGTTTCTGATATGGGTCTTTTGCTGTTATGCTATATACCAGAGTTTAGGCTTTTGGCTTGGGGAAGCCCAAGCTTATGTCATATGAAAACCTCATTGCCACTGTGTTGTATTGACAACAACAGCAGCAATGGGAACTACCTGTCCCCGTGTGGAAAATTCACACATGGCGGGCACTTGGATTCCCTGTATCTATTCGTCTTTACCATTCCTCTTTATGCAAAGCATCACTAAGAAGCCCTTTAGCCCCTTAGAAGCTTTGCCTGCCATTTCCTTCACAAACTTGATATTCCAGCTTCCTACCTCCCCCCTTTATATACTGTAACTAAGATCTGATTCTCTCATTTATAAAGAGCCATATTTGGTTCTGTCCTGAGCCACACTTGGCTGCTATACAGGAAGACTGCCATGCATGACCATCCTTGCAAAGTTGTTTCATTAATGGAGAGACACTGAGGAACTGAGATTTCCAGAGAAAGCATGCAAAGAATATTTTTAAGGCAGTCCTTCATGCTATGTCAACATGGGACGATGGAACAGCCTCCCCTGAGAGGAGTAATCTGAAGGATGTCTGTAAAGGTTTCACTTCCCAAAAGCTGTCTTGAATTGCTCTCGCAGGAAGTCCCACTCTTCCTCCTCTGAGAGGAGGCTCACCCGCCATCGCCAGCCTCAGGAAGATCTATACCCAAATCAATAATCTGACTCCCTTTGCATTAAAGCTCCCCTGCCCTCCCCCACTGTTATTGTGCTTGGAGGAATAGCGGACACTTGTCAAAAGCCACTTTGGCTAATTGGACTCCTAGCCTAAAAGCATCTGGGGGGACTCAGCCACAGTCAAACCTAATGGAAGGGCAAAGGTTAATGTACGATTAGATGAGAAGCACTCCATCTTAGAGCAAAGAGGTGCATTTGACTTGGCTTAACGGGGGAGAAATGGCCTCCAGGAATGGACTACACTGAATTAAGAACAGAATGGGAAGAGGCCTCTGTTTCCAAGGCTCTCGCTTTGTGTCCCTGAACATATGCCTGCCTCTGTCTTTTCTGCAGTGTCCTTGGTGGAGCTCCTGATAGATTTACTGTTGCTGACTCAGCTGGCCGGCAGCAGCCGCCCTCCACGGTTCGGCTTCACATCCTATTCAGAGCATGCCAAGCAGCCTGGATCCCAGTGCAAAGCTGCTCAGATGATGATGACGATGCACTCACCTTTGGGAGAGGTGCGGAAAAGAAAAACACACAAAGCCAAGCTTGATTAGAGAAGCAGTGGATGCTTTGACTGATTTTGATTAATGAAAGCCAAACGGCATCCAGGTCTGCCTCCCTGCTGAGAGATGTGCAAGGAAGAAAACGCCCAGCTGGTGACTTGAATGTGGGAGTGAGAAAGTGTTCAATACACTGACTACGAGATCAGCAGGTCAGAAGTGCACACTGACTCTGAGGAAAGGAAAGGCACACCCAAGCATCCTTGAACCCACTTCCTGTTGCATATTGCATTCAAAAGCCAACCCCCCCCCCGCCAGAAGCAGATTCCATTAATGCATCCCACTTCATCACTGTTGGACTCAAACAGACATAATACTGGGAGAACCATGAATGGTTCTTCCTAGCATTTTTTAAAGCCTAACAGCTGACATCTGGGGAGAGAAAGGGCTCAATCCTGCCATCTTCCCTATGATCTTGCTAATTGAAACCACACCCATGCCGTTGTCAGCTCTTAAAAGAAAGGCTAAGAACACTAGCTGGGGTGGTTGGCAGTGTCAGTTTTAATTAGCAAATGCATGCGAGGGTTAAAGAGCAAAATCAGAACTCCCACAGAATACCATTTACTTTTGGGGAAAGAATGAGAAGGTCTGATCACAGGTCTTCCCCACATATGCTTTGGCTCTAAGACTGAAAGGGAAATTGTTGAATGGCCCACACAGAAACATCAGATTCATCCTCCCTTTGCCCTCTTCGATGCAAAATAATTCGAGGTTAGTTTTCTTTCCAAAGCTCATACTTCCTTTACATTTCGAGATGAAATCCCTCTGGGTTTCCTTCCACCAATATGAAACACACGACAACCAAAGTTGGCAGTACGCTATTGAAATCAATGTCAACATATTTTTTAAATTTTCCTACAGTATTGGGGGTATGAAACTACTAATTTTTAAAGTCATCTTGCCAACATGTAGTGGTTAGAGTGTCAGACCGGGATCGGGAAGACCAAGGTTGAGATCTCCCCTCTGCCCTGGAGACATGCCAAAGGACCTTGGGCCAGCCACTCTTGCTAAGCCAACCTACCTCATAGGGTTGTTGCAAAGAAAAAATGGAGAAGCAGAGGCCCATGTTGAAAGCCATGCTGGGTTCCTGACAGGGAGAAAAACAGTCCATGAATCAATTGATAACAAAATATGGTGTGCTTCAGCACCAGGAATGCTCAGATTCCCAAACTGATGAAAAAGAAAATGTTGGAAATGGTCTGTCTTTCTAACAATAATTGATATTTTTTAAAAAAAATGCAATGT
Organism: Gekko gecko; assembly: GCA_029375565.1. Taxonomy (NCBI): domain Eukaryota; kingdom Metazoa; phylum Chordata; class Lepidosauria; order Squamata; family Gekkonidae; genus Gekko; species Gekko gecko. Next base: position 43,342,458 of record JAPDNY010000013.1, read on the forward strand.
AAATTCTTTCCAAATAAAGAGAAAACCAGAACAAAAAGAAAAATCTTCAAGTTGCCTATATTTAATGTAATCAGTTTAAGAAAATTCAGCCCTACCTTTCCACCATTTCAGGCCTTGCGAGTATATTGAAAAGAACTGATCATTACAATAATTAAAGCAATAAAAACAGCCAAATAAAAAAGAGCATAAAAAACAACTGACTACTTCCAAATATTTCCAATAGAAACCCACAAACAGCAGGGAGTCACAATCTTTCAAAGGCTTGAGAATTTTTGTATAAAAAGTATCTAATTCTGAAAGGTGGATAAACTAGGTGTTACTTGACCAATGTGCCTGTGTGTGTGTGTGTGATGTTCTCCAAATCAGTGCCACAACAGAAGAGGGCAAGAGCAGTAGCCAGTGACTACAGTTGCAGATGGCTGTCTAGGTTGGTAACTCATGTTGAAATGATACTCTCTGCTTTCAGGATCTTTGGGGTTTAGAAACCCAAACCAGTATTTAGAATTATGCAAAGTAAATGTGCCATGGCAGTTCCTTTTATTGCTATATGCAGATTTTCCCATTCATGTGCAAAGTGTGCAACAGGGCATGAGCTCAGGGAATTCTGGACTCTCCTACCAGCTGCCTTTTCTCTGGCCCTAATTTCCATCTCCTGAGACTTTTCTCCCAGCTTGGTTGAAATATCAGAAGCAACGTTTAGTGCTGTAACTTACATTCCCACCCTCACTCCCTGGCTCACAAAGGAGTAAGGGCCAAACTGCTTGATATACATGACACAGTCACACATACGATTGGGGAACTCACTGTCTATATTGCTCTGTTGCAAGACACAGCTCGGGAGCACTGTGCAGTGGTAGGTAGGGCTTCAGCCTTCCCTCCTATGTCATTGCCCAGGAAGAAATACCTGTCATTTCCATTTGGGAAAAAGGCACAGAAGGGAAGATTGAAGCCCCTTTTCTGGCCATACAGCACTCCTGAACTGTGTTGAGCAATGGAGCACTTCAGAAAATGCACTTCAGCCCTACCCCACCTTCCTGAGTAGATATAAATTACTTGCCTACCATTTTTCTTCTCACATTGACACAGAGAATACTCCATCTTTTTGTGTTATACCTCTGAGGATACCAGTCACAGCTGCTGGCAAAACATCAGGTACTACAATGCCGAGACCATGGCCATACAGCCCGGAAAATCTACAACAACTAAAGTTCTATGGTCACTTCAGAAAATGAGTTCTGTGATTACATACATGGCTCTAGTGAGGTCAGTGAGTCCCCAACCTAATTTACAGTTTGATCCTGAGATCTAAAACTAAGAACACAGTCCCCATAATACCTTTTATTAAGTCCAACCAAATAATACAAAACAGTGTGCAAGGTTTCAAGTTCACAAGAATTCCTCATCAGGCTGGAAGTTACAAAAATTTTAAAACCAGAAGTTGGGGGGGGGACAGATGCCTCGGGCCATGATTATAAATCCTATTCAAGCCGGCATTGAGTGTTAAATGCTGATCAGCCATGTGGATTTAAAATGGTGCTGGTGCCAGGCTGCTCCCTGGCTGTCTCAAAAAAAGAGGTGATAAATGGGTTTTTCTCTGAGTACAGCCAATGACTCTATAATCTCTCTAAAACCAGATAAGATTCACAAATCCCTTATAGGCAGAGAGAGCACAATCACTTGGTAGTAATTGTATTAACCAGGGCTTTTTTTTTTTTTTTTTTTAAGAGGTGCCAGAACTCTCAAGAGTAGCATTGCCAGGTCTGACTCAGGAAATATCTGGGGACCTTGGGGGTGGGCCCAGGACTGGGGATGGAGCCAGGAGCCAGGACGTGACATCACTTTTGAAGCTGGAGGGGGACTTTCCAGGAGCCTCCAGGAGAAGGGAGGGAAGAAACACGGTTGAACTCCAAAGGGAATTCTGGCCATCACATTTAAAGGGACTGCAGTCCTTTTAAATGCCTTCCCTCCATTGGAAATAATGGAAGATGGGGGCTCCTTCTTTGGGGCCTTATAGAATCGGATCCTGTGTTCCAATCTTTTTGAAACTTGGGGGGGGTTTGAAGAGAGGCACCAAATGCTATGCTGAAAATTTGGTGCCTCTGGCTCAACAAACAGTCCTCCCCAGAGGCCTAGATACCCACAGGTTGATTCTCCATTATACTCGGTCTCCATAGGGTATAATGGAGCGCCCAGCAGACATTCCCCCCCTGCTTTCTGATAACCCTGAAACGGGGGAGGGTCTCCAAACCAGGGGATCCCCTGCCCCCAACTGGGGATTGGCAACCCTAATTAAAAAGGCCCTCTCTCATGTTTGATGGAAAAGTCATTAAGGCCTCTCCCTGTGATCTTTTTTGTTTCCTTTGGCTATCAGCTATTGGTAGGGTCACCCATTCTGGGTTGGGAAATAACTTGCTATTTTGGGGGTGGAGCCTGGGAGGGTTGGGTTTGGAGAAGGGAGTGACCTCAGCAGGGTATAATGCCATAGAGTCCACCTTCCAAAGCAGCCATATTCTCCAGGGGGACTGACCTCTGTCATCTGGAGAAAAGTTGTAATTCCAGGAGATCTCCAGCTGCCACTTGGGGGTTGCCCTCCCTATTTAAGAAGAAGTAAATGAAGTTTTCAATCTGTATACTGAAAACTTATGAATCTTAAAACATTTTTAAGAGAATTTTGTCAATGGGATTCCGGAACTCTGTTCCAGTGTGTTCCCCCAGAAAAAAAAGCCCTGGTATTAACTTTGGGGATGAATTTAAGGGGTTGGATGAGGTATAGAATCAACTGAGGCCAAACTGAGTAGCTTTAGCTCATGCTGAATTCTCATACACACTGTCTTGCACTAATTCTCTTCTAGTTCTCCTCTCTCATTCCCCTCTAGCTGATGTGTACCACTTTTTATTAGCTGAGTGCAAGTATTCCTGAAGTTGGAAAAAGTTGTTTAGTACTGTACTAGTCCAAAAACAAAATCCCAAACCAAAAATAGAATCTTTGTAATATTTTTTATTATGGCCAGCCCAAATAACACAAAATAGTGTGTGAGCTGTTGACTTCAACAGAATTCGCTGAGGGACTGTTCCCGGGAGCACTCAAGGAAGCATTGGTCCACCCTCTCCTGAAAAAAAATCCTTAGACTCGACTATCGGCCGGCCTATTTGGGCAAATTACTTGAGAGAGCGGTGGTGATTCAGTTACAGAGCTTTATGAATGACACTTACATGCTAGACCCTTTCCAATCTGGCTTCTGCCCGGGTCGTGGGACGGAGATGACACTAGTCGCACTCACAGACGACCTCCGGAGGCATCTGGATCGTGGTGGCATGACGGTACTGTTGTTGTTGGACCTGTCAGCAGCGTTCAACATGGTTGACCATCAGTGTTACTGATCCACTGCCTCACTGATGCTGGGATTCAGGGGCTCACCTTACAATAGCTTGCTTCTTTCCTACAAGGTCAGGGACAGAGGGTGGTGCTTGGAGAGCAGATGTCCCAAAGGTACCCACTGGTGTGCGGCCCCCCCCAAGAGGTGGTTAACTTCTACATGCGCCCCCTTGCCCAGATTGCCCAGAGGCATGGGCTGGGGTATCACCAATACTCAGATGAAACCCAGCTATATCTGTTGTTGGGTGGTCCAGAGGACCTGGACTGGGCACTGCAGGATGTGGCGGGCTGGCTTAGACTGAGATGACTGAAATTGAATCCGACAAAGATGGAGGTCCTGTGCCTGGGTTAGAGCGGGTTGGGGGTAGGGATTCCATTACTGACCTTCGATGGGGCACCTCTGGTGCCAGCACCAAGGGTCAGGAGTTTAGGAGTGCTCTTGGATGTCACCTTAACAACAGAGGCCCAGGTAGCAGCCACTGCCAAGGCAGCCTTTTACTATCTTCGGCTGATCAGGCAGTTGGTTCCCTTCCTCAAATGCAATGACCTGGAAATGGTGATCCATGCTATGGTCTCCTTGAGACTGGACTACTGCAACACTCTCTACATAGGGTTGCCCTTGTCCCAAATCTGGAAGCTGCAGCTGGTGCAGAATACAGCAGCCAGGCTGCTGATGGGTCTCTCTATTCAGGAACACATCTAGCCTGGCTGCCTATAGCATACCAGATTCGCTTCAAGGTGCTGGTTTTGACCGTTAATGCCCTATATGGTCGGGGACCTGTCTATCTGAGGGACCGCCTTTCCCCATATATTCCCCAGAGAGCACTGAGGTCAGGGACGCAAAACCGCCTGGCTCTCCCTGGTCCAAAAGATGCCAGATTGACCACCACCAGAGCCAGGGCTTTCTCAGTGGTGGCTCCACACTGGTGGAATGAGCTCCCAGAAGACATCAGGGCCCTGTGGGACATTTTACAGTTCTGCAGGGCCTGGAAAATGGAGCTCTTCCACCAGGCCTTCGATTGGGGCCGCCACTGATGAACGAGCCACTAAAAACTGGACTAGTATGGCCCTACGCTACTGGAATGTAGAACAACTAGGACAGGCCTAGCTATACTGGGCCACTTATAGAGTTCACCATCTGCACTTTAGTTATATTTGCTATATGGAATTTTAAACTGTTCTATTTATATGTGTTTTATTTAATTTGCTGTATGCTGCCTTGAGCCTGCCTAGGCAGGCTAGGCAGGATATAAATTGAAATAAATAAATAATTTTTTCAGGCTGGAGTTGCAAAAATGTAAACAATATATAAAGGTGTAGGAGAGAAACAGATATCGCAGGACATGATGTTGTCCTTTTCAAACCAGCAATGTTTGATTGAGGAGCATGTCTGGGACACAGCTGTCTTTCAAGGCACATAGTAAATAGCTTGGCAATGAGTTTTTGCCAAGACAGAAATCCGTTTCTATGTAATCAATCTATTGGTCAATGTAATTATTGTTATAGAAATGTTTTAATAGTTAAATCATGTATATACCACCTCCTAATCCATACGATTCAAGGTTGGATGGTTAATCTGCTAAAGTAAATTAGTTGCAAGCTTCGTTATAGTTCATTGCTCTTAATTGCAATGTGGTTTAGATGGTCACAGATGCCTCCAATATTACCTTTGAAATCTCAGACAGCAGCCATGCCTTGGATCAGGTTTCGTTTTCCAGCAAAGTGCATCTCTTCTCCAGGCCGCAGCCTTCCTGAGAATCAGGTTAATCCTTTTCATTTTTGGGATACTCTTACAGCTTCATGTGCCTACTGTCTAATCCCCTCTGCAGCCTTGTAATGTTGGTTAAGATGAGTGAGAGTGATTATAGCACTGGAAAAAGTGCAGAAAAGGGCAATTAGAACAATAAAAGGGTTGGAACACTTTCCCTATGAAGAAAGGTTAAAGCACTTGGGACTCTTTAACTTGGAGAGATGACGACTGAGGGGTGACATGATCAAGGCTTACAAGATTATGCATGGGATAGAGCAGGTAGAGAAAGAAGTACTTTTCTCCCTTTCTCACAATCCGTGGGCACTCAATGAAATTGCTGAGCAGTCGGGTTAGAATGGATAAAAGGAAGTACTTCTTTATCCAAAGAGTGATTAACACATGGAATTCACTGCCACAGGAGGTGGTGGCAACTAAAAGCAGGGACTGCTTCAAGAGGGAATTGGATAAAAATATGGAGCAGAGGTCCATCGGTGGCTATTAGCCATAAGGAACTCTCAGTCTGGGACAAGTGATGCTCTGTATTCTTGGTGCTGGGAGGGGGCAACAGTGAGAGGGCTTCTAGAGTCCTGGCCCCACTGGTGGACCTCCTGATGGCACCTGGTATTTTTGGCCACTGTCTGACAGAGCATTGGACTGGATGGGCCATTGACCTGATCCAGCATTGGCTTCTCTTATGTTCTTATTCATTTTATTGTTTTACTGTATTTCTTGACCATCTTTCTTGCTAATACTCAAGGCAGGTTACAAAGCATAAAAACAATTCAGTCAGATAGCATATAACATCAAATAAACAATGCAAAATTGTAAAGCAGTTTACAAAATTATAAAGCAAAATTACAAAATTATAAAGCAGCGCAAAAAAAAATGGTGTAGAATGTGACATACCATAAACAATGCAGAGAATGGATCACAATAGCAGAAAACAATGTAGTAAGAGTAAGATAATAAATACAATAAACAGTGCAATAGATTCTAATTCTATTATCTTTGTAAAAGAATCTTCCTGAAACATTTCATTATAGTACAACCCTATTTCCTCTATAAAAATGACCTCCTGAGCATTTCTGTTTTACTATTTGCTGTTTTACTGTTTACTATTGTTCTCTGGAATGATAGAAGCGTTGGAGCCTTCCTGATTGTCCCAAGGTCACCCAGTGAGCTTCATGACTGAGAGGAATTTGAACCCAGATCTCTCTGGCTGCTATATTAGCCAATACTCTATGCTATCTGTTTGCTGTCTATACTGAAAGTCAGTATAGAGCAAATAGCAGCATAATAGATGCAAAAACAGTGCAGGGAGAAAGTTGAGTTGATTCTCTCCACACATTGTTGTCGTGATCAAAGCTGGGTTCATGCGAGTCTTGGGAGATGCAGAACTCACATCACTAATCTGAAACAAAGTTTTTGTTGAGGCCATAAGGATGTTGCAACATGAGAATCAGCCCTGAGATTTACATTTTTAATTGAAATGCAGCCGTGGAGGCTGATGACTGAACTGGAGCAGGGATCCCCAGTCTTTTCCAGCCTGCAAGCACATGTGGAATTCCGATACAGGATGGTGGGTAGCACTACAAAATGGCCGCTACAAGAGACAGAGCCAACCACAAAATGTCACGGAGTAAAGTTATGCATAACTCTCCTAGTCACTCCTCAACGTTTCAGGCAGAAGCTCTGTTTAACAGGAAGACTTTTAAAATGAACATATTGGTTAAAAATATTTCCTTGCGTACACACAGTTTACCTTCTGTAACACAGTGAAGATCCTTGTGTTGTGATGGCAGCTGCTGCCAAAAGAACTTTTAAAAAATCTGCACCACCAAGCAGATCTCCAGTGGCCAATCAGAAACCCAGACTGGCCCTGCCTATTTTCTTCCAAACTTGGCCAGCATGAGGAAATGTGTCAGTAGATGCCATGGCACTCATGAGCTCACGTTGGGGACCTCTGGATTGGAGTAACAGGAGCACTGGGTGTGTGTTTCTGAACTGAAAGGCCCCAGCAGTATCCAAGGTTCATCTCCAAAGTAGCTTTTTGCTCTGCAATTAAAATCTGTGAGGTCAAATTATCCTTTAAGGTCCTTTGATGGCCACTGAAATATTTCTTGGTAGGTTCCCCCCCCCTTCCCTCCTGGATACTCTGATCTTTATTACTGCATGCTATTGATTGTGCTGCAGGCAGACTGCAGCCGGCCAGCTGAGCTGATCTTCCCAGCATATCAGGTCACTGTCTTTTTATTAGGTTGTTGAGAAGGTGCCTCAGTGGCCTTTGCTGACACACCAGGTCAACAAGAAAATGGTATTGTCAGCACAGTCAAGATCCATCTGATGATGTTGAACAAATCAAACCCTCCTGGTACTGATGCACATTCAGAAAGGACGGTGACATTTCTAGCTGCATTGGTTGTCTAACACAGAATGAGACTGAAGCTAGAAAAGTTGTCAAGCTCTCCTCCTTATTGCTTAATCAGAGAATTCATTGCTTTCTACTCCCATCACCTCTATATTTTCAAAGGGGTTCCCAAATATAGGGTGTGGATGGGGCTGTGGCTCATTGTTAGGGGTTCCCAAATATAGGCTGTGGCTCATTGATAGAGCATGCAGAAGATCCCAGGTTCAATCCTCAGTGTCTCTAGTTCAAAATAAGAGGGTCAGGCAGTAGTTGATGTGAAGACCTCGACCTGAGATCCTGAAGTGCCTCTCCCAGTCCAAGCAGACCAGACTGACCTTGACAGAACAATGCAGTGAGTATAAAGAAGGATCACATGGGTTACAGGATGACTCCAGTTTTGGAGGGAGGACTCAGGCTACCTTATTTCTGTGAGTCCTCCATGAGATTACTAGACAGGCAGGTAGGGCTGCTGAGAGCTACCGCCGGCCCCTAGACAAAGATGCCCTGTGGGATCTCCTTTATATGATGCAGAACCCAATGGAAACACCCTATGTAAACAAATCACATGCCCCTCCAGGAACTTTGCCCTCTTGTTTCTGCCTCTCAGTGGCTCGGAGGGAGGGAGCACAACATGTGAACAAAGAGCATTCCAAAGCCCTCTTCATCATCACAGCTGGCTGCCATTTCACTTTGGTTACAGCCATTGGTTAGAGACAATGCACCAGCCATGGCTCAGAACCATTGATTACTGCTGCAGGGCAATCAAGGAAGATGGGGGGAAAACCTTATCCTGATCAGCAACCATCAGGTAGTGGTGATGGAGGCAGGTGGTGTTTCCCTCAGGGCCACACAATTGCACAAAGACCGATGGCTTCCAACATGGCCTGCTGAGATCAGTGGAAGTTGGTAGCTGTACCACAGCCACATGTTTGCATGATGCAGAGGTCCTCCACTTCCACCACTCTCTCTCATTGAGTTTATCTTCCTTCCTTCCTTCTTTCTTTCCTTCCTTCCTTGAGATCGTCTGACCAATAGATCTTGAGCAATGACTAGAAGACTACCGAATTAGTTTCTAAAGGAAAATGTGGTAGACAGGAATTTAGCAAGTGCTAAGATTATATTCAGATCCCTGCCTAGCATCAGATAGGGAATAACATCCCTTCAAAATTTATTAAATAATAATAACAATAATAAATGTGATAAAGTAGGTAAAACTGGGTTCATTTTATTTATTTGGAAAAATTTCTTCCCTTCTTTTCTGCTATGAGAATGACACTTAAGGGAACCAGCAACCAGATTAAAAACAAAACAGCCCTACAAGTTAATAAAAGCCATAGCAACAGCAGCAGCAGCAGCAGCAAAAAAAAAAATGAATAAAAAGGGATTCATAAAGCTGTTACTAAAGGAGCAGCAGATCAAGCAGTAAAAATGGCACCATCACTTGGGACTGGCCCTGGGGTATGTGTGCTGCCACAGCTATGCCTGATTTGGAACACATGTTGCCTCAGATTGAGATGTTTGGGGGAGCTGGCCAATCCTGCATGCATACACATGGTCGGAGAGTGACAGCAGACATGTGGAGTGACTTCACATAGGCACCACCTAGGGTTGCCTGTTCTGGGTTGGGAAATACCTGGAGATTTTGAGGATGGAGCTGAGGAGGAGAGGGTTTGGGGAGGGGACACTTCAGTGAGGCATGATGCCATAGAGTCCATCCTCCAAAGCAGCCATTTTCTGCAGGGGAACTGATCTGGGTTGTCTGGAGACCAATTGTAATAGTGGGAAATCTCCAGGTGCGACCTACGGGGTGGCAATCCTCACGCTACCTATCCAATGCTTTTCCTTCTATGTTTTTAAGAGCCTCTTTTATTTTTTGTATTTTTCAACAAACAGAATAAAAGTACTCCTGTATAACAAGCACATTCTGTCAAAAGCCATCTGGTACATACATTCCACATAATTATATTACCAAACCAATTATGGTAGAAGAAATAATAGTATATGAGAACGAATAGGAGGGAAAATTAGATGGTTTTATACATACTTACAAAACAGTGGTACTACAACAGGAACAGCATAAAGGAATGGAATATTGAGGAATAAAGGAACAGCCTCAAAGATAATAGCCCTTTGTAACGAGGGGTGTTATAAATCTGTCAGGATTCTGTTCAGTACAGAATAGGAAATGAAACTATTGAGCCATGAAATGGGGCAGGGATATTACAGGGCCAGTGTGGTGGTGTGATTAGAGTGCCACATGAAGGTCTGGGAGACCCAGGATCAAGGCCTCATGCAGCAACACGACTCACGAGGGGAGCTTGGGCCAGTCCCAGTCTCCCGCTGCACCTACCTGTCAAGATCAAATGAAAAAAGCAGAACTAGGTACGCCACTCTGGGCACATGGAAACCTGCAGGTTCTGCTTGGCCTTTTGCGAAACTCCTCACCACCTTTCCCAGACTTAACTTGATCCAGATTTTCTTTTCTGGCTCTCCCACTCAAAAGAGATGTCTTTTCTAGTTGTTCTTTATAAGCTAATCATAAATCCTGCATGTGGTGTGCTTTAAAAGTCAAGAACATGTATTCTAAGGAAGCAGCACCAAGGCCTGGTTTAATGGGATGTTTCATGACATTACTCATTTCTCTGTCTACAGAATCCCAAATGTTTTTTTTTTAATAAGAGGACATGTCTATCAAATGGGAGAATGCATTACAGTAAGACTGTACCTCTTTCAACAGTTGTTAGATGATGTTTTCAATCAAAGCATTTCTTGCAGACAAATGCAGCTAACACAGACGTCACCTAACCCAGAGGTCTCTTCATTCCTAAGATCCAGTACCTTGATTCCTAGGTCCTGATTAGAAATCACTGTGTTACTGACAAACCTGGAAACTGACATGCACCGGACTGGAAAAAACAACAACAACCCAGCATTTTTTTTCAGGAAGGAAGGAGGGCTGCATGTTTTGATTGTTTTGCTTTATATGGAACTCACGGTCGTGGCATTATAGATCTACGTTGTCTGTTTTCTCTTTAGACCCTATTTGGGCACATGGTTGTATCACAGCTAGTAGCCATCATCCATCAATGGGCATTCACGGGAATTTCCTAACCTTCAAAAGCTGTTAAGCAAGCATCTCCCATTAACGCTAAAAATGTCAACTGACTGGCATTTCCCATGAGCAAGCTATCAAGTTATGCAAAATATTGGTTATCTCCCTTAACACAACAGCACAATAGCATTTCCGCTGCAGTATATTTTTATGGGTTTGGCTCTCTTGATTATCATGAATGGTTGCCTACCTAACTAAGTGCCGTGTGGGAAAAGGCATCTCCTCTTCTAGCACACAGGAGGGAAAAATGTCTCTTCTGAGAGGACGTGTGCTCTAACACATCAGCCTGAATGTGAAATATGCCCATTTTCTCCAAAATTATTACTTTTATTTGTATGTAGAGTTATCTGCTTGAACATTTGTTAAAAGACAGTAGAATAATAAAAAAACAAATAATAATAATAATTTAAAAACTCTACCACGTGGAAGCTCTAATTTGCAACAGATTTTAATTTGAAGGGAGAAAGCTTATTTATTTATTTATTTCATTAGATTTGTACCCCGCCCTCCCAGCAAAGCCGGCTCAAGTTAGAAGAGGGAAAGAGAGAATGAGGGCTGAGATTTATTTTTATCATGGTTAGCTAAAAATAAAGAATCCTTGGAAAGCAGTTGCTCTTTGGGAATCTGATGTGGAGATGAGTTTGCCTGCCTAAGGAGCCTTTTTGCATGCCTATGGCATATTGTATGCCTAAGGAGCCTATGTGCTTTCAGGATGCTTGTAAAGAAATATTATTTTATGAAGACAAAATCTCTAGTGCTCTCTCATCTGAAGAAAACTAAACTGTGTGGCTTTATCTTGCTGAGGAATTAAAGCACCATAACAATATCTGGTCTTTCGCTAACAGCAGAAAATGCAATACAATTTATTGAGCAATGGCTGAAGCATTAGCAGCAATTCAGTGGATACAATTTTGTGAAATCCAAACTAAATTTGTCATAATTTTTCAAATCCTCTGGTGGTTCTGCCTACCTAGGGGCACTCTAATGCAATTGTTCTCACTAGGACTGGAACTTTTAGTCAATTAAACAATTCAGTTAATTGATTTCAAACCCTTTGATCAATATTAGAAAGGTATCCCATATTAAGAAGGCAGCAAGTTGCCAAAAAGTACTGGATTTGGATACATGAGATATTGCAAAAAAAAAACCCCAAACCCTAGATACAAGTTTGCCATTTATACCAGAATTATTTTTTATTAAATATTATACCACAAAATTACAAGAAAGCAGATGTTTATATGATTATACATGTCATAACAATAGCTAGGATACTATATGCTAAGCACTGGAAAAAAGTAGAAAGCCCAACAAAAGAAGAAATGATTTATAAACTTTTAGAAGCAGCAGAAATGGACAATTTGACTTTACAACTACAAGATAAAAAAGAAGAAACTTTTGAGAATAACTGGTTGAGATTATATACATGGATAGAAAAGTATCTTGGAACAGTGATATAATACACTCATGCAAGTTACTATTTCAACTGACCTTGGTGCATATGTGCAAGATTCGTGGATAATATGTGAAACTAAACCAGAGACTAGAGTATAAGCTCCGATATGTGTTTATTGTTGTGTATTGTGTTTTGCAATGTGTTTTCTTTGCCTTTGTTTGTAATCATTATTTCTGAAACTAATAAAACTTTATATAAAAAAAAGAAGGCAGCAAGTTTTTTTAATGGTTCTTATTTTTAAAGTAAGTATACTTGGGGTAGCAAGCCCTGTCTTAAAAGAGGTTTTTCTGTCATACAAAGGAAGGAATGCTTGTTCTCAGACATGGCCTGCTGAGGCATTCAATCGTCATCTCAAAACAAAGTGTTTTCTTAGAAGAACAAAGTTTAAGACCAACAAAGTTTTATTCAAAGTGTAAGCTTTTATGGGCAAAGCACACTTCTTCAAACAAATTGGAATAGAATCTCCTCAAGGGCTACTTACAGGAAAAAGGAGGGTGGGGGGCAGCCATTAAGAGGGGCTGCTCAGAGCTAAGATGCGTAAGTAGAACTGAAATTGGATCAGGTGGCCGGTAAGATCAATGGATGGCAGCAAATTAGCATGTAAATGCAAGAGTTAACAAAGAGATATGAGAATGAAGCTAGAGTCCAGCGGCACCCCCAAGACTTATGCTCTGAATAATATTTTGTTGGTCTTAAAGGTGCCACTGGATCAAAACTTGTTCTGATGCTTCAGACCAACACAGCTACCCACCGGAATTGTTATCTGAAGAGGCATTCTTCGCACAAAGGAGGGAATATATCTGTTCAGTGGCACCTGCTGTAACACACACATCCTTTAAAACAAAGTCCCTTTTTAGATGGGGCTTTGCTCCTTCTCTCTTATCTAGGAGGGAATGCCTCTTCTGAGATGCTATCTGCTCAACACATGAAACCATAATCTAATTTTTTTTAAAAAAAATTCCCCCTGTTCAGGACTATTGCCTTCTTTATATGCATTTCCCTGCTGATTTAATCCATTCAAATTCATGCGACAAAGCAACTAAGATGCCTTTCATCCTGTGATCTGATCCATTCACCAGTCGCAATAATAGGTCTGAAAGCAAACACATCTATTCCCCTTGCAAGCCTCCTCTCTGCCATAATGCCAGAAAAGGTGATGCCTGATCCCAAAGAGAAACAAAGGAATTTTTTAAAAATCTATACTTTGTTCTCTCTCCACACGGATCACTGGAGAGGGAGGGGAAGTACATCTATCTTTAAAGAAAGAGAAAAAAAAACACAGGGTGACCTTTGTCTCTATTTTTAGAATACAGATGGTGCCAAGTCAAGATGTAGGTTACTATAACATATGAATCACCCTGTTCTTTGGGAAAGGAACAGTTAGAAGAGGAAGCGGCTATACATTGCCAGCACATCTCCAAACTGCAGTAAGCAGGAGGAGGTGTTCAACATCTTCCCACTAGAGAAGAAAGAGTGAATAGGCTTTTAATCCTCAAAGAAGGTTGGAGAAAACCCACAAACTCACTAACTAACATGTGCTCAGGCTCTTAAACTATGTCAAGTTTCCATAGAAATTCAAAAAGTATGTGTAAAACTCAACATTTAGTAAATTTTAGTGGGTTTTTTTTTTCATTTAAAGTCCCTGTGTAGTCTGAGGGTCTAAATGTAGCTTACTTGGCTTGTGTGTAAATCCAGCTCTGTACAGACCACATTCAGCTGCGTGTGAGGTAGGAAATCCAAGGACTTCAAGGCTTTGATCTGGTTTTCAGCAAGGTCAGCACTGCCCTTATGTTTACTAGCAGGCAGCAGTGATTTCTGTGCTTGCAATCCATGCAATGCGTCAGAGTGCAGCAGAAATGAATTTGCTCGAGAATATTCCAGGTGCTCTTCAGCTATTCTCCACCTAAGCAAATAATGAATAGTGAAATAGTGAAAATGCTAAATCAGTTGTGAAAGCGAAGCCAATAGAGGCAGAGACTGGAATAACCAAAGAAACCCAAACCAAAAAGGGGTTGGTGGAGGAGAAAAATGGTGTTTTTTGTTATAGATTGTTTAGAAGGGGAATGTGTTTTGTTTTCATATTAATTATGGTAATTACGAAACACCATATTTTTGTAATTATTATAATTAATAATAAAAGATATGCGCATCTGCTATAAAGAGAATGTTTTGGGGTGCACGTTGCTTTGTTATTGCTTCCTAATTGCTGCTACTGGGAAGTTAAGTATTGCAATTAATTGTATTTAGTTTCTTGACTGTGGTGTTCTGCTAAACAGATTTTGTGGCTTGAGCATGACAAGTCTGGCAGCTGCCTTATTAAATGGAATGAGGGGGTGGAAGAAACCCCCCCAGCAATATTCATAATATGCTTTCAAGTCCTTCTGAGCCTTTGAGGCTGCAACAAACAATTAGCTTCCTGAACAAAACTTTTGGTCCTCAGATAGTTGGAAGTGGGGAATAAGATAGTTGGAGGTGGGGACACGTACGGGAGGGACAGTGGAGTTCACATGAGAACCATAATAATATTTATTATTTATTATTTTAGATTTATATCCCACGTTGCCTTTCTCACTAGTGGATGTGCTTAAATGAAGAGCCTTGTGCAAAAAGTTTCACACGTTGGGTTGGATTCAGCTGGCTTTTCACTCAGTCTCACCCAGTTCCTCTCCAAAACGCAGCCCCCATCCTACATAGCTTTTATATCTGCAAATCCCAGGTTTCTCAGCATAGCTTTTTTGAATGGTCACAGAGGATGCCTCCTTCCTTTTCCACCAGCAGAAATATGTGTTGGATCCAACCCATTCTGCAGATAGATGGGGAAGCAGGGCTGTGACCACATGTTTGGATCCAGCTGAACCAGTGTTCCCTCTAAGCTGTCATTTCTTGAACATATGCTGTTATGCAGGTGCACAGGGTAGCACTTTCTTTGGGTGGAGGGTAGTGTGCTTCTTAACACCCAGTCTGCTGAAGCTTGTGATCACTATTTTGTGATGCTTTGGCTAGGGTTAGTAAATCTTAGTACAAAGGCACTCCTTAAGTTTGCTGCCACCACTCATTGAATTGTCACTGCCTTTTTAGAGGGACAGTGAGACCCCTCTGACCGAATCTCCCTATTTGGAGATGGAATCCCCAGTCTTTGGGGGATCCCTGGAAAGTTGGCAACTCAAGGGTCTGGCCTTTCTTTGCTTCCGTGGGCACAACACAGATTATTAGCACAAAAAAAATAATTTATTTAACTATTGACACAATTATGGAGCACACATACACTAAATAAATAAGGCACAACTGTAGGAGTAAGGGCATAAAACAACAGGGGTTAAACACAATCCTCTTTCCCTACATACAACATTCTAGCTCTGGAGTTTGTGGGCTCAGGATAGGATCTCTCCTTGGACTGGCTCTGCTTCAGCCTCTCTCTCTCTTGCCCAAGAGAACAGGGAAACTTCCATTCATTCTCCAGTCCAGCTGAGTGTGGAGTGGCTGAATTTCTGCTGCCTCCCAGAGTTCCCCCACATCTCTGGCTTGTGGCTTAGCTGGAGCCTATATTGATGCTGCCCCGCCCCAAGGTCCCTCTTTTCCTGTACTTTTTGGTGCAGCTGGGAAGTGTAGGCCAGCAGATGAGGAAGCCCCATTCAACCCAGTGAGTGATACCCCTGCAGAACCTTCTCTGGAACTATAGCTCAATTAAGCCTTCTGGGGGAACATTTTAAACACAGAGACGGCAGCCATCTCACAGACACAGATAACTGCCATTTTGTTATACCTACCAACAGCTACAAACAGCTACTGAGGGGGAAAGTTAGCCTCACACAGGAGGCAACTATCTTCATCTGCCGGAAATTCTGAGAGGGCCCAGAGGCTGAAGGAGTGGGTGGGGAAGAGGAGCAAACCCAGCACCCGGCCAATGGCACTTGAGTACTTTTGAGTGGCGGCTGGGTGGGACTCAGGCAATGCAGCCAGTGGCTAGGGACATGTTTTGAGTGACAGATCATTCAGCCAACTGATTTTGGAGTGCATGGAATGCTGCCAGACCAAAATGCTTTTATTATATAAGAGAGATAGGACCTCACTTCTCTCTCTTAGCTGGGCTTGGAGCTGCAGCAAGCTTTTTTGAAGTTAATCTGGTCACAATAAGTTAAATGTACTGCTATGAATATGTCTTGTAAGATGTGCTTCTATTTTTTTAAGTAAAATTTCTTTCTCTTGTTACCACTGGAGTCAGATCATCTTTATAATTTGTTTGAACAGCATTTCCCCCTTAACTGGAAAACATGGAGGATTGGGGATACTGTGTAAAGCCTCTATGCTTCCAAGGTAATTTTTTTTTTTACATTTAACCCAATATCTTCCACTCCATAATTCATGCGCAGACTCTGGATCTTCCATTTGTTAATGCCACTGAGACAGCCCTTCAATTTTCTTCAGTCAGAAGGGGCTCTAAAAATTAATTGCCCAGTGATGGCACAGAGCCTGGTGTGTATAGATGGGTGCAAGTTCTAAATATTAACTGTGATTCTTCTTACTGCTTTAACTGCTCATCTTCTGGCATCATCTTAAGAAATAATCATGAGAGGCCAGTGATAAAATACTTGGTGGATCTCCATCAATAAAAATGTGGACTGTAAATCAGTTGTAGGAAGCCAGAGCTTTGTAATATCATTATCTGCATTCACCCCATTTTCCTGGGGAACTTTGCCCAGACATTTCATTACTGCTTTGTGAATGATTCTCCAGACTTATTAGCAGCAGCTCAGAAGGAGAGTTTTGACCTTCCTGTTCAGAGATTTTGAAGAGTCAGCAGGGCGCATTAACTAAGCACCTCACACCACATCGGGTAATGTGAAGATGAAACACGATCTGGTGCTTTGCAGTGCTGCAAAATGTAAGTGTGCTTTTGCAATGGGAGGATATCGATGGCTATTTTTACACTTAAATATCTCAGCTTTTGAAGGATAAGGCTAAAGTGATTGAAGTACATACATTTTGGTACTATGTATTTAAAAGACTCATGAGGCACTTTTTGCAAACTTTCCAAGTGTGAAAAGTCACAATGCAAAACAGCAAACAATAAGGATAAAACTGCCCCACATCTACTCAATCAAACAAATAGATGAGGGAACAAAATAAGAGTAGCAGCCTATATGGGAAACAGCCACAGATGAGCTCTTCTTTGCCTCCATATGCAAAGCATTGTAACGCCAAGGTGCCATCACTGTAACACCCCTATCTAACCTCTCAAAATGAAGGCATATGAATCAGGGCTTGATCTCCCGACTGTAGTCAGCACACAAGCTGATATAAGGAGAAGCAATCCTTCAGGTACACGAGTCTCAAGCTGTGCAGCAGAGCTTTGTAAGTCGACATTAGTGCTCTGGACATTAGTCATCTATGCAATTGATGTAGCAACATTTGGATACATTGTGGGGGCTGTGGCACTGGTTTTTATCCCCCCCCCCCCTGTATCTTTGGCCCCTGTAACCTAGCATTTGTTAATAGAAAAGACAAGTGTTCAGTCTGGGAGTAGTTTGGGCACATGCATTCCCACATGGCTTCATAGGAGTAATAGTTTTTTCCCCCTTTTCTAATATTTGAAATCACCCAAGGATGATCCACAAGAAGATTCAGCCTGCGATCCAATGTGGTTCCATTGTGGTTCCATTGTGATGAATGTCCACCCCAGCGGTCATCAGCCTTTCCTTTAACTTGAGCTACTTTTGAGTAATGGAAAATATCTTGAAATATGTCACACACCCATGCCCCTGGCATGTTACCAAGTTTTGTTCTGTCCTAGAAACAGAACAAGAACTAGTAAAAGCACTAGTACTAGAAATGAAGCTATCAGTTAAGTAACACAAAGAAAATCCCGTGAAATAAAACTGTTTAGAAAGCCTAGAGTGGATCATTTTCATCATCTTTTCCTGTGTGTTCTAGGAAAGTCATGAACTGCTGTGCAGATTTCAGAGAGCTACTAGCAGCTCACAAACTTACTGTTGGAGTTCCCTGATCTACAGTCTCAGTTCCTGTCTGGGAGAATTAGGTCTCATGCATCAAGCTCCCACACAATATTAACTACTACAAACACAGGGAAGTTGGCCTATAGAACTGTATTTGTAGCCAAGGATGGGTCTACTTATTGAACAAGCCGTCATGCTCAGTTGACTACCAGATACCATTTTTAAAGGGACAGGATTACTAGGCATTTGCAGCTATGACAAACCCCTGTATCTCCCCAACTGTTTGGCAGATTTTTCTCGCCAAATCTTCAGTTCCCCTCAGTGACTGAGTTGCCCTAAAGTAGTGTGTATATATACTGTTATAAAAGGCTTGACTGTCCCACCCTATGTTTGAGATTTTTAGTTTAGCCTTTTTCTCAGCTCAGGAACTCCAGTTTTGTAAATCCTTGAGAAATGGCACTTGAGGCAAATTCAGATTTCAAAAACAGAATAGAGTTTATTAAACAGGTAGGGAATATATGTATAATAGAAATAGTCAAGTTTTTAGATTCCTGAGGTAAAGAACTTTCTAATATATACAGAGCTGAATTCTTAGAACATTCAAGAAAGGGTATTTGTAGTTTGGTTTCAAGGCTTTCTATTTCTTTCTTTGAGAGATACTTCATTTAGTATATTTCAGCACTAACACAGTCCTTATTGAGGTTTCTAGATTTCTTCCTTCAGAATTACAGGCTTTCCTTTAGACAATATAGCTTTTAATTAACTCCTGGGGTGTTTAAGCTTCTCCCCTTTGTCACAGACTAGGGTTCTCTTTCCAACCCCTTTCCCTAGCAGGAAGTTATTCTCCTTGTCCCTAAGAAGCCATAACTCCTTATACTATTTGGCTTGTCTGGGAGTTCACTCTAATTACTCAGACCTTCTGCCAAATCCTTCTCCAGTATCCTTTGTCAGTATAAGTCTGTTCTGTAGCTTTTCTGACTGAGAATTTTAGGTTCTCTCTCAGAGCAATTTTAATATATTTAGACACTGGGGTTTCTATTCTTCTTTCTGTAGAAATACTGTCAGAACTACTGTCAGAAAACACTGACTCCCAAATATCTCTTCCCTCAGAAGCCAAACCCTCTAGTGTTAGATTTCAAAAGACTAAACCGTGAAAGACTCATTTGCAAAAGACCTATTTTCCCTCCAGATCAGCTGTTTTATTTTCTATCTCAGCTGATGCTGGCCAATCAGAGAGCAAGTAGAGCAGCCAATCACCTGAGTTCTTCTCTCCAGGGTAGATTAATTCTTGAACTCCCTGACTCTCTGGTACAAGCAGCATTTTAAAAAGCCTGTTTTTGTGCAATCCATCACAGGAGCCAAAACAAAGATCCTCTGAAACACCCTTTTAAAGTGAAATCAGGTTTGTAGATCTCATGGTTTTAGAGAGAAGTTTAAAATGGTACAGCCTTATCTACTGGAAACTCGTAAGTAGCTAGTGGGATATGCACCTCACCCATATTACAGTAGGATCCCCTTCCAGCCCATCCCTACCAGTTGTCTAACAACTCAGTCTGGGAGACTGGAATTGACAACCACCCACATTTCCCCTTGTTCCAAGACCAGGTTGAGAATGCCTCCTCAAGCATGTTCTCCTGTTGCCTTTTATAGGCAGCTATCTTCCTACCTTCGTATTCACATGTAGGCCCTTGGTCATGAGGAAGCCTTTATTCCATAGTCACAGTTCCTGGCTGGGGTAGTACGTTGGGCCCCAGTGCTCGTAACCTCATGCTGTCTTTCTTGTGGGGTGGGGTGGCCAGTTCCCCAGTATCTCCACTCTTGAGGTGGGTCTCTTGATAAGGTTGTCCTGGCCCTTTAATAGATGCCTCATGGGATTTCATTTACCTGATGATGTTATTTACTTCCATGCCATGAAAGCTTCAGTTGCCCATGCTGCATTTTTCTTCAGGCCTACTGGCAGCCCTAGATCTTGATGATGTCATGTGGGGGCCTGGTGAGTCCTTCCACACTCTGCAAGGAATTGTAGCCCGTACAAGTTATTTGTGCAGTCACAATCATGTGGCTTTGAAAAGATGAACATTCATCATATACAGGCAAATATGGAGAAAAAAAGAGATGTGTACTCATTTCCTGCAGATTGTGGTAGGTGTGAAGGTGGGGTGCCAAACCCTGACATGCAGGCAGCAAACAATTAAAATAAGAGAAACTGTTTTGGGAGTGGGGGAATCTGTTAGATCCAGAGTCCAACCTCCACTTATTTATTTATATATTGATACCTTGCTTTTCTCCCCAGTGGAGACTCAAAGCCATTTACAACATCATCCCCCCTCTACTTTATCCCTGAAACAACAACCCTGTAGGGTAGGCTAAGCTGAGTAAGAGGGTAACTAGCCCATGGTCAGCCAGTGAACTGAGTAGAGGGTTGAACCTGGATCTCCCAGATCTTAGTCTAGCATTCTAACCACTATGCTGTGGTGGCAGAGTAGTTACCAGCAGGCATTCATAGAAAGCTTTAAAGGAGCCATCAAGTTTGCGGGCTCTGAGATTTCAGCTGCTATGCCAAAGTCTTGAGAACGAGCTCCCAAATCTACATCTCTGGGCCAAAGCTGGGAACCATATACTCTTAGTCAGCTACCAGGAAGACATGGCTACCTATCACCTCTGCAGCCAGGTTGATATTCCCTGCAGAGTTCACCTGCTAAGCTGGCCCTATCTCACCCTCTTCTCCCTTCCCCTAGCCTTGATATGCTGGGATGATATCCATGTAGAGTGCTGGAGCTGCCAGGGGTCAGGGGCAGAGATTCTGCATCCTTTTAAAGCCATTTCACACTCTCACACTGGGAACCGTGTGGGTAAATATTTCCACATATAAATTTTTCAGAGGGTATTATCCAGATAGCATAAATATCTGTACACCCAAGGAATATAAAGCAGATTGAGTGATACACATTTGTGCAGGCTCTTTCACACAAGAAGGCTTGCTGATCCCTACCAACGGCTTCCTGCTGCAGCTTGAAAGGCCCTCTATAAATATCCCTCAGCTATTTGGCCAGTGAAATGGCTATATTAATATTACAGATGCCATCCAACCTCATAACTCTGAAGAAATGTAATGATGGAGTAGTTAGTGCAGTGCAGCAACGACTCCTCAGCCGCATTTACCTGGGATGGAACCAGCTCTTGAATGACAAAAGAAAATGCTTTTGTATACTAATCACAGCCCTTTCCTCTGGGAGTTCCATCAACAAAACCCAAAGTGAAACTACACTCGAATGATATAGGCGCAGTAACATTTGGTGATGCAGAAAAGTCACAGTGGGTAGAACATCACATTTGGATCAGGGAGACCCAGCTTTGAACTCCTGCTCATCCAAGAAACTCAGTGAGTGACCTTGTGCAGATGACCATCTCTTGCCTACCCCAAAGGGTTGGGTGATGCCATCTTAAGTTCTTACTTCCATTCTAAGTTCACTGTGGGGTTTACAGTGCAATTTCATGGGCAAATAACAAAGAATCTTGTGACGACAACCCTGTGGTGCCTTAAAAACATACCGATGAATTGTGACATGAACTTTTATTAGTTACATCATGCATATATATGATGAACAGGAAGACTTAGAAAAGGATGTGCAGCAATCAGCCTTTAAGACGCTACAAGACTCTAGAAAAAGGCAATGGGTTTTAAGCGAGTGGTGTGGTCAAGCAGTCATGACTGATGGTGCACCCTTTCCAGTCAGCTCACTGGTTCTACATGCTGAGGGCTTCTTATTAGAAACAATTTAAAACGGTTATGATATTTGTTATGCCAATCAAAGGCTTGGAATAAAGGCTGCTTGTTTATGAAGAGGATAACAAAAAAACAAGGGCAAATGCTCTTAAGATCTACAGCTCTTTTGCAGTTCAATCTTGAATATGTTCAGTAGCAAAAAGTTGAACATTGCTGTGAGCTCAGCTTCCTACTCTACTCTATTTCACTACCACAATCTAAAATGGCACCCTGGCTTATTGTCTATAGTTCTCCACCTGTAAAATGGGAACAACAGCTGTCGACACAAAAAAGAAGTATTGTAGATACTGATACCTTTGGTTATACTGTCTTATAAATGCTTTATAGTGAGGATTAAAAAAGGCTGTCAAACACATGCACTCACATCACTGGTACTTTTACTCCTTTGAAAGCCAGCATGGTACAGTAACTATTTTCTTAGATTTAGAGTGGGGAGAGGTAGGTTCAAGCTCCCACTCTGCCAGGAAGTTCAGAGGTTGAATTTGGGATAGCCATTCTCTTTCAGCCCAACAACTGTCTCACGGGGTAGTTGTTGTGAAGATAACTGGAGGAAGGGGAGAACCACCTATGTGAGCTTCTTGTAAAGGCAGAATGAAGTTGATAGATTCCTGCTTGGTCACCATCCTTGCTGGGATCATTTCGTAAGCTTGTGCACTGTAGTCATTAAGGGCACATTTAAATCATGAAGTGGCCTGAGCCAAGATCTATTAAGCCCCTTGTCTGTGATGTGGGGATCGTAATAGTGGCCCACCTTATGGGGCCCTGACCTGGATGGCCCAGGCTAGGCAGATCCCGTCAGTTCTTGATTGCTAAGCAGGGTTGGCCCTGGTTAGTACTTCAGTGAGAGACCACTAAGGAAGTTCAGGCTATGGCAAACCACTGCAGTTGGTCTCTTGTCTTGAGCGATAAAATTGCCATAAGTTGGCTGCAGTTCATCAGCACTTTCCACCACCGCCTTACAGGGATGTTGTAATGATTATGACAAGCTGATCTGTGCAAAACATTCCAGACTCTGGTACAACTATGCAGAGTGTTAGCATGATTTATTTTGATGTCAAGTAGCAGCAGTGCAAGGTGCTTCCTCAGCTCCTTCCCACCCATCTGGAAGTCCCTGCCAGCACTTCCTAGCTGCTTTTATCCCGTCTCCTTAAATAGAAGACTTTTGCCAAGAGCAACTGGAGAAAGTGCCTGCTGGCAAGGAGAGTGAATTAACACAGATGAAGTGAAATTAACGAGCTGTCTCCCCAAATGACAACCCAACTGGCTGGCTGCTGTATTTCAGCCGAAATGAATTTGATCACAGTCACAACGCACTTTAATGTAGCTAAGTAGCCCTATCAAGAAAGGGGCAGAGACGTTTTGAAAGCATTAACTTGAAATGTCTTCTACTGCTGAAAAAGAGGATCAAGAAACTAGGATAATTATTTAAGGGTTTTTTTAACCCATGTTTCTCCTCCTGGTGACAAGGCGGGTTACAATGTGGTTTGAATAAGACAAATAAAAATACAAATATAATAAACTGAACCTGGGTGATGGAAGGTGCTACATTGTGGCCATAAGAATGACATGTTCAGATATTCTCAAACAACAAAATCTTGCTGTGGCACCCAAATGCCAACAATGTGAATGCCTTTCTGGTGGGCTGTGGCATAATGTAGGAGGCACTGCAGAGAAATCTCTGGTTTGGGCAGAAGGTGACCGGATTTGACTACATTTTGGCACCTTAAGCATGCCTTGATCTGGGGAACGGAGCTGCAGTACTGAATCCTATTGGGAGAGACAGTCTTGAAGCAATAAGTGTCCCATTCAGCACCTTGAGTTGGGCCCGGTAACACACAGGTAGCCAGTTCAATGCTCATAAAACTGGTGCAACGTGCATGTTCTACCCAGTTCCTAATATATGAGCTACAGCATTCTGTACCAGCCAAAGTTTCTGGGCAATTTTCAAGGGTGGTTCCATACAGAACACATTACAGTACTCTAGATTTGAGGTTACAGTGGCATGGATCAGCATGGTGGGATCATCTGAATCCAACTGAGGGGCCAGGTTTCATGCCAAAAGAAGGTGGTTTGGGCCACATTGATTGCTTCTACACAGGGACTTCCTCATATGCTCAATGGGATGCCACTGTTTTTTGGGGGAGCTTCCACACAACCTGGTGTTCCATTGACTCATTTGCCTTCTGGAGCTCCCCCTCCCCCTTAAGCCAGATCAAAGAAAAACCTCCCAACTTAAAGGATGAATTGCAGGATGGTTGTGATTGGGGCATCCACCAATAGCCAACATGGAGAATGGGTAGAGGTAAGCCCTTAATTGACTTTTTCTGTTTGTTTCAGAGCTGAGCTTTATACTGAGACTCACCTGGGAAGGGGGAAAGGGAGTTTGCTAGGCAGTGGGGAAACTGGCACAATAACAATTTTTACTGATCAGAAGTAGGGATCACTATACCATCCAGCACTTTATCCTTACCAACCAGCATCACTTCCATCTTGTCTGGTTTCATATTCAACTTGTTTGCTATCAGCCACTTGACCACAACTGGCAAGCACTGGCCAGGCCAGAGACGGCCGCCTCTGGTGGTTTCGATGGAGAGATGTATCATTGAGTGGCATGCTGCAAACCGGTGGCATTCTACTCCAAAGCTGCAGACAATCTGATCCAAAGACTTCAGATTAATGTGAAAAAGCACCAGAGGTAATGCAGACACTTATTGCTGTCTGCAAGAAAGATCCTATCTTGCTGGTTAAATACAAAAATACCATTTTGTTATAGTGCCCCATCAGATGTTCAATATTATAGTCGCTCAGATTCAAAAAGGGCACTTCAAATCAGAGGATTCTGTTGTTAAAGTTGCCAACTTCCTGTAGAAAAAATGCCCTGTCTTTTTAATACAGGTTTAATAGGAAGTTATTTACCTCCATGCCAGGAAAAACTTCAGCTGCCCATTTCTAATTTTTAAGCCTCCATTAAAGGGACAGGACATTTTTCTCTGAGCCTGTTGGCAATCCTGTTTATTGTGTCTGCGGCAGAAATGGTTAAGTACTTAGGCGGTTGAAATTGACAGAATAAATACTAAGTTGGAGCTGACGTGCCTCGAAAATGCAATAATGTCGAACACATAACTGAATGGCATTTTCACAGGAGGCATTTGATAATACCTGCTTCTCATGT
This sequence comes from Gekko gecko, assembly GCA_029375565.1. NCBI lineage: Eukaryota > Metazoa > Chordata > Lepidosauria > Squamata > Gekkonidae > Gekko > Gekko gecko. The sequence goes on from JAPDNY010000013.1 coordinate 43,367,469, forward strand.
GAAATCTAATGTAAAACCTTTATTGGCCAGAATGCTCATTTGCATTACAAATGCCACTTTCCCCTATGCAGGGCTTCCAGGTTATAACCCATAAAACAAGCAGTTAGCCTTTGACACACCAATCAAACAGGAGTTGAGGGGCATCTGCTCTTGCTGTCTGCCCTCTCCCTCCACCTACAATACACGTACTCATGAAACACCTTTATAATGAATCACCCCACTCTGTCTATCCCATTTTTTTTATCCTTTCCTTCCTCTATGCTACCACTCCCCAGCCTGTGAATCCGGACCCAAAAGTGGGTCACAAAGCCTGGGAAAGTGGGTTGCAGACTTCTGCAGTTTTATTGATTTGTGCGGGCTTTGTTTTTTTGCGGTTGTTTTTAAGTGGCTCACCATATCAAGTAGAGTTGAGATTGTGCATCACCATACCAAAAAGGTTGGGAACCACTATGCCTAAGGAGTTCCCTGTGGTGGGGGGAAAGACAGGCACGCTATGGGTGCGTTTAGACAGCGTGCTGGAGCGGTTTAAACTGCTCCGGCACGATGCGTTTTTTTTTTAAACTGGAGAATCGCGCTCAGACTCACCTCCTCCTTCCGAGCGCCCCGCCGTCCTCCTGCAGGTGGGAGGGGTTTCCCCCTCTCCTTTGAGCATGCGCACAGGCAGCCCTCTCCCGAACAGGAAGTTTGGCCGGTGCGAAGAAGAGCGAGCTCAACAGGTCCCTTTAAAGTTTAAAGGAAGAGTCCTTTTAAAATGGCCTCCCCGAGATCCCGGACTCCTCTAAATGCCTAAACTAGGCACCAGTAAACCTTTTCTTTTTTTAACCTAAGTGCGGAGCTCCGCTCAAGCGCACACCGGTAAGGGGAAAAAAAAATGGAGGACTAAAACCGGAAGCTGGAGGCAGCTTCCCAGAGGGGGGGGTTGAAGCACCCGGAAGTGGCTGGATGGAGCGATCAGACAGGGAAAAGTGCGGCTTGAAACGGAGAATCATGGAAAACACCGCTTGGGTAAGTGGTGCCAAAATACTCCGTTTCAAAGGGGGTTTGCTCCAGAAAGCGACGGCTGGGGACGGTGGGCAGATGTTGGGCGTGTGAACGCGCAGGGAAAAGCCGTTTCTGAGCCGTGCCGAAAACGGCTCAAACGGCGCGTCTGAACGCACCCAGTAAGTACCAGTGTTTTCCCCTACTGAAGCTAAATAGAGCCAAGGGACCAGCTTCAATCAGCACGGGGAGGGGGAAGATTTAAAAAAAACCTGCTCCATCCCTGAACCACATCCCTGCATCCCTGATCCTGACTTTAAACTAAATTACACACTGGGAAATCTCTTCCAATAGCACAAGCATTTTGGTCTTTCAACATTTCCAAGAGGAACCCCGTTGTATGAATCAGCTGTTCACAAGGGTCACTCACGTTTGGTTTCTGAGTATTCATTTACTTCACTCCGAAATATTAAAAACTGCAAAGAGTTTTGTGGCTTTAGAGCACTGTACACGAACCATTCTCTCAGCTCAGTCTGAACATTGCTGGCTTCTGTGAGTGCCAACAGAAACCACACCCCCTGCACTGCTTGTGTAGTTGCCACCCAAAGGAGCTGCCAAGCCAGGTTGGTGTGAACAAATGGATCAGCAAGACGAGAGCAGAGCTGCCTGCTGTCAGAAAGCACCGGATGCCATTTGATGAATGAACTGAATAAAGCAGCTCCTGAAATATTCATCGGGATCCTGCCATCTTCTCAAAACAATTTGTTTCTTTCAAGATGCTTCTCAGCCTTCTGGAACCCACCTAAAAACAAAACTTGGATCCAGTTCACAGCTGCATTTGCCTTGACTGAAAAGCAGGTGAGTGAAGTTTGGAAGGACAGACAGATACACAGCGGACTCCAGCAGCGCAGTGACTGCAGCAGAAAGCAATGAAATCCCAAGTCCAGAATGCTGAGCCGCCACACCCTTTGGCTTTGAAACACTGGTCAAGTTTCTAGAACAGACCAAAGTTGCACGAACAAGTGTATCCTGTGCTAAAAAGTCTTTTACTTCCAATGGAACGATAAATGGTTTGCTATTAAAATCAGGTCTCTTTTGCAACCAAGGGCTTCCATAGTATGTCTGCAACTGGGGAAAAACCCCGCAAAGAAAATCTTATCAGCTCTCTGTTTATTGCCTTTGAAGCTGCCTTTTATATTTTGTGACCCCCATTAAAGAAGATATTTGAAAAGTTCCTTTTGGGAGTTTTAAGTAAGGATGCCCCATAATTAAAAAAGAGATAAAGTCTTAAGTGCATGCAAACAGCTTCCCAGAAGGTCTTTAGAAGTAACACCAAGAAGGCTTCTTTTTCATTTTTAAAAACTTGATGGCTAGATTCTGTCCTCTGTACCTAGAAATGAGACCCACTGTGTTTCACTTGATTTATTTTCCAGTGAGGAGGGTGCCTAGGAATGCCACTTCCGACTCCAAGCAGGCAAGAGCAGGCATACTTCCACAAGCCAATAAATGGTTGCACGGAACTTTCCTGCACAGTGTACTGTGCCATTGACATAAGACAAAGATAACACAGTGCTGTAGCATAGTTAACAACAGGAAAAAGGAAGGGTGAGGTTAACACTGGGAATAAGACAATGTCCCACATTCTGTTCTTTTACTTTTCTGCAGGTTTCTTCTGTCCTCAGTTCCACTTCTTCTGAATTCCAGTAAAACAAAGAGACTATGTATGGTTTTTATTAGTTCTCTCAATTCACTTAAATCTTTTCCCCGGCATATTATGAATGTACACATGAGCTGATAAAACACTACAAAAAAGCAGCCTTGATGTGAATATATGTACATGATTGGGTAAGCAGTAGGGTAAGTACCCCTGTGAACACTAATGTCCTCAGTCCATAGCAACAGAGTGAGTTGGTAAATAAGAGTGGGGCAAATGCAACCACGGAATATTACAAAACCAGGCACAATTGTCTGCACAGCAGTTTAGTATATATTTAAGAGGTGAGCAATCTTCCTCATGTGCTAATCAGGTCATCGGTATTCTTCCCAATTGGGAGTTCTTTCCATTTATGCTTTTGTCCAAAGTATTCCCTCTTTTTCACACTTATCTACCTGCATGAATGGGACTGCCCTTGGTCTTGTCAATCCAGATGTGTGGTGGAAGTTCTGTGTTGCAACTTATACCACTGCACATAACTTTTGACAATGTGGCACGTAGCACTTCCCCAGGGCCATTACAGGTCAAGAAAACAGTAGGGGGTGTGTGGAGGCTGGAACCTCTTTCCCCACATGCTACAGTCTTGATCCCATCAGGCCTTCATATGCCTTAGAATTCAATTTCAACACAGGTCTTCCAGGGATTGTTTCGTGTGACAGATCCTGAACGAATACAGAAAAAGTGTAACATGTAGTTAGGCCCTCAGCCTCACACATGCCTCAGTGAAATCAAAGTAGGGGAGTTTGGTGTAGTGGTTAGGAGCGCAGACTCTAATCTGGGAGAACTGGGTTTGATTCCCCACTCCTCCACATGCAGCTGCTGGTGTGAACTTGGGCTAGTCACAAGTTCTCTCAGAGCTGTTCTCTCAAGGGCAGTTCTCGAGAGAGCTCTCTCAGCCCCGCCTACCTCACAGGGTGTCTGTTGTGGGGAGGGGAAGGGAAAGGAGATTGTAAGCAGGTCTGAGACTCCTTCGAGTTGTGAAGGGCGGGGTATAAATCCAATCTCCTCCTCCTCCTCCTCCTTCTTCTTCTTAACTGATGTGACCGTTCCCCCCTCTCCGGCTATACATTTTTATCTTTTATTACCCACAAGAAGCTCAAGGCAACATATATTGTTTATGTTTACAACTTGTCATATTCTGTTGTTTCGCTTTGTTTCTAATTTTTGTGACCCTCATCCTATAGTGTTGTTTGCTGAACATCTTGTGCTATTTGAGTGCATTGTCTCATACTTTGTAATACGCCTTCGGTCTCAGCAAGAAATATGGGCTATAAATGAAGTCAATAAATAAGATCCCCCCCCCCAGTTTTACCTCACAACAACTCTTGAGATTGGTCAGGCTGAGAGGCAGAGTGACTGCTTCAAGGCCACTTGGTAAGCTTCACGACTGAATAGGGATTTGAACCTGGGAACCAAAAAATAAAACTCATGCAGAAAAGCCCTGGGTCTCCCATAACTTAGCTTTCCACTAGCCATTATACCACAGTGCCTACCCTAGGCTAATGTTGACACCATCTTCAGTCCACTTTATGTTCATTACTCCCTTTGACGATTTTTCTCTCCCTCTTAATGCAACTTTGATTCCAGTTTTATGGCATTTGGACCCAAAAATAATGTTGAAAAATTACTATAGTTTCACAGGGGAAATGTGGTGTGTGCAAACAGAGAATGGTGTGAAAATAAAGATTCAGGGATTCCTGTCTCAGAAAGGAAAATCAAAACTGAAATGGTGGTAACTCAGACAGAACCAGCCAACTTTCAAGAATTTCAATTCCAGCCCTAAATGAAAGGAGGTCATTCCATTGCAGACCCTGCAGGATTTTATCCTTAATTAATTAAATCTTATAGAGAATCACCCAGCAGGTCGGTACAGTAAATGACACTGTCCCAGAGCAAAGAAGTTATTTGCTTGGAATGTTGCAGGGTGCAATTATGAACTCGGGAGCCTTTCAGGCAGTGATGTAGTACCGGGGCTGCAGAATAACAGAACAGCAATTTTGCCAAGCTGACTTGCCACTAGAAGAATAAATCTATACTTTTTAATAAGAGCGATGAGATGCTTCTGAGTCTGGGGAGACTGGAGGGAAGGATGGCTTAATAATGTTATCACAGTGCAAAGCTGAACAGAATCCAAAGGAAATTTGCTCTGGAAGGACCGTGAACTGGTCCTTGCAAAGGCAAGCGTACAGTTTTTCCACTTTCTTCAACCAGGGGAGAGTTTAGAGAGGGTTTCCCCCCCCCCCCAGGTGAGTCATTTAGAAGAGAGAAAGGAATGGTAAAAAAGAAGTGGAAAATTAATGGTGACAAAGGGACACTCTGGGCAGGCAGTGCTAACTAAACATGCTTAAGTACTTGCTGGTTATTTATTTAAGTATTTATATCCCACTTTTCTGCTGGAGGGGAGCCAAAGCAACTTACAACAGCAAACAATACAACACAGATAAACCAATCACCCAACCAACAAAAACAACAATATGGCTTGAACGGGCCAGGAATCAATTGTTGGTTTGTTTACAAGTATCTTTTTTGCACCATGGCCCAAGAGATCTTTGGCTCGCATTCAAGGGCTAACACATCTGGCCCCAATCGAGTGTTATAATACCCGCAGGCAGAGGAAGCCAAACTTAGGAACTCAGCTGTTGCTAGGTAGCTAGCAGCAAGCCAGCAAAATCTTTCTCACTTGAGGTTTTATTCTTTTAAAAGTTGTTTTAATGAGGTCTGTTTGGGAGATGGGTTTATTTTAATGGTTTTATAATGTATTCTTATCATGTATGTTTTAAATTGTTGGCTGCCTTGGTGGCCCTTGTAAGAGCATAAAGACAGAATATAAATTTTGTCAACAACAACAATAATAATGTAGATGAGACCAGTGGTTTAACTACACTGCTTTCTTGCACAGTTACAATGCTTCTTTGCAGCAGCCCCCCTGCACTCACCTGCCACTGTCCCCCATTTTAAAAGTCAAAAGAAAACAATTCAGTTCAAGATTTTTGAACATTTATTTTCCAGGAGAATCAGCAGAGTCGCACTCCCTCTATCCATCTCCAGGTGCAAGACATCCAGGACGAACAAGGCTGTTTCAGTCCCACAACCAGGCCTGTGCCCAGAATGGAAGGGGTCTAAACAATCTGCCTCATCCAGGAAAGTTTGGAGCTGTCCAGCCACCATCCACTCAATCCCCTTGCTCAAGAATGGAACACTGAGACTCGTCGATAATTATTGAGCTAGAGACTTACTACTAGTGCCTCTATGTGCTTTCAGCGTCTGCCCATGAGTGTGGCTAATCTTGCAGTCATTTTTTGCAATCACTTCTCAGACAGATCCCCTTGACTGCACAGGTGTAAAAAGTAGACAGTGTAATGTACCCAATATCAGTCATTTAAAGGATGTCCCCAACTGCACAGTCGCGAACAGGGGGAAAACTGAAAGTAATTCCCTGTTTTATGATACAACTAGGACCTTAACTTGGGAACTACAGAGGAAATGCCTGCATTACAAGCAAAAAACACTGATGTCTCAGCTATCAGCAGTCTACCATCCAGAGATCTTTTTGGCAGCTAAGTGCTTTCCTACCAATGTTAGTTAAATACTTCTGACTTCTATTAATTTGTCTGGTCTTTTTAAAAAGAACTATGCTATACTATTACCTACACAATAAGACTCAAAATAAGGAGCTGCGGTGGCTCAAGTGGTTAAGACACTGAACTGCAGGCTGTGGAAGGTCAGTAGTTCAGCAGTTCGAGACCCGGGTGCCGCATGACGGGGTGAGCTCCTGTCTCTAGTTCCAGCTCCTGCCAACCTAGCAGCTCGAAAGCAAGAAATTGCAAGTAGATAAATAGGTACCACTTCGGTGGGAAGGTAACAGCGTTCCGTGCGCCTTGGTGTTTAGTCATGCCGGCCACATGACCACGGAAATGTCTTCGGACAGCGCTGGCTCTTCGGCTTTGAAACGGAGATGAGCACCGCAACCCTAGAGTCGGATTCGACTGGCTTTCGAGCAGGGGAACCTTTACCTTTACCTTAAGACTCAAAAATAAGTATTACATGCTGTTAAAACCCACATGTTTGCAGAATCATCCAAATTTAATCTGCTTTGTGTTTATTGACCATTGATAAGTTTATAATTTGGTGTTTGTTTTCTTGTTATTAAGAACTGCAGAGGAACCCATCCATCTAGTCCAGCATCCTGATTTCCACCCTGGCCAACCAGACAAGAAGCTCACAAACCATGTATGGAGGCAACATTCCTCCCCTCTTATTTCCCACCAGCAATTGATATTCACAGGTACTTTGCATCTGAACATGGAGGTTCCATTTAATCATCATGGTTAATTGCTGTTGATAGACCTACATGAATCGGTCCCATCCCCTTCTTATTACATCTCTTTCAATTTTCATCTTCATTTTAAAAAATCTATTACTGGATTCAGCTGGTTAGATAGTTCATTATCTCTTGTTTGTTTTAAACGGCTGCAATTTTTTTGGCATTTATCTTCTCTTTCCTATTGATCAGCTGTCCTGTGCTTTTTAAAATGCTGCTGGTAAAGCTGTAATAAAGTGTGGAGAGGGGGGAAACTGCTGTGAGAAATACTTGGTAATGCTGTTCGCTCTGGGATTGTGTGAAATAGCAATATGTGCTGCTCACCATTTGTTTTGCTCTACTCTGTTGCTACCCATCAGCAAGCTGATATCAGAGACAAGGACTCAAGGCTCCTCAGTAAGCTGGAGGGAAATTCTCAGACATTCCAAAGGGCCGTAGATACCACCTGCACCAGCCATGGGTAATTTCTTACAATTTATGCGTAGGTAGGAAGCACATATGTAATTGCATTCAATATGACAGAGTCTTGAAGAAGGGCGGCATGGATCCTGCCACTATCCTATCATTTGTCTGCTTTTCAAGATTTCCTTCAGCCGGAAGCAATTTAGGATTGCAAACCCTGGGTTGGGAAATTCCTGGTGATTTGGGGATGGTGCCTGGAGAGGGCGGGGTTTGTGGAGGGGAGGGACCTCAGTAGGGCATAGATCCATAGAGATACATTTTAATAGTGGAAGATCTCCAGGTGCTATCTGGAGGTTGGCAACCCTAGCACATACAGGATGTTGCTTTGGATTGGGAGTCTGTCTTAGGATAGCAATAGCAATGGCTCGCACATGACAGAAGTGGAGAGATATTTAAAGGGTTAATTGACTTGCAAAGTCATCCAGTACACAGAGGGAGGTGGTATTGCCTAGTAACTAACTGGGGCCTAGGAGTTTCTTCCTCCAGTTTTTGTTTTGCTTGTTTCCTCCTTTGGTGCTTGCTGGATCTGCTGCAGGACTGGAGAGAGGCCTGTGCTCTACCTGAGTAGTTATCTGCTCTGTGTGACTGAAAGTTAAGTAAATTTTTTTACTTGAGAGAATCTTCAGCCTGGACGGGTTTATTTGCAACACTACAACATCTTTCAATTTGGACTGCATTATCTTCAGGTGCCGTTAGCTCAGTGACTTGGTTCCCTGCTATTAAGACTGATTTCAGAGCTGAGCCTACACTGAGTAGGGGTGTCATTGAAAAGAGAACTCCTTCCAAAGCTGAAGAGGTGTTCGTCATTAGAGAACTCCCACCACTGTATACAGACTGATGTCTCCGTTGCCTACCTGTGTTCCATAATGATGGACTCTCTGAGTCAGGCCCCTTTCAGTGCCTGTAAGATGAAAGAACAAATTAAGCTGTCTGTGAGGAGAAGTGGGTGGCAAATCAATGGGTTATTTTGTAGTGCAAATGTCTTCAGAGGAAAATGCTCACGAAGGGTAGCAGGCGAATGCAGGGAGACAGTAAATGCTGATGGATAACAGGAAGATAGCCTTCCTCTACCCTTCCTAGTCTACAGCATATGATCTGATGTTTGATAGAGCTCACAACGTAGGGCAAGTGTGCCAGTTTGGGTGGCCAAACCGCAACCCAGAAATTCTTTCTGTCTTCCAGATTCCAAACCAGTGAGAAGGGGTGAAGCCACTGCACTTCCCACATGATCCCTGCACTGCTCCTGTCATCCAGAGTCTTCTTCCTACTTGCTGTACAGGAAGGGGAGATGAGTGGGTGAACGAACTGGATGAAGGAGCTGAAAGACATAACAACAGTATCTTTCAGATCTGGGTTGAGATCTGGCAACCTTTATTGAAGAAGAAGAGGAGATTGGATTTATATCCTACCCTTCACTCAGAGTTTCAGAGCGGCTTACAAACTCCTTTCCCTCCCCCTCCCCACAACAGACACCCTGTGAGGTAGGCAGGGGGCTGAGAGAGCTTTTTCTGGAACTGTCCTTGAGAGAGCAGCTCTGACAGAACTGCAGCTTGCCCAAGGTCATCCAACAGCTGCAAGTGGAGGAGTGGGGAATCAAACCCTGTTCTCCCAGATTAGAGTCCACACACTTAGCTACTACATCAAACTGGTGCACTTGTCTTACATTAAGAAAACAAAGGATTTGTAATGAGCAGATCAAAGGGGCAAACCACACATGTGGTGTGCATTCATGTGCCCTGGCAAAGGATTTTTGAAACTTTGAAGTCATTTTGAAATATTTATTTTTTATCTTATACCTTGCTTTTCTTACCAATGGGGACCCAAACAGCTTACAAACATTGCTCTCCCATCCCCTGTTTCACCCTCATACCAAACACTCTGTGCAGGTGACTGGGCCAAATTTGCCAAAAAAAACTTCCATGGCAGAGTGGGGATTTGAATTCAGGTCTCCCACATCCTAGTCCAACACACTAACCCCTACACCAGGCAAATATACATTTCCAGACTATCCATAAAACATGTGATATAGTTATGTTTTTATAGTCACAACATTATTCTGTCCCAAAATGTAACAAAATGTTCAGAATTTCAAAATCAGCAAGGTTGTGGTCTCCAGTCAAATACAGATCATGAACTTGTGGAAGCCAAGAAGAGGATAACACCAGTTAACAAGGTGGAACTGAAGGGTATTATACATCTAATAACTCTGAACTGGCCCCCTTGTAGATCAGAAAATTCAAAGAATGGGGCCAGGTACAGATAGGGGGTCCTGAAGGTTTGCAGGGCAACCCCCACTTCCAAAGAACAAAATGAAGGCTTTGGGGGAAAGGCTGAGATAGATGCTGTGCTGTGAAATCTTTGCCACCATTTTAAGAGAGGTGGGCAGAAGAGGAGGAGGTGGGTGGGAGAGGACGGTTAGGAGCTCCCACCACTATGCGGGCTAAGCAGCAGCTGCTGCTGCAGCAGAAGAACTGGGTTTTATGCCCCACGTTTCTCTACCCAAAGGAGTCTCAGAGTGGCTTGCAATCTCTTTCCCTTCCTCTCTCCACAACAGGCATTTTGTGAGGTAGGTAGGGCTGAGAGAGTTCTGAAAGAACTGCTCTGAGAGAACTGTGACTGACCCAAGGTCACCCAGCAGCTGCCTGTGGAGGAGTGGGGAATCAAACCCAGTTCTCCAGATTAGAGTCCACTGCTCTTAACCACTACACCACACTGGGTCTCAGCAGGTGGCAGCGCTGTAGGTGGGAGGAAGGAGGAGCTCCCGCTGCTGAGCAGGAGGGAAGGATGGGATTCTCCACCTTTCAGTCTCACAGATCCCCTGATTGTGTTACTTGATTCCAAAAGTGTTGTAGAATCCTAGCTTCAAGCCAGCCCCTATCACCATGGGAAAGCTGCTTTTTTCTTCTAGAGCTGAAAGTGAAGACAGACATGACATCTAAAGAAAAGCCAGAGTTCTTCACCTGCAGTCTGTGACCCGCTTCCTTGTAGCTTCACAAGCAATTTGTGCAACGTGGATTCTTTCTGTCTGGTTGAATGAGAGGTCAGCAATAAGTCTTATCCCTCCATCCTACTTCAGGTGGACTGCTCACCTTTATTCTTTTTCTTCCTCTTTATTTTAATACAAAACAAAAAAGAAAGAAATTTCGATACCTCATAAGCCATTGAAGGGTTCATACAGATCTTACTAAAATTAAAGACAGAAGAATGGTAAATATAATTTAAGAATGTATCATTTAGCTATACAATGTGTATCAACATATATTAAACATGACAGTGATATAATTTCTTTGGGATTTCCTTCTGATTAGAAAGATAAGTTAGAATTGGTGACCAAATTTTCTTAAAGTCAAGGAGGGCTCTAGTTGATGTTGTCTGATTCAAATTAAAAGTAAGTCTAGCTAGGACATAATGATTCCATAATCGTGTATGCCACATCTGTAGAGTTGGGGCAGTGGAGATTTTCTGACAAGAAGCTATGGAGAATTTGGCAGCTGATAAGAGAATTGCAATAACAGTAATTATTCATTGAGGCTGGTATTCCAATTTGCTCCTACTAGGCGGCATCCCGAAGTAAATTCTAGTGTCATCCCCATTACTGTTGTAATTGTCTCCAAAATTGTTTGCCAAAAAGGTACCAACACTGGGCAGGTCAACCAACAGTGGATATAAATTCCAATGGATTAGCACCCAGTCCTACATTTTTACTGTTCATCTTGTTAAAAAAGAGAACATTTTAAGCATACTTGCAGGCATGTTCTAAAAGGATCATGGGTCCTGTTAACAGCATGGACACTAGCCAGTTGGTACCATCCACTCCTCACTTTTAGTGAAGCCATGCAGATCTCTCCCCACCCCACATAATACTTTTCAGAGCTCGACTCTGGAGACCAAAGCAAATCTAATCTGGATGCCCCAAGCTAGTATTGCAGTTCAACAAATGTTTCTTCACTCCCTCTTTTCATTTTCCCGGTTGAAGATCTTTTTTAAACAAATTAAAGGCAGTGTAGGCACCCCCATCCCCCAAAATCAATATCTCTGCACATTCATTTTCTTCTTTCCTCATCAGCTGTTTGAAATGGATGAAGAATTAGAATGTCAACTGTAACTGAACTGATATTAATAAAACAGTTGAAAGCTTGCCAAGAAAAGCATTACTGCAGTGATAACTCATTAACCCAAAGGAAAGAGCCAGTGCAATGTAAGAAAACCTTTGTCAAGCTGCTCACCCAAAGCTAAATCATGTCTGAGTATGCTCCTTTAATGATCATCCAAAGATGTTCATAATGAGAAACTACTTACCAAGTCCTCCTTACTATGAGCAGGATCTAAGAGTTTTTGAACCCAGAACTACAAAAAACAAATAATCTAACCAACCCCTGATCTGTGTCTAGATGTTTATAAAATGGGGATTTATGGAACATTTTTCCAAAAGAGGTAGAGCAGCTCCTTGGGACATGGGGACTTCAGAGATTAATACAGAGCCCTAAGTCATAAGTGTTAATGAGACAAGCACTCACATAAAATAATGTTTTCTGAGAGTTGCCCTAAGATATGGGAGCTAGTCCAGAAAGGTTTCTTCAGTCTTGTCATTGAATAAAACAGACTGCACTGAAACAGTTCAATTTATCACTAGAGAACACATCACCTCCATTACTGGCTCTTGAATGCTAACAAAGAACTGTAGATTCCCCACCCACCAACTCAACACACATCTACAATGACACCTTCTTCAATCTGCCTGCTGAAAAGGGATTCTGATGTCATCACACTTGGCTCCATGGTGTCACTTTGGAATGACTCTCCCAATTTCCGTGGCCTAGAGAGAATGTACAAGGAGGGCAGTAAGGCTGGCACAGCATTCTGCAAGCACTGGGTTCATTCTTGAGCAGACTTTGACTATACGAGGAATGGGAAGGTAAATTTTACAGAGAAAACGTTACTGGAGAAACAAGCATCTAACAGATTTATTGTGGCATCAGCTTTCATGGACTAGAGCCCACTTTTATCAGATGCATCAGTTTAAAGACATATATATTGCAAATGCACCTTATGAATTTGATGAGATGGGTGCTAGTCCACACACACAGATATAGACACATTTCGAGGCAACCTGTAAACAGTGTAGTCATGAAAAGCATGAAATACATGGTGTGACTTTTTATATAAAATTCAAATGCATTCAGGACAAGCACTGAAACCCAGTAATTGGGAATACCCTGGTCTCCCCCACTTTGGTAAGCTGATGGACACCTGTATTTTATTCAAACCTTTGAAAAACCAGTCAGATTTCTTGACAAATTCTCCTTCAGCAGCATTCTGCTGGAGTCTTCCAAGAAAGTCCTTTTATTCATAGAACTTTTTAAACAATGTTTTGAGGGGTTGCTTATTTATGTCAGATTTGTGGACAGTATAGTGGAGTTGATCACCCATTTCTGGAAAGATAATTGCACACGATCCAGCAAGAAGCTGGTGCCCTGTCCCTAGAATTTACAACCAGTCCCATCATCACATTCCCACCCATCTGGGCCTTCATTGCTACTGTCCACGGCGGTGGAGTTAAAGCTCACACGGGAACTGTCAGAGAGATAGCCAGATGCTCTCATGGCCATGCTACTCTAGGTTAGGGTTCCTAAATCCTCACCTCCTACAGAAACTAAGCCTAGAAACGTGTATTAGATACATATTCTCACCCTTCTCCCTCTCACCTCCCCATGTATTCAATTCTGTTTAAGTCTGGTGGGGTTTGTTGCTATTTTTTTTTTTTACTGTAACATCTTTCAATTTGATCTTGCTTTCTTATGCTGGTTTAGGCCATATGCTGTTGTTTCTCAGTTTTAAAGATTGCTCTTCAGTTTGTATGATCCATATAGGGCAATATTTTAACTGCGGTTGCTTCAAATTTTAAACAGTTGATTTAACAGTTGTGATTGCCCGTTTCAGATCTTTATTGTAAGTTATGCTGTATAGTGTCAAATCAGTACCATTTAGACTGCAAGTTCTTCTTGGGGGCTTGTCTTTTTCCTTGGGTTGTTCTGTAAAGGGCCATGCACACTGATGACACTAAATAAGTAATACATTAAGCATAACGAGCAAAGAGCCATCATGCAAAGCAAAAGGAAAATGGGACAAAAATGATTCCGTAGCCTGGCTTTAATGCCTACCAGGTGGCCAAGGGAATAACTCAGGGCTCAAATCTCCAAGACTTGGTAGCTGTCTAAGGCCAAATGGGTGGCCCCAAGAACTCAGGCCTTTTCAACAGCTGATGCCCAGCTCTAGAGTACCTTTCCCAGCTCTTTACAGCTGGTACCTGGTACATCACTTCCATCACCAGTCTATTTTTATTTGGTTTTCCACTAGGCAGCTTACCATTCTTGTTTACTCTCACTTTTGCTTTGGGTCTGTATTGTGCTGTTTCAGCAGTTGCTCTCTGTTGGGTTAAGATTGTTATGCAGCTGCCGTTTTAGGAATTTGCTTTCTAATTTGCTGGTTTTTAATGTCTAGTGGTTTGTATTTTGTTGACTATATTATATCCAGGCTGCCTTTAGATAGGAATCACAATCAATCATCAATCAATCAATCAATCAATCAGTCAATGTCTTTACATGGTGCCCCCCCCCGAAACTGCCTTGCATTGGAGAGACAAGATGCAGAAGCTTTAAACTGAGTAAATAAATATTTAAATAGGACCAATTGGCTTCTGAAATCCTGTCTCATTAACAGAATGTGGAGGGGGGAGCATGGTAACATGTCAGATAGTGTGAAGAGGGAATGTGCACAAAGAAAGACGCTGACAAAACCTCCATGTCTGAGGGTCTCCACTTGTAAGATCAAAAGAAAATAGCTGAAGGAACTTCTGTCCATCAGCACTGACTGGGGATGGGTTCATACTTCTGCATTTATAGCAAACATTTTTAAAGGCATATTTTGTTTAGATATGGAGTTAGATCCAGTGATCTGCAGATGTTAGGATCACAGATGATTTGTGTCTTCCCTTCACCCTGGCAGTCCATGTGGGACCCACATGAACTAATAGCTATGCAGGTTGGGAGACTGCATTGGGGAAGGGAGGGGGGAGAAATTGCTGCGCTTATGGAGGAGACACAAAGAGTAATTTCATCCCCCTCCCCACTGCAGGCTTCCAGCTCACATAGCCCTTAGTTATTGCAGGTCCTTCAACCCTGGGGATAAACTTTCCCAGGTTTTGAAAGCACTGCTGAGTGAAGGGAAGGCAGGAAAGATCCATAAACATCTGTGCCTTTAGCTGATGAACTGCTAGCTCCAACTCAATGTGCGCCTTCTTTTTCAATCTGTTGCTTATCCACAGCATAGTCTGAAGAAACTGTTACCCAATATGGAAGCATACATGTGCACACAACGGCTACGGTTCTGTGGCAGAAGGCATACAGATGGTCCCAGGTTTAATCTCTGGCATTTCCATCCAAAGAGCCTCCAGAATCACATGCTGGGAAAGTCTATTCTGTAACCAAAGATATAGAATTTCCAGAATTTTTTTAAACTGGGGCTGGGAAGTTTCCCTGTTTTTTGTGGGGTAGGGGTGAAAATTTAGGGTAATATTGCAATCTCTGCAATACATACTTTCCTATCAAACCTAAACCTGCTTGAACAACAAAAATTGCATCATTTATAGCTTTGTTTATAAAATTGTATTGACTGGCATATTTATGGCATTTAATAGTATAAATGCCCTAGTTCTCTCCAAGCAAGACTACAAATATGTCTGATACAGGAGCTGCAAACTGCTGTATCTTATGCTGTCCTAGCATGTTTCACAAATTCCAAACAAAACAAAAGCTGTTTCTCAGAAATTCTTTTTCAGTGCTCCCCAAATTTTCCACTATTTCCATTGGGATTTTTTAATCTTCAGGGGGAAAATGGGGGAAAACTCCCCTGCCCCAATCCTTCTCACCTCCATCTATGTCCCAGTCCCAGGAATGGCTGCCAGCTCAGAGTAGCCAATGCTAAGCTAGATGGATTGATATCTAACTTGGTATAATGCAGTTTCTCAGGGAGAGCCCGTAGCTCAGTGGAGCCCTGACCTTGTCAGATCTTGGAAGCTAAGCAGAGTCGGCCCTGATGAGTATTTGGATGGGTGACCTCCAAGGAATACCAGGGGCATGACACAGAGGCAAGCAATGGCAAACCACCTCTGAAACATCTCTTGCCTTGAAAACAAGTCTAGCTTGCAACCTAGTGGTGCATCATGCTAAAAAGAGATAGAACTTCTGGCTGCCAGAGAATCTTAGGATCTCCTGGCTATACTTCACACACCTCCATACAATCATCATCACCACCACCACCACCACCACCACCACCACCACCACCACCACCACCACCACCACCACCACCACCACCATCTCAGTGGAATAGCAAATGCTTTGTAGGTTCAGTTCCTGGCAACTGCAGTTGAAGGCTCTCATGTCACAGCTCTTTGGGAAAGATCTTTCTCTGTCCGAAAGCTGCTGAGAATTAGAATGGGCAGTAGTCAACTAAGGTATGTTCAAAAGATGCTTGAATTTTTACACACGGACCTACAGAGATGCTTTACTGCTTTAATGGCTTGCCCTCCAGAAGAATAAGGGAATGAATATCCGTTTGCACCACAGCCCTCCCACCCTTGCGAGTCCAGTTCAAATTACGGCATTCTGTAGTCTTCTGCTTGCTTTTCCCCTAACCCCAAACAAGGATTCAGTTCTGCCGTGTCATTGCAGACAGTTAATTCTCTCTCCACAAATCAATTACACACATCCCCAGGAAGAACAATTAACCTAGATACAAATGAGACTTGCAGGAGGAAATGTTTCTTTGCCTGGTTCTTTCTTGAAGAAATGCTATCTTCTACAGGGAAGTGCACTCCATTTTTATCTCCCTCTGGCAAAGACGAGTCGATAAATGAAAAAGTCAAGTGCCACAAGGAAAAGGCCAATGGGTAGTGTCTGGTTACTTTCTGAATAATGCATATGCCTGAGCAGAGGAGAGAAGACTGGTGTTGAGCCTTCCACCAAACACACGAATAGCAAACACTTCTAATTCACCTCCATTGTCAAATGGAGGCAGGATATATACAGCTTCCAAAGGAGCTTAAATTAGAGCAGAGAGAGAGTTGATCAGACAAGGGAGTTTCCAAGTCAACTATCAAATGTGCTTATAAAATAATTTTCTCCCAGTATTTCCATATATGCTTAGAATTTAGATTTTAAGATTGAGGGAAAACACCGCATAAGCCAGTCCATTTGTCCCATTGAGAACGGTTGTGGCTCAGTATAGAACACATGTTTGCATGCCAACCACATTTTTATCCTGCCCTTCCTTCAAGGAACTCGGGAGGGCTTATATGGTTCTTTCCATTTTATCTTCAGAACAACCCTGTGAGGTAGTTTAGACTAAGAGAGTGACCAGCCCAAGGTCATCCTATGTACTTTGCACGAGGATCCACTTTCCATCTTTGGTTAAAGACTAGTGGGTTTTAGGGAGAGAAAGTCCCTCCCACCTTGCTGAAGAAATGTTACTGCTGGTCAGAACAGGAAATACTGAGTGAAAGGATCAACCAGTGGCCTGACTCAGTATAAAGCAGCTTTATCTATTTGGAGGGGGGGTGATGACTTTTTGTGGCTCAATGGTACTACATACATTTTGCATGCAGAAGATGGCAGGTTGAGAGAGCAATCCTAAGCAGGTCTACTCCAAATTGTAGTCAGGTCTATTCAATGTTCTTTTTGGAAAGCGTCCCGGGGGGGGGGTGGAGTTGTTTCAAGTGTTGTAATAACTTGTAATTCAGCAATTTCCCTTTCCAGTCGAATCAATTTTTTTAATTTTACAGTCAATGACCAGCATACACAAAGGTTTAAATCAAACAATCAAGTTTCACAGCATTAAAAATTCACTCAAGCTACCATATGCATTTTCCGATCTTTATACACCTGTGTGCAAAATTTAGCCACTATTCAGGTTGTTTCATGCTTCATATGAGACAGAAGATAATCTAGTTTAATTTTATTTGATCTGCCAGGAAATGTTCCGATCAGTGGCTCAGTAAGTTTTGACTGGATTTCTCTGTGCCTAGGGCAATTAAAAAAAATGTTCCATTGAATCAATTTCCTTTAAAGAGCAAGAACAAAGCCTATGCACATAGGGGACTGATTTAAACCTCCCTTCCAAAACAGCAGAAGGTAGAGTTGAACTTCTTGCCAATGTAAAAGCCCTTCTGGAATTATTTGATTCAAGAAAATATAGAGCAGCAACAAATCTAGAATTTTGAGTAAAGATAAAACCTGGTGTTCTATGAATATCCATTTGTCTTTCTATATCTGTCACTCTTTGTTTAATAAGTGATTTGGCTTGGTCTAACCCTTGGTTCAAAAGTGCTTGGGGAGATAAGCCAAGTTTTCCAATGGTTTCCAAAATCATTTTCTGCCAACTAGATTGAAAAGAGTCATGGAGAGTTAGGGGGAACAATCCTTGTCGATTAATGTTCCCTGACAGCCATTTGTAGATGGATAGCATAAAAATTCTTGCTTCAACCTGAATCATTCCAGTCTGTAGTCTGACTCAGGAGTTTGGTACATATTTGGGCACTTGCAGTATTGCCCTTAAGGATTTAGACTGCACTCTCTCCAGTGGAGAGAAAGAAGAGGATGGGGGCCCTAAAAATGTTCCATGTAATAGCTGGGGCAACGATTTCACTTTAAACAGTCTAAGAGCAGCCAGTACATAGTGTCTTCCTTGTGACTGACAGAATTTAAATATGCTCTTTGCTTTTTTCCCTCCGGTATCAGCTGCAGCTTTATTATGAATTGTTCTCACTCCAGAGGCTTGCAGGGCTACTCCCAGATATTTAAAACTGGTGACTTGTTTTAACCTATGACCATGGAGCTCCCAATATCTAATCTTTGGATTTTTCCCAAAAGCCATGATTTTGATCTTCTGATAGTTAATCGTGAGATATTTGGCCTCACAATAGGTAGTGAATTTTTTTAGCACTTGTCCCAGTCCAACCGGGGTTCTGGAAAGTAGTACAGCATCATCTGCATATAGCAAAACTTGAATATGCCAATTTGCTATCTTAGGAAGGTAGAATCTGGGATCATTTAAAAAAATCTATCAGATCATTAGTATAATAGATAAAAAAATAGGGAGCTAAGAGGCAGCCCTGCCTAATCCCCTTAAATGTTTGGATGGGTTCAGTCAGATGCCCGTATTGGCTACACCTCACTCTAAGAGCTGTTTGTGCATGAATGGCCCTTATAAGAAACAGTAATCGCCTATCAATGGAGGAGGCCTGTAATTTTTCCCATAGGTGAGTTCTGTTAACTGTATCAAAGGCAGCTTTTAGATCCACAAACATTGCGTAGAGAGATGTTTGACCCCCAGAAGCATATTTCTCCATTAGATGTTGCATCATTAAGCAGTGATCTAATGTCTGTCTGTTCCTGAATTTCCTTTTCAAAAAAACAGCTACTTTGAGGTCACCCACTGAATGTCCTGGAAGGTTGAAGTGTTTGCCTACAGGTTTCTCAGTCTTGTGATTCTTGATGTCAGATTTCTGTCCATTTATGCTTTGGCACAGGGTTTGACCTGTTTGCCCTATGCAGAGAATCAAAGGGCATTGTTGGCATTTAATGACATATACAATGTTAGAAGATGAGCATGTGAATAATCCTGAGACGGTGTAGTTGATGTTGTTAGGTCCAGTGATTGTGTTGCCCGGGTATATGTGGCAGCAAAGTTGGCATCTGGGGTTATTGCAAGCTCTGGTACCAGGACTTAACAGGGTTATTGGTTTCTTATCTCAGTACATATGATAAACTCATTCAGTCCTTACGTCTGTAGTCCCATCAAGAAGGGCTATACGCCCTCTTTATTTTAGTGCATTTCTTATTTGAAATAGTAGATTGGAATAGTGATTATAATGTAATGTAATGAATATTAGAATGTAATGTAATTTAGAATGGCAGATTGGAAAGTATACCTCTGGTTTGGTGATCAATGCATAACCAATCACCTCACCTCAAAGAAAAGGATGCTGTTAGTTACCTCCATGCTTGAGAGGAGACAGATGGAGCAAAACAACAGGGTCTCAGTTTTTTACTCTTACCATTCCACAATTAAGAAGGATACATTTACATATCAGTCTCTAATTTCAACATATTTATTTGCTTCACTTTGTTTCCCCCCAGAATTAAATCCAAACAAATGGTGACCATATAAACTTAGCTTGCTATTCCTTGCATCTGTTAAAACATCTTCATTGGCTGAGTTCAGACTGGCAGTTTGCTCCAGTAGCCAGTTGTGGCAAAAAAGCCCCGGAATAAACTGTTCCGGGTTTTCCGGTTCACACAGCCTGGGCCACTGCCGGAAAATACGGGGCGGAGCCGGGAAGGAGCATTCAGACTGCCGCGCCGGGGGGCATGCTATATTCGGCGTTTCCCCATTAATTCAACTGTGGGTGTATGGGTGTATGCGCGCATGAGTGCATTTTGCCAATTGGGGAGGACCCCACAGTGCCGGCACCGCATTGGGCAGTAGAGCGGAGCACGGCCAGTCATATCGCTGCTGCCTTCTGCCCAACGCGGGTTGCTCCTGGCTTTTCGGCTGCACATTCAGACTTCCCGAAAGCAGAGAAAAGCGTGACACACGCAGGCTTTTGGATTTGCTACCAGTTTTATGAGGTATCTTTTTAATCTGGCGGTGAAGCACAACAGCACGGGTTGGCTATGGGTGGGGGATGCCAGGCAGAAGTGCCTGTGTGAACGCTCAATTTACTCTGGAATTGAATCATCACTGGCCCGGCTCCCTACCGGGGCAAATTGCCAGTCTGAACTCAGCCATTATGTTGTATGCTAATTTGCTGTTCACCCTCTACCTATATGTATGGACTGATAACTTCCATTTCAACGTATCTGAGGAAGTGTGTACGTGCACACGAAAGCTCATACCTTGAGTAAAACTTTGTTGGTCTTAAAGGTGCCACTGGACTCGAACTTTATTCTCCTGCTTCAGACCAACACGGTTGCTCACCTTGAAATATAACAGTTTAACAACCATGAGTATCAGTGAGAGACATAAGCGCTATGACCACAGTAGCCTTTGCAAATACAGGACCTTCTGCAGTCTTCAGAAAGGATGCTCTGAACTGAAACAAATCCTACCAGGTGGTGCCCAATAAAGCAAATAAAAGGAAATCCAAAGTATTCACTAGAGGACATGAAGGAACTCAATAATGGCACCAAATCTGGCACCAAATTTGCACAGTCCTACCTCTAATTTAAAGATACTCTATAAGACACTCTAAACAGAATGGACAAACGAGTTAAATTTTACAGACCCCCTAAGTAGGTGCCCCGCAGTGTGCTTCTTTCCACTTTTTCCTGTGGTGGGCAGGATGGCAGTAGCCTTACAGGAGAGTGCCAGCTGCTGGTTCCTGGTTGCATCCGGTTTCTTCACATAATCTTACAATGACTGGCAATAAAACCACCTCTGGGCCTTTCTGCTGAACACGCTGCTTTTGCAATCTCTCCTTGTTATGGTCAGTTGGCTCCTTTCACAAAGTAAGGAAGTTTCCTTCATAGAAAACCACCCCACCCTGTCACTGCAATCTTTGAAGATCGTTCAAATTTATTTAAACATAGAGCATGTATGTCTGTGTGATTGCATGTGATAAATAGTCCATTGCATGTGATAAATTGCATGTGATAAATAGTTCACTTACCACCACACCAGCCTGGCATCTGGCCAGCCACTGTTGGAAACAGGGTACTGAACCCTTGGTCTGATCCAGCAGGGTTCTTCTGACATTCCCCCCTTCCTCCAACTACATGTGAATCAGTCCTCATTTTTTAAAAAAGCTGCATGATTTGTCAGTAATAAAATCCTCATTGCTACTTCCCATCTTTTACCACCAGAGGGCACTTTGCCACATGCTTTGCAAAAGCAGTGCTTAGTCTGTACGTCAATGGAAATCTTGTGCACTAGGATATTCTTCTTTGGATCCAGTAGTTATATTCTGTAACCAACCTGTGATCTAGCTGAGGCAGTGTTCCTTTCAGGGGAGCTATACTTCTTCAGATGGCAGGTGGAGTTCACCGAGCAGGAAGATCCTAATTTTAAAAATCCCCACAGATAGAAGTCTAGCATGTCAGGAAGAAGGGCAAGCTACAGCCCTTCTCCTGCATACGCTATATGCATGAGGTCATTTTCATGTGGAAGCGCGGGATTGATGCATGCAGACTGAAGCAGTGCAATCCAGACACAGGGTTACTACTACTCATATTTTATTAATTTGGAAAATCTATTCACTGTCCTAATTCTGGAGATCACTTGCAAGAATCAACCTGTTCCAGCACCCTGCCCAGGCGCTAAAATTGATTGTTCTGTTTCTTAGTGTTCCCACTTTTTGGCCGCCAGTCCAATTTTGTTCACAGAATGATTCAATCTTGTTGCTTTAAAAAAGACACAGATCTTGCTGCCTGAATTTGCTGGGGTAAGATGACCTTGTGCCAGAAGGGATGGGTGGGCTGAGTTTGGTTTGGTCAGGCAGAAGGCTTTTGAGAGACTTCACAGCATACTCGGGGATGGGGATGGGCAGAAGAGAGGAAAAGAAGGAACCAAAGCTAGCCAGGCTGGCCTTTATGAACTTGAACATTCGGAAAGGGTGTATTCCAAGGACTGTTGCACTGTGAGTGTGCCTATCAAGGCTAGTCTTCCGGTATGGAACTGGCAGCAAGATGAAATCTAATGTCCTTGGGATTTAGCTACCTGTACATCTTGCACCTATGTGCCTGCTTTGAAAGACACTTCCATTGGTTTCCATTTCCTTGCACATAATCCCCCTGATCTGGGATAGACAGGGCATTTCCCAGGGTCTCTAGCACAGCAAAGGGCTGGTTGCTCCAACAATGATGGCATGAAAATTTCTCCCAGGGCCCCCAGAAAAGCCCAAGGGAGCATGAGAGAGAGTTCTGGGTCTGCACACCCTGCTTTTTTGGGGTGGCCGGGGGGTGGCTCTGTGTCTGTAAATCCAGTACTGATGGAAGAAATTAAGCACAGCAGAGGGAGATCTCTGCTGTGCAGAGTTCTTCTGCCAAGATGTGCTTATCACAAGGTGACACTTCAACAGGGCTAATATGCACACACAAAATGTATTTCTGCTCACTGTGACAGTGATTACAATGTGTTTAGGTCTCACGTGAACTCCTAAGAACCTCTTCTTCACTGGCACAGTAACTGTACACCTTTCATGTACTATTTCCACGATATCAAATGCTCTAGGCATGTGGGAGATGCCCACAATGCATCTCTTTCCTATACTGGCATTGGCCCAGCTCCCGGGAGGGAGTGATGCTGGCATAGAAATGAAATAATTATGAGGTTCTCATAAATGATCCAGAGCTTCTCATATACCAGAGGTGTACTGAGGGGAAAGAATGCTACTAGGAGGACTTAAGTGACCTCATGTTGAGGACTTTGCACACATCACCTTGCAGGAAAATGTGGGTTTATGACCAAGAATACACTTGACAACAACTTGTGGCCAACTCTGATTCTCTCATGAGTGTACCTGAAAACATAGTTCTTGATGGCCCTCCCATCTCAGCTCTCCGTCTGCAGTATGGGAAAGAAGGAAGACCATTATGAAGAGATGGGCAAGACTGGGATGTGGGGAAGGGACATGGCTGAACTTGCAAGGGAGGGCCCTTGGGCCTGCCTGCCACAATATGGAGAATAACATACCTACCTTGCAAAACTGAGGCTCTTCCACACTATATATAAATGCTAAACAGGGTGATTTGCTAAGCCTTATGAGACCCACTATGTTATAGTGGTTGAAATGTTGAATTAGGATTGGGGAAAGCTGGGTTCAAATATTGGTGACCTAATCATGCTCTGTCAGCCTAACCTACCTCACAGGGTTGTTGTAAAGATAAAATGGAGGAGCAGAGAACCCTACCATGAGATCCCAGGATCTCAGTGCTCCTGCATTGTGCAGGTGGTTGGACTAGAGATGACCCTGGAGGACCCTGGATCCAACTCTATGATTCTATAAAGAGCAGGGGGGAAATGCACTAAATAAATGTGTCATTGTCCTTAAAACATTCACTGGGTTAAGTATCAGCTTGATAAAAAAAAAAATTGGCCCGGGCTAGCCTAAACTTCATTAGAAAAGGATTTATATGTAGACATTTTCCTGGTGTTTAGCTGCTTCTTTTCTCAGGATGGGGGGAAAGGGTTTTTTCAAAGTAGCCCAGCCCAGATGACCCCAGAGGCTTCCAGCATGCCTTCCACAATTCCACAGTCACAGCAATGAAAAAGGACTTTATTCACCCCTTCCTGCATTGGTGGTGCTGCTGACTGTCCAGTGCTGAAAATGAGTTGTGAAGCAGCAGCCTGCTGGTCCACCTTGAATCCTCGCGAGATCCCGAACAAACTACAGCTGGAGCGAGAGTCAGCTGAGAATTCCTGGAATCAGCTTCTAAAGCTGCTGAAACAAGGAGTTATCGATTGATTTGAAAGCAGTTTTTTTCCCTGATAGCCCAGTGCATCCTGCAAGAAGCTGCATCCACTAGGAAGCTAATGAGGCTGAGCAGAACTGGTTTTCGGGGGGGGGACCAAGATATATCACTGGCCAGGTCCCAAACAATGCCTTCTCATTATCCAGAAAATATACTCGGGTTGCAAAACAAATGAGCAAAAGGTAGGTTTGGAGCTCAGTCCAGAGTCCCTTGCACACCAAAAGGTGCTTTGGATTAAGGCCTGGTTCACATATGCAGGAGGGAAATGAGAAGACAGAGCCCTGAGGTGGTAGGAAGGCCTATGCATACTTCATACTTCTCACAAGTGATTCCATGTGTTGAATGCTCCTTTGCATCATTGGTTCCCTGCAAACAGAAAACTTCCTTAGACAGGTTATGTCCTCCCCCTTTGTGTGATGGGTGCTTTTTCTGTTTGCAGGGAATTTTTTCGCATAGGGAAATATTCTAAAACGTGATCGTATACCGGCAGTGGGGCAGTCTGTCCATCCTTTGCCACCTCCTTACCCTGTGTATGTGTGCACAAGGCTAAGATGCAGGCATGCACATTTGCACAGAGCTGTTTATTCTTAGCATTTAGATAACTCCAGAGCGCTCAAAATACTTCACTCTGATCTCAGCAATTCTGACAGCAGGGGTCCACAACCTCATTGCTTTGGGGAGGATATGCTGTGTGGTTCCAATTTCCAAAGACTAGAGGGGGTTTGGTCACTGCAGGGCCAGAGGAAGAAGCTGAAGAACCAGAAATAGATGGAAGTCTGTGCTATGGCTGAAGCAAGAGCACAGGGCTGTAATGCTCATGCTTGGGATTAAGTGCTGTGTTTTCCTATTAATCCCATTGAAGACTCTTTGGATTTAGTGCCAAGACTCAAGGAGCAAGCAGGCACCAGGTACCATGGCACCCCCTGGGCAACCCAGGAAGGGAGGACAGACTCTACATTAGAGTTTTTATTATAGCCAAGACTTGTGATTTTGGAGTGCTCCTACTGGACTCACAAAAGTGATTACTGGGGGGATTATCAGGAAATTTTACTTTGATTTGGATATTTTCTCTATCACACTTTTATCTCCCTCCTCTCCCCAAGCAGCACAGTGTGGTGTCCATGGTTCTCTGCGCCTTCACTTTATGCTAACAACAACCCTGTGAAGTAGGTTAGGCTGGGAGTGACCGGATGAAGCTTCATGGATGAGCAGGGATTTGAACCCAAGTCTTCCAAGTCCCGGTCTGCCACTCAGAACAACTTCAGCCTATGGCAGATAGTGGTTTTTATTATGTGGTTTTATTCTCTGTAAGTCACTGCATGCTTGGAAGAAGTGAGAGATAAATTTTAAAATATTATTTTTCCAAGGGCCAAATTTATGATTAGGATATTTATCACACATTTTTTCCTAATGAGTATCCCCAGGTGGGTGCTTCAAATGTGGCGGGGGGGGGAATCTCTGTGTGACAGTGTTTTTAACCCTTCCCCACAGCCTCTCCGGAGTAGCACTGAGCTCTGCATGGGAGAAAATAAAGGTAGGGATGCCTGAGCTATTCAGAGCTAATTAGAGGGTTGGTGAAGCTATTTAAATCATGGAAAAGGCAAAGAAGGAAAATGTTAGAACTTTCCCAGAGTCCCCCACCCCAGTCTTCAAAGCAGTCACCAGGGGCTGCTAATTAGCTTTTTTTAAAAATAGGAAGTTCTTGATCATAGATCTTTCACTGGAACTTCATGGCCTACTCCAAGAAGCCATCCAGTCTGATCAGAATGATACACTTATCAGAGGGAGTTTTCTGTTTTATACCATGGAATGTAGTGCCTGGGGAATGGAAAATCTCCTGGGAGTCCTGTGTACACTGCACTGAATTCTATGGAAGGGTGTGTGTGTGAGATATATTCTCATTTTCCAGGAGGGTTATGAATGTGCCTAGAGTCCCATTCATGCTTACATAGTAAAGACCATGGCAGGCTGCTATTGGCCCATGTGCATTACATCTTTCAGGTCACTGGGGGGTGGGGATGTGCAGACTTTTTGTTACTATTTTTTTTGGGGGAAACCATACCCCACCTCTCCAGAAACCTGCCTGTTCAGTCCTCTGGAATGCAGTAGACCTTGGCTTGCAGATCATTTCTAGCCCATAAATTTGATTGACCAGTCCAAAGGGCTCTCTGACCTTTGCTGTGATCACCACAGTGTGTGTAGCATGACTGGAAAATAGACCTTCCTAAGGAAGCCTGCTCTAGCCCACAGAAGGTGATGCCATAATAACTCTGTCTTTAAGATGCCCCAAGTTTCCTGTTTCTTTTTGCTGCAACAGGCTAACATCTTGCCAGACTCCTATAGATCCAACTATAGAACATCTTGTTCCCACTCCTATAGATCCAAACTCTGCTTTTGAACTAACCCAATCATTTGCTGAATATTATGCCAGCTCTGCTGTGCTTCCTTATATTCTCTAGGACTTGGAAATTAGAACCTAAGGCCACTTAATGTGAGTTCCTGATCAAGATTTGAACTTGGACTTCCTGCATCTTAGCTTACCTGTAGTCACTGTGATACATGAGCTTCCAA
This sequence comes from Gekko gecko, assembly GCA_029375565.1. NCBI lineage: Eukaryota > Metazoa > Chordata > Lepidosauria > Squamata > Gekkonidae > Gekko > Gekko gecko. Next base: position 43,394,041 of record JAPDNY010000013.1, read on the forward strand.
TGTGAAGAACCAGTACGGGAAAACATACAGCAGGACCCATAGCCAGGACGGGCCCAGCAGGTGCACTCCACTTGGACCACTGATCTGTCCTGCTTTTGGCTTTTTAAAAATTAGGCTTCAGATTTATGACATTGAAGATTACATTTGAAGAATGAGAGCTTTTTCATAATAGGGAAAAGGAACAGTGGCACCTTCCCCCTCCCCAAAAGCAATCTTAACTCCACCCACTTCATCTCACTTAAGTCTACCTAATAAATACCCACCAACACCCCTCCACACACATTTACTTTATCCTGAAAACACCCTCTTGTGATCATCTGCGAGTCTGGCCAGGTGCTTAAAGGAGCTATGAGATCGCTTAGGAAGTTCTTTGTTTAAGGAAGGTGTTTGTTACAAAGTAGGTCAAAGTTTTGGAGCTTACAAAATCTTGCCCTTGTTTTGTCAACCAATCATAGGCCTCAAAATCTGTGTAAACATGCACTTGGCAACTCTGTTGCAGAAGTATCTGTTTGTTCAGAGTAAGCCCTTGATTTCCCCTTCATTCCTCCAAAGCCCCAACAGAAGATGTGGTGGCCCCACTCAGTGCTGAGAAAGGATGGATACGGTCCTAACAGGCTTGCACTGTCTACTGCCCTTGCGCCTATTCCTGGATGAAGAGCTTCAATAGGATGATGACCGTGGAGTGTTTGATGGGAATTGCCTTACTTGACGTAGGTCGCATTCATACTTGCAAGTTTCTTTCACTGCCCAAATGGACTTCAATGTCTGGAGAGTAATGAACCTGCTCATTTTCTTTTGCCTATCACTAGCAGGAGCAAAACCCAGCAAAAGTGTCCATTCCTATGCACAACAGCACTGTTGTGAGCTCCATGCATAACTTGGGACAACTAAGTTGCCCATTTAAAGAAGCAGTCCTCCTTCTAATATATAAGCTTCCCCCAGACTTAGAGGGATTTCTGAAGTACTTCCACTGGAGTGTGAAGAAAGAAACCAAGTAGACCTTCCAGTTGCTACTTGGTAAGTTTGGAAAGAGTGGTTGAGTGGGAAGGAGGACTTGCATTGGCGTCTGGTGGTGGCCTCTAGAACCCACTGAACCCCTGGTAACATACATTGGCAGCCTGACAACAGCCTTGATTTGGAACAAAAAAGAAGAGAGAAAATACAGCCAATGGGGCAGCCAATGAAGATGATGGGCAATAGATTCAGGATGTTCAATTGGAAGTACTCAGTGAGTGCTTACACAGAGGAATTAGCAGCTAGTGGTCATAGTAATGGCCAATAGATGGATGGTTTTTACAGGGGATTAGACAGATTCATGGAGAAGAGGTCCATCAGTAGCTACTAGCCACAATGACTAAAGGGAACCTCCAGATCCAGAGGCAGTAAACCTCTGAATACCAGTGCTAGGAGGTAACATCAGGGGAAGAAATTTGCCTCTATATCTTATTTGTTGGCCTTCCAGGGCAACAGGATTGACCACTGGCCTGATCCAGTGAGGCCCTACTTGTGTTCTTTTTAGTATAAAATGAAAATGGATCAGTTTTAAATATCCAATGAATTTGTTCAGTTTAACTATTTTAAGCAGCCCCATTCTGAATTTGGACAAATACCCCCTCCATCATTACTAACACATATATGTATAAATGACGGTGGAAAGTGCAGTCAAGTCACAGCTAATTTATGGTGACCCGGTAAGGTTTTAAGGCAAGAGACATTCAAAGGTGGCTTGCTCTTGCCTGCCTCCACATTGCAACCATGGATTCCTTGTGGCTTCCCTTCCAAATACTGACCAGGACCAACCCTGCTTAACTTCTGAGATGTGATGAGATCAGGCTATCCTGGGCTATCCAGCTCAGGGGCATGTATGCATATGCACATATACATGTGCCTATGGGTCTCGTGGTCACTCTGATCTTCCAATGCAATGTGTCCTTCCTTTCCTGTAGGAAGCAGGCCTGAACAGAAAGCACTGCCTGAAAGCAGACAGAGATAGGAAATAAAATATACACTGGCTCCCTGAGCTGTTCCCTAAGAATGGTGAACTTTCCACTGCAAGTGACAGGTTCAGTCCTGAAAGTACTAAAACAAACCTTGGTCCTCTCCTTGCTTGAGACAGTGAAGTGTGGTGGTTAGTGTTGGATTAGGACTTGGGAAACCTGGCTTCAAATCCCTATGCCTCCGTGAAGCTCATTGGGTTGTCATTGGGTTGGATCCCATCAACTCTTTTGCTGAATCTTGTCCTATTCCTCTTCTTATTAGAGCCACCATCCCAGGTTGGTTTTGTTCATACAGGCCCCATGATCCACAGCATAACATTTGGGGGGTCAGAGGAGATGTCCTCATCTTTTTTCACAAATGAGAATGCTGTTGGAGCTTACTCAATATACCTCTGGCTGACCTACCTCATAGGGTAGTTGTGGGGGTTAAACTGAGGCATATATAGAGATGGGAATGAACTGGGAAAATATGGTTCATTTCGGTTTGTAGTTATGTCATGCCTGGTTTGTGAGCTATGAACCATCACAAACTTTTAGGCTTGAAATTAACTTACTCTGTTTGTGAGGTACATGACATGGTAGAACCCCCCTGCCCAGCATGCTAGAGATACCAAACTCACAGGGGATCTCTGGCTGATTCTCCTCTACCTGACTTCCAAATTTGGTGAGGATTGGATTTAAGGGGTCCAAGTTACAGTCCTTCCAAAGTACTTTCTGGGGAAATAACAGGTACAGGTTCAGGAGGTTCAGAAGTGTATATAATGGACCCTGTGCAAGCTGTAGGCATCAGACTTGCAGGGTACCTCCCCCTGAATCTCCTCATATGCCCTCCGTTATGTGTAAATTTGACATAGGGGTCCAAGTTATGCCCCCCCAAAGAAGATGCCCTTTGGAAACTACTTTTGGGGAAAATGTCAGTTGAAGGTTCAACTGTGCAAACTACACATGCCAAACACACAGGAAAGCTCACCCTGCCCCTGGCTCCTCTACAATCTCTCCCCTATTGCTTTGAAGTTTGGTAAACATTTTGACTGAGCAGAGACAGTCTGTCTGGAAATGTATCCATTCATGAATCCCCCACAAACCACTTGAAAGTTTATGGAAAGTTTGTGCCAGTTGACCTGCCACGAACTTCAGTTCATGAACCACAAACTGCCCAAAATTAATCATATCTATATATATCTATATATCAATATATCAATATCTATGTATGTATGTATATATCACCCTAAGCAACTCAGGGGAAGGGGAGGATAAAAATGTGACAGACCTCACAGAACCAGCCATTGATTCCTGAACCTGTCATAATAAAGGATATTTCTCTATCTGTTCATACAGTTTCCAGCATTCCAGAATGACCAAGAAGCAAAATGCAGGATGTGGCTGTGCAGACAGAAACAGGTTTAATCTCTTCCCTTATAGTTTTGTGGGGGATCAGCCATTTACTCCCCCCTAGAAATGAAAAGTTGTTTTCCATTCTGATGATACAATAACAGTACAGTTCTCAGGACAGGGTTATAATCAGGATAAACCCTCCATACTTTCCCTGATACTGGCTGCAGCATTTTATTGAAAATAATCTGGGTGGGGGGCAGCCCCTATGTCTCCCACCTACCACAGTGATAAACAGTGTAAGGGTTATCTGATTGATTCCTTAGATTTATTTATTAAAAGATGTATACTCCAACTTTCCATAAAAACTCAGGGTGGTTTACAGTGGAAACAACAACAATATCCAGTTTGCACAACAAACCACCAACCATGAAACATTACAAACGAAGCCTACAATACATGTGGTGGAAAGTGCTGTCAAGCTGCAGCCAACTTATGGCAACCTCACAGGGTTTTCAAGGCAAAAGACAAACTGAGATAATTTGCCATTGTCTGCCTTTGCATAGCAACCCTGGACTGGTGGTCTCCCATCCAAATACTAACCAGGGCTGACCCTGCTTAGCTTCTGAGATCTGATGAAGTGATTAGGCTAGCCTGTGCTGTCCCAGATGAATAATTAACTGCCATCAAGTCACAACCAGTGCATGATGAACCCTCATAGGGTTTTCAAGGCTAGAAGGAAGGCAGAGGTGACTTGTCATTGCTTTCCTCTGCAAAGCAACCCAGGTATTTGGGGGGGTATGTTTTGTGTGTGTGCACGCACCTGGAAATCATGGCAATCTCTGGTGACTGATTATGCACCTGGAAGTCATGGTGACCTCTGATGACTGACCCCTACTGGGGGCCTGGAGGATATTCAGAGGGGTGACTGAATAAAACCTGCCCTTGTCTCCCAACTGCTGGTATTCCAAGGAGGTCTCCCATCCAAGTACTTGCCAGAGTTGAACTTGCTTAGTTTCCAAGATCTGATGAGATTGGGCACCAATTTACCCTGGCAAGGAGGGGGGGGGGGTGTCCTATCAGACAGAACAGCCTTGCAGGACTTTGGGAAAACTGAATGAGATGGGCCTTCTGAACAATTAGTGAAAGATCTTCCCAAATTATGTGACTAACAATTGGGAAAAAAGCAACAAAAGACTCCCATCATTTTGCTCTCTCGCTGGCAAGCAAAATTAAACATTTTCATGACAGGATGTTCTAGTTCCCAGTCATGGTTTATTATTAAACAATAGAGCTGCAAACATCTGCATTGGTTTTCTACTCTCCTTCCACTGAAACATGATGTTATTGATGCAAAATTAAAAACAAAAGTTCCTTTGTCTCTGCATAAAAACCATTGTTTATTTGAACACTTCTAAAAAAAACAAATCTTGCACATCTTAACATGTGAAGATCCTAGGCTTGGAAGGCAGGTTGTTTTAACCATTGGGATTTCACTCCAAGTAAATGCATTTTTATATGGAAATAAAAGTTGCTCATTCTCTAGAAATGCAACAGATACTAACCATGATCCTGCACACAGTTAAGCTATTTAAATTCCAGTGAAGCCAACAGACAGACTGCATGCAGGATCACAGCCACTGGTAGAAAAAAAGGAACCAGTTTCTTTTAAGTTACCTGGGAACAGCCCACAAATTCACTTTAACCTTCAGATTACCTTCAGAGAACCACAAGAGTTCTCCTGCCCAGTCATTTTGATAGAGCAGAGATCATGTCAAAGGAGGCATAAATCCTGCCTGTTTTGTTTCTGTGAAGCTACTTCCTATATCAATGTATGCTCCTCACTGCAGTAGGTTGCAATCTACTTGATTTTAAGCTGTGATTGCCTTTAATGAGACTTCTTAAAAGAATGTGGGTTAGCAGTCATTAAAACAACTATCCACTTTATTCAAAGTGGAAAAGGCTGAGCTATGGACATAACTGCACTGGAATCACTGGACGAAGAGGCATTTTCAAATTTCAAAAATATAATAAATAAAGGTAATTTGCATAAGTATTTGTTTATATTAAATTGAATTTCAAGCAATCTATACATCAGAGCACTTAATGCAACAAAACAAATTGGGTTGTGAAATCAAGATAGGGCTTCAGTACATTTCTGCAGCATCAGCTTCTTCTCTGCATTTAGAGTTCCACCCTTCATTGCAAAGCCCCCCCCCCAATATATTATCCTTTTGGATGGATAACACCTATTCCTATATTCAGTATGTTGGCATTTTGTAATCAAATAGTAAGATAGACAGATTTTCCACAAAGAGAAACCAGAAGTTTCATTCAAAAACCAATTAATCTGTAGTGGATGAACTCATGCCAGTTTAGCCTGACATCATAAAAACACTTAAGCAGAAGTTACACTTGAAATCCATGAGGGTTACTTCTAAGTAAATACAAAGCTGCAGACACATTTAAATCTGCATCAATTTGCAAGGGGTTAGATTAATTTAGTTTAACAGCCCAACCTTAGGCATGTTTATGTAGAAGCAAGACCCCCTTATTTCGGTAGAGCTTACTCTCAAGTAAGTGTGGCTAGGATTATTGTTATTCATTTATTTATATAAGCACCATGAGTGTGATTTCAGCTGTACAATCCAAACTCAGAAGTCAGCCCCAATGCTTGATGGGACGTATTCCCCAGTGTAAAGGATTGCAGCTCCAGGGATCTTGCTGTTTGGCATTATGATGTCTAGCAAATTGTTTATTGTAGAACCTATGGCTGTAAGTTTTATTCCTACAAGGACATTTTTGGGCAAGAGTAAAAATTAAACAAATTGAATGATGCAATGACCGTTAAAAATGACTTCTGTGATCATATATATACAGTGGCAAGGAAATTAAATGGTGGCTGGATGCAGACATCCAGAAGAAGCCAGCTGGACTTCCTGCCTTTTCCCACTGACTGCAGTACTGCAGTTCTATGACAACATCATATCAATGAACCAACAGCAGACTGGGCTTCCTGATTGGCTTGCAAAGTTTATCCCTGCCCTTCCAACTTTGAAAAAAAAAACCACCATGAAACAAAGCAGCAGCATCTGATATAAGAATTAAACAAGAGACCCTCCCAAAGAAAAAGCTGTAACATAAATCTGAGTAGGGCTACATAACTATGCATGCCTCCTTGGAAGTAAACCAGTGCAATGAGCCTTGTTGCACAGATATTCTCAGGACTAGCTGATTTTAATATGGGGGGCTGGGGTCTCCCTCCCTTTCAGTATTCCTCACTTTATACAGTGATTCACAACATGCCAACCCCCTTTCTGAATAAAAGTCATCCTATCGGTTGATGCTAACATTATACAGATGATCCAGTTCATGAGCAGTTTAACTCTGTAGTTATTCCACTGAAGTCAATGGGAGGGGAGTGGCTACAAAACCAGTGGCTTGTGGAAAGGAATCTGCATCACAAAAAAATGCAGTTCTTATTTTGCATGTCAAAGAAGAACAAAAAAAGCAGAAAGGAAACCATGCATGTATTTTTTAAAGTGCTGGGTGGGAGGCGTAATAGCTTAAGGTGGGTGGTGGAGGAACTGAGGGAGGAGAAATGGATGAGAAGTAGAGGCAAAGTTTTAAAAAAAACCACCCTGAGATATTATAAAGATGACTCAGTGCTGCCATTAAAGAAGACTGCTTTTTTGACAGCGATATCCACATCTGATGGATTTTCCTGACCTCCCGTATCTCCAGTCCCTCGACCGCTGGAGTCCTTGTGTCCTCTCCTAAGTCAGCCCTTCCCTTTGGATCTCCCCTCCCCCCATGCCAGTCTGACCTTTCACAATGTCAGGTCCTAGAAAGAGATCGTAACTAGGGCCACTTTCGTACCGCGACTCCTTTTTACAATGAGCATCTCTCTCGAGCTAAGAATTGGTGGTGAAGGAGGAGGCGGGGGGGGCGGGGAAGCAAGCTCATCTCTTCGGGTCCTTCTGCCGCTCTGCATTGCAGATGGAGAACAAACTCCACTATCGAGTCCTTGCAAACAATCGGCAGGACGATTAGGGCGTCGCAAGGTCCCTTTCGAAGCAACATCGGGCACCACAGACACTAAAGACCCACGGGCGGCTTTCATCGCGTCCCTCCTTCTCCCTTTCGCTGGCCGCGCCGGCTTCTGCCTGCGGCGCTGGCCTTGGTGCTGAAACCGCCATGACTCCCCCAGACAGACACACACGCGCCTTACCTGCCTGCCCAAGCCCTTCTGCGCCAGATCACCACCCAACCCCCAACGTAGACGGCCTGCTTGGGTCACCTTAGGAGAGATCCAGCAGCCACCTACGCCGCCACCACCCTTTCTATCCCGTCGTCTTCGGACCAGGTGGCCTCTTTGCTGGAGGGGGGAGAAATGGGCCCTCCTCCGCGGAGTTCCGATCCCAGCAGTATCCGATGGGGGATGACGGGGGGGAGGGGAGGAAGGGGGTGAGGGGAGCGAAAAGGCAAAGGCGAATAAGAGACAGACGGGAGAAATGTATCCGAAATGCGGAGACAAGGGAAGCGGGTTAGTACTGGGGGTAAGAAAAGAGGAGAAAGGAATAGTAGACATCAGCATCCCAGTGGGGAAGGAATGAAGAAGGGAATTGTGGCCAAGGAAGGAAAGACACAGAGGAAGCACGGAAGGAAGGATGGCGGGGGGGGGGGGAGAGAGAGACAAGGCAGGGCAGGGCAGGCCCGGGATTCGGGTGCGTCTCGCCGAGGGAGAAACGGAGGGGTGGGGGAGGGGCTGACTCGGGGGAGGGGCCGGCAGCCGGCGGCTCCTCCTCTCCCGGCGACGTCTCCCCCGCCGGCCCGCCTCTTGGAAGGCAGCGTGCCGCTCCGGTATATAAGGCGCTGCCTTCTGCAGAGTCCCCGCTGCCGGGAAATCCGCGCAAAGCGCCCCTCCTTCCAGTCTTCCAAGATGAGCTACACGCTGGAGCCTCTGAGCAACCCGTCGTACCGACGGGTGGCCGAGAGCCGGACCGCCTTCAGCCGGGCCAGCGTGTCGCCGTCGAGCGGCTTCAGGTCCCAGTCATGGTCGCGGGGCTCGCCCAGCACCGTTTCCTCCTCCTACAAGCGCAACCTGGGCGCGCCGCGGGCCTCGTACGGCTCGACGGTGCTGAGCTCCTCGGAGAGCCTGGAGCTGAGCCAGTCGTCGCTCTTCAACGGCGGGGGCGGCGGCGGCGGGGACTTCAAGCTGAGCCGCTCCAACGAGAAGGAGCAGCTGCAGGGCCTGAACGACCGCTTCGCCGGCTACATCGAGAAGGTGCACTCGCTGGAGCAGCAGAACAAGGAGCTGGAGAGCGAGATCGGGGCGCTGCGGCAGAAGCAGGCGGGCCGCTCGCTGCTGGGCGACGCCTTCGAGCAGGAGCTGCGGGAGCTGCGCTGCGTCCTCGAGCAGGTCAACCACGAGAAGGCGGCGCTGCAGCTCGACTCCGAGCACCTGGAGGAGGACATCCAGCGCCTCAAGGAGCGCTTCGAGGATGAGGCGCGCCTCCGCGACGACACCGAGGCCATCATCCGCGCCCTCCGCAAGGACATCGAGGAGGCGTCGATGGTCAAGGTCGAGCTGGACAAGAAGGTGCAGTCCCTGCAGGACGAGGTGGCCTTCCTCCGCGGCAACCACGAGGAAGAGGTGGCCGACCTGCTGGCCCAGATCCAGGCCTCGCACGTCACCGTCGAGCGCAAGGACTACGTGAAGACCGACCTGACGGCCGCCCTGAAGGAGATCCGCTCCCAGCTCGAGTGCCACTCCGACCAGAACATGGTCCAGGCCGAGGAGTGGTTCAAGTGCCGCTACGCCAAGCTCACCGAGGCCGCCGAGGCCAACAAGGAGGCCATCCGCTCGGCCAAAGAGGAGATCGCCGAGTACCGACGGCAGCTCCAGGCCAAGAGCATCGAGCTGGAATCCGTCCGCGGCACGAAGGAGTCCCTCGACCGCCAGCTGAACGACATCGAGGAGCGACACAACCAAGACCTCTCCACCTACCAGGTAGGCGCCCGGGGGCGGGGAGGAGAGGAGGGGAGGGGAGGCTGCCTGCTGCGGCAGGACGACAAAAGGCAACTTTGGGGGTGGGGTGGAGGGAGGAGCAGCAATGCGAAGGGGCAGAGCTAGCTGCCTCCCCTCCCGATAATAGCGAACCCGGCGGATTTGGGAATGGGGGCGACGCCCCCGGGGCGTGTACCTCTCGCCTGCCTCCGCGCGAAGTGGGGGTTGTCCAATGCAAAAGAAGGGGGCGGGGGTGGAGAGCCCTCCAGAAGAAGACCCTGCTGCTCACCCTTGCGAGGAGGGTGGGCGGGGCAGGAGGCTACCGCAGAATGCCTGCCGCCAGGTGGGGCTATTGGGAATAAAACCCGAAGGGGATGGGGGTGGGACAGCGAACGACCTCCCCAGGGAAATGGCTTTCAAAGCTTTTGAATGGCACAGAGATCTTCGGTTGCTGGATGCTCAATCATGATGCCCTCCCTCTTGGGATGGAGGGAGGGGTGATGGGAATTGAGCTGTCAACCCGGCTCCTACTAAGCTCTGATCTGGAGGAGGGAAGGGTAGAGAAAGACTTTCTGCTTGCTCACATGGAACTGGGAGGGAGAAGAGAAAGAAGAACCAACCGACTTGCCCCCCTGCAGAACAGAGGCACCCACTTCCTCTGCAGAAGGGATTTGGTGGGAGTCTGGAACTTACCTTTGTGTAAATGGGTTTGACTGCAAATAAAAACCCAGGATTTATTTAAAGGACTTGACTTGGATAGTAGGAAAGAGCTGGCACAAATTCTCCCCTGGAAATGCACCATGAGGGTGTCCGGCGCTGATGAACTTCCTTGGTGCAAAAGCCAGCGCCTTGAAGACTAACGCATCTGTTGTTGCTCCAGCTTTCCCAGGCTTAAGTCCGCTGACTCAAGCTGATGCGACAACTAATGCTGTGGTCTTTAAGGGCTCATGGGAGTTTTCTTGTGTTTTCGCTGCAGTGGATCAGTACAGCTACCAGACAGGGAATTTCCTTCCCAATGCAGAATGTGATTTCCAAACAAGTCTCTCTAGCAGTGCAAGGAAAGGCTAGAAGGTGCTGCAGAAGTGGCTGTGGGCGGAAGAAAAGGATGAGCTTGCAAAATATCTCTGCCAAAGTTCTCTGCACCAGTAAATGCTGACTATCTTGCACCAGCACTGCAAAAACTGCTCCCACCCATGTCCTCTGTGCCTATTGTGGGGATTACAAGCCAGAACCTTTACAGTAGTTCTATTCAGTCCAATGGCATTGCTGTGATGTAAATGGAGATGTGCCTTGGAAAAGCATAGTCATAAAAGAATAACACTAACACCTACCTCATGTGAAAACAGTAAATCACAAGTGTTCTATTACATATGTTTATTATTTGCATATACTGGTTACTTTTCTAGAGCCATAACCCTGACTCCTGACAACTTGCAATAAAATTTGGGAGAAACACATGAAAGAGAAGGATACCAAGGAATATTTAAAAGCATTGCATGACATCAAATCATGTGGAGAAAGACAAAACTAGTCCCAGTGGGATAGAACTATAATTATTCTTATTCCTATTATTGTGCTGTTTTGGTGAAACAGCCCAGCACAGGAGATTTTTCACAGGATGAATCAAAATGTAAAGAAAGTCCATCCAGCCACCTGGGTTTGGCTTCTGGTGCCGGTGGTAAACAGCTGCTGCAAAATGCCCTTGTGCTCCTGCCTAATGAACTTCTGCAATGCAGCAGCTATTTGTGCTGAGCAGCTAGTCAAATGAAGCTGTCCAGCACAAGAGGCAAACAGCCCTCCAAACCAGCTCCTTTGGGATAGGAAGCAGTATGATTCTCTGCTCTTCTTTTATTGGCAATAGGGGAGGGCAAGTCAGTCCACTCCACCAGGGCGACACTGCAGACTTGTAGATCATCTTTGCCATTGCAGAAGGGATTTGTCTGCTCCCCAGGGAATTAGCTTTGGGGGAGGAAAAGAAGAATGCAACTAAAATGAGCCAAACAACACAATGCCAGAAGTGAGGGTTTTTTTGCATCCTGAAGTTCAGCAATGCAGAAATTGCTAGCACTGGGGACATCGTAAAATAGTCCTGTCAGTGCCGCTTTTCAGATATTCTCACTGCACCACAGCAAATGAAGCTGGATAGGAAAAATGTGCCCCACCCCCATAAAACTGGGCATTGAAAAGATGAATCAGAAGCTGAATCAGAAGACAAATGGTATGAAATGTGGCTAACAATATCATAAATGTTCGCGCAATGCAAGCACCAATGCAAAAGTCAGCAAAACATTTTCAAAATACACTGCGCAGGCAAAGCAGAAATGAAAACTAACTCCTGTTGGTTTCCCTGCCCAGCCTAGGAGCTAATATTGCTTCATATGGAGCAAAGCTATTGGGCAATTACCACTTTGGTTCTGAATGACAGGGTGCTTTTACATAAAGAAAATCTTAAGAATTTAACCTTGCAATGCAAGTTTGAAACCGGGGATTGAATTCAGTGGAAATTTTCAGGAATAGGCTGCGGAGGGACTGGGAACCATTGGAACAGAACAGGGAGACCATGTGGCACATGGCTGGTTTGTTCCTTTTTTCAAAAACCATTTTTAATCATTTCTTCCCCCAATGACAAGAACTTCCAACACAGAAAGTACGTCTTTGAGCTTACACATCTGCGTCTTGGAAATGTGGGAGAAACTTGTCTTGAGCATAAGAAGAGCTCTCCTAGATCAGACCAATGGCCCATCTAGTCCAGAATCTTGTTTCCCACAGTTCCAGTCAGATGCTATGGACTTCCATCCCCCACACACAGGGGCACAAAGACCAAGCCTTCCCTCAGTAGTTGCCACCTATCCCATTTTTTTGTATTCTGAGATATACTGCCTCTGAACATGAAGGTTTCATTTGACTGGACACATGATAGGAGGGAAACTGTCAACATCCCCCCTGGCAACAGTACATTGCACCTCCAAAAAAGCAATTCTAGAAAGTGTTTCAACATTCAGGAGGTTTTCTTTTTTCCAATGAGTGTGGAAAATTTGTTCTGTTTGGACTATGGGTTTAGAAGTGGGATCTTAATCTAGATCTATTTTGAATAGGAAAATATTGAAAGCCTTTTCTGTCCCTTTTTCCTCTGTTTATTGCTGTTAAATGAGACTACAAGCAGCCCCATTGAGAGATGTAGACAGTTTGTTTTCGATTTCAGTGCAGTATTGACAGTGTCTTTAGAAGGGAAAGTACAGCAGTAAAAGACAGAACTTTACTGAATGTCCAGCAAAAATTTGATTTAAAACCTCCATGCTGAATTCTAATCATTAAACTGTCCATTGGATTTTCTGTAAAGTTTTGTATTTTCCTTACGGCCATGAGTATATGATCTTATCAATCTCAGGCTCAAAAATGATCAGATGGTTGTTTTAAATGGAGGTTTGGATCAAAAGGCACCTGACTGCAGGAAGCAACCAACTTCAGAAATACCTTCATATGGAAAGCATCATCCCTTAGCATGATTACTGGAGCTTGCTTTCAAGTAAATGTGTTTAGGAATGTGACATTAATCAACTTTAGGGGTTTCGGCTGTGTTCCTGCAGAGTGCAGGGGGTTGGACTAGATGGCCTGCAAGGTCCCTCTTCCAACTCTAACATTCTATGATTCTATGATTCTAACTCAAGTCCAGTTTAAGAAGCTGAAGAATTTTACTGAAATATTTTTACCAGATATTTCAGGGAATTGGTATGGGACAGTTTAAAATGCTGGACGCAGGTCACCAAAGAGACCTGAGTTCAAAACCCGGCCCAGCCATGAAGCTTACTAGGTAACCCTGGACTAGTTCTTAACCTACCTCACAAGGCTGTTGTGAAGAGTAATAGGGCAAATATATGATCCACTAAGCTTTTTGGAGAAAGAAGAGAACAAAAATATAAACTTCCAGAACTCAACATAAATATTTTAAAGCATGAAGATTGTCCCCATTTTTCCCAGAAATGAGAAAGAAAAGTGAAGGCCCTTTTTAAAATCCAGGCCTATTGATCCATAACTTAGTTAAGATATTGCCCAAATTAGCTGACCTCCAAGTGCTTGACCTAAACTGAGTTGTCATGTTTAGCTTTTAAATAAGATTGCAAAGAGAATCTTATACCCAGCTAAGGAGCAGCCACATACTGAATGCTGGATCAAAACGTGCTTGTAGTTTTCAGATTCAAAACTCAAGATAACAGAAGCAGAAATGGACTCACCAAGGACCAAACCCAGACAGAGTCTGTCCAACACAGGCTGGTCAGAATGGGGAGATGAATGCGTACCTTGTGGCTTAGGAGCTGAAGAGTCCAGCTCTATTCTTTTACCAGCACGTCACCTCCTTCCAGTCCACACAATCCTCCTCCTTCCTTTCTCTTGAATGTAAATATCACTTGTAACTTCCTAAAGAATCCTTTGTGTCTTGCTTGCAGGAGACGATTCAGCAGCTGGAAAATGAACTGAGAGGTACAAAATGGGAAATGGCGCGTCATTTGAGGGAATACCAAGACCTCCTCAATGTCAAGATGGCCCTTGATATTGAGATTGCCGCATACAGGTACAGTAGACACTCTGCAGAGGTGGCTGATTGGGGAACTGCAGCTCAAGTGCTTTTGAGTACCAGGGAGAAAAACAGCTAAACAGCAGCTCTTTGAATCCTTCAAGGCATGCTGACTATTTTTCTTAAATTTACCACCACCCTCGCAAAGTTCCTGTTCAGTTATACACAGATTTCAGATGTTGCCATCACATGTTGGCATCTAAGCCTTTTGCCCAAACAGGGTTGTGAGGTTTCACTGTTAAATAAGATTTAAAGAAAGAGTGTTGTACTTTTGGTGGATTCTTAGCAAAATTGGAAACCTGGGGGAAACACTTCTTTTTTTAAAAAAACCTTGGTAATTGGGTTAGTACGATTTGATGCAATTCCACATGTGCCTTCAGTTGGGGTACATCCCAAGGATCTATAGGCACTTAGATGAGGCAGTGGTATGATAAGGAGAACTGAGGATGGCATTTGACATTTGCTTCACATTCGAATTGCTTCCCTTATGTTTAAGGTAGCTGAGAAAACGGTACAAGGCTGTTTATTCTAGAGGAGGAGGAGATTGGATTTATACCCCGCCCTTCACTACCAAAGGAGTCTCAGAGCAACTTACAAACTCCTTTCCCTTCCTCTCCCCACAACAGACACCCTGTGAGGTAGGCGGGGCTGAGAGAGCTCTGGCAGAAACTGCCCCCTTTCAAGAGCAGCTGTGCCAGAACTTGTGACTGACCCAAGGTCTCAGCAGCAGGTGCAAGTGGAGAAGTGGGGAATCAAACCCGGTTCTCCCAGATTAGAGTCCGTGCACTTAACCACTACACCAAACTCAGGACAACCTGTGGGTAGTGAGGGCAGAGTGTAGTGGCCAAACTTGAGACAGGTCTCTAGCTCAGGAAGTTTCTCATTCCAATATTTCCTCTACTATTATCGCAGTATGTAGTTCAGGCAAGCCTCTCTCTCCACCTCAGACTCCCCCCCTCTGCAACATGGATAAAATAAGAGAGCCGGTGTGATGCAGTTGGTTAGGATGTTGGTCTATAGTCTGGTAGTCCTGAGTTCAAATCTACACTCTGTCATGAAACTTGCTGGGTGATCTTGAGCCAGTCATCCTGGCTCAGACTCACCTACCTCATGGGGTTGTTTGGGGGACAAAATGGAGGAAGGTATGCCACCATGTATGCCACCCTGAGCTCCTTGAAAGAATGGTTGGCTTTTTTTTTTTAGAAAAATGTACTAGACAGAATACTAGCCTGCCTCTCAGGGCAGATGTGAGTATTTCAGCAAGGCAGTGTATGTGATATGCACATAACTCCAGAAGAAATCCACAACCCGCCAGCACTACCTTCTGAGCCTCTTCTATTAAAAAATAAGGTTTATGTAGGTTTCAGAATATTAATAAGGGAGGATTTTGCAGGAGTTCATTCCATAGCTGGGGAGAAATGACTAAAAGGTCTTGCTCTTCTCTAGCATAAAAGACATTTCTTGGTGGTTACTTTGAAGAGGCTCTCTGCCTTGCTGCCCAGTCTCAACTGGCAGAGAGGAAGGGATTGTTTCTACTGGGATCTTTACTCAAAGGCATCCGTTGTATTAAGTTTTGCTTATTTTTATTTCACTTGGGTATTCTGTATCTTACAGGGCGTGGGGGTGGTAGAAATCACTTGAGTTCCAACACAAGATGCTTTCTTTGGGTTGCCTTCTTGACATCACAAGATGACTTCCAAAGGGGATTTGAAGGTTGCAGCAGAGCCATCTGTAGAATCCAGAGGTTCATGCCCCCACTGATTGCAATAGTCATGTGCCTCAGGTGGAAGTAGCCATTGTTCTTCAAAGCAAATATGGTGCTACTGAGCAAACTCACACTACTCCAGACTCAATCATTGGAAATCTTAGGTTGCTTTCTTATTTGGGAATGTCCCACTGAAATCAGTGGGATCCACTTCCAAGTAAAGGTATGCAGAAAGACAAGAAGAACCCTAAAACCAAAAGTCTACCTAATCCAGCATCCTGTTTTCCATGCTGGCCAAGCAAACACCGAGAAATTCACGAGCAGTGTATGAAGGCCACAGCCCATTCTTGCTGTAGCTCACCTATGATCCCAACTACTGGTATTGTTCATTGCTTCTGAACAGATGCGCTACTTCTTAAAATGGAGGCTCCATTTAACCATAAACTTGTTCTTTGTGACCAGTCCTCTGTGAAAGACAAGCTTATTGCCATCTCAGTGTCTTATGGCAGTGAATTCTGTATGTTAATTATGAGTAAATTCGCTCTTTACAGTGCAATCCTACACAGTTACTCCAGTCTAAGATGACTGAATTCAGTGGGCTTTGTCTGGAATAACTCTGCACAGAACCACACTATCAATCACTTTCTTGTGGAATGATATGAATCTTTAGCATTTTAAAAATCCACTATAAAACCAGGGGCAAGATATCTTCACCAAGAAAGCACAGACAAGAAGCAAATAGTCTGTATTTCATTATCTATCAGTAATCAAAGCAGAGGCAATGGATTTTAGCAGTAAAAGCTGACTCATTTTAACTTCTATTTTAATTTGATTTTTAATTTCAGAGCTGGGATATGGATACACTATTTGTCTTGCTTTGTAACATATTCAGAAATATGAGAGCCAGTGAGGTGTAGTAATTAAGGGTGTCACACTGCTAGCTGGGAGACCCAGGTATGAATCTCCACTTGTGCCATGGAAGCTTGCTGGGTGATCTTGGGCCAGTCATACACTCTCAGCCTAACCTACCTCGCAGGGTTGTTGTCAGGATAAAATGGAAGAGAGGAGAATGAAGTGAGGTGTTTTGAGTCCTCAGTGGGGAGAAAAGTGGATAATAAATGAAATAAATAAAATAATTTAAACTTATAAGTACTCTGAAAGGAAATGATGAAACACTATTACTTTTTTATCCAGCTAAAAAGGAATAGAAATGATGCAAATGGCATCAAATACATTGCTGGCTCAGTACCTTTTTGGTGATAGACAATTGAAATACCCCCCCAAACATGTTAGCCCACAATAGAACTATTACTACAAATAACTGACAAGTGCTACCTTTTAGAGGTACCTGGGATTGCTGCCTCACTTTTCCTAGTTTATTTTTTATATTTATGTCTTGTTTTAAGCAGTCAATGTATCTCTCATGCGCGCACACAACCCCTTCCGCTCCCCAGGCATAAATAGAGACAAAAGGGCAAAGAGGGTGCTATAAAGGGAAAAGAGAGAGAGGGAAAGTTGAAAGGTGGGAGGGAAAGGAAGGTGCACAGCTTATCAAGACAGCAATTTGATTTCATTTCTTGTCCTTCCAGAGGAGAAGACAAGGCAGCATCAGGGAAATCTGCCCCTCTGAAAGCAATGGGACTGCAGCATTCTTAATTTAGGTTCTATTGTGCCTCATGTCTATGTATGTAACTTTTTAAAGAGAACCAGTGCTGCATAGTGGTTCTAGTGTCAAGCTAGGATCTGGCAGACCCGAGTTCAGATCCCCCCTCTGCCATGGAAGCCTGCTGGGTGACCTTGAGCCAGTCAAACACTCTGAGCCTAACCTACCTCACTAGTTTATTGTGAGGATAATATGGAGGATAAGAGAATGTGATAAGCCACTCTGGGTGGGATATAAATGGAGTAAAAAGAAATAAAGTAATACCAAGGTGCTCACTCAGTGGCAGGCCTCAGTAATTCCAATAGAAGGGTTTTCTTTAACCTTGAGAGAACATGGACAGCACTCTCTGAAGTGAATGAGCTGCAAAACATATGCCGCTTGGTTGGAATGGGTTGCTACTGATATTCATTATGGCCCTTTGCCTCCAGACCAATTAAGAACAGCAGATGTTGGTTGTTGGGCATGCAAAGTGGTCTGAGATGAGAGTCAGGATTGGTGTAATGATATCTAAAAGTCACAGATGGATATTCTTAAAGCAGAGATATTCCTGCTTCAAGGGAATGTCTAAGGGGCTGTTACAGACCCCCAAAACACAGTTTATTCTGCTAGAGAAGAGAAGAAGAAGAGACTGGATTTATACCCCGCCCTTCACTACCCAAAGGTGTCTCAGAGTGGCTTACAAACTCCTTTCCCTTCCCCTCCCCATAACAGACACCCTGTGAGGTAGATGGGACTGAGAGAGCTCTTGACAGAAACTGCTCTTTTTCAAGAACAGCTCTTATCAGAACTATGGCTTGCCCAAGGTAATCCAGCCAGGTGCAAGTGGAGGAGTGGAGAATCAAACCCGGTTCTCCCAGATTAGAGTCCGTGCACTTAACCACTACACCAAATGGCTCTCTACTGCTATCCAGTAGTATCTCTTCCATCCACATCAGGAAAACTGTTCAGGAGAAAGAAATGATTTGCCAAGTGTGGGAAGTAATTCAAAAATTCTACCTTCTAGTTGCTAAAAAATCTTTTAAAAAAAAATGGTACATAATGATACTTGCAGAGGCACCTGCTCATTCTCATCTTCAGATCAAGATAAGAGCATTACATGTTAATTTTTCCTTTCTTATTCCTCTAGGAAACTTCTCGAGGGTGAAGAGACAAGATTCAGTGCCTTCTCTGGAAGCATCACTGGGCCAATGTTTACACACAGGCAACCCTCTGTAACAATATCAAGTAGCAAAATACAGAAATCAAAAGTTGAAGCTCCAAAACTAAAGGTCCAGCACAAGTTTGTAGAAGAAATAATTGAGGAGACAAAAGTAGAGGATGAGAAATCTGAACTGGATGAAGCCTTGGCGGCTATGGCTGAAGAACTGGCTGCCGGAGCACCACAAGAAGAGAAGGAGGCAGAGGCAGAGGAGGGAGAAGCTGTGGAAGAAGAAATAGTAGCTGAGGCTAAAGCTGAGGTTGAAGCAGCCGCTCCAGAAGCAGAGGAAGAAGGAGAAGAGGAGGGTGGTGAGGAAGAGGAGGATGCAAAATCTGATGAAGCAGAAGAAGGAGGATCTGAAAAAGAAGAGGACAAGAGTGAAAAGGATGAGGGTGAGGAAGAAGGAGAAGAGGAGGCAGGTGAGGGGGAAGCACAGGAAGCTGAAGAGGAGACCAAGGAAGAACAGGAGTCAGAAGAGAAGGCTGAAGATGAAGCTGAAGGAGTAGTGGAGGAAGCCATTGCACCAGAGAAGGTAGAAAAGGTGAAAACATCTCCACCAAAATCTCCACCAAAGTCTCCTGCAGCAGAAGAGGCAGCAGAGGAGAAAGAAGCTGAAGGCGAAAGTGAAGACCAGAAGGAGGATGAGCAGGGAGCTGGAGAGGACGAAGCTGAAGAAGAGGAGAAGGCAGGGTCTCCAGCAAAGGCAGGTTCACCTGAGAAAGGAGATTCTCCAGAAAAAGCTGGTACTCCAGAGAAAGGTTCTCCAGAGAAAGCTGGTACTCCAGAGAAAGGTTCTCCAGAGAAAGCTGGGACTCCAGAGAAAGGTTCTCCAGAAAAAGCTGGGACTCCAGAGAAGGGATCTCCAGAGAAGGCCGGGACTCCAGAGAAAGGGTCTCCAGAGAAGGCTGGGACTCCAGAGAAAGTTGGGACTCCAGAAAAAGGATCTCCAGAAAAGGCAGGGACTCCAGAGAAAGCAGGTACACCAGAAAAAGGAGCATCCCCAGAGAAAGCAGGGACTCCAGAGAAGGCAGGTACACCAGATAAAGCAGCATCCCCAGAGAAAGCTGGGACTCCAGAGAAGGCCAGTACACCAGATAAAGCAGCATCCCCAGAGAAAGCAGGGTCCCCAGTGAAAGAAGTAGAAGAGGCTATCCCAGCTTCCAAGGCAGCAAAAGTTGGTACTGAGAAAGGACCCAAAGAAGAGAAGAAGGAAAAAAGTGAGAAGGCATCAAAGGAATCCACAAAAGAAGACATAGCTATAAATGGAGAGGTGGATGAGAAAGAAGAGGATGAAGGCTCCAAGGCCAAGCAAGTGGAGGAGGAAGACAAAGGTGTTGTCACCAATGGCCTGGATGTTAGCCCATCTGAAGAGGAGAAGAAGGGGAAGAGTGAAGAGAAAGTTGTGGTAACCAAAAAAGTAGAGAAAATCACTAGTGAAGGGGATGATGGGACAACCACATACATCACCAAGTCAGTGACTGTCACCCAGAAGGTGGAAGAGCATGAGGAAACGGTTGCTGAGAAATTGGTGTCCACCAAGAAGGTAGAGAAGGTCACTTCACATGCTGTAGTGAAAGAAGTTAAAGAGAGTGACTAGGATAATCAATTTTTTTCCTTCAAAAGAGCTTGGGTCGGTGCAAAAGGTTAAGCCATATGACAGCCGCAAAATGCATGAAAGTGACCGCTTCAAAGCAGAAAGGGTTCTCTCGTGAAGTCTCCAGAAACACTCTATTTTATTTTTGATTTATTTTTGTGCAATACCCAGGGTTTGGGGGGGAGGAATGCATGCAAGCCCAAGATGCACTCCCTCTGCAGAACTTGGGGAATTAAAAAAAAATGCATGAGCTGTTATCCTTACAGACGAAGTTGCTGAATTTCCTAAGCTGCTGATGGGACGTTTCTGAGGAATGTCTTAAGATGTATTATGCAAAGAACCAACTGAGCCAAATACAAATAAACAATAATAAGAGAATGAATGAAAAAAAAACCCAACAACCCAAAATTCTCCTAGCCTTAAGCTACTTAATAATTATGTTTACCTCACTGGTGCAATTAAGATGGACTTTTTGTTCATGGGAGAACCTACCTTGACATGCACAGTATGCAACCTTTTGTTGTTCGATGTAAAGCAGTCACAGCAGTTCGTGCTCAATAAAGGTCATATTGGAAACGTGTGCCTGGCTTTGTTGTGATTTCTCTTGTAGTTCCAAGGTGTTATATATTATTCTACCTCTGAAGTGGGCTAGCAAAATGCTAGCAGGAAGGCGTATGTGGCTGCCCTGGCAGTTGTTGCTCACCTCTAGAGAGTCAGTTTCATTTCTGACCCCTTGAGTCCCCAGTCCTGGCAGTCTTTGTCCCTGTCCATAGTGTGAATTGCTAGGCATGCAAATAGGTCAGACAGGAAGGTTCCTCATGTCACAAGTGTAATGATGGTTTCCTACAGAAGTAGTATTCCCTGGGAGGAAATATTTGGGTGAAGCCTCCTAAGTGTTCATTAATAAACTATCTGGCCTGGTGATAAGTACTTGACTATGGAGTTTAGTATTAGAGGGAACAAGCTGGGGACTCATGAAGAGGCATGGGAAGGAGAAACAATTTGGAAATCTTACCCACTCCTCATCATCTCCCCTTTGGTCCTTTGTAAAGTCTCAATAAGACAATTCCCCCATTTCCTGTGGTCTCTCCCTTTAATGAGCTGCCCTCAATATTCTGTGCCTCCTGGAGCATACATTGTCTCCATCGAGCCAATTTTTATTTTTGTCCCCTGTTCGGTTAATTTATTAAACATCTTTCCCCACATACTTGGGAAGTCTTCTGAATATGTAAAAAAAAAATCTCTAAATTGCCTGGCTTTGCTCCTTTCGCTCCTTTCATAAATGACACATGCAATCCATGTTACTATTTCTTGAAGAAATAACCAAAAAGTGTGTCTTGTGAGGTCTGCTTATACTCATTATCACTTGATGTTGCGGTCATTAACTGACATTCATGCATATGTGAAACAGCCCATGGAATACTTCAAGTAAGATGGAATATATGGAACATAATATATAGCTTTTCACATAGGTTCCAAGAATGGCTAGTGTTGATTTCTACATTTTAGTGGTGACTGGATTTTCCTTGATTTATGTTGATACTTTCTACGAAGAGTCCACATTATGGTTGGTTTTGCAACAGGACTCCATCTAGTAAAGCTGGGAGAAAAGTTGGCTGGCACATGCCCTGTAGGTAGTAAATAACTTGGCATTTGAATCTTAAACCTGTGTGTATGAAAATAGGCCTCACTGGTTTACTTCCAAGTAAGTGTGCTTAGAATTACAAACAGGTATTTCAATTAAGCCTGCAATTTAACTTTGAACACATCCCACACTCCTCTGGGTGCACAATACAGGGGGAGATTAACACTGGTGGACAAGTTGTCCTGTATGACAAGATGTCCCCTCCCATCATTATGGATCTCCTAGCAAATTCCCTCATGCATTTCTGAGGAGCACCAGAGTTCTGCAGAAAATATTGTGAAAACTCTTAATAGAACTGAGCAATTTTCTATGCCATTTTCTGATATCCTCCTTTGCCTATCCTAAACACAGTCATGAAAGGTCAGAGAATTGTAGAAAAACAGCAATGCCAGTTGCAAGCTAGAATTGTTTAATTTCTTAGCATTAAAGAATTCCTGGCTAAAGTGATTCCATATCAGCGGTGCAAGTTTCAGGCATAATCCACAAAGATATTCTTTGTGCATGTCCCATTTGGGAGCTGTGTATGATCAGGACCATGTGCAGGAGAACTCAGCAGCAGATTGTCCCCACTGTGTATATTGCATTCTTGAGATAGGCAATTGGCACTCCCAAGGGCTTAAACCAGCTACCAGACTCTACCTATTGAAATGAACAGAAGTAATTGATCACCCATATTAAAACTTTGTGGTAAACAACTTGTTTAATCCCCTTTGCTCCAGCAGGAACATCAACAGATGCTTTGGCAGATCCCTGCCCTTTATTAAGCATTTCAGCTGCTCCTTCCAAGGCACGACAGATGACGATGATAGTCACATATGAGTCGCATACAAAAAGATCTCTGCAAAGCCTCCATTACTGTTTAAATGGGGGGGAGGGAGCCCTTTGCTTCTGTGTGGGTACGTTGAAGAGTAACTAAGATAATAGCACTGCCCCTGTACTCTTGTGGTGGAGGAAGGTACAGTGAAGTCATAGCTGCCTTATGGCAACCCTGTAGGGTTTTCAAGGCAAGAGACATTCAGAGGTGGTTTGTCGTTGCCTGGTTCCATGTCACAACCCTGATATTCCACGGAGGTCTCCCATCCAAATACTAGCCAGGGCTGACCCTGCTTAGTTTCCCAGATCTGATGAGATCAGGCTAGCCTGGGCTATCCAGGTCAGCTCCACTGCAGTCTTGCTCATTTCAGACTGAGGCTCTTGAAAAAAGTGTATTTGTGACCAAGGCTCTACTGCAAGCCCTTTACAAAAATGCTGACCATCAGCAGGAGGGTTTTGAGCAGGCTGCCGAGAAGAGCTGCTTAGGCTTGCTCCCACTGTTCTCTTCTCAGCACCCTTCAGCTCTGCCTTTGCCCAGCTCACTCCAATGGGGTCTCTCAAGCCTTCTCTTTTTTAAAATCGCCACCTGTCAAGTGTACAGACTGCGTGCCCCGGCTGCCCAACCTAACCAGCCACAGGCCCACCAAGCCTGGGTAACCATCTTCCAGCTTCCTTCTTCTTAACACAGGCTTTTGATTGCATTTTCCCTATTCCTTTTAACTGTACCATTTGTTACTTAACAGTTTACAAGACCTGAGCAAGGCAGTGAAAGATAGGACATTTGGGGGGGAGGGTCATGAATTCATAGGGCCAGCAGCAACTCGATGGCACGTAACGCATTTAACTAGAGCCCTAAGTCTGTCCCACCAGAGTCTCTCAAGGCTACCAGACGGGAGTCAGCATTTAGCCCGGCACTGATTGTGTCATCGGAAGCCGGCAGTTTTGCTGGATTCAAAATGAGCCTGTCGACATAATTCTATAGAAGAGACTGATTTATTATGTTCCCTGGTAGATGAGCAGTCTAGATACTGAGATATTGTTAAAAAGCAAACAAAAAAAGGACAATGTCCTAGAAAGCTAAGCAGAGATACTTTGGTTGCCCCACCCTCCCTTCTCCAGGCAATGGGCTGGTTCTCCCAGGCAGGCAGGCAGGGAGAAAAGGACCCTGCCTGCTTTCTCAGCCACATTAAACAGCAACTCAAAGCCAGCTTATCCCTTAACAGGTTTTTTCCCCCTCTAAAGTAGACCAAGGGCTAGATCACACTATCCAACCTTTATTTAGATTATTGGTATGGCTGTTTTCTCCTAAATGAGAATCACTGCAATATCATTCTCTCCTCCTCCATTTTATTTTCACCACAACCTTGTGAGGTAGGTTAGGCTGAGAGACTGTAATTGGCCCCAGGTCACCCAGTGATGGCAGAGTAGGGATAGTCTGTACATTTGTGGTTTTTCATCCAGATTGGATACATCTCAGGGCAATTGTAGCAGTCCCCTAGGACATCCCCAATTCCAAATAGCAGACAGATAGAATAGAGTCTCCCCTTTTTAGGCAATTAAAGACACCCGTGTTTACCTTTAAAGCATGGGGGAGAGTTCACAGGAAAGACTCCAAACACACAGTAACACAGCATTCAGTGAGGGAATGTGGCATAGCAGCTACTTAGCCTGAAGGACTGTAGCATGAGGAAGAGGCAAACTGACGAGGCAAGGGCCTTTGGTGGCACAAGGAGGGCAAGGCATCTGGGCCAACAGGCAGCAGGAGGAGGAGCTTGAGGTCGATTTGCTTGGGCAAGGAATAAGGTTGGAGAGCAGCAGGCAGGTAGGGAAGCACAGGCTGCAAAGGGAAATTTGGCACCAAAAGCAAAACTGCAATAAAGAGAGAACAAAACACAAGAAAATCTTGGGTGCTTTATTGTGTTTTATTAAAAAAAACATTTTTAAAACATTCTTTTAATATTTTTATTATTATGTTTATTTAAATTATTTAAATTTTATTTAAATTACAATAATTATGAAACCCTTCATTTTCATAATTATAAGTAATAATGAAAGAAACAAGTCTAGTGAGAAGGAACCACAAGCTTAATAGGTCTTCTATGTATATGGTTATGAAGGCCACATTATGAGAGAAAGTGAGGGTCAGTCCTTCACTGTTTCTTCTCTGCATACTCAATGACCGTCTATAGTCATTTGAAATACAAGGGAGTATTCATCTATTGTAGACTGCTCCTATACTACTTCAGTAATACAAAAAATGTAGAGAGGATTGGAATGTGGCCCCCAATACACCCTACAAAAGCACAAAAACACCCTAAAATCATTAAAAACAACAATTGTAATGCATAAAAATGAGTGTCAATTCACAGTTCATCCAGAATAGTGTTGCCAACCTCCAGGAGGGGGTGGAGATCTCTTGGAGTTACAACGGATCTTCAGACTACATAAATAGCATATTTATTTCCTGAAACCATTTATTCCACTTCTCCTGGAGAAAATGGTTGGTTTGGAAGGTGGACTGCACAGCACTGTACCCCCTAAGGTCTTGCCCCTACCTAAACTCCCGCTCTCACAAGCTCCACCCTCAACTATCCAGGTATTTCTGAACCCAGGGCTGTTTTCAATGTCCTTCTGAAGGCACTGAGGGTCCAGGAGGTTCAATAATGAAGGAAAAGCCTTTCCCATGAGTCCCCACCACCAAAGGCCAGGACAATCTGCCTGTGATCCCATTAAATCTTCCCTTTCCTTTTATTGGCTCAATGTTTTCCCATCTTCTCTGTCTTGGTTATTTGCATCTTCTCTCTGCAAGACGGTGAATTATAGAACAAGCAGATTTCAGGCTGTTCCCCAACAGAAGCCTACTGGCGGAAGCAACAGAACACAACATAGTCTTGCAAATATTTATAATCGGGGAAATTTAGTCCAAATGAATATTTAATTGTGCCGTGAGGTTTCATCGGCTGTCATCTATATCATACACAACTCAGAATGGAAGAACCCTCTGATTGCATAACCATATAAACATAATTTCGTTTGCCCAGCCTAGACTGGTTCTGGGTTTTTTTTTTACCCAACAGTGTGAAGTCTGGAGGGAGCAATTAATTTCACACCCTCCAGAACATCATTAAAACTTTACAAAGGCCTGAGTAGATAACATTTAGGGGGGAGGGAGGATCTGCAGTTCTGAGGGGGAGAAAGGCCTGTGCATCTAATTTTGAAGCAGAGGGTCTGGAGGGAACAGGATTACTACAAAGACAGTCCTGACACATTATGAGCAAAAACTGATGCTTTGGAGAGCACTAATTCCCACAGAATCAAAGAGCATGAAGACATTTTTCTACATTGTCTAAAAATATGCTGTGAGAGAAGGATATTGTTTCTTAAAGTCACCTTGGCCAAAATAATAATAAATAGACTCTATGCTGTGCTTTCAGAGCTCAAAAAGGGGAAAAAAAACTTCACACACATGCTATGTTATAATGTTTATCACAGCCCTGTAAGGTAGGCCTGTAGGATAATCCTCACATTGGAGATGGGAGGCTGAGGTAGAGTTGCCATCCTCCAGGTAGGTCCTGGAGATTCCCTGGAATTACAACTCACTTCCAGACTACAGTGATCAGTTCCCTTGGAGAAAATGGCTGCTTTGGAGGGTGGACATGTTATTATACCCCACTGAGGTCCCTCCCCTTGCCAAACCCCACCCTCCCCAGGATCCACTCCCAAATCTCCAGGAATTTCCCAACCCAGAGTGGACAATCCTAGGCTGAGGATGGCTTGCCCAAGGGCACTTAGTGAGTTCATTGTAGAATGAGCCAAGAAACTCCTGGCTCAAGCCCATTGGTTAGGCTACCTCCTGAAAGCTCAAGGGATAAGGAACCTGTCCATAAAAACCATGATACTACCTACAAGAGGGGCAATGGGGCCTTGGCCCTTTAACACACATAAGCTACCACATACATGCGGATGACACCCAGCTCTATCTGCTGATGGATGGCCACCCAAACGCAGCCCCAATACATCTTGATGAGGAGTTATAGGCCATGGCTGGATGGTTACTAAAATTAAATCCATCTAAGATGGAGGTCCTGTACCTGAGTTGCAGGGGATTGGGTCAGGGGATCAGGCTCCCAACCTTTGATGGGGCTCCCCTGGTGCCTATGTCAAGTGTGAAGAGTCTGGAATACTTCCCTCTCTATGGAGGCCCAGGTCACCATCACTGCCAGGTCTGCCTTTTTCTATCTGGGGCAGATCAGACAGTTAGCCCCATATCTTATTCCCCAAGACTTAGCTACAGTAACTCAAGCGATGGTCACTTCCAGACTGGATTATTGTAACTCTCTCTACATGGGGCTGCCCTTGAGTCTGCTCTGGAAGTTGCAGCTAGTGCAGAATGTGGTAGTGAGGGTGTTGACAGTGATGCCTGTGTGGGCTCACATCCACCCACTGCTGCGCAAACTGCACTAGCTGCCTATTGAATTCCGGATCCGTTTCAAGGTGCTGGTGCTTACCTTTAAAGCCCTATACGGCTAGGGGCCAGCATACCTGCGAGACTGCCTCTCCCCCATATGAGCCCTGGAGGGCACTGAGGTCCAGAAATCAACATCTGTTAGTGGTTCCTGGACCCAGGGATGTCTGGCTAGCCTTGAGCAGGGTGGAATGAGCTCCTGTGTGAGATCAGGGCCCTGCAGGACTTATTGCAGTTCCGCAGGGCCTGCAAGATGGAGCTCTTCCACCGGGCATTTGGTTGAGGCACCAGACATCCTCCTCCCCCCCAGCTTTTCTGTCCCAGCTTTCTTCAGCCAATTGTCCACCAGTGGCCTGATTCTGACCGGTCATCTGATGACCTCTATAGTTACATGGTATTTTATGATATTTTATGTGGAAATTGTTATTTTAATACCATTTTAATTGTATTATTTAACTATTGTACATTGCCCTGAGCCCATTGGGGAGGGTGAGATATAAATCTAATAAAATAAATAAATAATAAATAATAAATAAATACTGAATCAGCCCATCATGGTCATTATTGTCTCCTCAGACTGGCAGTGGCTGTCCAGGACTCGGGCAGAGGTCTTTCACATCACCTATTCCCTGATCCTTTTAACTGGGGATTGAACCTGGGCCCTTCTGCATGTGAAGCAAACAGTCTTACACTGAGCGGCAGCCCCTTCGAGGAGTCACTTCCCTGAAATTTGAATAATTTTAAAGCATGAAACCTAGTCCTTCTGTTTGTAGAGTCATAAAAAACAAGCAGGCCATGTTTAGAAGTGCCTCCTTCTGTGGTGGTGTCAGGTGCTCAGCAAGCCTCTCATCGGAGTCTTTGATTTCTTTGCCTGAGGAGGAGGGGTCTGTAATCTGGCCCATGACAAAGGGTGATGCCTCCTGGGCTTTTCTTTTTTTTTGGGGGGGGTGAGTATTTTGTGTGCATGTGCGTGTGTGCTTGGAAGTCATGGATGACTTCTGGCAACCCCTAGTGGGGCCTGGACATTTCAGAGAGGTGGCTTGCTATTGCCTGCCTCTGTGTCCTTTTCTGAAGCACCTCCAGAACCACTCAGGAGGAACCAGAGGAAAGCCAGGATTGACTCATTGCTTTGGGAAGAGATGCTGTTTGGTTTCACGTTTCAAAGCAAGAGAAGCGTTTCCTTCCTGTGAAGCCCACAGAGAGAGGTTGTCGAGCACAGAAATATTAAAAATCCAGCATCTAAAAGCAAGTGGAGGTTGCATAATTATGACGCACTTGCCTGGAATGAACTCTGCATGTTGCTAGTCAGGAGGGAGTGACCCACCCAGAACTATCTGTTTCTCTTCTGTTCTGTTCAAGACCCTTTAGGTTATATCCCCAGGCAAGTGGGTATCACAAACTGCATTAGTGGGCAGTATGACCCCCTGGTATAACTCTTAGGGGATCACTGTCCTGCTGCAACCAAACCAAAGGATATGAGACTAGAAAACATATTCTTCCTGCTTTTTGTTCCCTTCCTTGTTTCAAATGTGTAAGCTCTTCTAGGCAGGGAGCTGTCTTCTTGAACTCGGCAAAGAGCAGGCACATTGATGGTGCTATATATCACTTACAATAAAACAATAAACACTGAAGTCAATCTCTCTGGACTTTTACCAAAAGAAAAAAAATGTTATTTTAAAATAATAATTGAGATGATAGCTTATCCATAACAAAAGTTCTCCATGTTTTCTTGTACTCTTCTCCAGTTACAGGCAGTCATATGGTTTTCCTAGTATCTGGTGATTTTGAATTTTAGGAACCAAGAGCAAAATATTATTAGTTCCTGCCTTCTTGAAGAAACAGTTGTAGCAGCCAAATATCCCAGTGCTATCACTGCTAATTCTTGGGGAACTGTTACTTTCTAACGGGAACCAAGGATTCATGTGCAATGAGGCTGAATTTTGTTTGGACCACAACTGATGAAAATGAGATGCTATCTAGCTGCAGTTCCTCCAGCTGACCCTGATGTTTTCATGCTGAGAAGGATGCTAGAGTATGGACCAACACACTCTCCATTATGACACTATGACTAGATTGCAGACTGTGCTTGTATTATTATTCTGTAACTCCTAACTCCACTCCTAAGGTTGAGCTGCTACCCTGGATCAAAGGTGTTAAGGAAGGGTTCCCAGGCATACTATTCTAAGAAGCGGGGGGGGGGGAGGGGCTTAAATCCTACCGCTGGCTGGAATGTAAAGTGTTAGAAAAAGTTTGCTTTGTTTGTCCTCTCCCCCACCTCTCCAATTTGCTTGGCTCATCGCCCTCCTTTACTGCACTGCGTTAAAATTCCAGGGCTTTATAAATAGGAGGAAGCAGCTGTTTCTAACAAAGGCATCTAGTGTACCCCAGGGAGAGGGGATGGGATGGATCCCTGTCCAATAGAAAGTGAGCAGCCGGGTCTTTGTAGGAACCCAGTTTATATTCCTGGGAATTTTAGCAATACCATGAAGTTGCAAATTCCAGAGGCTCTGTACACTTGCCATTTAAAAAACCCTCTCACCTGCAATGACTGCAGAACTTCCAGATCATTTCCACAAAAGTGGTTAGCCCCAGGTTGGCGGTCTTAAGTATTTGAACCAAGTGAAAGATTCCACAAAAGATTTTCCCTCTTCAGGAATCAACCCAAATGCTCCATCCTCTTACTGCAGGCTTTCTGAATCCCGCTTTACTGCAAGGTTGTTTTTTTCCCCCTTTGGATCTCAATTTGCCATTTTCAGATGGGGAATACCAGCATTCGAAGTGAATTTCCCACCGTGTTGCCATCCTCTGGTGTTGTCATTGCTCTTGGTGGTGTCTGTGAATGACGCCTACTGCCCCCCCCAGCTGCTGTCCTGATACACCTGTGCTTTTAAAAAAAAATAAATTGCTTTGTGTTACAATGCAGTACCAACCAATATAATGCAGCAATAAGATTAAGCCTTTAAATGGCCAATAGCACAGACAGAATTGCTTGTTGTACATAGGGTAATCAATCAGAGAGCCCAAAGATGCTGCCGGGAGGTTTAGAACCCTCTGGCATCATCCCTCTCTTCCCCATTGCTCTCCTTGTCTTTCAGATGATAATTCAACCCTTCATTGTTTGAATTTAATGAAGTTATACGTTCAGGATGTTTATTGATTTTTTTTCAAAACTGAAGTGGTCCGTGTGGAAAGTTTAAATGAGTCTGTGACCACTATCCAGGGTTAGCTACTGTTGGGTGGCTGCTATTCTCTTGTTATGGTCTTGAGTAACTTGCATGAAGCCCATTCTGTCCTTTCCATTGGAATTCTTGGGGCTCTTACACAGCCATTAACACCTTACTACAGGTGTGTGGGGAATGGTGGCTCCCATGTGATCCCCCCATTGTTGTCATACATGGCCGGTGAATAAGGACAGATTTGAGAATCCAGCACACGGGCTAGAATTCAATCACCCACCAGTCGCAAACGGTGCTGTGTATGGGCAGGTGTATTTGAACAAAAGAGACAAGGGGTTGTGGAGAAGTGGGTGTTGTGCATGAGCTGCCAGTATCACTCAGAATCCTTTCCATGTTTTGCTTGTTTGCACCCACCATGGCTTCCACCTCAAAGCCTACTGGGAAGGAAGCAAGCCTGGGGAAGAAGTGAGCCTTTGAAAAGGATGTGTTCTATTGGACAGATGTCAGTCAAAAGCTTTAATTGCAACTGATTTCTTCTTCAATGATCATGATTTATGTGTTTCACCTTGATCTTTGCCCTCTTGGGTGAAGAGATATTTTGCAAACTTATTCAGTCTGCCTTCAGATTTCTAAGTTCCAGGGTGGGGAATGGTGATCACCTCTGGGAACCTCTTAGGGTATGCTCCTCTCTGCAAGTTTGAAGGCTTCAGGGGTAGGCACTCCTAGGTGGCAACCAGGTATGCTGGGCTGCCAGTTGTGAGCCAGGCCGATGGCTCAAGGCCGGACCTGGGTGGACCCACCTGAGAAAAGGGCAAGGAGGTTGGTCAGGGGAGTGACACCTGCCTTGCCTGTTCCGTGCTCGCTTAGTTGGTCTCTTGCCATAATGTTATGTTAAATAGTTAATAAAGTTGCCCTTGTTTACTTCCAAACTGTTGTCTGTCTCGTTATTCCAACTGGGGGGGGCAATGGAGCTCCCGGGCTCCCGGCAAGGCCGCTGGAAGTCTGGGGGCTGTTTTGCCACCCCAAAGGAAGCCAGGGCAGTAACAGAGTCATGATGCTGTGCATCATGACGTGGGCGGGGGGAGGAGCTGGCTCTGCTGAACAGCCGGGCTCCACTCCCACTCAGTGTCAGTTGCTCCAAGTGCTCACCCACCCGACCGCCCTGTTCTTAGTGTAGGCTATGGCAGGTCACCTATTGGGACCAGGTAGGAATATTTTGCTTTTGCCCAATATTGGCTAAATGGGTGGAGGTGTTTTTGCCTACCTTGCACTGAGAGCCGTGGATTGGATAGTTGGATGTGGTGGTCGACACCTAAATAGGCTGGTCACTTGGCAGGTTGTGCATAGCTTGTGGGTCTGTGTCAATCTATCCATTTTATACTGGTGGTAAGCTGACGTGGTGGAATTTTGGAGCAGATTGGGAAGTGAAAATGGCCCTGAGCAAGTCAAGCTGAGCATTACTGGCTGTGAACTGCAGGACCAGTCAGCTCAGGAGGGCTAACAATGGGCATTGACTGGGGCTGCCAATCTCCAGGTGGGCAAGAATATCCATTGTGAAATATAGTGCTACTAAAGTAAAGACAACACAATATTATAATCGAACTATATATTGTAAAAATCAGGGCTATTTTTGAGCAGGGACGCACAGGAATGGAGTTCCGGCTGGCTCCTGAGTTGGCCACGCCCAGCAGAAACTCATTGGCATAATAGACCACACCCAACAGCAGAAACTCATTAGGTTTGGCTACATTTGGGGTGTGTGACCTAACATGCAAAGGAGTTCCTGCTACCAAAAAAGCCCTGGGTTTTGACAACAAGCAAGGTAAAAAGAGTAAGAAGCAACAGGTGGGTGTGGCTGGATGACCACACTTCTGATAACATGGGGATGTGGCCTAATATGCTAATGAGTTTCTGCTGTTGGGTGTGGCCTATTATGCTAATAAGTTCCTGCTGGGCTTTTCCTACAAAAAAAGCCCTGGTAATAATTATTTCTAATATTCTAAATATAATGGTCAATTCAAACATATATAGTAGTTTAGTCACAATCTGCACAGTGTCCAAAGCACAAACGAAGTATGCACAGTGTCCAAAGTACAAATGAGATGTGGCTTCCGATTGACTTTCACATTTTAGCAGTTAAGTCCCTTCTTCAGTAAAGGAAACTGGCAGAGTATCAGACCGACAGTAAAGATCAGGTATTATCTCCAGTCTAAGCAATTAAACTTTCAGCATCGACGTGCGCTCACAGTCTCTCTTGTTGGTGGGGCTGGAGATCTCCTGGGATCCCAACTGATCTCCAGACTACACAGATCAGTTCTCCTGGAGAAAATGACTGCTTTGGAGGGTGGAATTCATGGCATTATACACTGCTGAGGTTGTGGAAAAGGCTCTTTGCAGAGGCCCAAGACCCTCAGTCTATAGGTCCCTATGCAAGCCCATTTCTAGCCATTTCATATGTTCTGGGACACAGGCATTAAAAACTGGTTTCCCTTCTCCAAAACCCACCCTCCACAGGCTCCACCCCCAAATCTCCAGGTATCTTCTAAGCGGGAGCAGGTAACCCTAGCACTGGCTCACCCACTGTGTCATCCCCAAAACTGAAAGCAATGGAGGAAGAGATGGTTGGTGAACTGACAACCATTGCTGATGGCATCCAGGCCAATCAGCCCCTGAGGCTCAGGCAGAGTTGCTGGATCTGGGCTCTGCTTGTTCCCAGCCATCAGCTACCCCCTAGGGCAGTGGCCCACTGGGAAATTTCCCTACCAGTTAAATGGTCAGTCCACCCCTGTTTCAGATTCTAGGTGGGAGTGTAATAAATCTGAATATTTCCACATCTTAAAAGCTCACTTATCATGAACTAGTTCATCATGGAAAAGGCTATATACAAATAGTCTCTGCGTGATAGAAACAATACTATCCAGAATTGTAGCTGTCTACTGCTTCATTCTGTGCAACAGGGAGATTGGCTCTTGGTCTAAAAGTAAAGAGTTTAAAGATTGGACACGTGTGTAAAGAACTTAGTTAATGTAAAGAATTTAGATAAAATGAGTGAACCAAACCAAAATCTAACCCAAAATAATTGTGTGTCAGCACACAATAGCTGCACACCAGCTCATTTAGGCAAAACACTTTGCAGAATTCTTCAGACTTAATAGAAATAATGAAACCAGTTTTTAATGCCTGTGTCTCAGAACATATGAAATGACTAGAAACGGACATGCATAGATATCTTGGGCATGTGCAAAGAACCTTCTCCACAACCTCAGTAGCCAAAATTTGCCCCCATACTATATCTAGCCTCCATACTGGGTGAGATTGAGTGAAAAGGGCTGGCTGGGTCCAAGTTCAGGATTCCAGTGGCCCATCCTGCTGCAGGCACAAAGGCCCCAGTCCAGAAGCTGCACTTGGTATCGTGCAATTTGTCCATATCCTTTTAATGATTTTTAAAACCCCTTACCCAGCTCTGTTCAGTTCACTAGGGATGGCCTAGAGCTTCCTGAAGGATGGTGCCCTGGGAGCTGAAATGTCTGATAGTTTTCTTTCTCATCCCTACCACACTAGAGAGGAATTGTTCCTAGGTAAAAGTGCACTGGAATTGCCACTCATGGCTCTTAATGAGGGCATCTGAGCTGTGATTTCCCATTTCCTCATTTTGTAAAGCTGTGAGAGGGATCACTTTTGATGCTATCACCACATACCTGTTTTCCAACATGTTCTCTTGACACTCTCTTTAGGTGTTTCATCATTCAGGCTTCAACTGTTACTTTCTACAAAAGGCAACCTCAAGGTTGCTGAATAGAGAAGAAGAGGAGATTGGATTTATATCCCACCCTTCACTACCCGAAGGAGTCTCAGAGAGGCTTGCAATCACCTTCCCTTCCCCTTCCCCTTCCCACAACAGACACCCTGTGAGGCAGGTGGGGCTGAAAGAGCTCTTTCGAAGACTGCTCTTGAGAAAACAACTCTGAGAGAACTTGTGACTGGCCCAAGGTCACATCAGCAGCTGCAGGTGGAGGACTGGGGAATCAAACCCATTTCTCCCAGGTTAGAGTCCACACTCCTAACCACTACACCAAACTGGCTCTCAGTTAGGGAATGTTTATAGGTGTTCAGGCAGTAAATGATGCCTAGGCATTTAAAAAATCTCCCCGGAGGTTGTATCTGGGGGTATATGTTGCATTCTGCAAAGATGCCTTGCCAGTGATCCCTCTTAGCTGAGTTAAGTTTATTTTTATTACAGTCCTTAGAATATATATGTGTGTGTGTGTATATATATGTGTGTGTATATATATATATATATATATATATATATATATATATATATAACAGGGGTCTTTTCGTAGAAAAACAGCTGCAGGAGCTCATTAGCATATGGTATGCTAATGAGCTATTAGGCTATTAGCATATGCCATGCCTCCTGACATCACCGGAAGTGATGTCAGAAGGGGAAGCAAAAGGGGGGAGGCATCTTCAAAAGCCTCTCCTTCCCTTCCCCAGCTGGTCTGGGTGGGGGAGCTAAGAGAGAAGGGGTTTAAAGTTTAAACTCCTTCTCACTAGAGTTGGGCCACAGAAGGAGGAAAGAGGGAAGGAAAGAGAGAGAGTAGAAAGAAGGAAAGAGGGAAAGGAAGAGAAGGAAAGGGGAGGGAAAGAAAGAGAGGGAAGAAGGAGGGAAACATGTAAAGGAGGAAAAAAGAGAAGAGAAGAATGTGGGAAAGAAAGAAAGAGAGAAGAGAAGAAGGAGGGAAAGAGGAAAAAGAGAGAAGGAAAGGAGGGAATGAAAGAAATTTGGCGGCAACTGCCCCATTATATCCTATGGGCCATTGATGTCAATGGTGAAAACATAGGATATATTCTGGGGTCTGGAAGGGAGGGGGTTTGAGGAGAGGCTCCAAACTCACAGGGTAGCTGGTGGAACCTCTCCCCAAGATACCCACCAAGTTTCAAGAACATTGTATCAAGGGGTCCAATTCTATGGGTCCCTAAACAGGTTGCCCCTATTCCTCCATTGTTCTCTATGGTGGGAAAAAAATAACTTTTTTCCCCACCATAGAGAACAATGGAGGGAATAGGGGCAACCTGTTTGGGGGCCCATAGAATTGGACCCCTGATCCAATATTCTTGAAACGTGGTGGGTATCTTGGGGAGAGGCTCCATCAGCTGCCCTGTGAGTTTGGAGCCTCTCCCTCAAACCCCTTCCTCCAGCCCCCAGAATATACCCTATGTTTTCACCATTGACTTCAATGGCCCATAGGATATAATGGAGCTGAAATTGACATTCAGCTGCCTGAAAGAGTCCCCCGGAGGCCGGCTGGGGGCGGGGCCTGGCTCCTGAGCTCCCGGAGCTGCGCTCCTGTGCGCTCCCCCCCCCAAAAGACCCATATATATATATATATATATATATATATGATAATGCATTCCAGAAAATTAAAAACTAATATAAAAATTTTAAATATAAAATAGAATGCTTCCAAATACAATGCATTCGCATCTAGTATAAAAGTTACACTTACATCTAGCCACTAAACAATTTCCATTACCTGAGTATCACGTTACAGAACTTGGCTACTTGATGAGTACTCTTGGGATGTTTGTCAGTTAAAAGGAATTCCAGTTTGTTTTTTTCTGACAGACCCAAGTTTTTGTCAGTTAAAAGGAATTCCAGTTTTTTTTTTCTGACAGACCCAAGTTTTTTCCTTCTACGTGCCACCTCATAGTATGGGCATTTAAAGAACATATGTTCTAAAGTCTCTGTCTCCCTGAGTGGGCAGGTGCAAAGCCTTTCTGCATAAGAAATGTTCTTATCTTTCCCATCAAGTACAGCAGAAGGGAGGGCAGAGCATTTAGCTAAGGAAAAGGCTCTTCTGAGCCCCTTTACTTCCAATTATGTTAGATAATCTGCTGGTTCAACTGTATATTTTATACTTGCCCTCATAATATTTTTTATACTAGCAATATCAGTTTGATGTTCGATGTCCTTAATTCTTTGTTTCACTAATTTTTTTTTGCCTGTTTCATTCCACATATCAGAAGCACCTGAGGGGAAAGGCCAATCTTGCGAAGGTAGCTTTGAACTGCTATGCACCAATTTGATTAAAAATTATCAATGTAAATCAGAGGAAGTAGACCCTGTGGGCTAAGCTGTCCCTTTAGCTATGTGTACTAACCCATGCCTCAACTTTTAAACGTCCTGTCTCTAATCTTACCCTGGCATTTGATAACACATTTGGGAACCTGTAGGATAGTTCTTAGAAATTTAGATTGAACTCTTTCTTGGGGATTAAAATGTGAGCTGGGTGGCCCCAAAAATGAGCCATATAACAATTAGTCTTAGCTTTATATAATTTCAGAGCGGCAGGAACGTATGATCCCCCTAGTGAATGATGGGATTTTATAATACCATTTGCAGATCTTTCACCTTGTTCTGCAGCATGATTGCTGTGTTGGAATCTAGAGCCTGTTGCCTGTAGAACCACCCTGAGATATTTAAAGTTGGTCACCTGCTCAATATGCTGGCCATTGATCATCCAAGTCTGATTCCTTTGTCTAGGTCCAAAAGCAATGATCTTGGTTTTTTGACAGCTAATTATAAGAGATTCTACTTCACAGTCTGAGAAGGGCTTCCTGAGGGCTCTCCTTAGCCCTACAGGTGTTCTGGAGAGTAGCACCATGTCGTCTGCATATAACAGCACTGAAATCATTCTGTTGGTGAGGCTAGGGGGATGAAGTTCAGAAGAGCTGAGTCAGCTGGGTAGGTTATTTATGTAGTAAATAAATTGGGCCGGTGCTAGGAGACAGCCTTGCCTGACCCCTCTAAAGGTTTGGATAGGTTTGGTAAGATGTCCTTGTCTACTGCATCTGACCCTCAAAAAAGTTTGTTCATGTAAGGCCCTGTCTTCTGTCAGTGGATGAATTTGTTAATTTATCCCACAATCACACTCTGGATATAGAGCCAAATGCGGATTTAAAATCCACAAAAGCTGCAAAGAGAGAAGTTGCTCCTTTAGAAGCATACTTCTCAGTGAGGTGCTGAATAATCAGACATTGATTTATTGTGGCTCTCCCTGACCTGAAACCTGCCTGTTCTGGTGCCAGAATGTTCTTTTGCTCAAACCAGTCCAATAGTTTGTCCAAAAGATGCCTTGCATACAGCTTGCTTATAATATTTAGCAATCTAATCGGCCTATAGTTTGATGGGTCCTCCCTTTTACCTTTTTTATAGAATGGTACTATTATAGCCAATCCTCATGATTTTGAAATACAGCCTGTGTCATCAACATATGTAAAGAGGGGGGCCAAGAAAGAGGCCCAGGAATCCTTATTATCTTTCAGTAATTCAGGGGGGACACCATCATAGCCGAGGGCTTTAGCATTTTTCAACTCATCTATATGAGGTTTAATCTCATCATGAGTTACAGGAGACCATTTAGGAATATTTTCTAATATTGTTGGAGAAAGCGGCTGAGTTACTGTGGGCTAGCTCACAGTTTTTTAGCCTCCAGCTCACAAACTTTTGTCTTAGCTCAGGAAGGATAGCTCCAGAGCAAACTAATTTACGCAGTAGCCAAATTGCTCGCTCACAACTTCAATGCCAGTAGCTCACGAAGTAGAATTTTTACTCACATCACTTCACAGCTTAGAGGGAGCTGTTGGCCAACAAGTTATTATGTCAGAAGGGGTCAGAAAGCAGTTTAGTTAGCTAGCCTTTGGCTGAGCTCTGCTCTCCAAGATTTGTTTATCCTCTTCATTCAGACTCCAGCTGAGTGTCTTTCATTGGACTAAGGCATTTGGCCACAGATTTGTGCAACAACATGATTTGAAGAGAAAAAAAAACTGTTGGAAGGAGCTGAAACTGGACTGATTAGCCAGTTCAATTCTGTTTGTTTAGGACTCAGTCGGGGAGTCAACTTATCACTCCCTTCAGGTATTAAATTAGCAAGGCAGGCGACCATGAATGGTCAACTGTGCCTATTTATTTATTAGATTTATACCCCGCCCTCCCAGCTTATTTATCAGATTTATACCCCACCCACCTAGCCAAAGTATAATTTGTATACTTTTGAGTTCTAATGGAAAAGATCACCGGCTTGCATTTTGAGGCCATGCTATTTTAACATTTTTCTCATATAGGAACATGAGAGGAACCATGGTGAACCAGACCATCTCATTCACCATTCATCTATCTGTTCAGCATCCAGTTTTTCACATCAGCCATAAAAAACCCGCTGAAGAACCACAAGCACAAATGAGAGACAGGCTTGTGAGCTCCAGATTGGAAAATTCCTGGAGATCTGGGGGTGGATCCTGAGGAGTGTGTGGTTTGGGGAGAGACTTCAGTGATGTATAATACCACTCAAAGTAACCATTTTCTCCAAGGGAACAAATCTTTTTAGTCTGGCGACCAGATGTAACTCCAGATCTCCAGGTCCACCTGAGCCAGGCAACCCAAACAAGATGCCAAAGCCTCCCCTAGCAACTGTGATTCTGAGGTACACTGCCTCTCGTGTACCCCTTGTGGCTTCTAGTTCTGCTCTCATAGCCAATACCTGATTCCCCGCTGTGTATGCAAAACTCTACTTTCCAGCAGATGGGAGGCTGTGGATTTGTCAGAAAGAGGGAGGGAGAGAAGAGAGAGGATGGAGAGAACATAAATGGAAAAGCAGACAATAATGGGGGGGGGGCAATTCTAGATAGGGCTCAGACATTGATAGAGCAAGGTGATTAGCATTCAAGCACCCATAGAGAGGAGGATTAGGTCAGGTATCCTGTGATAAGCAGGTTAGGTTATTTTAATAGTGCATTAGTGGCTTCTCAGAGGATTGAGGGGAAAACCCTGAGAGACAAGTTAACTCTATCAAGAATATGAAATTCCTGGGTTTAGCAAACCACTCCAAGTAAAATCCATCCATCTCTCTTTGTCTCTCTCCAACAGAAACAGCATGTCATTTCAGTAACCTTTAGTATGTGATGCTGTAACCCTTCTAAAGCCAAGGTTTGGGCACCTCTTAATGTAAATAATTACTACACTGGCACCTCCCTTTACTTGCCCACCCATCCACTCTTTTTAAGCTTTTCTAAAGACAATGTATTTTTTGTATTATTAAAAGAAGGGGAGGGGGAAAGGAGTAGAAATTATGTCCAATACTTGGGCTGTATTCCCCCATATCCCTTCTGCAGCTAAAGCATGTGATCCAGCACAGTTATTTTCATATTTATTCGATCTGACCACTTGCGAACATGCCAAAACCCAAACTGCTTGGTCACTGGGGGTGAGACAGAAGTGGGGAAATTGAGGCAGCATCCTGCCGTCATACCTCTGAACAGGGAAGTTCTGTTTGGCCATCATGAATGTCCATTAGTCATCTCTTCCTTGCCATCTAGACTATACTCCCGTATATATATCTGCCAACTAAGAATATACTTCATACATCGTCGGGTGGGGCCTGGTCCACAAAGGCTGAGGCCCCAATAAATCTATTCATCTGATGACACAAGAAGACTTCTCAGCTGTTTGTAGCCCCTAAGCTGCCCTGATGTGTTCAGTTTCACAATTAAATACACACAACGAGCTGGAAGATATTTAAGACACGTCACATGGAAGCTGTGTATGCAGTTCAGCAACTTTATTGACTAGCTTTGATTGCACAGACTTCATTTGTTTTTCACCATCTCAGGTTTCCATATCCATTTTGAACATAGCTTAAGACAGTTTCCCCACCCCTAGTGGCTCCCCTCCCACCCCCATTTGTGTTGAAGACTTTCCCAAGGTTTGAGTTGGCCAAATTGCACATTTGCTCCTTGGATCTGTAAGAATACACCATGCGTGATTTGGGTAGCAGCCAGTGGGGCTCTCTGCAAGCGTTCAGGTAACTTTGCACAGAAAAGGGGGGCAAAATAATAAACCCCAAAAGACAACTTTAAACCTAAGAACACTGGGGAGTTAGATATGTGGCACAGCAACTTTAGCTCAGTCAGTTCAACTATCTGGGAAACCTACACACTGTCTGTATCAAACTTTCTTCTTTCCTTTACTGGCTTCCTCTCCACCGGCTTCTTCTTGTTCTTCTTCATCTTCCTTTTTCTCTCCCTCATCTCCTTCACCGGCAGTCTCCTCTTCTCCACCTTCTTCCTCCCCCTCTCCTTCACCCTCCCCTTCTCCCTCTTCTTCTTCACCCTCTTTAGACTCTTCAGCTTCCTCTGTGGCCCCTGGGAGGAAAAAAAAAGAAAACCAGGAAGATATTTGTACATAGTAAGACGACCTTGTGAGAAATGGCTAGGGATGGGATGCCATTCAGACTTGGAGAAAACTGGGAACATGGCTTCTTCGGAACCACTTGATTGGGAGGTAATTTACTGCTGAGGTCTCCAAAAGAGCCTGGTGCCACCATCCACAAAAGTCTCAAACTGTGCTTTATACTGGTCGGTGCATCGGCCTCCTTAAAGTCCATAGGCTGGATCTTAGCAGAGTGTTCATGGGGTGGCATTTTCCCAACTTTCCCTCCTTGTACAAGCAGAAGTGCTCCTTCTGCAAGAGGAAGGTGGCTTAGGCTAAAATCCTAGAAACACTTTCCTGCACTGAATAAAAGGGGACTTACTTCTGAATAGACCTATTTTGATTGCATGGGATGATACAGTAAGGGAGCAGAACTGCTCCAGGCTAATTTTTCTTTGACCAGATCCTCTTTCCAGCCACCTTTGAAAGCCTGCAAGTTTCAAAACAGGGGGTAGGCGAGGGAGCTGTTCAAAAGCTGTGAGGC
Source organism: Gekko gecko (assembly GCA_029375565.1). Taxonomy (NCBI): domain Eukaryota; kingdom Metazoa; phylum Chordata; class Lepidosauria; order Squamata; family Gekkonidae; genus Gekko; species Gekko gecko. Next base: position 43,434,966 of record JAPDNY010000013.1, read on the forward strand.
CAAAACCTTTACAGATGTATGGATCCCAACCAGAGTCATTTTGTACCACTTCAGCTGCAATTTCAAACCACAGTTGCAGTGGATATGGTCTTTAATCCTAAACAGGCTTGCCAGGAAATATATCCTATTAAATCTTCTGGGACCTTCTTCTGAGTTAACAGGCTTGGAACAGACCTCTATTTTTCATTATTGTAGACTTGATAAAAGGAATGAGCTTTCATTTATTTTGTACATTTTTATCCCATCTTTCTTCCAGAGAGCTTTTTCCAGACAGCATTTTCTTCTCCTCCATTTTATCCTCATAATGACCCTTTAAAGTAGGTTAGGCTGAAGGTCACCCAGCAAACTTCCATGGCAGAGTGGGGCTTGAGACCTGTGTCTCTCAGATCCTACACGTTAACTGCAACAACACACTGGCTCTCTCTTTTGTCAAAAATGCAGGCTTTTAAGTCCTAATTATTAAGAGGAGTCAGAGGAGCCTGTGCCAAAAATAATTGACTTTTTTAAAAAGAAGAGCTGACTATGTGGTCTCCTTGGTCTGAACTAAAAATCTTGCAAAGTCTTGGAATTTCCAGACAGAGTATTTTACTGTGCTTCCTTGGGGATTCCAGAGCACTGAGCAAAAAAACTAAAGATCCTCATCCAGCCGCTAATGGAAAACAACTATTCAGCAACATGTACTAAGAGGGGGAAAAAAATGTAAAGCAAATCAAGTGCATTGGAAACCCATTTATATAAGGTGGCAAGCAACTGAAAAAAATGATCCTCTTCCAGTTTAATGCGTGGGCACCACATGAACATATCTGAAATCCCTTTAATATAATTGCTGTGGTGTACCAAAGAGTTTTTCTTGGTTAGTCCAGGGGTCTTTTCGGGGGGGAGCGCACCGGAGCGCAGCCCGGGAGCTCAGGAGCCAAGCCCTGCCCCCAGCCGGCGTCCCGGAGAGTCTTTCAGGAAGCCGAATGTCAATTTCAGCTCCATTATATCCTATGGGCCATTGAAATCAATGGTGAAAACATAGGGTATATTCTAGGGGCTGGAGGGGGGGTTTGAGGAGAGGCTCGAAACTCACAGGATAGCTGATGGAGCCTCTCCCCAAGATACCCACCAAGTTTCAGGAACATTGGACCAGGGGTCCAACCCTATGGGCCCCTAAACAGGTTGCCCCTATTCCCTCTATTGTTCTCTATGGTGGGAAAAAATATGTTTTTTTCCCCACCATAGAGAACAATGGAGGAAATGGGGCAACCTGTTTGGGGGCTCATAGAATTGGACCCTCTGGTCCAATGTTCTTGAAACTTGGTGGGTATCTTGGGGAGAGGCTCCATGTCAGCTATCCTGTGATCTTGGAGCCTCTCCCTCAAACCCTCCCTCCAGCCCCCAGAATATACCCTATGTTTTCACCATTGACTTCAATGGCCCATAGGGTATAATGGGGCTGAATTGCCACTGAATTTCTTTCATTCCCTCCTTTCCTTCTTTCTTTTTCCTCTTTCCCTCATTCTTCTCTTCTCTTTCCCTCATTCTTCTCTCTTCTTCCCTCTTCCCTCTTTCCTCTCTTTCCCTCTTTCTTTCTTTCCTTCCTTCCTTCCTGCCTTCCTTCCTTCCTTTCTTTCTTTCCCACCTTCTTCTCTCTCTCTTTTTCCTCCTTTCCCTGTTTCCCTCCTTCTTCCCTCTCTTTCTTTCCCTCTTTCCTTCCTTCTTTCCTCTCTCTCTACTCTCTCTCTTTCCTTCCCTCTTTCCTCCTTCTGTGGCCCAACTCTCATGAGAAGGAGTTTAAACTTTAAACCCTTTCTCTCTTAGCTCCCCCACCCAGACCAGCTGGGGAAGGGAAGGGGAGGCTTTTGAAGATGCTTCCCCCTTTTGCTTCTTCGCTCTTCTGACATCACTTCCGGTGATGTCAGGGGCGTGGCATATGCTAATAGCCTAATAGCTCATTAGCATACCATATGCTAATGAGCTCCTGCAGCTGTTCTTCTACGAAAAGACCCCTGGGTTAGTCTATTATTTTTTTAAACTACCATTCCCTGTTTTTAGTGACTAAGGCTGTAACCCTATGCACATTTACTTGGGAGTAAGCCCTGTTAACTTAGTGAAGCTTACTTCTAAGTTAGCATGCCTAGGATGTGCTACGAATGTATCAGTTTAGGAAGCTGATCTCCTTCTATAATCAGAATCCAGGATCCTTTCTGAACAAGCCAAAATGTGAGAGGTTGGATTGGGGGGGGCGGGGATCTGACTTGCTAAACATTTCACACTTCTTGGTTGATTATATTCACAGGACCTTCCCAAAGATAACAGGAGAAATTCACAGGACCATCCTAAGATAACAGGAGAAATTTACAGGACCATCCACAATTACTCTGATCAATTTTTGTTCCTCTAAGTCACATCAATTTAAATGAAAAGAGCTTCATGTTTGAAACAGAAGCACTCTGCAAGTAATGATTTAAAAATTCTGAGACAACATCTGGATAGCACAAATGGAACTGAAACAGAACCAGATGGTGAATCTCAAATTTCTAAACTCTCAAGCTTAAACTTGAAATTCTGAAATCAATAAAGGATTTTTAAAGTTCTAATTCAGTTTTAAAAATGAAGATCTAGCCCTTGATTACAGAAGATGATGAGAGAATTCATACTTGGTAACAAAGCTCAAAAATCTGCTACCAAACCTAACCTGCAGTCACACACACTAAATAATCCACTTTCAGTCCACTTTCAACACACTTTCCAACTGGATTTTGCCAGTTCACACAGTAAAATCCAGCTCCGAAAGTGTATTGAAAGTGGATTATTTAGTGTGTGTGACCACAGCCTTAGAATTCAGAAATTATCTCTTTTAAACTTGTTGGGGATCCAGTGAACCTCAAGATATGATTGCTCTTTTGTGGAAATATCCACTTACCTTCCTCTTCTCCTTCTCCCTCTCCTTCTTCTTCTTCTCCTCCTCCTTCCTCTTCTTCACCCTCTTCCTTCTCTTCTTCTTCACCTTCTCCTTCTGATGGGGGAGATTCTTTGGCCTCTTCTACCTTAGATGCTTCAATGGTCTCTTCAACTTCTATCTGTTCTTCTTGAACATGGCTGGAGTAATAGGCAGGGAAACTACGGGCGGACATCAGATAGGAACTGCTCTGTAAACCACTATAGGCGGATCTCCCAAAGGTTCCGGCGCTTTGCGTGTAGCCACTGCTGATGCTTCCAACACTGGTGAAACTGAGTCGAGTTTCTTCACCTTCCAGTAATTTTCTGGAAAGAAGAAGAAAAGAGACTAAATAAGTACAGAAGCATCAGACATACAAGATAGGGAGTAAAAACAACAGTATGGTAACTAGAATTATGCCACTAGTTTTGAAACACAGAGAAACAGATTTTCTTTCTGTATATATGTATACACACATCATACTTGGACTGTTGTATCATAGGTGGCAGACCCTTGCAGAAATGTATTAAAATCAATTAGATACATGCACGTTCATATATGTAATGCACCAGGCTCTTATAGGAACTGTGAGGCATATGCCCATGTGCCATATCTCCCATCTGGCTTGGTAAAATTGCAAAAGAAAATGGGTGTGGCCGGGCCAGTGTGGGGGTCATGAGGTTAGGCTCCTGCAGAGTGGATGCCCACAACAGACTGGGGGATGGTCCAGCCTCCATATAGTGCAACAAAGAGTCTTAACTTGCAGACAACTGCTGCAGCTGCTTTATCATCTCAGCCTCTTCTTTCCTCACCCAGTCTCCAGTGTGGAGCTTACAACCCATCCAAGTTGGAGCAATCAACAACACTCCCCAACTTGCCGTGCCTCTTGCCCTCTTCCGGTCAGTCCTTCACCTCCTCCCAACTATGCTGTACCACTGCCTTTAAATCCTCTCCCAGTAACTGGCTATGCCCTCCTCACTCCAGGTGCCACCCTCCTGGCTGTCAGCCCCAAATCCTGCCACAGTCCTATAGTATGCCCTCTCCCTGCACTGGTGTCGCATGTGTGAGCCATCGCCATCCTGCCATCGGAATTCCCAGCCAGATCCTGCTGACTGGCTGCTATTGCTACTTCCCTCTCATTGCCCCATGGTGTCCACCAGGTTGTTCTGGACCCAGCAAGGTTGGCTGCCACCCCGTGACCAGCTTGTGGGGCCCCCATGCCACAATGGGTCTTTATTGAGCCAATGGCAATCCATCAGGGTAGACTGGCCATTTACTGTGGGGAAATCCTGGTGGGCTGCCTGTCCAAGAGCACCACTCTCACAATGTGGCCAGCTCCTCAGCCCTCATCAGAGGAGTGGAATGGGGCAGTGGGAAGGGCCATGGCCCTTTCTGCAGGTTCATTTTGTTCTCCCAGTCTGCTCCTGCAATCCAGCCACATGCAGGTGTGGTTTGTTGGGACCAATGGACTGTTCCTTGGAAAAACAAGGTGACCCTGCATTTTTGGTTCCAAAATGCATCTCTGTAAAGAAATGAGGGGAAAGGGGGGAGCTGTGGCTCACTGGCATGCTTGGCATGCAGACAGTCCTTGATTCAGTACTTGGCACCTTCAGTTTACAAGGAATGCCCCCTCTCTGCACAAGAACCTGGGGAACCATTGGCAATCAGAGTCAGTGGTGCTGGGCTCAGCAGGCTAATGTTCCAAGACTTTAACATACGGGCCACTTTCAGTGTTCATTCTTGTAAGGTGGGCATGTTTTTTACAGATCCTTAAGGGAATTACGTCTTCTCTCCTGCAACATACAGTTACAGATTAAACCAGAATGCTAGATTTTTCAGCAGCAGTTGTGAGCGCCATTATTTCTTCTATGCCATTGTTCATGAGATTTGCATTTCAGCCCACCAACTATTGAAAAAGAACAGACAGATGAATTTTTAGAAGCATGTCATATCCATAGATTCATGATCCTCTTGAATAGGGCAAGATGGTAATTATATCCCACTTTTCTCCTTGATGGAGACCCAAAGCAGCTTCTATCATCTGTCTTCCATCCTCTGCTTTATCATCAGAACAGCCTTATTGGAGAGGGCAAGCTGAGAGAGGGCGACTGGTCCGAGGTCATCTAGTGAGTTTCCATGGCACAACAAGGTTTGAAACCTGAGTCTCCCAGATCTGACATTCTACCCACCATACCACACTGGTGTAATGCACCAGCACAGAATATTAAAAATATTGCTACATTATTCTCATTTGGGAAGCAGAATTCATTGGTCTTGATGCATAGATCTTTGTGGGTTGCATTAATGTGTCTCCTGGCTCATACAGTCAGACCAGCTTAGAAGCAGCATGGCATCTCTGTATCCCTTCAGCCCCATTCTGTGGGTCAGCTTGGAAGGGAATTAATCTTGAGGTTTCCCATCTTCCCACAAGAAGTGATTGATTATAGTTGCCAAATGTGGTAATGTTGACCATCTGGGGAGCAGTTGCACATAAGCAGAGCCAAACATGATTGGTGCTGTTACACTGAGCATTTCTTAGGCACTGCATTGTGTGTGCATTTCTCAGAAACTGCATGTACAGCTCTGGGGAACAGCCCATGCAGCATCCTTTTTGGTGCTCAGCTGAGAATATGCATATGTTTGCTAAGAGGATGAGTTAGTACCTATAATTTTCAGGAAGACCAATTGTTGTTTGTTACAGAGGGGTTGAAGGAACATTAAATAATGATGGGATTAACCAGATTTAAAAGGCCTGCTCCATCAGCCTTTGGCCTTTAAGCAACCTGTGAAGGCCTACAGATTTCACAGCTTGCCAAAATTCACTTTAAAAAAAAAAGATGTTGAGCCTAAGTATATTAATTTACTTTATTTATTTACTCCATTTATTCTGCACCTTCCTCCTCCATGGGAACACAAAATGGCTGACATCACTCTCCTCTCCTCCATTTTATCCTTACAGAAACCCTGTGAGGCGGATTAGGTTGAGAGGCCGGGGACAGGCCCAAGGTCACCCAGCAAGCTTCCACTGCAGGGGGGGGGGGTCTTCCAGACCCTAGTCCCTAGCCACTACACCACACTAACTTGGAATTAAACTGCAGTATGATCCACGGGACTTATTTCAAAATAGCTGTTTTAGCACTAGGAAGGGTGGAAGTATCTTGTACCCCAAATCCTGAACACATCACATATGGAAAGAAGGCCACTAGTTTCGACAGAAAGTACTTCAGACAAGACAGACAAGGATCAGGTCAGCCTTCAACACTCGAAAGAAAAAAGGCTGTTCTAAAACAAAAAAAGGAGATCGCTGAAATAAATGTTTGAGTTTTCTGCACTACCTGTATGCTGCAATTTCAATGTCCAGGGCCATTTTCACATTCAGAAGATCTTGATATTCCTTCAGATATCTAGCCATTTCACTCTTCGTGGTTCTCAATTCATTTTCTAGTTTATTAACAGTGTCCTGTGGGTGTAAGAAACAGGTTAAAATGGGGCCATTCATTCTCACAAGGATCAGAAGTAATGCTAACAAGATTAGCTTGGAAACCTGAGGCCTTCTTCTCCTTCAGTGAGCTACCACCACCTCCTAATGAGGACTCAAAAGCATTACTATTTTAAAAGCCAGTCCTAAGACTTCTATTACCATTTCTTCCACTGAATTTGTTCAAGGTGTGCATGCTTAAGAAAAAGACTAGAAAACAGTCTGCCATTGAGTCGAGCTGATTTGCTTTTCATTTATCTGTTCCAGCAGAACTTATTTCTTTTTTTTACATATAATGGGCATGCGCACAGAAGCCTAAACTCACATCGACTACCTTTTCTATGTTGTCTCCAGTGTGTTTACAAATAGGTCTCCTGTTTCAAGCCAGTCCACAGGAATAACTGGTCTTGCACGCAACTGCTTCCTTTTCACTGAGTTCCTAATTAGACTACTGATAACAGATTCTGCTTGCAATTCACAGAGACGACTTTTCAAAGGTTGTTTAATTCTCATACTTGCTTCATTTTATCTTTTCCCCCCTTCTGATAAATTATTCTCTTTGCATCTTTTGAATTTTTCAGCATGATCTTGCTTATGAAACCCATTAAGAATATTTCAATGTAATTAATGCAATCTTATTTTCATGGAGATCAGCTGTTTGGTGAATAACAAATAAGTATGTCATACAGCCAAAGCAGCATCATGAAAACAAATGCTGTGAATTAAATGGGCATGCCTGTCGCTGAATACAGCTTTAAACATGCATTGTTAAGTAAGACAATATCATTCATGCAATTCAAATTGCTGGTTATGATCCATCTAAAGATTAAATTGGATTTCTTGTGTCTATGCCACTTTTAATTCCATTCCTTCAAATGGAATAAAGATTGTAATGCAACACAGACTTACTTGGGAATAAAGCCCACTTTGCTTACAACATACATTATACTGGGCTGCAAACTCGCTGATATTTACTTCTGACTAACATGCTTAGAACTATACTGTGCATCTGATTTTAGTTAAGAGATCTGGAGCTGAACTATTTATAGATCAGGAAACCCTTTAAATTGCAGCAACATTGATTATAGCTAATATGAACATCTTAGAGTGTTTGGTCTAATAAATGGAGGCTGCTCTACAGAGAGATTTGAATCCTGTTTTATTCTTCCACTGCAGATAGAACAGAAAAAGCTGGAAAGACACAATGTAGTGCCAGCAAGAACCACATCAATCTACCTTTTTCAAAACTATTTAGCTTTTTTTTCATTTTGTGAACTCAGTTTAAAATTAATATACAGTATAACTTCTTTACAAGTACACCTGTATCAAAATCAATGTATAATCAATTACTGTAAAACAATAAGGGCTCGGTCAGGGAAACAAGTTAACACAGCATAATATTTAAAATTAATTTACTTTCCAGCTTTCATCTTCTAGCAATAAATCTCCACTCAATAATGAATGAGTCAGTCCAGAAGGGGGCATTTAATTCAGTTTGCTGTATATACTACAATAAGTTACTAAAAAAGATTCTCAAACAGCCTCAAGACCACTCAAGCAGGCTAATCTACAAATAAAGTAAAACTAGATAAAGCACAATTTAGATTTAGGATCCTGCCTCTGGATCCATCATTATCACAAAGAACCTGATGTCTTTTGAATGTCTTATGGATAATAAAATATGATTTAATCCAATTTAATTAATGAAGGCTCATCAGAAAAAATGAATAAATATAGATTCTCGGGTTTATCCAGACCATGCTTCTTATATATGGTCACATAATGTACCTAAAATAAAAAGTAGCTAACAGCCTGGGATTCAGCAAAGCCATTCATTTCAGCACTGGGGATCTGGACAGCTCCCAGGTTAACTGGGTGGGGCAGAGGCAGGAGTTGGTCTCCAGCAAATCTTGCTTGGTGCATTGCACCATTACCTGCTAGGAAGCTGCTGCTGCTGCAGAGTGTTACTTACACCCAAGGGCAGCACTAAGGCAAGAAGGCTGCAATCACCAGACCAGTTTAAAACTAGATGGACCTCTGAAACCACTTGATTTCCCCGAGATTCAACTGATAGATGCTCCAAAGTTCCTTCCCCTCCTGACAAGTGGATCCATTTCAAAAGCAAGATCTTAAAAGATTCTGGTTGCAGGGCCAGTTCCCAGTTGGTGCCTTTTGACTTGCAGCCTCCAGCAAGATTTGCCTGGTAGGATGCATATGAACAAAAAGGACACAGAAAGGACATGGAAGTTTCCCACCCTACCCCCCCAATCTCAAACTACTGCACCTAGTGCCATCTGTCAAGGGGGAAATGACCCATATGATGATTTTATTGTGGTTTTGCTCTGATTTTTCCACGATAGGAGATTGGTCATTGATCATAACTGGAATTTGTCTGAAACGTTCATATTGAATGCCCCTCACAGTCTGACTAATCAAGCAGATGCCGCCTTAATAGCTAATTCAGTTGAGAGATGGATCACATAATTTAAATATGAGCTTTCTACATAAGACAAAATGCTGGGCTTGAAAAAGATAGAGATGGATTTGTGGGAGTTGATGGGGCTAGTCAACAGGTCTAGGAACACAAACTAGATTATCACAGTAGCAACTTCCAAAGGGTTCTAAGAAATGCTGCAGAAGATATAAATCCAGCAGCACCCCATCTCCATCCACACTGAGCACTCCAAGCTAACTGGAAGCCAAATCATCATCTTGGAAACATTCATCTTGTACATTCTAATCTTGTCCTTCTGCCAAAGAACCCAGGGCTTCTTCTTTCTTCTCCCTCACAACAGCACAGCAAGGTAAACTAGGCAGAGAGAAGGCAACTGATCTACGGTCACACAGCAAGCATCATAGTAGCTGTGATCTCCCAGATCCCAGCCCAAGACTACACCTCACTACCTGTGATTAGTATGCACTCCACACACCCTGACCCATGGATCTTACTCGACATTTTCTAGGCCTGGACTCAGTCAGTTCTGAGCCTCAGCCAGGCTGATTCCCTGGCTCAGATTAAGCTATAGATTAGGAGGTGATCTGAGAATAAATTCCACTGATTGCAAAGGAAATTACTTCCCAGTTCATGCTGGAGATTGTGGTCACCAGAAGGGCAACAGGATACAACACATGGTTCCTGCAGCAGCCCAGGGGCACCTCCCAGGGAGCATTAGGGGGTCTCTGAAAGCATAGAGGTGTTTCAGACACGTGTATGTCATTCAAAGAATGATGAACGTCCTGCAGGGAACATTACAACTAGGGGAGCTGCTCTGGTGCTGGGGGCCAGAGGAGGCCCCGACTTACCTGGAGGGCGGCGATGTCGGCGTTCTGCTTTTCCTCCAGCTCCTGCAGCTGCTTCTCAAGGGCCTCGTTCATGCCGCGGGTGGCCTCGATCTCCAGGGTTTTGGCCTTCAGGAGGCGCCGGCTCTCGGACACCTCGTCCTTGGCGGCGCGGACGGCGTCGGTGTTCTTGGCGGCGCTCTCGGTGAGGACGGTGAAGCGGCTGCGGAACCACTCCTCGGCGTTCTGCATGTTGCGCGCCGCCAGCTTCTCGTACTGGGAGCGGATGTCGCGCAGGGCGGAGGAGAGGTCGGGCTTGGCCGAGACGTCCATCTCGACAGAGAGGTGGGCATACTGGATCTGGGCCTGCAGCTCGGCCAGCTCTTCCTCGTGCACCTTCTTGAGGAAGGCCAGCTCGTCGAGGAGGCTGTCGATGCGCTTCTCCAGCTCGGCGCGGGCCAGGGCCGCCTCGTCGGCGCTCTTGCGCACCTCCAGCAGGCGGCCCTCGGCATCCTCGCGGTTCAGGATCTCCTCCTCGTAGCGCGCCTGCAGGGCCCGCAGGGTCTCCTCCAGGCTCTCACGCTCGCCCTGCAGCGCCTGCTTCTCGTGGGTGGCCTCCTCGGTGGCCAGGCGCAGCTCGCGGATCTCCTGCTCGTAGAGGGCGCGGAAGCGGGACGGCTCCGAGTGTTTCTGGCGCAGCACCAGCAGCTCGGCCTCCAGCACCTTGTTCTGCTGCTCCAGCTCGTGGACGCGCTCGATGAAGCAGGCGAAGCGGTCGTTGAGGTCCTGCAGCTGCGCCTTTTCCTGGCTGCGGATGGTCTTCAGGTCGTTGCTGATGGCCGCCACCTGGCTCAGGTCCAGGCTGTCCACCGACGGCAGCAGCGAGGAGGAGGACGAGGACGTGTAGCTGCGCCGCACCGACACCGAGGACACCGGCGCCGAGAGGCTGGAGTAGGTGGAGCGCGCCACTCCATAACCGCCGCCTCCGCCGCTGCTGCTGCGCCCGCTGGACAGGTGCACCCGGGAGCTCTCCACGAAACGCCGCTTGTAGGACGGGAAGTAGGTCTCGTAGCCGAAGGTGCTCATGCTGGCGGCTCGGGCTCTGCTGCTGAACCGGGAGAGAGGAGAAGAGAAGGAGGAAGGAGAAGACGGAGGAGGCGAAGAAGCCGCCGTCCAACAGAAGGGAGAGGCTGCTCTGCGGCTTGCTGCTCCCACCCGCGCCTCTTTATACAGCCAGGGAAGCTCTGACGCAGCCAGACGGCTCGGAGACTGGCGTGTGCCAAAGGAGGGACGCGCGGACCTCTGCGCAAAGGGAGCGAAGGCGAGCGCAGCCACTGGCCGGCCTGTCTGCGTAGCCGCGCCCTTCCGAAAGAGGCAAAGCCCGCAAGAGCCGGGGGCTGTCGATCTGGCAGGCCCGCCCCCCCTCCTCTAGCCACGCCCGCGCCCCCTCCCCCGTTTCGGCTGTGCTCTCAAGGCAGACTGAATCCCCAAACCTTATTATGACTGGTAGTACCACTGAGTTGGTCAATTCTGCGTACTGCAGTGGTGAAAAGGCCAACCCCGGGGCTGAAAATCAAACAGCCAAGATCCTAGCGCCTTTCTAGCACACATCTCTGGCAGGGCTGCTGGGGGAGAGGCGTTCTGGTCAGGTGCAGGCCCATCTCCTGTAAGGATGCTGTAGAGCTGGGAAAGGTACTGGCTGCAGAATCCAGAGCATGGTTTTGGGCCACCAAGCTGAAGAGGGTTTGCACCGTTTCAGCTAAGAGAAGCTTAGAGTATAGATAGATGCACACATAGATCTCAGAGACAGTGATGGACAGTGGATTGGGACAAGCAATAGGCCATATTTCTTCACTCAGTGCATGGTCATGGGATTCCTTGCCACAACATATAGCGATAGTCACTGGTTTGGGGTGGGAGGGTAGACCCTGAAACATAAATGGAGCTTCCATGTTGAGAGACTGTGTACCTTGAGTAACAGTGGCTGGAGGACACAGATGGGTGAAGACACACACAGTCCATGGACTGGCATCTGCTGGAAACAGGATGCTGGACTGGATGGATCTTGGGTCTCCTCCATCTTTCCTGGGGGAGGGGAGAGGATGCTCTCTGGAGCAACAAAGGAACTTCTTGGAACTTTCCCAGCTCAATACCCCTTCTCATCCCAACTGCAGTGGCTGTGTCTCACTGCAGTGGCTGTGACCCATCATTCTCCACTGTCTTTCCTTGGCAGCCAACCACTCCCTCCTCCCTTGACTTTTCCATCAGTGGAAAAAAGGATGCCAAAAGGATGCCAAAAAGGAACAACAACAACTGAATCTCTTGGAAATTTATTGGGACTTTCTCTCACCTGTCTCTCCTTTCTCTCTCCAATGGGCTAGAGTTGCCAACTCTGGCTTGGGAAATTCCTGGAAAATTTGGGGCAGTGCCCAGGGAAGACAAAGTTTGGGGAGAGGCAGGAGCTTGGTGGAGCTGTGAGATCATAGAGTTCACTCTCCAAAGTTGTTGTTTCCTCTTGGGGAAGTGATCTCTGTAGTCTAGAGATCAACGGTAATCCTAGGACAACTCCAGGCCCCAGATGGAGGTTGCCACCCCTCCAACAGGGTTGTAGACTTTCTCCCCTCCTACAATCACCCCCTGCCCATGTTCCCTGCTCCAAAGTGTGTCTCAGCCACTCCCTTCTGCTTCCATCCCTTCCCCTCTAAGCTTGCCATTTGGAGTACATTTTCCATTGCAGGGCTCCAAGGGCATTTGGAGCAATTAATCAGGAAAGTCTTCTCCTGGTACACTTGGACTTTGTGCCCCATCTAGTACTATTAAACACACAGGAGCCCTGCCAGAGGAAGAAATGGGACACACTTTCCTTCTGCAAACCCTTCCAAGGCATGACCATTGCCTCTTGCAAGCCTGACCCTCCCCTTCCTTCAAATAGCTGCCTTTCCCCTTTCTCCACTAAGGTTGCTCCCACCTGACAAAGCGGGCTCAGCTCTGCAGGGATGGGTTTTTTCTGCCTCTCTTTCAGGAAGCTTGGGGTGGCAGACCAGTAGCCTCCCTCCTACCACTTTAGTCTCACAACAACCCTGTGAGGTAGATTAGGCTGAGAGAGCATGATATCACTTCATGGCTGGGCAGGGATTTGAATCTGGGTTTCTCCCCAGTTCTCATTGGACATTTTAACCACTACACCACATTGACTTTCGTTGATGGCTGGCAACTCCTAAAGAGATCCTGTGTGGTGCAGCTACCATTTCCACGTGGAGTCTGTTTATATTTCTGCTCTCTTTCAGGGAGCTCAAGGGGGCAGACAGAGATACCCAGATGGTCTCCTGCCCAGGTACTAACCAGACTTGGTTCCATTAGAGGAGGAGGAGGAGGAGGAGGAGATTGGATTTATACCCTGCCTTTCACTACCCAAAGGAGTCTCAGAGTGGCTTACAAACTCCTTTCCCTTCCCCTCCCCCCAGCAGACACCCTGTGAGGTAGGTGGGGCTGAGAGAGCTCTGACAGAAACTGCTCTTTTTCAAGACCAGTTGTAAAGCACTGGGTTCACCGCATGGAAGACTCAAACTACAACATGTGTTCAGACGCATTTATTGTACTTCACACACTAAACAAGGAAAACGGCCCTACAAGGCCAACTATATACACTCCACCCGGCACACCCATATTCCCATTGGAAGGTTTGAATTTCCTGCCAAGGTTCTATTGGTGGACTCGAGGTGGACTAGGATCCTAGGTCCCCTTCATGTTTGGGGACTAAGCTCCTGCTTAGCTGCAGACCCCTGGTGGTGGTCCGCATACATAACACCAGTTTCAACAGAACTATGGCTTGCCCAAGGTCATCCAGCAGGTGCAAGTGGAGGAGTGGGGAATCAAACCCGGTTCTCCCAGATTAGAGTCCACACGCTTAACCACTAGGTAAAGGTAAAAGTTTCCCTTGCTCGAAAGCCAGTCGAATCCGACTCCAGGGATGCGGTGCTCATTTCCATTTCCAAGCCAGCACTGTCCAAAGATGATTCCATGGTCATGTAGCTGGCATGACTAGACGCCAAGGCACACAGAACGCTGTTACTTTCGCACCAAAGCAGTACCTATATATCTACTTGCAATTTATTGCTTTCAAACTGCTAGGTTGGTAGGAGCTGGGGCCAGAGACGGGAGCTCACTCTGTCATGTGGCACTTGGGTCTTGAACTGCTGAACTACCAACCTTCTGGTCTGCAGTTCAGTGTCTTAACCACTTGAGCCACCACAGCCCCTTACTTAACCGCTACATCAAACTATATCATGTGCCCTGAGACCACAGCCTGGCACATGGCAAAATACATCTGTTAGTCTTTAAGATGCCACTAATTTCTTTTTTTCTTTTGACTGGGGCAGACTGCTCTCTCTGGAATTCATGTGTACTCTGTCATTTGTGGGGTCAGGGGAATTGTCTCTCTGTTAATTCCATTCCTCAGGCCTACATAGTGACTACATGCCCTACCTGAGTGAGGCTATATGGTCCACTAGAAAATTATCTCCTTGTTCTACTTTTTGTCTGGCTTTACCAAACTCCTTGAGCAACACAATCAGCAGGAAAGAGATTCCTGTGCACATGACTTCTAAAGGGATAGCTGTGTTAGTCTGTTGTTGCAAAATAAGACAAATGTCCAGTGGCACCTTAAAGATTAACAACACGTATTTCAATATGAGCTTTTTTGAGTCACAGCTCACTTCTTCCTTTTAATGTATGTTTTATGTTTGTTGGCCTACACGTGAAAGACCCATGATGACGTTCACCCTCTGCCCTAACTCACCCTGCCTGTAATGTGACCCATAAGAAGGATGCTCAGTTTGATTTCTATATATATATCTGAAGAAATAAAGAGTGACTCATGAAAGCTCATGTTGAAATAAATGTTGCTAGTCTTTAACACACCACTGGACTTTTGTTTCATTTTGTGAAGAACTTCCATCCAGGATTAGAAACACTGTCAAGTGATGCTTTCCAGTCTGAAAGGCATTCTTCGAGTCACTCCAGCTCTTAAATTGGCTCTTCTCCCTTCACATCTCCCAAGCCAGAGCTCCAGAAGATAAGATCCTGAGGACCAAACTAGACATCATGGCAGCCTCACGGCCACCATGAGGAGGATACTGTGAGGGCCCAATCCTCATCACATTCACAGGCACTCTTGTCCCCCTGCCCATGCCTTTGCAAGTGCCAAAAAAGCTGCAGGGCATGCATGCTGCTGTTCAGAACTTGATAGGTTACACAGTGGGTGGGAGACCCAAGAGCTGCTCACCCCACCATGATGCAGGGGCAATCTGGATCAGGCCCTCTCAACACTTTAAAATACCTTTGAAATGGTGGTAGCCCTGTGGCCATGAGGACACCATCGTGTCTAGTTTGGCCCTGTGACTCAGGGGGAAGAGCTGGAAAGCTAGCCCATGGAGACAGAGGGCATTCCACAGAGGGCATTCCACCTGACTGCTCCTGGTGGCTCAGGGGTGGAGCCTGGGGGAAATGGGCAGTGCAGCTAACAGGCAGAGCTCTCATAAAGCAAAAAAAAAAAAAACCCAATAAACTGGCCTTTGGTTCCAGATTCTCACCTTGCAATTTCATTCTTTTTTAAAATAATTTTTAAATTATTTTCTCAGAAAAAAGGTGGGATACAAAAGGGAAAGGGGGGGGGAATATAAATTCATCAGGTTTGCCAAATATATTCTTAAGGACCCTGAAGAAGAAGCCAACCCCTTTCCCCAAACCATGGGTCACACCCTACCACCTTTTATTGCTTTCCTTCAGCAAGAAATCTTGATGGCTATGCATTCCAAAGGGAGCTTTAGACGATGAGACAGATTCCTGGAGGATAAGCTCATCAATGACTATAGTCTGCTAAATGGAACCTCCATGCTCAGAGGCAGCGTATATGTAAATATGAACTGCTAGAGGGGAAAAACAGGAGATTTTGTCTTCCATGACCTGCTTTCAGCCCACAGCACCGTCCCGACCACTGCAGGAGACAAGATGTGGGCTATAATGAACCCTTGGTTTGATCCTACAGGGCTGTGTTTCCACTGTTCATGTTGCAGCCAGAGGCAGATTGAGGCAGCTTCTTGAGATGGCAGATTTGGGATGCCATGAAGAGCAGCACAGTGAGAGGCAGATATGTCTGATCCATGGAGCCCAGATCTATTCATTTCTGTGAGACCTGCAAATGAAAACTTACAGGTGGATAAATAAATGTATGAGGGCTAGAGGTGGGGTATAAACTGAAACTTCTGCTTCAGGTGCCAAAACTCTTTATTATTTATGTATTTATTAAATTTATGAATTGCCCAATCCTTGAGTCCAGAGGGCTCTGGGAGATGTACAACAGCAAATAAAATACAATTTAAAAATCAGTAAGTACAGTCTTAGAAACAGTTCCCTAATGGCATCCACAGATCAAATTTTAAAGCAGTTCTGGACTGTGTTGCTGCCTCACAGACGGGGTAGGGAGGAGGCCGAAGGAAGATGGAATAAAGCAGGGGAATACCAGCCATGTTAGTGCCCGTCACTTTCCTCAACCAAAAGCCTGGTGGAACATTTCTGCCTTGCAGGCCCTGCAGAATTGCATTAAATCCCACAGGGCCCTGATGTTATTTGGCAGGGAGTTCCACCAGGTCAGAGCCAGGGCTGAAAAAGCTTGCTTTTTAAATAAGTTTGCAATTCAGAGTAACTACTATTGATTTTACTGGGACTTTGCCACAGGGGAGAAGAAATGAGATGTGCATGAAGTGGTGGAATAGACTGTGCTTCATCAAACCAATGGTGCAGGGGTCCATTTCTCAATACTCACATTTTTTTAAAAAAAAAGCAAACTTGTCAACCCTTGTATATCGAGGAGAAATGTTCTAGCTCAGCTTTTTGCTCACAGTGCTAGATTTCTCTTTGCAGGGACTCCAGACCATAGGGGAATATTAGAACATGCCATTGCCCACTGTGGCTTGCTCTGCTGCTCCAGCATTTTGCCAGCTTGCTCAGGAGGTGCTCTGTAAGCCTGCCTTCAGTCCCTGCTTTATGCTCTGCCTAGAGACAGGTGAGAGACTGGAGCAAAGGCCTGGATACACCAGATGCTGCCTTCTGGCTGAAGCTGGGTTTGGTTAGTGCCTGGACAGAAGCCTTCTTTGGATCTGCTATTCACGATCGAGTTCCACAGAAGATCAGGTATAAATAAATAGCATTCTTCAGAGATGGAAGGGTAGAACCATTATGAGAAGGGGTTTGCCTGCTCTCTCATTATAATTTTTGGCTCCAGCTATGCATTGCAACACAGTTGTGTCTGGCTTAATCCCATAGCAATTCTCCACTGCAAAGCATTCATGGGACATCACAGAAAAGTGGGAGTATTTGACCCTTTCCTCACTGAGCAAATGTCTTCTACCCTTCCCCAGCCCACTTTATCTGTATGCAGGATTTCAGGTCGGTGTTTGTGCAGGGAAGAAGCACCTACACCCCTGAGACTCTTTGCAGTGGAGAACTGGCTATGTGGCTAATGTTACAAACCGCGGTGGTGTGAAAGCAGGGTGCCAGCTGACATTAGAGTGCCACACTAGGATCTGAGAGAGTCAGATTGAAATCCTCATTCTGCCATGGAAGTTTGCTGTGTGCCCTTGGGCCAGTTTTGCACCCTAACCTACCTCTGTTGTTGTTTGCAGTCATCGTTGTGAGGATAAAATGGGGCAGGGGAGAACAATGTTGCGAGCCACTTTGGGACTCCATACAAGAGAAAATATCTCAGTAAGTAACCAAATCTGTCATTTGCCCCTCAGTTCCACAAGTCTTTGCAGTGCTACAAAACCTGCTTGACCGAGGAAAGTCATGGGGTAAAAGAAATAGATACCAGCCTGTGCCTCTCTCTCCTGGCACATTCAGCTTTCTACAAACCATTATCTCTGCCCAGCAATAGTTCACATGCCACTGGTGCTGAGATTCCATTAGGGTTTATGGCATCTGGCATGGGGATTGGCACCTTCCCTGTATCAGGATTTCCAGTTCAGCACAACTGCCCCTCTGTCTGGAAGGATGCTCACAGCAGTAACCACGTTCACTTCCCCAGAGATCAACTGCTTTGTTTTCCCAGCATGTGTGCTCCTTTGGATTCCCCTCATTATCCCATTTATGTCCTTCAAGCAGCTCAGGAAGGGGCGTGGAGCAGTGGGATTATCCCAGTTCCCTCCCCCCAACAGTAACCCTTTGAGGTTGATTCAGTGGAGAAAGAGTGAGAAAGACCGGGCTAAAGTCATCTAGCAGTTTTCAGGGCCTGAGCCAAATCTAGCATCGATAAGAGAAATGCTCTTAATAATTCTTTAGCCAATTTCTCCCTGAGATCTAAAACTCTCTTTCTTCTCTTTCTTTTTAGGAATTTGAGGTCAGTTTCTAATCAATTCCAGTTGGATCAAAAGTGAAATTAGAAGAGAGCAGAGGCAGGAAGGGAGATTTTGCAAAATTCCAGAATTTCTCTCTGTAAATGCTCAGAAGCAAGCAATGTCTTCTCAAACCATCCTATCCTCCTGTTAGGGCACTCTGTGGTGTGTAACTTTTAACCCCCCCCCCTCAAAAAAAAACCCCACCAAAACCCTGCAAGGGCTGAAATGACAAAAGGGTGCATAGAGTTGTAACAGAAAACCACAAAAGAGAGATCCCTCTTTTAAAAGAGAAAAAGAGGAATCACTGGCTATGTCTTTAAAATGTGAAACTACCTTCTCCATAACAACACTAACCAAATCTCAGTTTCTCCAGTCCAAATCTACATTTCAGCTCTTTCAATCCACCTCCTCCTCATCCAGCAAAATCTTCATGTTCTCTCCGTGCCAGGCATCATCCGAAAAACAACCATGTTGCTGAGCATGCCCAGAGTATGTATCTCATACCTAACCAGTCAGACCCATTCACCTGGGATCAGGGGCAGGACTTTCCATCACCTTTTGTTTGTAGAACTGTAGAACTGTACCACTGTCTCTTTTCTCACCCCCTCCAAATAATAATGTAGTGTAAATGCAAATCTGTTTTCAACTCCAGAGGTCTTCCTGGTTCATACAGACTATCTTCTTTCAGGTCCACAGACTCTGAATTCCAGCTGCGTCTGCAGAAACGTGGCCCCTGATTCAGCTAAACCATCCGCTGCTTTTACAATTGCCAACCTCAGCAGCTGGCTCCCTTTTCGGACACTGCAATACAGCGGTATCCTTTGAAACATGCATGACAGTATATCAGGAACACTTCAGACAGCTTGTGGCAAATATAGCAAGGCAGGGATTCTCAGGAGGGAGGCTGGCTACCTCAAAGAGGCTGGTAGATTTCAAGGAGTACAAGGTCTGAGAATGCCCATTTCCTTCTATCATCACATCTTTCTGCTTTCCATTTTCTAGTTTTTCATATTGTCTCTGGCCTTTCATGACATGGCCTAGCGATTCACCATCTTTTCAGTCTCACACACATTTCTAATATTTTATGTCTGTAAGTGGAAAAGAGCCAGTGCACCACAAAACATAAGTTGCATAGTAATGCAAAACCTGGGTGCAGGATGTAGCCTGCCTGCCTGCCTGCCTGCCTGCCTGCCTGCCTTCCTTCCCTCCCTCCCTCCCTCCCTCCCTCCCTCCCTCCCTCCCTCCCTCCCTTCCTTCCTTCCTTCCTTCCTTCCTTCCTTCCTTCCTTCCTTCCTTCCTTCCTTCCTTGTCTATGCCTCCTTTCCACCCAGATAGTGTCCCCCAAATGGCAATATTGGGAGAATGAGAGATATTAGGAGAAATCTTTTAAGTCCAATATATAATTGCAGTCTTGTACATAATTGCAGGCTACAAACTTCAAATCCAGAATAAATGGTGTGTGCTTCAAGTTGTTGTTGTTGTTGTTTTTCTTGTGGAAGATGAAATAAAACATAGTAGTGATTAACGGATTAAAGAAAGATTTGCATTCAATTAACAAGCATTTCTTTCTATGAGGTATTTACATGAATGCTGAGCGGTATGGAACAGTGTAAAATATGTCTCTTTGAGATCAGAAACACAGATCTGAGACTGTGCCTTCACCTTTCATGAAAGAGAAATGCAGCTTTCATCCAAAGTGAAATTCCCAAAGGAGTGCTGGTAGCTTGGGCTGTCCCTCCTAGATCTCACAAGGAGAAGGAATAAGATCTAGGAATCAAACATGGTTATAAACCTGCATGAATGACTGGTTATAAACCTGCCCTCCACATATCTTTGTCTCAGCAATAAAAGCACAGGCTGTATCTAATGTGGTGGAATCTGAAAGTTTGTTTAATCCAGGACATTTTCAAGGCAGAACACAATAATGCTTCCAATAGGAACTGTGCAAATAAAATGTTTTGTTGCAAACGTTTGAGTCTTATGATTATAAGGGGTTATAATTATAGCAAATGAATAAACAAAATACTTTCAAATGTACCATATTATCTGTGCCCAAGTTCTTTTGCTGCTTTTCAAGTGCCACCAGAGACACCCATTTTGCAAATTTTCTTGAACAGTAAAACAATGAAGGACCTTAAAGACAGGAAAGACTATAACGATGGAGTAGAGCCCACTTCATCAGAAGTAGGAAGCATGTACTCAGTCGGGAGATATATAGGTATGAAGAAACACTGTAAACAGTGAGGTCGAAAATGAGAGGACCAGACTAATCAGAAAAGTATAATGACCATGGACATCAGAAATGTACAATAAGCTGGGGACCTGCAAGGAATCATGGGACTAGGGGAAATTTCGCCCATGATTCCTGCCAATTTTCCTCTCCAGGATTTTATATTCTCCCAGAGACTTCCCTGCCTCCTTTTTCCTTCAGTGGACTCTCAACTGCTTTCAATATTCTGTGCTGGTGGAGCATATTGAATCCTCATCAATATTGGGATTTATTGGTCTTTTTTCTGATTCAGAGTTAGATCTACAACTTTGGTTCCTCTTGATCTAAGGATATGCGTGTTTTCTGCAAGCCTTCTGGACTTTGGCAGAAGCCCTCTGCATATTCATTCATTTATTTAAACCATTCACACCCTCCCTTTACAGACTAATACAGGGAGGGTCTCAATTAATTACTCTGAACACATCAGTCTCCAATTTTGACACTTTTATTTCCTTCACACTTTTTGCCCCAGAATTGAACCCAAACAAATGGTTACCATATAAACTAAGCTTGTTATTCCTGTTT
Source organism: Gekko gecko (assembly GCA_029375565.1). Lineage (NCBI taxonomy): Eukaryota > Metazoa > Chordata > Lepidosauria > Squamata > Gekkonidae > Gekko > Gekko gecko. The sequence continues at coordinate 43,455,833 of JAPDNY010000013.1, forward strand.
GATCCTTGTATCTGTTAAACATCTTCATTATGCTGTGTGATAATTTACTGATCACCCTCTACCTATATGTATGGACTAGTAGTTTCCAATTTTGTTTCTGCCCCTGTCTTGACTCTAATTGGCCCTTCCTGGCAACTAACACCCCCCACTTCTCTCTTCCTGTATGTAATGGTTGAGGAAATTCTTTTCCACTGCATCTGAAGAAGTGTGCTCACACACAAAAGCTTATATCTTGAATAAAATTTTGTTGGTCCTGAAGGTGCCACTGGACTCAGACTCTGTACTACTCTCTCACGGTAGATTACAACAAATATATTGAATCACTGCAACAATGTTAAAAGTCACCTCTTTCAGCAAACCAAAGTAGTAACAGCAATCAGAAAAAAGAAAGCAATTTTCAATGATTTTTAAAACATACTGAAAAGTAAATACCACTATAATCTTGGACTGATGAAGCAGTTTTTTAGTTGGTGTCTACTGGGTAACAATACAGGCACTTGACAAACAAACTTGGGAAAGTATTTTGTAGGCTGGGTGTCCATTGCTGAAAAGTCCCTGATAGCCACCCAGTAGGCCAATAGGCAATTTCTGGTAGTCCACTTACCTTCTACTTATTATTGGGATTCTTGCAAAGAATATTGAACTACAGATACTGGTTTGATTCAGAAAAGAACTTCTTATGTTCTCCGTTTGCTATCCCTTTGTCTCTGGGAGTCAGAGGATGCTGACAAGACACCTAAAGATCTTGGCCTGAAAGATCCTTTCCCCTTCTCCACCACTTTTTTGTTTTGGTTTGTTTTTCCACAACTAGATGAAGAGTTCTGGAGGACTCTACAGCTTGCCCACTATGTTCTGTTATTTTGGTTGGTGTAGTATAGATGGGATTATAAAGATTTTCTTCTTCTTCTGATTATTCATATTTTTCTGGTTTTATAGATTTTTTTCCTAGGTAAGTTTTTCTTAGGATGTAATGAAGGCCTATTAAATAGTAGGCCTTCCTCTTGTAGGTTAGATTAGTTTTCTAGCTGATGTTAGCAGACAAGACAATGACATTCTTTTGGTATAGAAGACAGATATAAAGTTCATGGTTTTTAATTGTTTAGGGTAAAACTTTCCATTGTCTGGGTCAAAAAGGATTTTAGCTCCGTATCAGAAAAAAACACCTTTGTTTGGGTATAGAGAATCCCCGGCCAATATTATTCAGGTTAGGTTAAGTAAACACTTGACGATATTGTGTAGACACACCTTTTTTTACATTTGATCAACTAGGGAATTATTATTCAAATGATGTATGATTCTTTGTAACCAATTATGCTTTTTGAATGTTAATTTCATGATGATGTCATTCCAAGTATAAAACTTCATGTATTTCCTGATTGTGCTCAGAAAGCAGTCAATTTTTGATAGGCTTGTTTGGCCTAACTGTTTTCAGGTGTCTTGATTGCAGTTAAAACACTAAGATCTTCCTCCTCATTTTGACTCCAATTTTTGACAGGGAATTTATTTGTATAACATTGGTCTTAATGAAAATATTGTATTTTGGGATTTTCCTGTGGACCAACCTATGGCCTTCATTCAGATTAATTGGACCTTGACTGTCAGTAACCCTGAGTATGCGCTCTTGCACTGTAAGACTGAGAACCACTGACGGACCCCCCCCGAGTCTGAGGTCAGTCCATCTTTTCCCTTATAGAAAAATAAAAATGTTTTGGAAAATAGATTGTTAGAGCAAACAGTGATAAGTATACGAAGCTGCCTTATAGCCAGTTCAGACCACTGGTCTATCTACTTTGACTGGCAGTATTTCTCACCAGTTTTTCCTAGGCTTGATCCTCATTTTAATGGGAGAAGTGAGGAATTGCACCAGGGACCTTTTCTGTGCTGGCAAAATATGTGCTCTACAGTGCTTCTTTGGTATTAAAAACAAGAGGTGTCCATTCTCATATATAAGGTTGTACCAATTTCCACCAATTTCCCCGTTAGGAGTTGGGAGAACCCCCTCCCTATGTGCTGCTATTCAGTTCCAGTGAGTACCACCCCCCAAAAGCCCTGGTACTCTGCCACTGAGCCATAGCTCCTCTAAGAGTGTCTCCACTATTTTGCTTGGGTAGGTCTGAAGGCTGAATCCAGACTACCCTGTTCTTGTTTTGTTCCAGTAGGTGATCAGAACTGTTGGAATGGATAGTAGTGATCAGTGGGTGTAGGAGTAGCCATCCTTGACTTAGAGATGGGTGGATCAACCGTTCTCTTTTTTAAAGCCTTTGGACACAATTATAGTGTGCCGTTCCTCAGTTTCCTTTCAGGACCAGTTCTGGAAGTTTGGCTGGAAGATGGCTTCTCGGTTCAGGAGAGCTGCTTGCAGCAAAATGGCTGTGGGATCAATGAGCCATTCTCATCAATACCCACAGTTTACTGCATTGCCCCAGCTGCGAAGTCCTGGCACAGAAGAAAACTGCTGTACTGGACTGGATCCAGATGTAAAAAATAAAACCTTTTTATTCCAGTCCTTAAGGGGAAAACCAAATGGCAGAGGCATTCAGTTGACATGATGGAGAAGCGATGAGAGCTCCTTTCCTTCCCCATGCAGGTAATATCTCAGGTGAACATCACAGGTGGGCAGACTAGGACTTTTGCCTGCTCTCCAACTACCTGGGAGAGGGGATGGGGAGGGAGAGGAGACCTATCCGTGGCGCTAGGTCACCTGTCAAGGGAAGGGAAAGGGCAGGGCAGGGTGGGGGAGAGCTAATGCCACCAAGAGAGAGGGCCAGGCTGCATTTTGCACTGCATAGCCCTGGAACCTCTGCTTGATTCTGATGACTGTACAGATGGCTGAATGACTGTGCAAACTAGGCAACCACACATATGAACCTCCACGTGGAACATCCACTTCATGATGCTCAGGGTACAATACGTGCTTTGTTTGCAAATGTGCCCAAGTGCAGTCCTGATCCTGGCCTCTTCATTATAAAGGCAGTAGAGCTGGAAAAGACTTTCCTGCCTGAGATTTTGGAGAGCAGCTGCCAGTTAAGGTAGACATCCCTAAGCTAGATGAACCAGTGTTTTGATCTGATTTAAGAAAGCCTCCCCTGCTCCACCATCACCAAAACTGAACATTAGACTAGATTATGAATTGGGGAACAGATATACCAAAGATCACTAAAAGCAGACTGCAATAAAAATGACTGGTGTTGCTTCCTAAAACCCCGAAAGACTTAGGCCACCCCTGAGGAGACCTTGCTATATTCTCCTGTCTTAAGCGTTGGCACTGATGATATTCTTAGCAGGACTTTCCTACTGACTTTAAGGGGCAGGAGGACTCACATGAAGGAAGTCCTGGATAGGTCTCATTAGGTACAATCTCATCCCATGATGAAATACGGATGCCAACTGTCAGAACGGGCAGGAAGCCTATATTCTAGTACAGATTGCCAATCACAAACAGATTTGATACAAATATCTGTTCATTTCCTTTGAGTCCTTGTTTACTATTTGTCCAAACAATGCAGCTGAGCATCTGCCATTTCTTTGCAGCTCAAGCTAATCCTCATTGCTCAGCATCCTGGTATTAAGAAGATTGTACTAATTATTCCATTACAAGGAGAGGCAGAAAAAGCAAATGGGTTCTTTCATTTCAGCTCCATCAACGGAAGCTGAATCAGCAGATTCATTATGCCTGATTACCCTTCTGATTAGAATTCAAAAGGCCATAAGTTGTAATAGTAAATCTCTCTTTTCTGTAATACTATTACTGATTCTGAGGTTTTTCATACTGGGGTCTCTGTTCTTTACCTTCTGGGGTGTCTTGACCTGGATAGCCCAGGCTAGCCTGATCCCATCAGATATCAGAAGCAAAGCAGGGTCAGCCTTGACTAGTATTTGGAAGGAATACCAGAGTTGTGAGGCAGAGGCAGGCAATGGCAAACCTCTGAAACATCTCTTGCTTTAAAAACAAGTCTAGCTCACCACCTAGTGGTGCACAGTGCTAAAGAGCTAGAACTTCTGGCTGCCAGACGATCTTAGGATCACCTGGCTATTTTACACGCAATGCCATATGATAATTATTAATTATTATCACCTTCTGTGATCTTCTGCATACATACATCTAATTCCATGCTACACATCCTGTTGTATGTAATGACTTCAGCTGCCATTAGAGGTTAATTCAAGTATTTACCCCAGAGAGGGGCAATAGTTCAGTGGTAGAGAGTTTAGTTGTGAGAGTCACTTTGGTGTAGTGGTTAAGAGAGGCAGACTCTAATCTGCAGAACTGGATTTGATACCCCACTCCTTCACATGCAACCATGAGTCAGTTGCACATTCTCTCAGAGCTCTCTTAGCCCAACCTACCTCACAGAAAGGGAGAGAAAGGGAAGGCAATTGTAAGCTGCTCTGAGAGTGGGATATAACAACCCACCTCCTCCTCCTCCTCCTCCTCCTCCTCCTGCAGAAAGCCTCAAGTTCTATCTTTGGAATTTCCAGTTAAAAACATCTGAGGTAGCAGATGCTACAAAAGAGCTTTCTCTGCTGGAGAGCTATTGCCAGCCAGAAGAGGTAATATTGAGCTCAGTAGGCCAATGGTCTGACTCAGTACAAAACAGACTTCTGCCATCACTTGCCAATAGTGCCCTTCTACAGCCAACACAGGCCAGCCTGTATACAAAGGTACAAAGAACATTTACTGCACATAGCCAAAGGCTATTACAATCAGACACAGAGAGCACAAAGTCATAAGTAATGATGCTAAAATAACTGAATCTAAAACTACTCATTAAAATATTTTACCCTTTGGAGTATAGTGTTAGCTCATATAAATAATGAAATAAATGGACACGAATCTGAGATCCAAAATGGCAACCTTCAGAAACTAGAGGAAGAACATTTCAGTCTTCCAGCACATTCTTCGGCAAACCTGAAGTTCACCAGTAGTCATGAAAGAAATTGAAAGGGACACTCCAATATGAAATTGCTAAATTAGAATTTATTAAGTTTGATTGTGTGGCTTAAGGTTTCCAACTTGCTGCAATTGTTAAATTGGTTTAGAAAAGCTGTTGTGAGCAATCATTGTGCTTATCTTGTATACATCCAGAGATTTGCATAGAAATGCCATTGGCTGCTCCTCTTGCATTTCATGGCCTTTGAACTCATTGTTTACAGTTGTTTACACTTTATTTTCTCCATGTAGGTATGTATCTGCCAACCTAGAATAATACTACTGATGAAGTTCACAAAAGTTTGTCACAATAAATTTGGCAGTCTGTAAAGTGCTGCAAGACTCTCTTTGTTTGTTCTTTTATAAAGAGCATCATGAGATTGTCATGCATCACAAAGGCACTCATCTGGCTTTAGATCAGGCTGACTTATTTATTAAAATATTTATGCCCTGTATCTCTTCTTTGTTCAAGGTGGCATTGTGCTCCAGGTGTGCTCTCTAAGATTATTTGCAAAAATACTACCCCCCTTCCTAGGGATGCCAGCCTCCAGGTGTGACCTTGAGAACCCCCGGAATTGCACCTCATCTCTAGATGACAGAGATCAATACCCCAGAGACAGAGAGGAAATGGCTGCTTTGGAGAGTAGAGTCTATGGCATTGTACCTCACTGAGATCCCTGTCCTCCCCAGGCTCCATTCCCAAATCTCCAGGAGTTTCCCAATCTGGATCTGGCAACCCTACCCCACCATCCCACACCAGTGGCCAGGGGAGATATGGCAACCCTATTTTTCACTCCCACTTGTTCAGAAATTGAGTCCATCTGGCTGCTTTGGGGGGTGATCCTAAGCAACTCTACTTAGAAGTAAGTCTCATTTTATTCAAAGGGGATTATTCCAAGGAAAGTGTTCTTAGTCCTGCAACCTAGGGCTTCCATCTGAAAGACAGAGAATCTTCTTCTTCTAGTTGCTGCTGGAAGTTCATGCTTGGCATCTCAGGGAAGGAGGATCCCTGGTGACTGCCCATTTCCTTTAAGTGGGGGGATCATTCCCAGCAGCCCAGGACTTGTTACTGTGCGCTGACACTGCCTAAGGTGCTCTCTCCTGCACCAGTTCTCAGCATGTTATGTAAGAATATAAGAAGCTGAGTCCATCTCAGCCCATACAGTCAGCTTCCCAAGATCTCAGAGAGGGTTTTTCCCAGGACTGCTACCTTTTGTGCAGAGATGCTCACACGCCCTACCACTGAGCCAGTAAAGGCAGAGGCCACTGGAGAAATGAGTCCAAATGAATAGGCAGTGGGACAAAAAGTGAAGCCTTCCACATCAGAGAACAAACCCCTGATAGGATTGCCAACAACAGGAGAGAAATGTCCCATTCTTTTAAAAGAGGCTGAATGTGTGCAAGTGGGCAGCTGAAACTTTTCATGGCATGGCGGTAAATAACACCACCTGGTAAGCTACATCCTGTTAAGCCTCTATTCAAGGCACAGTACATTTTCCCCCTCCAGGCTGGTGGCAGCAACCCTACTCCCTGACCACACACCCACAGAAGCAGCCCCTGAAATCCTATTATTCATATTCTCCTATTTGAGAGAACTATTTCACTGGGGTAGGGAATGGATGGCTGGAAAGCAAACAATTTCCTCACTCTGATGTACCCAGGGGAATATTGTCTATTTCTGGCCCAGTGGCCCTGTGTTGCTGGGCATGTCTTGCTTGAGTGAATTTGGCAGGAAATGCATCAACAAAATGATTAGCCCGCAGCATAAAGGGAGCCGAGTCAAGGGCACAGCGGCTCCTAAATTGAGCCTCCCATCAATTATTCAGTTGACATCAGTGTTCCTCCTGGCAATTCCATAGAGGTCTTTGTTTAATGGGATGAGCAAACACTTTAGAAAATTGAAGTTCATCACTCTTTGAAGAGCTGTATCAGGCAAGTGGGATGCTGGCTTCACTGCCAAGTCGGCAAAGACACCCGAGCAGCAGCTTGGACTGCAAATTGACTGCCGGCCTGAGTAGAAGTGCTGATGCTGCAAGGAGCTGACATTCGTGGGAGATGAGCATGGATGGCATATGGCTGTGCAAGTGTGGGCTCCGGTGGGAAAAGAGTTAGCCTCTTGGGGGCTTAGGAGAAAGGGGTGCACTGCAAATCGCTAAGCAGCATTGAGAAATTCCATCTAAGGAGAGAGCACTGGAGACTTATGGTGCTTTCTGGTGTTTCCTTTGTCCACAAATTTACAGGCAGAGCACATGAAGATGAAGTGGCACTCCTGCAGGATGGCAGTTCTGCTGTCATACGTGGGGTTCCAAGGCAGGGCCTGCACCAGTTACTGATCCACTGCCTCGCCGACACTAGAATCCAAGGGCTTGCCTTGCAATGGCTTGGCTCCTTTCTACAGGGTTGGGGACAGAGGGTGGCGTTAGGGGAGCAAATGTCCCAGAGGCTCCCGCTGTCGTGTGGGGTACCTCAAGGGGCGGTGCTATCCCCGATGTTGTTTAACATCTACATGCGCCTCCTCGCCCAGATTGCCCGGAGGCATGGGCTGGGGTGTCATCAGCACCCATCTATATCTGTTGTTGGGTGGCCAGTCCAACTCCAGCCCAGATGATCCAGAGCAGGTGATTCAGGATGTGGTGGGCTGGCTTAGATTGAGCTGATTGAAATTGATTCCAATGAAGACAGAGGTCCTATGCCTGAGTTAGAGCGGGTCAGGGGTAGGGATCCCACTACCGACCTTCGGTGGGGTGCCACTGGTGCCAGAGCTGAAGGTTAGGAATCTGGGAGTGCTCCTGGATGCCTTCTTAACAGGTAGCAGCCACTGCCAAGGCGGCCTTTTACCATCTACGGCTGATTAGGCAGTTGGTTCACTTCCTCGAACGCAATGACCTAGCAACAGTGATCCATGCAATGGTCACATTGAGATTAGACTACTGCAATGCTGTCTACATAGGGCTGCCCTTGTCCCAGATTCAGAGGCTGCAGCTAGTGCAGAATGCCACAGCCAGGCTGCTGAAGGGTCTCGCTATACGGGACCACATCCAGCCTGTGCTGAGGACACTGCACTGGCTGCCTATAGTGTATCGGATTTGGTTCAAGGTGCTGGTTTTAACTTTTAAAGCCCTATATGGTCAGGGGCCTGCCTACTTGAGGGACCGCCTTTCCCCATAAATGCCCCAGAGAGCACTGAGGTCAGGGTCGCAACACCACTTGACCCTCCCTGGTCCGGAAGAAGCCAGGCTGAATATCACCAGAGCCAGGGCTTTCTCAGTGGTGGCCCCATACTGGTAGAATGAGCTCCAGGAGGACATCAGGGCCCTGTGGGACCTTTTACAGTTCCACAGGGCCTGTAAAATGGAGCTCTTCCACCAGGCTTTCAATTAGGAGCCGCCACTGATGAATGTGCCCTGGAGCATCTTCTGGCTTGAAACTTACAACATCTTCTGGCCTGAGACCTTGCTGGATGCTACTCCTATCATTGGATGTGATTTGGATTATTGCCATCATCTGTCGGTTTTTATTTGTAACTGTTGTTGTTTTAATGTAGTCTTGTATTCTCTAATTGTTTTAACTCTGTATTGTTTACATTATTTTAACCTTGTTAGCCACCTTGAGCCAGCGTGTCTGGCAAGGCGGGATACAAATATAAATAAATAATAAATAAACTGGTGGGGAGACTTATTGGTGGCCACAAGGGGCCTCACTGGTGATGTGCTGACATCATGCACCCAGAAGGGTTGTCAGTGCATCACCAGGTGACACTGAGAACACATTTGGGCAAAACTCTGTGGTAACTGGGCCTACAGAGAGTCACCTCAGCACACCAGAATACTGCTAATGCTCCCCCATTTGCCACAGTCACCCCCTCCAATTACCCAAAGAGGCCATCTCCTAACTAGTTGGGGGAATTAGCTTAAAGGAGGCAGAATGAGAAGGGGTAACTGGGATTCTCCACCTATACCTACAGGGAATTTTCCTTAAGAGCACTCTCAAAATAGTCTAGGCAGATATTCAACTGGAAAGGTTTTTATTAAAAAGAGAAAAAAATAAAACAAAATACACACAATAAATACACACAGAGCTACCTAAGAGAAACACAAGGAGGAAAGGGGAAGAGTAATTTAGGGGAGGGTGATAATTAACCGCCTTGAAGAAAGTCCATGGAAGCAGCAAAACATCCAGCATTTTGCGTGAGAACCCAACAAAGTGGAGGTGTATGTGGAGGATCTAAAACACACACACACTGCTGGGAAGCAGGGTGCTGCAGATATAGGACAAAATGTACCCTGGGGCAGGTATGACCCATTTGCCAGAAAAACAATAGCTTGATTTCTAAGGTGAACAAAGATGTGGAAGAGGCTGGATGACCATGCAAGTACCAGAGGGAAGTGCTAATGGGTTTCTTGAACAGAAATCAGTGCTGATTAACTGTCACTTAATTAGGGTAAGTGGGTGTAGAGGAGATAAAGTTAGACTTGATTAGATTAGTTCAAGGTGAAACAATAGATCCTGAGAGACCCATTGTCCCATAATTATGCATCTCTCTGGGGCATGGAGGGGGCATTAGCGAGCCTGCCACTCTGACTCATTTTCCAAAATACTTACCCAGGCTTGTTCCTGACTGGCATCCATTTTGTTTCACTTTGGGCCAGGCAGTGCCCTGCACAATGATTTGGAGATATTTCTCTGTCTGTCTGTTTCTCTCCCTGAAAACTGCCCCTCTGCAGGAGAAGTGGTCTGACTGCTAACACCCCAACCAGCTGAGAAACAGTAGGGGTTTCTGATGGTGGTGGGGGTATGGCAAGCTTAGCCCTACTTCAGAGGAGAGAGACAGAGACAGAGACAGAGACAGAGACAGAGACAGAGACAGAGACAGAGAGAGAGATCATACCCTAAAGGCACTTCAGCCAACACCACGCCAAGACTGTCTGCTTCTCTCTCTGTCTTTCCAGCTTCAGAACTGAACTTTCTTTGCATACACCTCCCCTCTTCAACTAGTGGAAGGGTCACCTCCCCAAGACAGAATGAGACCCACTGCTCAGAACCCAACAGTACAACATCTGGTTTGTAAGTTAGCTGCAAAATAGGGATAGATAAATCTGCCAAAAAAGGTTGTTCTAGAATGGATATGCTGTGGACTGTGAACTTCAGCTGGTAGGTCATGATTCACAACTAGATTTGTACTTTGGATGATAAAAGTTGAAATTCTCAAGAAGATGAATCCTGCAGCCAGAATGCCCCCAGTGGATGCTCCATTGCCACAGCTAGTGCCTCTGTACCACCACCAGCAATTAATGCACAATAGCAAATCATCCCTGTGTGAAAGCAGTCAATGACTCCATTCAGCAGGCGAGCTGCCAGGCCACCCGTTCCCCACCATTGCCTAACAGGCTGGTGGGGGGAAATTGAGGAGGCTGCTTAGTATCCCATTGGTGAGATGATGCACTTCTGCTTTTTTGCTGGAAGTGATATTGTGCATCGGCACCACATCAGGGAGATTATCCCCACACTCCAGAGTCACCTACCAGGTTGCTGGCATTGGCTTGCAACTCTAACTTTTAGCCCTGTTGGCACTGGGGAAGCCGAAAGGAGGGTGAGAGAGTTGTGCTCTGTTCCTTGCAGGTGCCTCTTAGAATAATAGAATCAAAGAGTTGGAAGGGATCTCCAGGGTCACCTAGTCCAACCCCCTGCACAGTGCAGGAAATTCACAAATGCCTCCCCCCACACACACCTCCAGTGAACCCTGCTCCATGCCCAGAAGATGGCAAAAAACCTCCAGGGTCACTGGCCAAACTGGCCTGGAGAAAAATTGCTGCCTGACCCCAAAGTGGCGATCAGCATTTCCCTGGTTGTGTGAGAAAGGGCCACAAGAACTAAGCGCTGATGCAACCCTGCCTGCCCTCCCTCTCATGATCTGCCTGATTTCACAGAATCAGCATTGCTGTCGGCCATCTAGCCTCTGTTTACACACCTCCAAAGAAAGAGAGCCCACCACCTCCCAAGGAAACTTGTTTCCCTGAGGAACCACTCTGCCAGGAAGTTCATCCTAATGTTTAGCCAAAAACTCTTTTGATTTAATTTCAAATCTTTGGCTTTGGTCTAACCTTCTGGGGTTACAACTCCATACCATCCTCGATATGGTAGCCCTTCAAGTACTTGAAGATGGTTATCATATCACCTCTCAGTTGTCCCCTCTTCAGGCTAAACATACCCAGCTCCTTCAACCTTTCCTCATAGGACTTGGTCTCCAGACCCCTCACCATCTTCATTGCCTTCCTTTGGACACATTCCAGCTGGTCTATATCCTTCTTAAACTGTGGTGTCCCAAACTGAACACCATACTCTAGGTGAGGTCTAACTAGAGCAGAGTAAAGTGAAATGGGAAATGGCTCCAGAGGTCCCTGCAACATCACTTGGGCCCTCTGGAATGATCTCCAGTTCACAGTGGAAGCCAAGCAGCTTTGGTTGGCCTCGGGTGAGGCCATGGGCCTCAGTTGATTCCCTCTCCATAGTGCGTACACACACAAACACACACGTGCACTGCACATTAATGCCAGCCCTGCAACCAAGCCAAATAAATGTTTGCACTCCAGAATCACTGAGGTGGCTGGATCCAAGAACCATTTATTATGTCCTCCTTATGAAAGTCTCCTACAGTGAAAGAGTTCTCCACAGAGGGCCCTACAACCGTACCCTGAAAACCTCTTGTCCGTAATCGACATGAATATTTGCGCTGTTGATCGGTCTTGGATGGCATCTCTAACTCACCCAAGGGCAACCACTCATTTATTTTAATTACTCCAGCATCTCAACAGGATGTTGCAACTGATGAGCAGATGGTAATAAATGTTATCTTCTCTAAGTGACAGTCTGCTTCCTGCCTAACAGCGTAGACTGGAAAACGAAGCCTTACTCCAGGGGCAACAATTAATTCAAAAGCATCTCTGGGAGTATCTGTTTTGTTCCAGGCTGGCAGTTTGTCTACCCTGTGCTGGAAGTACCCATCTCGGTGACGTGTAAATGCATACATACTTATAGGGTGTTCCTGAAAAGATAACGTTCTCTGTCCAGAGAGTTTCACAACCAGACCTGGAAGGCTGCAGAAATAGCACTGCCTCGCATATGACCTAGTGGGCTCTGGATCACAAGAGCTTCTGCCGCAATAAATCTAGAACTTTAATTTTTATTGTAGATATATATGATATTTTAATATATGAGTTTATTTTAAAATTTAACTGTAGAAACCTTTTACTCTGTGCATCTTCTGAGGTTTTTGACCTGTGTTTGTGTATGTGTTGTGCTAGATGCTATTTGTGTGTGTGAGATGCTAGAATTGGCTCTCTTCAAGGTTCAGCTTCTTCCGTCAGAGTCTCTAGAAGTTTAGTCTCTGACTGGTTGCGTGTGACCACACCTATGTCTCTAATGTCCATGTACACAGATGCATGCATATGAATACTAAGGCTTTGTTCAGCGCCCAGTCTGCCATTTCATGCACCATACATTTAACCTGCACATTTGACCTGCCCATTAACTTGCAGCAGGACAAGTCTATTTTTCTAACCAGAGTTTGACTCAAAAGAACCAACATTGTTTTGCCTTTTAAATGAGTGGTGATGGTGAACCATCTGTTGGAGAGTGAAGAAAGATAGCAAACACACAGCTAATGTAGCAGAACCTTCAGCAACTGGAAATCATGTGGGAGAGAAAACCCAGGCAGCCGTCTTTACGAAAACGGGGGTGCTGCAAATGTGTCCAGTTTTCATCTGTGAAACGCTGCAGGGTATGATAGAGGGGCATTGCACACATACAACTGCACAAATACCAGAGTGGGAAAGTGTGTTACTCTGTGAGAGCTCTCTCTCTCTCTGCATTCATCTTGCTGCTCATGTGGATGGCCATTTGTTAGCGCAGACTGGTATATGTGATCAGGATGACTGGGTTTGGCCTAAAGGGGCTGGAGCCAGGGCCTATGACAAAAGAGAAGTGTGGTGTATTGGTTAGAGTGTTGAAACAGGATCTTGGGAGACCTGGGTTCAAATCCCCAGTCTGCCATGGGAGCTCACTGTGTGACCGTGGGCAGGTCACTCTCTCATGCAGCCTAGCCTACCTCACATGGTTGTTGTTTTTAAGATAAAGCAAAGCCTTCCTCCCAACATGACTCCCATAGCTATAGGCCACAGCCATCTCCTTTTCTGAACTCTCCTAGTTTGCAGAGCACTGCAAATTGCAGGTGAGAGATGTCATGAAATGGACATGACAGAAGAGCCACTGAAACACTACATGTGTATAGTGGGGTTGCCAGCTTGGGCTTGGGAAACTCTTGGAGATGGGGGGGTGGGGTACCTGTGAAGGGCAAAATTTGAGGATGGGGATCAGCAGGTGTCTGATATCATAGTGGCAACTCTGATCTGAGCACGTCAACTAGTCTAGAGAAAAATGCCCTGTCCAATAGAGCCTTAATGAGACATTTCCCCCCTCCGTGCTATGAAAAACTTCAGCTGCCTATTTCCATACATGAAGCCTCTATTAAAGAGACAGGGCATTTTTCTCCAGGCCAGCTGGCAACTTTAGTGTATATGTATTTATGGAGGGAAGGATGTGTTCCTTTCTTCTACCCATCTCTGGAGTCAGAGGGCAGAATTTCAAAGTAGGATAGTTCGAGACCCAGTAACTCTCTATGTTTTAACCTAGGGGTCTTTATGGGAGAAATATTGCAGATAGTTAGAGCTGTTAAGGTCCAATAGAAGAAATAGTCTCTAACTGTCCCTCTTTCCTGATCCCTGGTATCTGCTAAATCATTGTGTACCCCCTCCTCTCCATGTTCATATGTTCAGGGTACCAGATTTATTTCTTCTGTATTTCCAAAATGACCATAACAGGAAACCCAGGATGTTTAACTCTTCAAAAACTTGTTGTAGCAAGTAACTGCAGAGTCAAAGCAGCAAAGGTGGTCAACTTTTCAACTGTCCACGGCAACTGTGCCTTTAACCTGAAGCAATGGAGTTGATTACATTGATCTGCATGCCTGGACAAGCCACACCCGCTAATTATTGCAGCTCAAACCGCAATTAAAGACACAGCAAAAAAGGATGGTTGAAGAATTAGCAACCCTCCTATGCAGCAGCAAGCACAGAGGAGCCTTCAGCAGTTTGGAAGAGTGAGGAGGAGATGACAAAGCAATCTGTGACATGAGACAGGAAGATGTGGGTGGGTGGGCATTTGGGAGGGGACTGCTTAAGATTTCCAGCAGGCCAGGAGAAATATGTCCTGTACCTTTTAAAAAAAGGTTTCATAAACTTGGTCATTTGAAGTTGATGCTTTTCCTGGCACAGAGTTATATAACATCACCAGACAGTTGCTGCAGATCAAAGTGATATTCAAGGGACAGCTACAGAGTCAGGGACCCAGTTTAAAGTTAGCGACCTCGTAGGACCACTTGGTTTGGTGCTCTCAGCCCAGCTGAAAGCATCTTTACAGGGATGCTATGAACTGACAATTCTGCATCCGCAGCTAGGAGCACACAGCCGCTGGCACGAGTTCAGCACTGCATCAAACCTGCAGCAAGAATGGGGAGGGGCAGAATCCCGCATAGAGGAGGAGTTTGCCAGCAGCCCAGATGGCTCTGGAGATGAGCCCACTTACTGCAAGGAGGAGGGATTGGCTGGCATGTTGCAAGTCTGTCTGTCCTGCTGATCTCTCTTTCCTCCCCCTCTCCTCAGGAAAGGGGAGGAAGGGAAACTCCTCTCTCTCTCCCATCTCAGTTCCACCACCTCCCATCGTAAAGGGGCCAGTCCAAGTGCTGCTGGGTCCTGCAGCAGAAAATCCATTAGCACCTACCTACACAGCAGTTGTAAACTTCCCTATCTAGGTAGAGTTGTCATGTTTCCAAGTAGGGTTTCAAGGACGTGAATGGCATCAGTGATTTGCTATTAACCAACTAGGATGTCTTGGCCCCTCTTGCCAAGCTTGTGCCTGTGTCGTATTTGAGGCTACATCCAGGGGACATGGGTGAACATGGCCCCTGAGAACTCAAATGGGACTTTTGAGGATGCATGCCTGGGACAGGGCTGCTGATTTTTCAACTGGTCCCTCTCACAGTCCCTTTAGTATCAGCTTGATCTGCAGCAAATATACCAGGTGATGCTCTTTACCTCTAGGCCACTAAAAGCTTCAGCTGCCCACTTCTACACATTAAGCCTTTATCAAAGGGGCAGGATATTTTTTTTCTCCTGGACAGTCGGAAACCCTAAATCTGATGGGGATCGTGGGATTACAGAACTGTGGAACAGTAGTTGCTTCAGAGCAATTAATAAAATAGGATGATTTTTCTGCAAATACTCTAAGGCAGTGGCCAAAAAGGCCTTTCCAAAGAGCTGCTCTCTGAGATCCTTTAAGAGGACATGCCAAGGATTAGGGTTGTGTTCATGAGGGCTAGGAACTTAATTTTGGGGGGGGGAAGCGAGAGTCTGTGGATATTTTAAACCAACCGTCTGTGTGAATGTGGGATATTTCCTGCCTCTCTCAGTACTGTGGTATATAGAGTAGAGTAACTCTGCATAGGATTGCACTGGTATACCAGCTAACTTCTTAAAGAAGCATGTTGCTCAGGATCCAATATGCCCAGAGACCTCCTAAATCCTGTATGAAAAGGCCCTCTGCACATACCCAGAAGCACTCTCCATATATTCCAAGGAAGCCTTCACATTCAAAAGAAATTCTAAAGTTTATCCCACGTAAACTCTGACTTCTTCACTTAAATTCTAAAATGAGCGGTGCTGGATACCGGGATCTCTGACCTGGAACTCCACCACTAGCACCCCATCCCAGATTCGGGTGGTTTAGCTGTAACTAATAAGAAGAACAGAAAAGGCATCCTGCATGTCCAAAAGTACAAATTAAGCCCAGTCCGATGTAGGTTCTCCACGCCCCCATCAATGCTGCTTTTTTTTTTTGCCGCAGAAGGATGCTGAGTCATTTCTACAGCATCAGCAGCTCTCTTGAAACTCTCTGGCTCTGCCTGGCTGAAGGCAGAGTTAAAGGCAGGCTCTTACCTTCCCAGCTCTGCATATCCCCCACTAATACCTCCCCCTTCTACTTGCTGGGTGTTGGGGGGAGGGAGAGGATGATTTCTATAGTTACCCTTATGCCAGATCCATTCCCCCTACCCCTTTTATAACAGATCTCCCCCGCCCCACCCGCAATCCCCTTTGATGAATACTGTTTGCTGCAGTAATTTCTTTCCCCGCCCCCCTCTCTTTTACAGGAGACCTCTTGGGCACTGAATCAGCAATGGCCATACAGCATTAAGCAGAGAGTTCCTGGAAAAGGAGATTGAATGGCGGGGGGAGGGAGAAAGAGAATGATTTCTTGTCTGGAGAGGCATAGGGAGCCATAAAACATACCATCCTGCAGCACAGCACAAATAAGCAAGGGTGGCCACAAAGAGTCTGACTTTAACCTCTTCCTCCTTGCAGTGGTGTGTGTGCATTTGTGTCTATAGAAACCTCTCAACTTGTGTCTTGTGGAGACCTTATGCAACTATTCAGCATGCAGGGCTCTCTGAAAAAGCAAAGAAATGTCTACTTTTACTCTTCACAGAGATGGCAAGCAAATGAATGCAGCAAGCCGAAACCTTAGTAGCTGGCTGATGGATTGTTCTGCCCACTTTTTCTTTTAGAGCTGGTGGTGACACACTAGTAAAACTTACCATTTCAGTTCAGTTTCTTTTAGAGCTGGTGGTGACACACTGGTAAAACTTACCTCAGTTCTACTGTCTGGAAAATGCAAACATAAGTGGCCCACCTTCCAAGGCTGTTGTGAAAACTAATACAGCACTAGACACGTTGAGGTCCAAGAATTAATACTCAGGTGCTTACCTCTCATCAGAGTCTAGTTATCATCCGCTAACATACTGATGACTCTGAACCTGGTCACAATCTTGCTTAGATACATACACAGTCTTGTTTTATAGATCGGCATTGAAAAGGAGTGGGGGGAGAAGATGAAACCCACTGGCATGTCCTGGGAGAAAATGAACAGCTGTCCTTCAAAACCTTCTGTTACTTCCTATCAGAAATGACTGGAACCACTCATAATCAGCCCTACGAATGTCTGCTGGGTCTTCCAGTGATCAAAAACTGCAGAAAGGTCAGTATGGTTCAGTTACCCCAATTAATTTCTAGAACAGTGTCAAGCAGGACTCAGTGGCATGACCACACTGAAGACCAGTTTGGCAAAAATCTATCACATCATATGGAAATAGTTACCTTCTACTAAGTCAGCCCATTGATCTATTAAGAAGAAGAAGAGTTAGTTTTTATACTCTGCTTTTCAGCACCCAAAGGAGTCTCAGAGTGGCTTATGATCACCTTCCCTTTCTCTCTCCAGAACAGACATTCTGTGAGGTAAGTGGGGCTGAGAGAGTGCTGAGAGAGCTGTGACTGACCCAAGGTCACCCAGCTGGCTTCATGTGGAGGAGTGGGGAATCAAACCCAGCTCTCCAGATTAGAGTCCACTGCTCTTAACCATTACACCAAACTGTACCGCTTGCTCTGACCAATGGTGGCTGTCCAGGGTCTTAGCTAGAGGTCTTTCACATCACCTGCAAACTGATCTTAATAACCTGAGATGCTGGGATTGAACCTGTGACTACATGCTTGCCAAGAATCCTTCCACTGAATCGTAGCCTGGTCAACTATGGGTTCTTGGGTTGGTGATTATATACAAGCTTTCTCTTACAGAAAGTATCTACTTGATACATGGCATCATGAGAGTCTAGGAAGCTGAGGGTGTCCAGATAGTCCTATTAGCCAGAAGTCCTATTAGCCTACCTTCATGCACCAGAATTAATGTATGGAATTCACTGCTACAAGATGCCATGAGGACCACTAGCTAAAGAGGCTTCCAAAGGATTAGAGAACTTCATAGAAGACTGGGGTGCCAGTGGAATTTTATTTATTTGCTTTATCATTTATTAGATTAGCCATGAATGATAAACAAAACCTCCAGGTGCAGCGTCAGTGTGCCACTGAATACCAGTCATGGCTAGGCAACAATGTGGAAATGATGTTTTCTTTTCTTTGTTTGTGGGCTTCTTGGGGACATCTGGGAGTACAGTCCATGGCTGGGTGGTTCAACAAATGCTTTGCATGCAGAAAGTCATAGCTTGAAAAGTTGTGCCGCCAGTTAAAGACAGGAGCTGTGAAAGGTCTTATTCACCTAGAGACTCTGGAGAGCTGCTGTCAATCAGAGTAGACAACACTAAGCTAAATAAACCAGCTCAGCACAAACCAGCTGCAACTAATCACTATGGGACATTGGGAAACAGGATACTGGACTTGATGGACCTTTAATCTGATCCAATAGTCCTGCTTTTATTACTTTGGTACTTGAACCACTGTGGAATGCCACCAATGTGCCAAAGAGAAGCTTAACCATGGAATGGGCCATTGTGACACTATTAGCTTGATTCTGGGTTGCCAGTCTGGTGTAGTGGTTAGAATGTTAAACTAGGATCAGGGAGACTCAGGTTCAAATCTGTGCTTGCCCTGAGACTTACTGGGTGACCTTCAGCCGGCATTCTCTGTCAGCCTGACCTATCTCACAGGGTTGTTGTGAGGATAAAATGGAAGAGGAGAGATCCATGCACACTACCTCCCTGAATAAAAATACAAGATAAAAATACACTCAATAAATCAATAAAAATACTGCAAAGCTAGTCAGTCTTCAAGCATCCACTAATCTAGTAGCAGAAGAAGCAATTAATGTACATCCCTGTGTGTATAGTGTATAGTATTCATAAGGCTGTTTTAAGGACTTGAAACTAGACAAGGCAGCCCAAAAACATAAATATAAATACTTTCCGATAAATTATTTATTTTATTAGATTTATGCTCCGCCCTCACTGCTGAGGCAGGCTCAGGGCTGCTTACATTCAAAGTTAAAAATGTTCAAAATCATAAAACATTTATAAGGTGCTACAAATGCAATGCTACATTTAGGATGGCGAGAACACAGTTTTGATATTAACCATAGGAGATGACTATGATTGTGTGAACTTGTTCTTTTGATTCCATAAGAAAGTCTATCTACCACTGACTTGTTTATTTTGCAAAATGTAATTTGCAGTGGAAAACCTATCATCCATCCATCCATCCATCCATCCATCCATCCATCCATCCATCTATCTATCTAGCAATGTCGCAATGCAGTATTAGAGCTTTCAAGTACTTATATATCCAGAATATTAATTTTTCAGTAGCAAAAATCCCTGGTCTGTGGCTGCTTTCAGGCATCCAATTATTCTTAGATAAAGCTGACCTGTGCTGGATTTGAGCACGTGCATAGCTAATGAAGGAATGCCAGTTTAGGATTCATGTTGGTTACCTGTGACTGAAGTTAGTTTCCCTCTCTCTCTCTCTCTCTCTCTCTCTCTCTCTCTCTCTCTGTGTGTGTATGAGAGAGAGAGAGAGAGAGAGAGAGAGAGAGAGAGAGAGAGAGAGAGAGAGAGAGAGAGAGAGAAACTGCAATCCTAAATGGCATTTCAGCCTTCTAAATCCATTGAATTTAATGGGATTTAGTAAATACAATTTATTATTGGATATATCACAAGTTCATACAATTTAAACATACCAATACATACCCATTTTTCTTTTTTCCCTTTCTCCCCCCACATCAGGCTTCCAGCACTGCTCCAACCCCCTTAATATCTCTCTTATTCCATTACAATTACTTCTAAACTTATTTTCTCTTACTAACGGTAACAATACAAAAGTCTAATTCTCTTTCCGTTTCTTCTTAATAACTGTCAAAACAAATCAAACCACTTTTAATGTCCCAATTTTTCAACAAATATTTTTGAAAGTCTTTCCAATCTTTAAAAAAAGTTTCATCTTCTTCGTTGTTTAACTTTCTTGTTAACTTGTCCATTTCCGCCAAAAACAACGTTTTTTTAATCCATTCCCATGTTTCAGGTACTTTATCTTGTTTCCAACATTGAGCAAAAGTCAGTCTTGCTGCTGTAGTCAAGTACCATAATAGTGTTCTCTTGGCTACATTTATTTCTTCCATTTTAAGACCTAACAATAACATCTGTGGGTCTTTCTTAAAAGTACAATTCAAAATTTTTTGTATCTCATTGTGGATCTCTGTCCAATACTTTACTGCTTTATCACATGTCCACCACATATGGTAAAAAGACCCTTCATGTTTCTTACATTTCCAACATTTGTTAGACATACTTTCATTTATGATAGCAATTTTTTTGGGCGTCATATACCATCTGTACATCATTTTATAACAATTCTCTTTAACATTTACACAAGTTGAAATTTTCATTGACTTTTTCCACAAGTATTCCCAAGATGTCATTAATATCTCTGTATTAACATTTACAGCCCATTTTATCATTTGCTATTTTACAACTTCATCCTCAGTATACCATTTCAATAGAACCTTATACAGTTTAGAAATCATTTTTTTTTTCCTTTCTCAAGCCATACAGTTTCAATTTCAATATTCTTTTCTCTAAAACCATATTCTCTTTTATCGGTCTTAAATAAATCATAAATCTGTCTATACTTCAACCAATCATATTCAAATTCAACATCAAATCTGTCTTTTAACACAAAATTTTTCCCTTCAGATTTTAAAAGATTTTTATAAGGTAGCCAATCTAGCCCTTGATTTCTTGAATATGGATTAATCACTTCAGCTGGTACAATCCAAAGTGGTCTTTCTTCTGAGAAGAATTTTCTGTATCTCATCCATGTCTCGAACAGTGATTGTCTTACAAAGTGGTGTTTAAAAAATTTATCCATTTTTACTTTTCCATACCATAAATATGCATGCCATCCGAATTTGTTATCATGCCCTTCCAGGGCCAATAACTTCTTGTTCTCCAGATTAATCCACTGTTCCAACCATGTTAAACAGACGGCATCATAATACAGTCTTAGAGAATTTAATGGGATTTAGGAAGGTATAGCTCTGATTAGGATTGCACTGCAGCAGCAGTTAACCTGTGTATCCCGTGCATCCATATATCACAAGCAACCAGAGTTACCCTTAAACCTCCATCTCTATGGTGTGCTGCTCACAAAATGGGAGGGGGGGAAGGGCACAGCCAGCATGCTTACAGGCGTGCCTGTGAACATTTTTATTTAAGCAAATGACACCACCTTCATTGGTGGTTCTGTTTTTTTCACAATCGGCTGTGAGGCTTCATTTGATAAACTATCATGTACATAAACAGTCTTTTCCAAGGTCTCCCAATGAATCGATGCTTCAGAAGACCATTGAACTCAGAGTCTTGGAAGGTTCAAGACTCCCTTGGCAATTTGTCTGGCACCACATCAGAGGTACGGCTGAGATCATAAGGCTAAGCTTTCAGGAACTGCCACTGAAATATAATTGAGAGGCGTTTGGTCTGTTTGCAGCTCTGGGATCCTATGATGTAAGTCTAGGGAATAAATTATCCAAACCTCATTAGCTGGAATGCCCTTTTGTCCGGGCCACTGCAGTGCACCATGGCTGGACTGAGCTTCATCTTGGTAATTCACATTTCGCACACACACCCCTGCCAACCAATCTGTAGGGTTTGAGCAAAGCTGACAGCAGCCGGACATCTACAGCCCAACACCTGTGAATCTTTTCTTATTACCTAATGGCTGATTATTTCTTTGGCACTTTGTCTTGCTCCAAATGGAGCATTAAACACTTGACTTGTCTCAAATTTCATCATTTATCACAGAATCAGATTATGATGATGATGATGATGACGATGATAAAGAAATGAAACTGTAAGCGATTGGTCCCCTTGGCATCAGTATCTTTTCCCATATGGTGCAAAAGACCTGATTTTTTTTAAAAAAAAATTGCCTCTCTCTGGTGCTTTTGCTTGCAAATGTCAATATTCTTGCAGTGAGCACATAAAAAGAGCCCTGTTGGGTCAGACGAAGGGTCCACCTAGTCCAGAATTCTGTTCTCAACAGTGCCTTGCCAGATGGGCGGCCCATAAGCCAGGCATAAAGGCAATAGCTCTCCCCCACTGTTTGCTCCTCAGCAACTAGAACATATAATGTGAATAGGTTTGCCAACCTCCAGGTGGGGCCTGCGTATCCCATGCAGAATTACAGCTGATCTACAGACTACAGAGATCAGTTCCCCTGGAGAAAATGGCAGCTTTGGAGGAAAGACTTTATAGCACTGCACCCTGCTGAGGTCCCTCCCCTCCTTAAACCCTCCTCTCTCCAGGAGCCACCTCAAAATCTCCAGGAATTTCCCAACCCAGAGTTGGCAACTTACTGGCATTCTCCAGTACTGACTCTCTGAGATGGGAGATGTTGGGGATTAAAGCTGGGACTTCCCCATATAAAGCAGGTATTTTACCACTAAGGCACAACACCTTTCCCTTTAAAAAACGGCCTTCTGGGGCCTCAGGAGGAGGCAAGTAGTGCCAAAACACCTGCTACTTGAGTTTCTTTTAACTGGTGATGACAGCTTGGGGTGTTTGGCTTGGGAATCTGGTGCTCTGCTGCTGAACCACAGTCCCTCCTTTTCTTCCCCAGTACTATGGCCACAGTCCTTATTAGACCTTCAGCAGCTTCTTCCTGAGACCAAATTATCCACTGTGAGCACAAGTTGTCGTGTAGATCCCCAGTGCCACATCTAGTTCATCCCATCATTGCATTTGGTATGCATCCTAGCCCTTTTTGTGCCTTTTCCAGATACCACCACTCTCATAATAAGACATTAGTGTTGTTGCCTCCCTTCCAGCCAGATGGGATTTTGGAGCACTTTACAAAACTCGGTAAAGAACTTTCCACTGCTCTGTGAGCCTTTGTACATGTTAGATAGCTAACTTTCACTTTCAGTGCCCTCCGAGCCTTAATGGTACCATTCATTTCCATCTCCCATTTCTAGACATGCATTCAAGAAAGCATCTAAGAGATGCCAGCACTCATTATCTCTTTTTAAGCTGTGTGAGTCTGTCTTTGACAATGAGGCCCCACCATCCATCCAGCGTGCAGAAAACTAACAAGATTTTGGAGGCTGACAGTAGCAAACTACAATTTGTATTTCTGTGCTGTAGCAGAAGATGCAGTTCCAGGACCACAGGACAAGATTCTTGTCTAGGGATGGCTACAACTCAGGAAAATGTGGTTTGGTTCAGTTTGAGGCAAGCCCAGTTCACATGAACCACAAACTGTCACAAACCTTTAGCCGCCAAATGAACTGGTTCAATTCGTGAGATTTGTGATGTGGGAGAATGGCCCCCCCCAACATGCTAGATACATGCAGGGAATCTCTGGCTGGGTCTCCTTTGCCTGCCCTCCAAGTTTGGTGAGGATTGGATTTATGGGGTCCAAGTTACAGCCCCCCAAAGAAGGTGCCCCCAGGAAAGTGCTTTCTGGAGAAATGATAGGTGCAGGTTCAGGAGTATATAGACTGGATCCTGTGCAAACTAGAGACATCAAAGTCACATGGGGGCTTCCCCTGGATGCTCCTCTACATGCCCTCCAAGTTTGCCTCCCCCCTTGCTTTGAAGTTTGGTAAACATTTAGATTAAGCAGAGAAAGTTTGTGGAAAGTTCGTCACGAACTTTAGCTCGTGAACTGGTTCGTGCCTATCCAGGGCTGGCCCCAGGTGTCTGGGCGCCCTAGGCAGGACAGCCTGGGGCGCCCACCCCACCGGGGATGCCAACCTCCCGGTGGGCCCTGGAGATGGCCCAGTGCCGTTGTCCTGGGCACCTCACAGCTGTGAGGCACCCAGGAGAGCCGGGGAAGGGGCGGGGTTAGAACCCTCGCCCCTTCCCTCCCAGCGGCAGCGCGGCTCTCCTGGGTGCCTTGCAGCTGTGAGGTGCCCAGGAAAGCCAGGGAAGGGGCGGGCTTAGAACGCCAACCCCTTCCCTCCCAGCAGCAGTGCCAGCTTTTCTGGGCACCTCGCAGCCGCGAGGCACCCAGGAAAGCCAGGGCTGCCGGCGCTGGGCGGGAAGGGGGCTTTTCACGGGGGAGTGGGGGGCATTTTGGCACCCCTGCAGGGCCGGCGCCCTAGGCGAGCGCCTAGCTCGCCTAGTGGGCGAGCCGGCTCTGTGCCTATCGCTGTTCTTGCCTGCCACAATGAAGGTTCTGGGTGGTTTATTGGAGGAGGAGGAGGAGAAGAGATTGGATTTATACCCCGCCCTTCACTACCCAAAGGTGTCTCAGAGCGGTTTACAAACTCCTTTCCCTTCCCCTCCCCACAACAGACACCCTGTGAGGTAGGTGGGGCTGAGAGAGCTCTTGACAGAAATTGCTCTTTTTCAAGAACAGTTCTTATCAGAGCTACGGCTTGCCCAAGGTCATCCAGCCAGGTGCAAGTGGAGGAGTGGGGAATCAAACCCGGTTCTCCCAGATTAGAGTCCGCACACTTAACCACTACACCAAACTGGCTCTCAATTGAAACTTAGCCCTTGGTATATAACAGGCATCTAGATGCTTCCTCTGAACA
This sequence comes from Gekko gecko, assembly GCA_029375565.1. Classification (NCBI taxonomy): domain Eukaryota; kingdom Metazoa; phylum Chordata; class Lepidosauria; order Squamata; family Gekkonidae; genus Gekko; species Gekko gecko. The sequence continues at coordinate 43,480,248 of JAPDNY010000013.1, forward strand.
AGCCCTAGTGAAAGGACTGGCTTTCGCTCACTGGGAGAACAAGCTGCGAATTCATTCTTGTAGGGCTTATTTATGCAGGGAGAATGAGGTGGCATACACCTGGAATGGCAGAACAAACTGCCCCCCCCCCCATGTTAAGAATTCCCTGCAAGCAAAAAAATCAGCATAACAAGCAGAGAGAGATAGTAGAACCTTTCTACCTGCAGTGGAAGTTTTCTGTTTGTGTGGAAGTTTTCCTTTTGTGTGAAGGAACATTCAAAGATGGAATCTGAGTGAGGAACCAAAAGAATTCAGTTTTTCAGAAGGCCTGTCTCTCAGCCTTCTCTGTTTTGAAGCTGAAATCAACTCCCTTTTCTTAGCATATTCTGAGTATCTTCCTATCCCCTTTTTTCCAGGGAGAAAGACAATTAAGTGAATATCAAGACAGGCTGAATCAATCTTATTATGAAAGCACATGGGTAAAAATGGCGATCTTTTTGTGCTGGATACCACATACATGAAGGCTGGATTTTTAATTGCTTTCAAGCTCCACCTTCTTTGCCAACAGGCAACAGGCACCACCCAGTATCCCTCACTCCTCATGTCTCTCCCTCCTATTGCTGGGTCCATATTTGGAGATGATGCTGGTAACTTAAAATGCTACAAGACACCAAGGAAAGTTGTATCCACTGCACATGCTCGTCCTCCTATCTACCTTCCTGGGGCTGCTATAGAATAAAACTAAAGCTCTTTTGGCCAAGGCTCCAGAGATCCAAAGCTCCACGTGTGTGTGCCTTCTCTTTGTACATCCTTCTGGTTCTTATCCAAACTTTGTAGCATATTTTGCATTTAGAAGAATGAAAGCCACAACTCTCAGGGATTCTGTATTATCTTCCCTGCAGACATACAGAAGGCATCCAATTCTGGCTTTACTGGAAGCACAGCAGTGCCAAGGAGCTAGACTGGGAGGAAACAGTTTCCGTGAGGAAAATAAATTTCTGTTGGTCAAGGACTCCTTCTCCGGACTGTCAAAATGAGTGTTCTGATACACGCATGCCCCCTACAGGACAAAAGGGTATAATACACCCCAGTAGTATGGCCAAGGGGTCCTGGCTGTCTCTTGATGTTCCCCAATGTATTAAGACAATGGGTTGGGTGCTGAAAAGGAGCTGTACATCGGAGAAGAGAGCCCACAACCAGAATGCCCCATTTGTCCATGTACAGATGCACTTCCTACCTTCAGGGTTTGGGGTTTTTTTTACAAAGATGCTCAGCCACTCAGGGGCAGGGAGCAGATTTTGCCCCCACATCAGTGCAGCATTTACCATAGCTGCAAATGGCACTATTGACCATTCATTTACACAGGGGAAAGTAAAGGGCTGCACTCCCCAAGGATCATATCAGTGGGAATGACGGCCTATGTGCTACCCCAGTAGCTCAAGTTCCTTGAATCTTTCCTCCTCTTTCTCTGCCAGTTCTACCCATCCTTTAGTTCTTTAATGGACTTTATTCCTTTCCCTGATACCCATGTTTTAGTCTTACAGTCTAGCTCAGTAGAGAAACAGAAAGTGAGGGGGAAAGAGTTCATGGCCGGGGGTGGGGGGGAGGAGTCATCAAAACCACCATTGTGTCTGTGCCTGGGAAGGAGAAAAGGGGTGGGATCAAAAAGTGGAGCTAAAACAGAGCAAGTGGATCCATTCCTGTGCCCCACTTTTTTTCTGCTTTTATAGTGGTGGCCCTTTTGTACATGGACACCCAGGTGCAGGTGCAGCCCCGTTGGCTTTTAAGTGAGTAATGTTTACTCTGGTTGCATAATCGGTGATATGATCTTTACTTGGTTAAACGTTTAGATTTAAGTGTCACGGTTCAATGTGCACTCTGTAGAGGCAGCACAAACATTTCCTAAATAAGTAGAATACATAAATAAAGTTTGTTTTAAAGCCTGTTTGAGAATGTGCTGGATTTTTCTTCATAATAATAACAATAATTTGTGTTTAATTTATGAAATTACCGTGCTTGGTCTTATACATCTCTCTTTTGTTAATCAACTTTCTCAAGCACTTTGGGGGAAAGTTGGCATCCAAATATTTAAAATAATGGACTGACCTTTATATATTCAACTTTATCTATTCAAATAGATACACATATTTAAATACACTACTTACTTTTATATATTCATCTCCTAAAGTGCAATCCCAAACAGAGTTACACCTTTCCATTGATCTCAGTTGATTTAGAAAGGAGTGCAACTCTGCTTCGGATTGCACTGTCAGTGACTTAGACACTGGGAAACAGAAGCAGGAATTCCTCCTTACTGCTGTACTAGGTAGACCAGTACCTATACATTTTCCCTATATTTTGCCATCAGGAAACAGGCTTGAGTCATATTTCATAAAATGAAAGCTGAAGGATTAGACCCAGAATAACTCCAGTAGGGCCATGTCTCTAGAACTTCATCTGGCTTGGTCTTTGTTTCTACCTCTCAGTCCCCCAACCACTGAAGTTTGGGAATGATGACCCACCTCACAGAGTTGCTGTAAGGACTGCAATGAAGTCAAGTAATGTCTATGCCCTCATTGTATAAAATTATGCAATGCAAAGTACGACGAACTCTCAATGAATAAGTCATTGTTGTTTCCAGTGCTGAATAGAACCTCACACTGCAACACACGTCGAGCAGAATATGCAGTTGTCACTGAGAGAAGACAAAAGAATATCATCGCAGCAGGACTCTGGTGTCTTGTTTGCTTTTAACCCAGCTGTTCCCTGCGCTTTGAATTAATTCAAAGCTGCAGGAGACAGGGGAGGTTTGGGGAACTTTCCAGCTTCCTTCCGAATCCTTTTTTCGTGATCACTTTTTCCCTGCAGTTAGGAATGCCTTTCAAGGTGCTGCTGTTAGACAGTTGCCTCAGTTGTGTTCAAAAATAAGAGATACACTTCAAAAGACTGGGGAGGAAGGAAGACGAGTCTCATCGCCCAGCTTCTAGGCTTTGCCTGGTAACAGCCATGAATTATGCATACCAGCTTCCTTGCCTTCCTGCGGTCTATTAATGGGAACAATGGCATGACTCCGCATTTTCTCCTTAATAGGCCCCAGTGCGAGGCGGTGGCAAGGAAAAGATGCTGCAACTCAGAGAGAAGATGGATATACCACAGTCATTAGAAAGCCACCTTTTCAACTGCAGTTGGGCCTGTGGGGAGGGGGGACAGGCCTGCAGCTACAGTGGGGCACCTTGGGACTAGGCCCCCGACATATTGGCAAGGCCCCACCACTTCCCATCCAGCCCAGGGCCCCCGAGTGGTGGCAGGTGTGGGGAAGGTGCTGGGCCCTGAGGGTCCACAGTGAGATGGCATTGGTGTCGTGGTAGAGGCCCGGATGGCAGAAGCTGCAGAGTAGCTCAGGGCCGTGCCAGGTACTCCTGGCATGGCTGCCCCATGTATCACTGTCCCTTCTCTTTCCTGATCCCTTCCCCCAGTTCTGCTGGGCTGCTGCTTGGCATGGCACTAGGGCCAGGCGGCGATTAGCCAGTGACCCCTAAGAAATTTAAATTTTATTTATTTTTTATTTATTTTTGATTTATATCCCGCCCTCCCCGAAGGCTCAGGGCGGCTAACAATATAAAGAATTTAAACAATATAAACAATAAAAAACAATAACAACCAGATAAAATTATAAAAACAAACAATACAACATAAGCACATTTAAACCCAAGATGACGGGTTTCCAAGGTGGAATATCGAGGTGGAATAGCCGCAGTGGCGGCTCCTACTCAAAAGCCTGGCGGAAGAGCTCCGTCTTGCAGCAGGCCCTGCGGAACTGGACAAGGTCCCGCAGGGCCCGGATCTCCTCTGGGAGCTCCTTCCACCAGGTAGGAGCCGCCACCGAAAAAGCCCTGGCTCTTGTGGCAGCCAGCCTCGCATCTCTGGGGCCAGGAATTTCCAAAAGATGACGGCCCCCAGACCGAAGTGCCCTTGGGGGAACATGTAGGGAAAGGCGGTCCCTCAGGTAAGCCGGACCCTGACCATACAGGGCTTTAAAGGTGATAACCAGCACTTTGAAGCGAATCCGGTACGCTATTGGCAGCCAGTGCAGCGCTTTCAACACAGGCTGAATATGGTCCCTCCTAGAGAGACCCATCAGCAGCCTGGCTGCAGCATTCTGCACTAGCTGCAGCTTCCGGATTTGCGACAAAGGCAGCCCTAAGTAGAGAGCGTTACAGTAGTCTAACCTTGAGGTGACCGTCGCATGGATCACTGTGGCCAGGTCATCGCGGCCAAGGAAGGGGGCCAGCTGCCGTGCCTGCCTCAGATGGAAGAAAGCCGACCTGGCAGTGGCTGCTACCAGGGCCTCCATCGTTAGAGAGGAGTCCAGGAGCACTCCCAAACTCCTAACCTCTGACGCCGGCACCAAAGGTACCCCGTCAAAGGCCGGGAGAGGGAGCCCCAGCCCCGAACCGATCCGATTCAGGCCCAGGACCTCCGTCTTTGTCGGGTTTAGTTTCAGCCGGCTCAGTCTGAGCCACCCAGCCACGGCCTGTAATGCCCCCTGACTTAAAAAATCCTGGCTGTGGGCCTGCGAGGGGATCAATTCCAACCAAACCTCCTGTCTCTGACTAGTCAGGAGGACCATCCCTTTGAGTTTGGAATCACCTTGTGGCTTAGGGGGGCTGGGGGCTAGGTTGCCAGATCCAGGTTGGGAAACTCCTGGAGATTTGGGAATGGAGCCTCAGGAGGACAGGGACCTCAGTGGGGTGCAATGCCACAGAGCCCACCCTCCAAAACAGCCATTTTCTCCAGGGGAACTGATCTCTGTAGTCTGGAGATGGGCTGTAATTCTGGGGGATCCCCAGGTCCCACCTGGAGGCTGGCATCCCTATTACTGGTCTTCTGCCCCTGAAAATAAGCACATTCTCATGCCAGGGTTACCAGATCCTCCCTGGCCACTGGTGGGGGTGGGAGGATAGGACTGCCAGCTCCAAGCTGGGAAATTCCTGGAGACTTGGGGGTGGAGCCTGGGGAGGACAGGGACCTCCGTGGGGTATGATGCCCCAGAGTCCAACCTCCAAAGCATCAATTTTCTCCAGAGGACCTGATCTCTGTAGTCTGGAGATGAGCTATAATTCAGGGGGATCCAGGTCCCACCTGGAGGCTGGCACCCCTCTCTCAAGCACTTCTAATGCCCTTGTTATCTCACTAAGAACGAACCCTTAATCTATCGCTGCCCTGTGTGAGGAATCCCTCTTTATTATGACAACGTGTTGAAGGGTATATGATGCTGTACACTTTTTTTAATTTCCTCCCAGCTAGGGTTGCCAGTGTCCTCCGGGTGGGGCCTGGAGTTGTCCAGGAATTATACCTGATCTCCAGATGACAAAGATCAATTCCCCGGGAGGAAATGGCAGCTTCGGATGGTGGACTTTTTGACATTACAGCTCTGCTGAGCTCCCTCCTCAGGTATCATCCCCCAGCTCTGGGGATTTTCCAAGCCACCACTGGCATATAGGGTTCCCAAACTCCAGGTGAGGCCTGGAGACATCCTTTTGCCTGCACTGGGGATCTCACACCGGCTCTCCTCAGACTATCAAGTCTCCAGGAATTTCCCAAGCCCGCGTTGGCAACCCTACTTTCCACTGGAGCAATCATCTGCATAGATGGCATATGTATTACTACTGAACCACAACCCCTCACCTAAACACATTTAGCTTAAATTACTAATTGAATGCACCACCATTATGGCAGGGAATCTAGTATATTATCATACATATATATTCACACACTAGTGCATATTTTAAACAAACCCAAATAGCCCCCAGACACAAAATAGGGACCTTGACTTACGGGACATAAATGAGATGTAAGGACTCTCCATGGTAGGAACAGCTAGCAGGACTGCTACAGCTCAAAACATAACCCCTGTGAAAGCAGATAGAATTGAATTCAAAAGCACCTGAATGGATCAGAAGAAGAAGAGGAGGAAGAGGAGGAGGAGATTGGATTTATACTCCACCCTTCACTACCCAAAGGAGTCTCAGAGAGGTTTACAATCTCCTTTCCCTTCCCCCTCCCACAATAAACAACCTGTGAGGTTGGTGGGGCTGAGAGAGCTCTGAGAGAACTGCTTGTGAGAGAACAGCCCTGAAAGAACTTGTAACTGACCCAAGGTCACACCAGCAGCTGCATGTGAAGGAGTGGCGAATCAAACCTGGTTCATTCTCCTAACCACTACACCAAACTGGCTCTCAGGCACCCAGTTGGAATGGGAAAGAGAGCTGCAGGGGAAGGGTCAAGCACCTCTCCTCCTTCTCATCACCTTCCCCTCCTGACCTCTCTCTGCATGGGAGAACTAGGAGCTGATTACCCAGATATGCAAGTTGGGAGGTCACAGTACAGCTCTGCAAAAAAGTGCAAAAATGGGCTCAGGATCATAGACCTTTGTTCTCATGCTCTAGTTACAACTGTCCCAGCATGGTTTTTTATTTACAGTTTTCCAGAAACTTTCATAAGGGAGAAAAAGGCAAGATTGTATTTATTTGTTATTTATTTGACATAGTCATTTTTCATCCAGAGAGGCATTTTCAGTGTGCAACACACTCTGCACTCTTTATCTTGTTAATCTCCTATAAGATACTATCTGCCATCTCTCTGGGAATGTTTAATAAGGGAACCCAAATGATTAGAGGAGGAAGGCAATTTGATTAGTGGCGCTTGTGTACAAGACCCATTATTCCATTAGACGTTTCCCCCTCTGTCAGCTTCAGAAATTGCCATCTGATTATCAATGTTGCTAGAAGGAAAGGGGAAAAAATAAAATTAGAGCATCCTAAGACTCAGAGCTAATCAATTTTGAGCTATTTTAAAAAGCCAACAGATTAGATTCATGAAGGCAACATCTGCTCTAACAGTGTGGTTGTATATTTTTATCCTAGATATATATCAGACTGGAAAACAAAGGTTTCTCCTGTGTTATGAAACTGTTCTGATTTTAAAGCAGTCAGTGTTGGCCCAATGCATTGTTATAAATGTATTCCAAAGTGTCCCCCCCCCTTTATTTCTTTTATTTTGCAGTTGGCAATTACTTTCGGGTAGGCAGGCAATCATGAGAGCGAAGCAACTTTTCCCCGCTCCTTATACAGCAATCAAGGATAACTTTAGGGCTCTGGATTATTTCAGACAACATCTTCATGGAAGTTCTCCTGCACAAGCCCCATTGAAAAGAATGGCGACTGCACATTAACAAGGCAGCAGTGCTCTTGGACAGCAGCCATTCAATTCAATGGGCATATGTAGCAGAACTTCCCAGCATTCTCCCTGCTCCTTGTGCCCCTGAGTCCAGTTGATTCTCTCTTCTCCCATCTGTCAAACCGAAGCTGAATACCAGGGGTGGCCATTTGTAAAACTTGTTCTGCAATGACATTATGCTACTGAGGTGACATTATGCTACTGATGCTACAGTTGGCTGAGGATGAATCCTGCATGCTGTAATTGGCTTGGCCATCAGTTCAGACTTCCTTATGTTTGGACTGGAAATCTTTCCCTGTTGCTGTGCAAGCAGAAAGAAACCAAACAGTGCCTCTTCTCCAAAGCAAACCACCAGTCCTGGCTTGCCTCCTCCTTAACACAGGAGGCATAACTTTTCATAACCCTTTCATAAGCAGCTGCTTCCATCTTGAGAGAACCCTTGGCTTGGAACCTCCTGGCATTTAGTACCCGGCATTTAGAACCTGACAGCAGCAGCACTTCTCCTGTGGCAGCCATTTTGTGAATGGCCCTGCCCGCCTGGCAGCCATTTTGTAGTGGATCCCAGAGTCCTTTCTCAAAAATGTCAGAAGTGCCTCAATACATTTAAGGACTTCTAAATGTAGCATCACACCATGGCATGGCATTATATCGAAACTGAGACTTAGTGTTGAAAGGTGCTATCCTGTATTGAATCGAAAGATTCAAAATGGACGTAACACAACCGGGTAATGTTAAAGACAAGGGGAGTTTTCTTTTTTACAGAATCTCATGCAGTATCTGGGTTAGATAATATTTGACAGCATTTTCCCCCAGCAGCATGTTATGTAACCTACGTCTGATCACCTTCAGTGGCTCTGTCCACAGAGCCTCTAGCAATCCTAAGCAGTGATTCTGCACATGACACTGCAGCTAACGGGAGGACATGCAAAGGAATTTGCTTCGAGATTAAAGTAAAAAGCCCCGTATCCTGATTCCAACCAGCCCCACCCAAGCCGATGCCGTCAGCCCAGACATTGCACCAAATGATGTCAGCCTCTTTTCTCTTCTTCTTCTTCCTTGCCTGAGTCAGAGGGTTGAATCTGCTCCAGAAATCAGTTCAGGAGAGAGCAAAGGGGGACGAGGTCTGTCTGAAGGGCAGGAACGACTGGCTGCATCTTAAACAGGGTGTGGCCAACCCAGTTACTGCAGTATGTGCTGCAGTGAGGTTTTACATCACTCTTCAGAGCTTACACGAGCTTGCTCTTTTGTTAACTCTCTGTGCACTGAGAAGAAGAAGAATATCCCCCCCTTTTGACCAATGAATGTTTAAAAGTCTGGAAGCAGGTGCATGAGACATGCAGGATTAGAGATGTTTTGTAGATGCTCTCCCAGCTCTCTTTCATGTGTGGGGAACAGGCCACTTTACTCATCCTGTAAGCCTTAAGGCATCCAGGCCCTGACCCAATAGCCCAGGCTAGCCGGATCTTGTCAAGGTCTTGGCTGCTAAGCAGAGTCAGCCCTGGTTAATATTTGGATGGGAGACCACCGAGGAAGTCCAAGGTTGCTATGCAGAGGCAGGCAATGGAAAGCTACCTCCAAATGTCTCTTGCCTTGAAAATGATAACAGGGTTGCCATAAGTTGGCTGCAACTTGATGACCAAAAAAAAAAAAAAGGCATCCAGTTGATGGTCCCTATATAGGTAAATAATCACATTTCCTTTGCACTCAGATCTTAATATTGGATTGCTGGAAAAATCCAATTTAGCTCACTTCAACCACAGTCACTGTAGATCACAGATGAACGGGTGGACCATCATCCATCAATGCAATTACTGGCCAGTTTTTAAGGAAACACCTGCTCCCTGCTCTTTGGTAGGATTTAGCACAGAATGTTTGGCTAGGTGGATCATGGTTTGATCCATCCAGTCACTTTCCATGCCGTTAAGCAAGGACATCGGATCAATTAAGACAGATTAGTTATGCCTCTAATTGTTAAAGAGAATTACCGCAATCCAGGGAGTGATCCCCAGTGAATCAACCTGAGTAGCCTTCTAGTTAGACTTGCTTAGGATGGCAACATAAGTACGTTGCCACATGTTATAAAGTTACAGTCGAGCATCTTGGGGATTTAGGAAACAAGAAAGTGGGCCAGGCACGATTTATTTATATGTGGAATTTTAATGCCACCTCTACCTGAGAACCTGCCCTGATATATTTTACTATGTTACAAAGCATAACATTCCGAGTTAGAAACTAAAACCCAGCAATTAAGAACCCCAGCCAGATAATTTTTAAAAATCACTGAAAAGCTAAAAATGAATTTAATGATTTTCAGACGAAAAGTACACTACAAAGTGATTTCAGAAGATAAATACCCCCCTCCTGCGCCAGGCATGCCCCAAGGACAAAGATTTTCCACAGATGAGGTGCCACTAAAGGCCTGTCTTTGGATGCTGCTTCATCTCTGAAGGTGGGCACACAGAAAGCAGAGACTGTGAGGCAGATCTTACCTGCTGGGCTGGACAATATGGGGAGGAGGTGGTCCTTCAAGTACCCCAGACTTAAGGATTGAAGGCAGTGTATTTCTGGTGGAGATTCTGGTTGTTTCCATGTCATGGGCACTTTGTTGATGCTTCTTCTGACTTTTCTGTGCTGAACAACAGAAGTTCTTGCTTCCTTCCTCCCAACCTGAATCATTTTGAGACATCTGAACCTCTTACCTGTGTCAGACCAGTTGCTTGATTTTCCTTTGTTTCTTATCGGGATTATTTTTCAGGGCTTTGGTTCTCATAGCTAAATCTCCCTCAAAGGGCTGTTGCATGGATACAGTTGGTTGGATTCCTTTGTAGACCTCACTGTATCAGTGTACTAAAATTTTCAGAACAAATGCTGGTAGCCTTGTGCTAATACTAGAGATAGAAGCATTAGCCTCACAGGAAATGTGCCAAGTCACAGAAGATAGAAGCAGGTAATTGCTATGCAGGCATTACATTGATTGATACCTTACATCTGTTACAATTCAGGCTGCAGGAACAAAGCCGTGAGTGTAAATTATAGCTTTGGGGAGATGACAACAAAGAGGGGGTGTCTGCATCTTTAGCACCATTTGTGCTCTGCAAAACCTTTGAAAGGCAGGCAACAGATAAAGAGGAAAAGCAAGTAAGTTGTTGCATTAGCAAAGGTTGCAAGGAACCTGTTTGTGATTATACTGGTGAGAACGGAAGAACTGCTCTGTTGGATTGCACCAAGGGTCTTTATAATCCAGCATCCTGTTTCACATAGAGGCCAAATGGATTTCACTGGAAGACCTATAAACCAGAGCCTGGTTTTGCCCCCTCTCCCACAACCAGTACTCAAAGGTATTCTGCCTCTGCACATGGAAGTTCCACTTAGTCCCAATGACAGATAACCACTGATGGACTTATCCTCCATGACTTTGTCTATCCCCCTTTTAAAGTTAGTGACCATTACTACACTCTGTGGCAGAACAAAGATTGAATCCAGCAGCACCTTTAAGATCAATAAAGTTTAATTCTGGGGATAAGCTTTTGTGTGCGTGCACACATCTTCAGAAGCATTCTGTTGTAGTTAGTCCTTCAACTTTTTTGCACAGTGAAATGGGGAGGGGGCTGCACCTCAGTGGTAGAGCAAATATCCCAGGTTCAATCCCCGGCTTATCCAGTTAAAAGGATCAGACAGCAGGTGATGTGAAAGACTTCTTGTCCTTGGACAGCCACTGCCAGTCCAGGTAGACAGCACTGACCTTGATAGACTAGTGGTCTTAGTCTAAGACAGCTTCATGTGTTTCTTGAGTGAGTAAATATTTTCATTATATTCTTTATATTCTACTTATATCCTACCTTTCTCCCAACAGGGACACAAAATAGCACCTAATGTTATTCTCCCCCCTCCATGCTAGCTTCACAACAATCCTGTGAAGTAGGCTAGAGCCAGTTTGGTGTAGTGGTTAAGAGTGACAGACTCTCATCTAGAGAACTGGGTCTGATTCCCCACTCCTCCACATGAAGCCTGCTGGGTGACCTTGGGACAGTCACAATCCTCTCAGAGCTCTCTCAGCCCCACCTCCCTCACAGGGTGTTTGTTGTGGGGAGAGGAAGGGAAGGTGATCGTAAGGCACTCTGAGAATCCAAGTGAAGGGCAGAGTATAAATCCAGTTCTTCTTAGAGAGAGTGACTGGCCCAAGGTCATCCATGGAAGAGTGGGGATTTGAACCTCGGTCTTCCAGATCTTCGTCTGGCACTCTAATCATTACACTGTCTCTTATATTGGATTCTGTTCTACTGGGTTCGAAGGTTATTCTCAGGGTGGAGAAGCTTTCAAGAAGCTACAGTTGATGCAAAGAAGGAGCTTTGCTCTTTATGCCATGTGAATGGAGCATGGACCCTGCAATACCCCAGGATTTTCTGCAATGTGTTGGGATGACAAGGCTTAGCTGGCTGTCAGCTCTGAACTGTGCTTTCCAGTTTATCCTGGCTACCTGGGAATATGTGGAAACTACCCCAGTGACTGGATCAGATCAAGTTCCAGGAAACCTGGCAGTCTTTTTCAGCCAGCCTGATGCTTCTGGGAAGCTCACAGGTTGGGCATGAGGAAGACTGTCCAGTCTTCAGATCTGCTATCCAGGTATACTGCTCCTAGAGGTGGAGGTTCCGTTATTGCAGTCAATCAAAATGAAGAGAATATCATTTCCTAACAATATGCAATGTGTCAGTGGCACAGATAGCATTCTGTACATTCAGCAACAAGAGCCCCATTCTGACAAGCAAGCCACTTTTGCTATAGTCATTTGAAATTCTGCCATTGCCAATAACTAATAAAGGACAAACACGCAGGGTTGCATCAAACAATCAAGGCTGTTCAGATTGGCTCACCAGAACATTTGTATCTTATACAGAGATGTTATGTCAACCTAAAGTGACTCTTTTATTCAGAGGGGATGAAAGTCGACAGGGTTGCTGATTCATCTTCTACATCTCTTTAGTGCCATCAAGTGACTGGCCATAGAAAGAACGACGGTTTCTGTTCACTTCTGCAGACGATTGCATGACAGGCACATTTGCTTCAGAAGCAATTTACCTGCTCCTCCAAAGTCACTGATCCACAAAGGCTCAGAGGGGCCAACAACATTTTAAAAACATTTTAAAGTAGTAAAAACACTGAAATGTACAGAGTTCCATTTCACTTTATAAGCGTGTAGCCCAAGATTCTGACAACTAAGGTGTCCCTTTAGGAGAAATTTAAATGGTGCAACATACTGGGCTGGGGGTGGGTGGGACTCCATGCCATCCTCCCAGGGATGCCAGCCTTCATGCAGAACCTGAGAATCCCCCAGAATTATAGCTCATCTCTAGGCTACAGAGATCAGTTCCCTTGAAGGAAATGGATGTTTTGGAAGGGTAGATTCTGTGGCATTGTACCCCACTGAGGTCCCTATACTCCCCAGGCTCCATCCCCAAATCTCCAGGAGTTTCCCAGCCTGGATCTGGCCACCCTCCCTCACCATCCCCTGCCAGCTGCCAGGGAGGACCTGGCAATCCCACATCCTTTCCATGCAATGAGCAAAGAGCAAGTAACAGCTCTTTATTCCATCTTCACTTACAGGCCATGCGCTTCCATGCCTGTAATCCCAAGGTCGAGAGGGCAGTTCTCCCTACCCCTCCTGCCTCCTGGTGCTCCCAGGCTCCTTGGCTCTTCCATCCACACCCCAGGCTCCATCTAACCATGGCCTTTACAGCACTCTCTTACAGCTGCACCTGCCCTCAGGCTTCCATCATGTCCTCTTCTCCATTCTGCCCCCCAGGCCCTTCTCGGACCTAAGAGAAAGCTCTCACCACCAAACGCTGCTGCTGCTGTCAACCAGCCACTGCCCTGACCATGTGGGCCCCTGGCCACACCTACCCACTGGTTTGTCCAGCTGCCTGCCATTTTCTCCCTTTCCTAGGGATAGTCTCTGCTGCCATCACTGGGCAGTCAGCTCTCTCCTTCCTGCCGCTCCATATCAGCTCATGGCCCAAAGGATGAGGGTGTGGACCCTGACCCCTTCCAGCTATAGAGGCATGTTGAACTCTGATACCTCAAAGGTTACTTCTAGAATGTGAAACTTCACTAGTTTAAGCAGCCTACATGATGTAGTGGTTAGAGCTTTGGATGAGGATCTGGAAGACCCAGGTTCAAATCCACCCTCTAAATGGTGATGCTGGGCCAGTCACTTTATTATAGCCAAACCGATCTCACAGGGTTGTTGTGAAGCTAAGTCCTTAGTGGGAAGAACCATTTAAGTTATCCTGAACTCCTTGTAAGAAACATGGGATAAAATATAACTGATAGAGGGTAGACTTTCTTGCTCAGCGGAGCTGCCACATTTCTAGGTATGGCTTGAAGGGGGGGAACAGGGGTTTCCTCAAAACCAAGAGAAGCTTCTAGCAGGCTTGGCTGCCTTTAGATGGGATATATAAATATGTTATGAATAAATTATGGAAGCTGTCTCACCACCTGTGCATTTTAGTCTCTATGAATTGTTAGCAAAATGTGAGCAATATGTTATACGTTCCAGAACTTTGGCCTACTTATAATGAGCAACTTCCTTAAATAAATAAAAAGCATCCTTAAATGCTGTCTTGTCTCCTCTAAGCACCCTGCCATGGCCTCAGCAGTTAAAGGGAGGTTCCCTCCCAAAATAGAATTTAAGTATGACAAAAGCAAAAGTGCTAGAGAGGATACTAGATGGGCAGGGCAGAGCAAGCCAAGTGGATGGAATGTGGACTGCTGTCATATTTGGAGGGCATCAATCTTCATTCCTTTTTTTTAACCAAAAATGTTCTTAGTCTAAAAAGGTGTTCTCTTCATTTAAATGCAAATGGTTTCTAAAAATATTCTTAAGTGGAGTGAATCAGTGCTCCAGAAGAGGCAGTTCACCCCCTCCCCCCACCTGGATTACAGCTCTGAGCCTGTCTCTGGTGTTTCTGTGTGAGTCACTGTTGCCTCTTGCCTCCACTGAGGCCAGGTAATTCTTTTTTCCATCAGGAGCTACTGGACGATCCCATAACATTTGATTCAAACAGACTTCAATTACCCACTTCAGTGGAGGAGGCTGATTGGGAAGAGACAAGACCAAAGCGGGAATTTCTGCAGAGACACAGCAGGCCGCCTCTTCTTTGGATGGGTGCTTTGTGCTCATATGAAATATTTTTTTAAAAAGTCTTATGGCACAACAAGTATGTTCACAGAGATTGGATATTAAAAGGTGAAAGTCAAAGAGAAGGAAGCAGGTTTCTCCCCCCACTCCGACATTTCTTGAAAGGGGAAACAAGAGCAGTTTGACAAAAGGAGAATCTCAGCTGTAAAACTATGCAAGAAAGAGAACATATGTAGTCCAAGCAGGGAAGCAGAGACTCGTGGCTCATCCAGTCCAGAGGGGTAGCCATGTTGTTGCTACAGAAATAAACAGGAGTCATGTGGCAACCTAGAGGCTAACAAGCTTCTATTCTAGTGTAAGTTTCCATGGTCTAGAGCCTACTTTGTCAGATGCATGAAGTTACAAAGAGGAAAAGTTACAAACAGCAGGTACGGTTACCAACAAGCCTGGAAATAAATGCTCTGTATTTGTGGTGTAGTGGCTAAAGTGGTGGACTCCAATCTGGAGAACCGACTTTGATTCCCCACTCCTCCACATGAAGCCAGCTGGGTGACCTTGGGCCAGTCACTAGACCTGCCAACCTCCAGGTGGTGGCTGGAGATCTCCCGCTCTCCAGGAGATAGAAATCAGTTCCCCTGGAGAAAATGGTCACTTGGGAAGGTTAACTCAATGACATTATACCACTTCGAAGTCCCCCCCCCACCCAACTCCCCCTTCCCAGGCTCCACCCCCAAAATCTCCAAGTATTTCCCAACCCAGAGTTGGCAACCCTACCAGTCACAGTTCTCTCAGAGCTCTCTCAGCCCCACCTACCTCACAGGGTGTCTGTTGTGGGGAGGGAAAGGAAAGGAGGTCGTAAGCCGCTCTGAGACTCCTTTGGGTAATGAAAGGTGGGGTATAGAAACCAACTCTTCTTCTTCCTCTTCCTCTTCTTCTTCCTCTTCTATAGAGGCTCAGTGTATGGAAATGGGCAGCTGAAGCTTCCCATAGCATGGAGGTAAATAACATCACCTCCAGACTGGCATCAGCATACCCTATGGTGGGGCGACTGCCAGGGCCCTGGGCTCCCCGTGGGGCCTGCTGCAGGCCCCTACCCATGCACCTCGCCTGCCACCTGTTTGCAAGCCCATCCCCATCTATTTACTTGGAGTGCTCTGCTGCCCGTGCTACCAGCTGCCCTGCAGCACTGGGGAAAGGCATGTGCTGCACAGAAACGATGCTGCTGGGGGCCATGGCAGTAGCACTCCCAGCTGCATGCATGCACTGGTCAGTGCTGTTGGGGAAAGGTGGTACAGGCAAACTGAACACAGGCAGTGTGGTGGGGCTTATGAGTGGGAGAAGGTGGGGGGCACACAGGTGGGGGTGGAAAGATATGAGGGGACAGGGCCCTTAAAAACTATAATCAGTCCTGCATCTCATGGTAAATAGCGTCCCATGAAGCCCCTGGTAAAGAGAACAGGGCCTTTCCCCTCCTCCAGGCAGGTAGCAACCTTAAAAGCATCCTAGAAGTATTTTAAATGTGAGCTTTAGATTAAAATCTCCATTTAATTATGCCTCCCCCCAGCCAAATGTGAAACCAAGGACTTCAGAATAGTAAAATAATTAAACTATCAGTTCATCTGAACTCAGGAACAACGTTATATCCCTCCTCCCAATCTATTAAGTAAAAGGCTGGCTTCACACCAATTACAAATCCACCTGGTCTAAAGACTTCAGACATATTTCTTCTTCTCTAAAGAGTCCATTCTCCAGGAGGAGGAGGAGGCAGCGAAGGAGGGAATCAAGCAAAGGATGCGGCTGGCTAGCGCTTTCTAGTCTCCATCTCTTTGATGATTATGACAGATAAAGCAATGCTCTCCTCCTTTCAGAAAAGAGGCCTTGCCAAAACTGCAGTAATTAGCAAGTAAAAACAGCCTTTGAATTTTACATATTGCCCTTTTGAAATGGATTGTGGATAGGGTTGCCAACAGGGCTGGATAAAAATGTCCTTTCCCTTTAACAAAGGATTAATGTGTAGAAATGGGGAGTTGAAGCTTTTTGCAGCAGGGAGGTAAATTACATCAACTGGCTAATAACATCCAACTAAGCCTCTACTACAGGGACAAGACTGTTCTCTCTCTCCAGGCTTAGGGGCTCAGAAAGTAGACAAAAACCACTTTCACAATGGATACTTCCCAGCTACAGAGGATGTTGCTTGCCATATCTCTGCATGATTCATTGTTCTAGCTTTGCCTCTTTCCAATCTACAGGGACAAGAAATGTGCTGTTTATTTCTCTGCATTGGCCATGATTCATTCAATCATTCTCAATCCAGACATGGGGCAGAACTGTGTGCCCTTAGAAGAGGGTGTCTGTTGCATCTCTGTATGTCAGTGATCTGAGCTTGCTTAATCTCTGCATTTTGATTTGGTGCAGTGTTATTCAGTCACTCCTGATGCAGATAAATGGAGATGTAATGCACATCTCCTTAATCTCAGCTATTATCTTCCACCTTCTCCTTGGCACACACTCAAATTATACATGCGAATCTTTGAGTCCATCTGCATGTACCAGTACATCAGCCTTCATCAACAGGCTCTGCCTTTCTCTAATTCTTACCTTAATCAGTCTCCACTTGCTTTGCAATCACAGAAGAATCTGAAAGCTCCCAACTGTTTGAACATCCTAGCAAAGTCATTGATGTCCCAAACAAGTGCCTAAATCTTCACTGAAGTGGTCATCCTGTGCCCCACTTCAGTATGCAGATATGAGCTCACATGACAGAAAGCCTTCCATGCAAAACACTCCATGCAAAACAAACAAGCAAAACTGGCACCCAGAAAACTAGCTTGTTAGGAGAAAGGCTAAGCTTCCCCCCGAAAGGCTAGACGTCTGTGTGCAGGGGTTTGCCATATGCAACAGCACACCATCATGTGAGCCCCTGCGTGATGCTTGAAGGCAAACCCGGACACAGTGAGAAGCCCCAAATTTCAGTGAAAAGTCCTCAGAGGAAATAGTAAGGGGTGAAAATCCTTACTCCCTGCCATTGGCACCCAGTAGCACTGTCACTGAGTGTGAGAAAGGCAGTACTGGGAGTGAGAAAGGCAGTACTGGGATACAATCTCAAAAATGACAGAATGATCTCAGTCCGAATCCAAGGCAAACCATTCAATATCACAGTAATCCAAGTCTATGCCCCAACCACTACTGCAGAAGAGGCTGAAATGGACCAGTTCTATGAAGACCTACAACAGTTCATAGAACTAATACCAAAAAATGATGTCCTCCTCATCATAGGGGACTGGAATGCTAAAGTAGGAAATCAAAAGGTAACCGGAATAACAGACAAGTTTGGCCTTGGAGAACAAAATGAAGCAGGGCAAAGGCTAACAGAGTTATGTCAAGAGAACACGCTGGTCATAGCGAACACCCTTTTCCAACAACCTAAGAGGCGTCTCTACACATGGACATCACCAGATGGGCAACACCGAAATCAGATTGACTATATAATTTGCAGTCAAAGATGGAGAAGCTCTATCCAGTCAGTAAAAACAAGACCTGGAGCTGACTGTGGCTCAGATCATGAGCTACTCATTGCAAAATTCAGACTTAAATTGAAGAAAGTTGGGAAAACCACAAGGCCATTCAGATTTGACCTAGATCGCATCCCTGATGAATATACAGTAGAGGTGAAGAATAGGTTTAAGGGACTAGATTTGATAGACAGAGTGCCTGAAGAACTATGGACAGAGGTCCGTGACATTGTAAAGGAGGCAGCAATCACCGCCATCCCAAAGAAAAAGAAATGCAAGAAAGCAAAGTGGCTGTCTGATGAGGCTTTACACATAGCAGAGGAAAGAAGGAAAGCTAAAGGCAACGGTGAAAAGGAAAGATTTGCCCAACTGAATGCAGATTTCCAGAGAACAGCAAGGAGAGATAAGGAGGCTTTCCTGAATGAACAATGCAAAGTAATAGAGGAAAACAATAGATTGGGGAGGACTAGAGATCTGTTCAAGAAAATTGGAGAAATCAAGGGAACGTTCCATGCAAAGCTGGCCATGATAAAGGACAAAAACGGTAGGGACCTAACAGAAGCAGAAGAGATTAGGAAAAGATGGCAAGAATACACAGAAGAACTATACAAGAAGGACCTCGATGTCCTTGACAACCACGATGGTATAATCACTGACCTCGAGCCAGACATCCTGGAAAGCGAAGTTAAATGGGCCTTAGAAAGCATTACTAACAACAAAGCTAGTGGAGGTGATGGTATCCCAGCTGAGTTATTCAAAGTCTTAAAAGAAGATGCTGTTAAAGTGCTGCACTCAATTTGCCAACAAATTTGGAAAACACAACAGTGGCCACAGGATTGGAAAAGGTCAGTTTACATTCCAATCCCAAAGAAGGGCAATGTCAAGGAGTGTTCAAACTATCGCACAATTGCACTCATTTCACACGCTAGCAAGGTCATGCTCAAAATCCTACAAGCTAGGCTTCAACAGTACGTGGATAGAGAATTGCCAGAAGTTCAAGCTGGGTTTCGAAGAGGTAGAGGAACCAGAGATCAAATTGCCAACATTCGCTGGATTATGGAGAAAGCAAGAGAGTACCAGAAAAACATCTACTTCTGCTTCATTGACTATGCTAAAGCCTTTGATTGTGTGGATCACAATAAATTATGGCAGGTTCTTAAAGAGATGGGAGTACCAGACCACCTCACGTGTCTCCTGAGAAACCTGTATAAGGGTCAAGAAGCAACAGTTAGAACCGGATATGGAACAACTGATTGGTTTAGCATAGGAAAAGGAGTACGACAAGGATGTATATTGTCACCTTGCTTATTTAATTTATATGCAGAGTACATCATGCGAAATGCTGGCCTGGATGAATCACAAGTGGGAGTTAAGATTGCTGGGGAAAAGATCAATAACCTCAGATATGCAGACGATACCACTCTGATGGCAGAAAGTGAAGAGGACCTAAAGAGCCTCTTGCTCAGGGTGAAAGAGGAGAGCGCAAAAGTGGGCTTGAAGCTCAACATCAAAAAAACTAAGATCATGGCATCTGGCCCCATCACTCCTTGGCAAATAGAAGGGGAAGTCGTAGAAGTAGTGACAGACTTCACGTTCCTAGGATCCCAGATCACTGCAGATGTTGACTGCAGCCATGAAATTAAAAGACGCCTGCTCCTTGGGAGGAAAGCGATGGCAAACCTAAACAGTATGATAAAAAGCAGAGACATCACCTTGCCAACAAAAGTCCGCATGGTCAAAGCAATGGTATTCCCCATAGTAATGTATGGCTGCGAGAGTTGGACTATAAGGAAGGCCGAGCGCCGAAGAATAGATTCTTTTGAACTATGGTGCTGGAGTCCCTTGGACTGCAAGGAGATCAAATCAGTCAATCCTAAAAGAAATCAACCCTGATTGTTCCTTGGAAGGCCAGATTCTGAAGCTGAAGCTCAAATACTTTGGCCACCAAATGAGAAGGGAGCATTCACTGGAGAAGACTCTGATGCTGGGAAAGATTGAAGGTCAAAGAAGAAGGGGACGGCAAAGGATGAGATGGTTAGACAGTGTCATTGATGCAACGAACATGAAATTGAGCAAACTTCAGCGGACAGCGGAAGACAGGAGGGCCTGGCGTAATCTGGTCCATGGGGTCGCGAAGAGTCGGACTCGACTGTGCGACTGAACAACAACAAGCACTGTCACTTTAGGTTAAACGCTATAAGCTGGAGGAAGGGAGCAAGCATCAAAGACAACATAGTAAGACCTGGCCTGACCATCTAATGCTCCCTTTCTACAAGTCCTTTCTTTTCTGCATGGCCAGTACACCGCAGTGCAAACTGAAGAGCAAGAACCAAAGGACTCTTGGTCCTTCCCTTGTGGCCAGTGGCCTGTATGTTCCATGCGGGCAGAGCCATCGCCAGCTTGGGACGCTTCTTGTGTCTCTCTGCCTATTTGATGTTTCTATTGGGGAGCCTGTATGATGGTTTATGTGTTCATGAATTGTCTTTTTATGTTTTATTTCATTTTGTAAGCTTTCTTTGAATCCTCAGTGTGACAGAAACAAGGGACGCAAATATTCTAAATAAATGAATGTTAAAATCTCGCCATGCCTAGGTGGCCATAGCCATTATTTGCCTCCTCCCCATTAAAGAGGTTTTGTGGAGACTGTGGAATTTCCCCCCCTCCCAAGACCTGGCCCTACAAAAACAAGACACCTGAGAAGAACTGATAAGGGCAAAAGGAGAGGGGCCATGGCTCAGTGGTAGAGCATGTGCTTAGCATGCAGAAGGCCCTCGGTTTAATCCCTGGCATTTCCAGTTAAAAAAGGATCATGTGATGTGAAAGACCTCAGCCTGAGACCCCGGAGAGCCTCTGCCAGTCTGAACAGACAGTATTGACCTGAATGGAGCCATGGTCTGATTCGGTATAAGACAGCTTCACATGTTCAACGGGATGAAAAAAAAGGCAGCTCTGATCCACAGGGCAGAATTTTCCAGGAAGCCTCCATGTGTACGACCTACAGAAATGAATGGGAGATGTTGGTATGAGGAGGTGATGCTGACAAGGCATGAGAACTTTCCCAGGGATCTTTGCCGGAGCACAACATCGTCTATAAACTGTGCTGCTGCCAGTGCTACATAGCCGGGTAGCAGCCCACTTTAGATTAGACACTATGTAAATGCAAAATCCCACCAGTGAGATCTTTTGTGTCAGGCAGCCTCATTTCTAAATCAAGTCAAATCAGATCAGTGTCTTATTTTACTCCAAAGATGCTGCACTCAAGTCTGTATCACATCCTCAAGAAACTCCAAAGCAATCTGGAATATTTCTATCTCCCCCACTGTGCTCATTCACTAGGCAACAACTCATTGTGCTGTTCTGGTGCGTTTTCCTTCCCTGGGAAAGTATTATAGATTCTACACACTACGCAGTCCTGACACCTTGAGAATGTTTTATATTGGGATTGCATCTTATCCGGCTTTTCTTTTTCTTTTCTGGCTGTTGCTATTCTGCTTATCAAGAACAGGAAAATGCTCCTGAGCCAATATATGCTGAAGATGGCCTTTAAGGAGAGGGCTGGAGCTGAGTGGCAGAGCGCGTGCATTGCATGCTGACAATTTCCCACCCAGCTTTGGCATCTCTCGTGAAAGATGCCCAGACAGCAGATGCTAAAATAAATAAATGAATAAATTTTTAAAAAGAAATCTGTGCCTCTAAGAACTATTGCCAATCCAGGTTGACAAAACTGGGCTGGGTGGTCTATGGAGAAAATGATGTGTTATGTTTGAGAACCCATGATTGCATCTCACAGTATGCCTTCACAATGGAATTACGAGGATCCTTCGTTTGGAGATGAATAAGGTGGCTGGCTTCCCATTCTCTAAGGGCATATTGTATGGGATTCTTTCTCCCAGGGTCATTCTTGCTTAACCCCAAACAGTCTAGGGTGGGCTGAATCTTCCTGGAAGAAGAGCAGGTGAAGAGAATTGACTTGATTCTTCCCAAGCTTACTTTTTCTTTTAAATGTTTTTTTACTTTATATCAACAAACAAACACAACACAAAACTACAAACGAAACATAAATTAAAAACTCAAGAGATACTTAATGGTTTCCATTCTCCCAACTTACTTCTTCATCAATGGGAGCTCAGTTTCAGATCCATTGTGAAAACTTTTTTTATTGACTCAGGGTTTTTTTTTTTAAATAGGGCCAACCTAAGCTTGGATTTGGCAATTTCTGCTGATTAATGTAGCAGCTGATTTTAATGTAGCTGGTGATTTGGTGGTAGGGTTTTTCCATGTGTGTGTAAAATTATGTATAATGCATTTGTGTGTGTGTACTAATGCAAAAGAGAGTGTATGCATGAATGTATATAAAGGCACTTCTAGAACCCATGGGCTAGGAAGAAGAGCTGAAATGTTTTAAATAATTAGTACACGGTGGAGCTAAGAGAATAGCAGGAGGTGGGGGGAAGCAGGAAAGGAAATGCTGAGCAGCAAAAGGAGCCTTGGGTGGTGGTGGGGGGTTAAGCTGCTTTCCCACAGCTGCCTTTCTTCTCCTTGGATGTGCATCCTGCATCAGGATGCTTGGAATTAAAATTAACATCACAGAGGAAATTATAATAGAACTTCATGTAGCATTGTTATTTGAATCTCACAGAGGCAAAATGAAGATAAGGGTATTGGGCAGATGCTCTGATCCCAGTGAAGTCTAGAACGGGCCTCTGGGTGCCGATATTCACTTACAAGGAGTCTTTCAGTGGAGGTGGGGGAATTTCATTTTGTTGGGTTGAGAAACGGTATTTTTTAAAGCCAGATTTTGCTCTGTTTTCAAATTAGGACTACTTGCCTTTAGTACTTGGCATGCTCTGTATCCATAACACCATCAGCAACATGAAAACATTCTCATGTTAGGCCTTTGGCATCTTTCACTGGCTCTGCCCTCTGAAAAACCATCCGACATTTGGTTCAAGCAGCTGTCGGGTGAAGTCATTCCCAAACTGTATGTCAGAGTTTGCTAGCATGGCATGAGAAAATGCAAGGAAAATGTTAATGAAAGGTTCTACTAACAGAGGAGGGTGTCTGCTGTTCCCCCTGCATGATATCTGGTTCTAGCCTTGCCACCTTCAGTTCCAGATGAGGGTGGGTAATTCTCCTGCATCTCGGCATTGCTATGATTGCATCAGTCAATAAATGCTAATGCGGGGGAATGATCTGCCCTCGGAGGAGGTTGCCCATCTGTCTCCCTGAGGCATACTGTTGGGCTACATGGACCTGATGGTGTTCTCACCCAGCTGGAGCACTGGTGTGCACTGTCCAACAATATTTTTTGACAGAAAAACAAGCATTTTAATCTGTGGCATGATGGCTTCTCTCTTCCACACAAAATCATGGTGCTCTCACACACCTTCTGGCTGTCCCCTGGCTTTGATGTGATCTTTCCTAAACAAACTTTCTGGAGAGCTTTCAGTAAAGCTGGGGTGGCTGCTGTGTGGACAGGAAGGTCTAGATATTTTATGCACCCACTCACGTGGTTGCTGCCATTTTTTCCTGCTGCAAATCCCTGTGGTGGTCATACCACCCCTCCCGAAGGCTTTTCCATTTATTTATTTATTTATTTAAAAAGGTAACTGACAAATTCTATTTGGAGAATATGAGCTTGTTTTTTTTTTTCAGAATAGAAAAATGTCTAGTTAAAGTGAAATCAGTTTCACACACCCTCCCAGTGCTGCAACAGCCATCCAGCTGACCAATGCATGGATATGGAGTCTCCCTGGCTCCCAATAGGTTTTTTAGCCCCCCCCCCTGCCCTGACCTGGGTAGCCCAGGCAAGCCCAATCTTGTCAGATCTCAGAAGCTAAGCAGGCCTGACCCTGGCAAGTATTTGGATAGGACACCTCCAAAGAATACCAGGCTATCAAAGCACTTCTCCGAACATCCCCCATGCCCCAGTAGGAGTTGCCAGAGGTCATCATAACTTCCAGGCACAAGCACACACACACACATTGGGGGGAAATATAACCCCCCCCATGCTTACACAATCACAGAGATGGAAAAAACAACCTCTTGTTAACTAAGAGTTCCCTAACAGATCCAGGGGTCTTTGGGGGAGGGGAGCGCACCGGAGCACAGCTCCGGGAGCTCAGGAGCCAAGCCCCGCCCCCAGCCGGCGTCTGGGAGAGTCTTTCAGGCAGCCGAATGTCAATTTCAGCTCCATTATATCCTATGGGCCATTGAAGTCAATGGTGAAAACATAGGGTATATTCTGGGGGCTGGAGGGGAGGGGGTTTGAGGGAGAGGCTCCAAACTCACAGAATAGCTGATGGAACCTCTCCTCAAGACACCCACCAAGTTTCAAGAACATTGGACCAGGGGGTCCAATTCTATGGGCCCCTAAACAGGTTGCCCCTATTCCCTCCATTGTTCTCTATGGTGAGAAAAAATTAACTTTTTTCCCACCATAGAGAACAATGGAGGGAATGGGGCAATCTGTTTGGGGGCTCATAGAATTGGACCCCCTGGTCCAATGTTCTTGAAACTTGGTGGGTGTCTTGAGGAGAGGTTCCATCAGCTATCCTGTGAGTTTGGAGCCTCTCCCTCAAACCCTCTCCTCCAGCCCCCAGAATATACCCTATGTTTTCACCATTGACTTCAATGGCCCATAGGATATAATGGGGCTGAATTCCCGCCTAATTTCTTTCATTCCCTCCTTTCCTTCTTTCTTTTTCCTCTTTCCCTCATTCTTCTCTTCTCTCTTTCTTTCTTTCCCACCTTCTTCTCTTCTCTTTTTCCTCCTTTCCCTGTTTCCCTCCTTCTTCCCTCTTTCTTTCTCTCCCCTTTCCTTCTCTTTCTTTCCCTCTTTCCTTCCTTCTTTCCTTCTCTCTACTCTCTCTCTTTCCTTCCCTCTTTCCTCCTTCTGTGGCCCAACTCTCATGAGAAGGAGTTTAAACTTTAAACCCCTTCTCTCTTAGCTCCCCCACCCAGACCAGCTGGGGAAGGGAAGGGGGGCTTTTGAAGATGCTTCCCCCTTTTGCTTCCCCTTCTGACATCACTTCCGGTGATGTCAGGGGGCATGGCATATGCTAATAGCCTAATAGCTCATTAGCATACCATATGCTAATGAGCTCCTGCAGCTGTTCTTCTACGAAAAGACCCCTGGATATGACAGATCACAGATCTCCACTAGTCTCTAAACGAACTCAGTGCATTGTGGTTAGAGTGTTGGACTAAGACCTGGGAGATCCAGGTTTGAACCTTCACTCTACCTTACTGGGTGACCTCGGGACACTGAAACACTTTCAGCCTAACCCATTCCACATAGTTGTTCTGAGGTTAAAATGCAGGAGAGGCCAATTATGTAAGCTGCCGCATGGAGGAGAAAGTTGGGGTATAAATGAAATAAGCAAGTAAATAAATAGCCAGTTGTACACACAGGCAGGCTACAGTAGAAGAGAAGAGGGGATGGTCCTGCCACAGGCAGGCTACAGTAGAAGGGAAGAGGGGTTGGGGCAGGCTACAGTAGAAGGGAAGAGGGGTTGGGGCAGGCTACAGTAGAAGGGAAGAGGGGTTGGTCTGCTAGTCAAAGCCAGGCTTTCTGCACTGATATTTGCAGTTTTAAAGGGAATAGAAGGATTGCTTTTCTTCCTTTAACATGTAGCTGGGTGCCGGATGCTTAAAAGGGAGGAAAAGATAACTTAAAGGGTGGATTTTTAAAAATTGCTTCTCTTTAAGAAAACCTATTCAAGGATCTGACCAAAATCACAATGAGTAGCTAATGAGGGATTTCTCCCCCTAGATCACTAAAGCATAAGGGTGATCCTGGTTCTATTGCATGCATATGTATAATATACATTTGTCACATTAACACATTATGTTTTAGGAATACACATGGAAAACGAAGTGCAGACAGGCCAAGAGTTCAGGGCCGAACCCCCTAGGCTCCACAACTAAGGTCCTTTTACAATGAGGCCTGGGCTAGAGTTACCAGCAGGCCTGGAGAAAAATGTGTCCCTTTCTTTGCAGGTGCTGAGAGACATCATCCTTTGTGACTTCCTCACATGATTATTGGCCAAACCCATTTAGAACTGAGCCCTGGTTCAGATGAGGCCTGAGCTTTTCCTGAAGGTGTTTTCTCACTTCAGAGCCCAACATTTTGCTGACTCACTGAAGCTGGCCTGCTATCAGTGAGGCATCTTTTTTAGTACCGATGGTGCTGGTTTTTGCTGAATGCTTACAAGAAAAACTGAGAAAAGAAAACCCATTTTATAAGCACCATGAGGCGACACCTATGTTTTTGACAGATAACCGTCCTGAACTTTAAGGTCCAGGGAGCTGCTAGCAATTGGCAGAGTAATAGATTTGAGATTTTATCTTTTTTTAAAAAAAGCCATCAGAGTATTATCAGCCGAGGGCACAGTTGCTTCTGAGTTGTGTCACAGCGCCATCTAGGGTTCACAGCAGGCAGCAGCTTTTCTTTCGGATGAATTTTTGATTGTTGGCTCCGGATGTGCCCTATTAAAAGCAATGGGAGTCTTTTAACACATGTTCTTGCTACTATTGTGTCCAAGCCTAGGCTTTCATGCATGCACAGTCTACAGCTCTTATCTACAGCTTATGGCTGCCAGTCAGGGATAAGAGTTCAAACTTAGCCTTCTCTCTGACATGTGGTGTTTCTATGAACATGGCATTTTTACACAGAGGAACACTTAAATATGTCATGCTCCCCTCACTTACCTCAAATGATATAGCCCTAAGAGGGCTGGTTGTGTCATGTGATATTTATTTAGAACTCCTACAAGATAATGACTCAGCCCTACCCCACCTTCCTGAGTAGATATAAATTACCTGCCTACCATTTTTCTTTCCACCTTGACACAGAGAATATTCCATCTTTCTGTGTTGTACCTCTGAGGATACCAGTCACAGCTGCTGGTGAAATGTCAGGTCCTACAATGCCAAGGCCACAGCCATACAGCCTGGAAAATCTACAACAATTAACTTAGGCCCTGCTTTTTTCCTCAGTGAGGCCCAAAATATAATCATTCTCCCCTCCTCCATTTTATCCTCAAAATAACAGCCTGTGAGGTAGATTAGGCTGAGACAGAGTGACTGACCTAAGGTTCTCCAGCAAGCTTCTGTGACAGGACAGGGATTTAAACCTGGGTTTCCCAAAACCATGTCCAACACCCTGATCACCTAGCAGTGCCAAATATGTAGTTACGCTCCACAGGGGAAACGAAAAGAAGTGCAAATTATGTTGTGAGATTTCAAGTCCTTTGTGGAGGTAGGCTTGCTGAGGCTCTGTCCCCTACCATATTGGTTTTCCTAGGCCTTTTCTTAGGGTTTTTTCCTCTGTCCACTACATTTTTAATCTCACACTTTCTCTAAGAAGCATACATTGGTCCCCTTCCCCATTTTATCCTCACAACAAACCTGTGAAGTTCTAGGGTTGCCAGCAGGTCCAGAGAAAAAAAGTCCTGTCCCGTCAACAGACGTTTAATGTGCGGAGATGGGCAGACGAAGCTCTTCATGGCAGAGAGGTAAGTAACATTCCATCAGCCCTCGATTAAAAGGGTAGGGCATTTTTTCTCTAGACAGTGATACAAAGAAGATTAGGCTGAGGGAGAGTGACTGGCCCAAGGTCACTCAGAGAGTTGCAAGGCCAAGTAGCCTTGGTCTGCAATGAGCCATGGTCTGCAATGGGATATCTGGTGCCACATCAGTTAATATGAAAAGAGCTCCAGAAAGTCCAAAGCTTGAAAAGTATTCTTGTTTCATTGATTTGAGCCCTCCTTCCCCCCAGCTTCACAATTTGCCTGGCCGACACCCACTCAACTGTCTTGTGTTTACCCCTTATAAGGTGTACCATATTTTGGTACTATTACACAAGAGCCCCGTGGCATTGTTATAGTGTGCTTCTTAAAATATCAGATATATTTTTATACATCAATATTATCAACTTTTGTCTCCTTTTCATTTAAAACTGCCTTGGGGCTTAGAGGAGAAGTCTTTAGCTGAAACACAGGCGCTGGGCAACTGGTACCATCCACAGCTATCTTTTGCTGCGAAGTTGCAGAACTGTTTGTGTCGGAGCTCAGCACCAGAGAAAGTTATGGTTCTACTTTCCCTTGCGTAGAAGACCTGAAGGAGGTATGCGAGCTGAGTCATGAATCTGAGCTTTCTGTTTCTAAGCTGAGCTTGTTATATTCTTGCTGAGATTTCAGTGAGGGGAAATAAGTCAATTCTACAGGGATCCCTTGGGTGGATGGGGGGAAATGAAATGCATTCGTTTTTCTTTGGCCTGTCATCTTAAATTGCAAAAAAAAAAAGCACACAAACAAACAACCCACAAAAATCCCTGTTACTTTTATGGAACTCATTAAAGTTGGTCAACACAGTCAATATATGATCATAAAAGGTTCATTCTCAAAGAAATATGAAAGCAATAATGCATCAGCACCATACCAGGGCAAGTAAATAAAGCATACATCCAGAATCTTTATTAGATAAAGGCAGTTAGTTTGCTAATGTCTGGCTCTTTCCTTTGCTTAGATGGCTGGGCTTAGCACATACAAAAGAATACACTGCCATGGCTGAGTTGCTGCGGGAGCTGGCTTCCTCCTCTGCTAGGACCCACAGTTGCCATTCAGTTGTTTCAGGGCACACAGAAGGGATACTGGTTTTGTTGCACATGGATCATTTTCTCAGTGCTCAGATCTCAAAAAGATTTGTTGATCAGAAATCCCACTTCACATCACCCATAGACAACATTTTATTGCTGGAGCGTATAGTCTGTGCTTGTACTGGTGTTGCAAGAACCTACTGGCAATCACTGGTGGCCAAGTGGCATAGTTTTATCCCCATGTTCATAACAATGTATATATCTTAAAAACTTTTTATACTACCCAAATGGGAGAATGTAGAAGATTAAAAATCTCATATGGACCGGGGGGGGGGAGAGAGGGTTGAGATGGGAATCCTCTCTTGTTTATTCCCAGGCCTGAAACATTTTGGTAGTAAATTCTTTCTCTAGGATCAAGGCTGGTCTTTATGTCAACTTGAAAGAAACAACTTTAGCAACAGATTTATCAGTTGTAGTAATGTGTCTGAGTGCTGTAGAATGTGAATTTTGAATTGGCTTGCCAGCTCTTCATCCTATCTGTGCAGCTGTGCCTTCAACAAGAGCAATTAGCAAATTCCATAGGAGTAGATGTGTTAGTCTGTTGCACCAAGAATATCAAGGAATCTTGTGGCTGCTTCTAACAGATTTATTGTGGCATAAACATCCATGAACAAGTATCTGCTTCATCAGATGCATGCAATGTATCTTCAGTTGGTCAATATATATGCGTACCAGTGTTCCCTCTAAGCTGAGTTAGTGTGAGCTAGCTCACAGTTTTTTAGCCTCCAGCTCATACATTTTTGTCTTAGGAAAAATGGCTCCAAAGCAAACTTTATGTAGTAGCCCAATTGCTTGCTCATAACTTTAATGCCAGTAGCTTACAAAGTTGAATTTTTGCTCGCAAGACTCCACAGCTTAGAAGAAGCATTGATGCATATACAGGCATAAAGGGGAAAATGCAAACAATGGACCTAAAAACAAAAGGCGAGAGGTGCAGTATGATGTTTCTACACAAAGCTAAAGTGTACACAATACAAGCACAGTGACCATTGACCAGAGTAGTGAAAGCTGGCCATGGAGTCTTGCTACACCCAGAAACCCAACCCCCTGTTAAGCCCTACTAGGAGAGTGCTAATTTCTCATTGGAATTAGAAAGTGATACTTTTTTGTTGTAAAGACAAATTATCTGCAGTTGATCACTGCTATTACTGCAGATTACATTGCTATAAAAGACACAGTTGCAAAGGCTGGTTTTAAAAGTTTGGAACCATTATCTCTGTATTGACCAGAAATGCTTGCCTTCCTCTCTCTGTTGCAACCTTTCCCCTTGTACAGTTAGTTGCAATTATCTCTGATACAGTAATATATGGAGCTCAATTCTAAATGTATTTACTTGAGAGTAAAGAACATACAAGATGCTAGGGGCTCCTTATATGGAATTTCCAAGTATTTTTTGTTAAATAGCAGATGTACAGGATTTTTATTCACATTGGGATGCCAGCATAGTATGTGTGTGTGTACAGGTACATGGAAGAAGAAGAAGAAGAAGAAGAAGAAGAAGAAGAAGAAGAAGAAGAAGAAGAAGAAGAAGAAGAAGAAGAAGAAGAAGAAGAAGAAGAAGAAGAAGAAGAAGAAGAAGAGGAGATTGGATTTATACCCCACCCTTCACTTGGGAGTCTCAGAGCAGTTTACAAACTCCTTTCCCTTTCTCTCCTCACAACAGACACTCTGTGAGGTAGGTGGGGCTGAGAGAGCTCTTTCCAGAACTGTCCTTGAGGGAACAGCTCTGACAGAACTATGGCTTGCCCAACAGCTGCAAGTGGAGGAGGGGGGAATCAAACCCGGTTCTCCCAGATTAGAGTCTGTGCACTTAACCACTACACCAAACTGGCTTCCTCTGAACATTGGCTCAGGTAAGGCTGTTTCAGGTCAGGAAAATGGGGAGGTGAAATTTAACCTCCCCATCTACCTTGCCATGACCGTGATCCAAAGCAGATTCCCCACCTGCTGTTTTAAAAGATATATGGAAACTCCTAGTGTTTGGCCCTAAATCTAACAGTGTTCAGTATGATTTTCTCCTGCATGCAGAGGATCTGACTGTAAACGTATATGATTCCACCCCACCCCCATACCCCTTTGTCTGTTCTAATAGAAATATTGTGTCTGACAAGCCCACAGTAACTTTTTCTGGATTGCTAATCAGAGCTGCATCTAGGAAGCGTGAGTTTCAAACAGTATTGTGTCAAAGGAGTTTATAAGAATAGGTGTCATCAATTAGAGAAGAATAATCTTATCAAGAATTTTTGTATGCAGAGAGCATGATCAAGACACAGCTAGAGGGGGGAGCTAGCACATCTATAGGCTGCTGATCTCTTCCTATTTCCTCCTCTCTATCCACTTATATGAAGGAAATGAAATTTGAGACATAATTTACCTGAAATCAGCATTTCAGCTGAGTTTCACCTCCTAAGTAAATTAGGTTTGTTATCCATCTGTGCATGAGAATTGGATCAGCATGGGCCAGGGAGACTGCATGGGTTGCAAAGTTGCTTACCACTGTCAGACATGGGTTGCCTTTAGACAGAATCTAATTCTGTGCTTGGATTATTAGGAAAAGTCTTATATGATCTCTAAATTGCATCTTGGGAACTCTAAAGATGTATCTTTGTAATATAAGTGTTAATGACCCAAGCCAGTGTTTCTGTGTCAAACTATTTTGAAAAATTAGTTGTAGATTTTCCAGGCTGTATGGCTGTGGTCTTGGCATTGTAATACCTTGTAGTAACTTGAAAACTCTAGGGCAAAATTTATTGGGGCAGAGATCCTATCCCTGTACAACAACAACAACAACAACAACTTCCTTCCTTCCTTCCTTCCTTCCTTCCTTCCTTCCTTCCTTCCTTCCTTCCTTCCTTCCTTCCTTCCTTCCTTCCTTCCTTCCTTCCTTCCTTCTGATTTTGGATCAAGTTTAAAATTTTCCTCCACTCTGATAACAATAAAATATTAAATATGACATTGTACCAAACAGGTTTCTTATATGCTTCAGCTTACTATTTAAAATCTACTATATACAATCAGAAACTATTATGATAGCTATTTCACAAGTTAAATAGTGCTTTACTTAAGAGCATGCTGTAACTTTTAACTTGTTTTTGTTCACTTGCTCATCCAAATTCCTGAACTTACGTTCAAGACAATGTGCATATGATTGGTGGGAGGCACAAGTGATAATAACCTGTGTGACCCCGTTGATTCTCCTGGACCTCTCAGTTGCTTTCAATATCATTGATCATGGTATCTTTCTGGATCACCTATCTTTGGCTGGAATTGGAAGGCACTGTTCTGTGGTGGTTCCAGTCCTACCTGGGGGGTAGGTTTCAGAAGGTGGTGCTGGGAGACCCCTCAGTCTTTGGGGTCCCCTTGGTCTTTGGGGTCCCACAAAGTTTTATTTTGCCCCCTAACCTCTTTAATATCTACATGAAACTGCTGGGAGAGGTCATCTGGAGGTCATCTGGGTGAGGTCATAGAATTACATGCCATCTAGTCCAACCCCCTGCTCAATGCAGGATCAGCCTACAGCATCCCTGACAAGTGTTTGTCCAGCCATTGCTTAAAGACTGCCAGTGAGGAGGAGCTCACCACCTCCCTTGGCAGCTGATTCCACTGTTGCACAACTCTTACTGTAAAAAAGTTTTTTCCTAAGGTCCAGCCAGTACCTTCCTGCCAATTTAAACCCATTATTGTGAGTCCTATCCTCTGCTATCCTCTGAAACTGCTGGTGAGGTCATCTGTCATCAATATGCAGATAGACACTCAGCTCCATCTCACACTTTCAGCTGATCTCAGGAAGGCTGCAGAAACCCTGAACCAATGCCTGGAGGTAGTTTTGGGGTGGATGTGGGCTAATAATCCTGGCAAGATGGAAGTGCAACTGGTCGGCTGAAGGTCTGACCCAGGATTTAAGGTGTCACCTGTTCTGTATGGGGTTGCACTCCCCTTGAATGAGCAGAGGTACATAGTCTGGGAGTGCTCTTGGACCCAGGTCTACTGCTGAATAAGCAGGTGGCAGCCGTGGCCAGGAGTACCTTTTGCCAGCTTCAACTGCTTAGTCAGCTGCAGCTTTTCCTGGACAGAAAAGATCTGGCCACTGTGGTGCATGACCTGGTTACATCTAGATTAGATTACCGCAATGCACTCGACATGGGGCTGCCCTTGAAAAGTGTTTGGAAATGTCAACTGTTACAATGATTCATGGGATCTTTGGAAGCAGCTCTTACTCTAGTGAAGTGGAGAAAAACCAGCACTGTCTCTTTGCTTTGATGAAAAAGCAAGAGGTGCCAGGTAACACATCTTGGGGTTCAGTGGTTTACTCAGTTGAACAAGCCCTGCTTCCAAGCAAGTGCACTCGAATTATATGTTGTGCATCTTACAAGGTTGCGAACATCTACATGAATGCCTTTATTTCCTTCCATGGGATCAAGATAAAGCCATATTATATATCATATAATGCTCTGAGCTCCTTGGTGGGTGGGATATGCCGGAGTCAAATTGGGTGCTTTTTGTACCATTTCAGGATATTAGTTTTAATGCTTCCTTTTTTTTATTTTACACATTTTAATGTAGTTCAAAACATGCAATCTATAGAACAATATAATAATTAATGTAACAAACAACTGAGCAATTATGGATAAGCAAAGATAAAATATAACTCATAACATTTAAATGTCGTGCTTATGACTTTAAATACATCAACATGGGTGTGAAATGGATTATATTTGGGAGTGGGTACAAAACTTAAGCCTAAATGGAGAATTCTCTGTTCTTCCTGAGACAAGGTCCTGGAAGAAAGATTTATAATCAAATTTTCTTCCTCCCACGTTTGTTGGGCAGGGTGTGTAAAGAATTCTCACTGGCTCATCGTTTAGTTCTTCTATCTAGAAATGGTCTCCGGGCAGGACCTTCTTCACCTGAAGTGGTAGCAGAGTCCTCCGCTTCAGTTGTTTCATAGTCAGAAAAAGACTGATGGGAGTCCGCCCAAGTAACATGTCTATTGGTACTAATATTAGGTGCACACCATTTGTATACTCTGTTCTGTGAGTAATCTCTATTGTCCCTTTCAATTTTTTATTTTTTTTAAATCTCTCTAGTCTTTTTTCCATAGGCTTTCAATTCTTCCTCTAATTCTTTTATACATGTTTCATATGTATCTGTGGACATCGAGGTCTTAAGTTTGTCCTCAGCTTTTTGGATTTCTGCTTTTAAAGAATCAATTTCTTGTGAAGCTTGGTCAGTAATGAGTAACATTAAATCATAAGAACATTTATTCAATATGGAAATCCGTTTGTTTCTGAAGTCCTCCATATCCAAAAACAGTCAGTCCCTTCTGAAGGCGCAAACCTCTGGGGATCAAGTCAGCATGGCAGTAGTCAGTGAGTGAAGATGCATGCAGGGACAAGAGAATGTTTTTCTTATAGAAATATTCTAATTGAGTCCAATCGGTAGAACTGGTATGTGCTTGTTCTTGTAAGAGTTTAGGTACATTACCCAAGATCCTATTCCTTTCCTCATCATCAGAAAACATAAAGCTATTAACAACCTGCGCCATATTCAAATTGTACAGCTACAGCACTAGAGAATCACGGCTCATAATATCCAGAGAACAAAAAAAACCCATATAATGCAAAAATGATGCTATATTGTAAACAATTATAACAATAGAATATAAAAATGTATGACAAAATACAAAAATACAAGTGGAAGAGAGGTCCAAAACACAAAGCTGACAAAAGTTTCCGGACTATCCAGTCGTTTCTAAGGTCTTCATCTGGACTAGACTATGCGTAACAGTTGTCCCCTAGTTTCCATCCATTGTTGAATAAGAACAGCAATATATACCATACTAGGAATAAGGCCTGTTGTGGAAATAAATACAACGGGCTCTAGAAAGAGGCTCTAGGAGAGTGCCCCGGCTTTGGGCACTCAGTGACAATTTGCTGTGGCAATCTCAGCACAGTATAATGACAGAATCCACCATTTTCTCCAGAGGAACTGATCTTTGCTACCTGAAGAGCAGTAGTAATTTTGAGTGATCTCCAGCCCACCCCCAAGATTGGTAACAGTGGTTCCCCAGGAGGGAGTGGCTGGTTTGGAAAGTGGAGTCTATGGCATTGTACCTGTCTGAGGTCCCACCCCTCCTCAACACTCACCCTCTCCAGGTTCGACCCCTCAAATCTCCAGGAACTTCCCAACCTGGAGTTGATAACCCTATCTCCCTCCCAGCCAACCATCAACCTACCTTTAGTTTTCCATCTCCTCCCCCCTCCCTCCTAGAGAGCAGTTGTAATTTTGAGTGATCTCCAGCCCCCACCTGGAGATTGGCAACAATGGTTCCCCATCAGGGAATGGCTGGATTGGAGGGTGGAGTCTATGACATCGTACCTGTCTGAGGTGCCACCCCACTTCAAACCTCACCCTCTCCAGGCTCCATCCCTCAAATCTCCAGGAATTGCCTACCTGGAGTTGGCAACCTGATCAGGACTGGACCCAATGTGTTTTCTCCCTAAGGCCAACATAGGTGTGGAAAGGGCCTTTTACTGACAGAGGAGAAAGTACAGGTGCCAACTCTGATTAGGGAAATACCTGGAGATGATCGCTGGCCCACCTCGTTAGCCAGCCAGCCATGCTGAAGCTAAGCAGGAGAAAAAGCCTTTTTCCATTTATTCTGACAGGAAAGTGGCCGTTGGGGAGGGTTATGGGCGGGGAGGGTTATGCTGAAAGTCCGTTGTTTTTTTACTCACAGAACCAAGCTTGGCTGCCTACCAACAGCCACTGAGGGGACAGTCCCTCACAGGAGTCAAGAGAACTGTCTTCCTCAGGAGAGAGAGCTGTCTGCCAGGGGGAGTGGGTGGGGAAGAGGAGCAGACCCAGCACCCAGCCAATGGCACGCGAGTACTCTTGAGTGGCAGCTGATGGGCCAATGGCTGAGGGAGGGCATTTGACAGCCAATGGGAGCGCATGGAATCGTACGAAACCAAAAGATAATTATTATAAGGAGAGATGCTTCAATGTTTATATGTAGCATAATTCTGCAAGCAATCAACAGTTTCTGTGTGGAGTTAGAGTTACAATTGAAGATGGGCCATCTAAGGTGGAAGGAAGTTCAAGCTTTAACATGCAGTAAATATCAGCAGCAGAAAAGGCAAATTGTAATAGATCTTATCTTCTTTTGAAATACAATATATAATGTATTTTTTTAATAGTGACAGTGTTGTAGCTATTAACGTTTTCTTGATGCTGATAGGTGCAGTAAATTTAAGGGTTTAAGGTCATTTGGAATGACATTTTGTTTGGACAAATAATCTAATACAATAAACAATTTTTAGTAAAGTTAAAGCATGGGGAATGTGGATCATATTGCTGTAATCAGTCTGTAATTTTTTCCATCAAAAATTGTTCCCAGATTTTGCAGTGCCATGATGCCAAATTCAGAGCTGATTTATTTTTCCAGCTGAGAGGAATGGTTGTTTTCACAGCTACCAGTAAAGTGAAGATTAGCCCCTTTCTAATTTTTGTAATTTAAAAACAATACTTCAGGTGAGAGAGTTACATAATAACTTGCGATTAAAGGTGTTTGTTTCAGTACCTCATTTCAGAATTGTCTAATTTTTGTACAATGCCACCTACAGTGTGCATACATGCCTACGTTTTTTCCAGCAGAGTGACAAATGAGAAGACATATGGAAAGTTTGAGTGGCATATGGTACCAGTGAGTTACTATCTTGAACATTTGTAAGGTAAAGGTAAAGGTTCCCTTGCTCGAAAACCAGTCGCATCCGACTCTAGGGTTGCGGTGCTCATCTCCATTTCAAAGCCGAAGAGCCAGTGCTGTCTGAAGACATTTCCATGGTCATGTGGCCAGCATGACTAAACACCAAGGCGCACGGAATGCTGTTACCTTCCCACCGAAGTGGTACCTATTCATCTACTTGCAATTTCTTGCTTTCAAACTGCTAGGTTGGCAGGAGCTCACTCCGTCATGCAGCACACTTGGGTCTCGAACTGCTGAACTACTGACCTTTCACAGCCTGCAGTTCAGCATCTTAACCACTTGAGCCACCGTAGCTCCTTTTGTAGTTTTGTGTTCATTACAGGAGATGTAAAATTGGAAGAGCTCCAGATTTTTGACCGGATATTTTCTGTGAGTGTTGTTATTGTTGTTCACTCACACAATTGAGTCCGACTCTTCACAGTCCCATGGACCACATCACGCCAGGCCCTTCTGTCTTCTACCATCCTCTGGAGTTTGCTTAATTTCATGTTCATTGCATCGATAACACTGTCTAACCATCTCATCCTTTACTGTCCCCTTCTTCTTTGACCTTCAATCTTTCCCAGCATCAGGTTCTTCTCCATTGAGTGCTCCCTTCTCATTTGGTGGCCAAAGTATTTGAGCTTCAACTTCAGTATCTGGCCTTCCAGGGAACCATCAGGATTGATTTCTTTTAGGATTGACTGATTTGATCTCCTTGCAGTCCAAGGGACTCTCAAGAGTCTTCTCCAGCACCATAATTCAAAAGCATCTATTCTTCGGCGCTTGGCCTTCCTTATGGTCCAACTCTTGCAGCCATACATTACTACTGGGAATACCATTGCTTTGACCATACAGAGTTTTGTTGGCAGATGTCTCTGCTTTTTATTATGCTGTCTAGGTTCGCCATTGCTTTCCTCCCAAGGAGCAGGTGTCTTTTATTTTCATGGCTGCAGTCACCATCTGCAGTGATCTTGGATCCTAGGAACATGAAGTCTGTCATTGCTTCCATGACTTCCCCTTCAAGGAGTGATGGGGCTGGATGCCATGATCTTAGTTTTTTTGATGCTGAGTTTCAAGCCAACTTTTGTGCTCTCCTCTTTCATTCTTAGAAAGAGGCTCTTGAGCATCTCTTCACTTTCTGCCATTAGAGTGGCATCATCTGCATATCTGAGGTTGTTGATGTTTTCCCTGGCAATCTTAATTCCGTCTTGTGATTCATCCAGGCTGGCGTTTCGCATGATGTACTCTCCATATAAATTAAATAAGCAGAGGGACAATATACATCCTTGTTGTACTACTTTTCCTATTCTAAACCAATCGGTTTTTCCATATCCTGTTCTGTCACTTCTTGACCCTTGTACAGGTTTCTTAGGAGACATGTGAGGTGGTCTGGTACTCCCATCTCTTTAAGGACTTGCCACAGTTTGTTGTGATCCACACAATCAAAAGAGTGTTATGTCACAATCTAATTGCCATTATTTCTGGTAGTATAGTGATTTCATGTTATTTACTTTGAGTAAGATTTTGTAAATTTTTGAAATTAAGTGATGGTTGCAATTTTCTACTCCTTGAAGAATAACTTCAAACTCTGTTAATGTGGTGGCTAAAATCTTAGAGGCATTAAGGTGCTCACAGAGACTATGTAGTTGAAGATGTTGGAACCAAAGTATTATACTACCTAGTTTTTCTTCAGGCTTAGATTGGTCAAGTAAGCCATGTTTTGTTGTAATATCTGTTAGTTGAGTAAGATTAGCTCAAAGCCATGGTTTGAACAGATTGTGATCTTGTCCTGGTAAGAACCATTCTTGATCTAAAAATGAGGAGTACTGTGATAGGTAACAGTTTGGTTCTTTTGTTATCCCAGATGTGTAACAAAGAGAAGAGAAATTTGTGACTACAAATAAATTAATGAACTGAAGCATGTACACACAAATACTCCTCTGCCTTATCCTACAGTATTCCTGTCCAGCAAAACTACCACTTGATTTTGTTTGAATATGCAAACTGGTTCTTACACAAGAGAACCTCCATGAAATGTTTATGAGAACACAAAGAGAGGTTTGGCCCACCAGCTATGATGGATTGTATGCCAAGTGATCCTTGAGTTCTGCTTGGGCAGCTAAATCAGCATCAATGACTCCTCTGTTGGCTTTTGCTATGGACTTGCTCTGCAAATCAGTAGAGCAGATTTGAATATGAGTTACACTGAGGTTGTGGTTCTTCTCTCTAATGAAGACAAATGCCAAGGTATGCAAGTGTTGACTTATCTGCAGGCTCCAGTCATTTGTCACGTCTGGGGTGCAGCACAATGGAAGCACGCTGTAGATTATGCTCCAAATTCTTTTGTAATATTGCAGCCTTCTGGTCATAATTCCTTGTCTGTCACAGTCACCAGGCATCCTAGCCACTGAGAGTTATGGCCTGAATGAAGGCTTGGGAAATAAAGCCCACCCCCGTAATAAACAAACATTACCTATCCTAAATATATGGAAATAATCAGACTCCAGTGTGATTTAGGAGAATGGTCTGACAGCAGCTGAAGCTGTTGCAATGCAAGCTGCAATTGCAAATGCAAACACTGTTGGTTGGAAACCATACCTAAAATGGAATTCCATATGTGCTCGCAAAAAGTGTAGATGGAGGGCAGTAGCTCCAGCAACAGCCCTGCACCTCATTCAGTCATTCATATTTTGCCCTTTTTTTCCATTGTGGACCTCAAGAGGAAGTACACAGTAGGGGGTTCCCAGGAAGTGTCCTCTCCAAACTCTTATCAGACCGAGACCTGCTTATCTTCAGCAAGGTGGCTTGATCATTCAGTCATACCCTGG
Source organism: Gekko gecko (assembly GCA_029375565.1). Classification (NCBI taxonomy): domain Eukaryota; kingdom Metazoa; phylum Chordata; class Lepidosauria; order Squamata; family Gekkonidae; genus Gekko; species Gekko gecko. The sequence continues at coordinate 43,519,351 of JAPDNY010000013.1, forward strand.
ACCCCCATTATGAAACAAAAACTGAATGTGGAAGGCAGGAGGAGTGGGAGTCTCAATCTGCCTGCTGCTCACTGATTTTCCTGACCCCCGGGCTACGTTAGTGGCTTTCTCACCAGCTGAAGACTGAAACAAGAAGGGAGGAGCATTTTGCAGGGGCAGATCCTATGAAGCTGCCTTCAGACCCCAGGAGGCAACCACTCTGAGTCAACATGAAACTGCCTTACACTGAGTCAGAGTTATCATGGATGTAGGTTTAAAAAATTATCAGGGAGTGATGGTTGACAGCGGCTGGTGGCCATCAAAAGTGCTTCCACAAGCCACAATCAAGAAGAGGCTTGTTCTAATATGTACCTGCAGGTGTTTTACAAAGAACGAAATGTCCTTCAGTCAGTTAGAGCCTTGAGGTCTGGTTTGTATCAATGCATATGAGAAGTATGCTAACAGAAAACAAAATCCAGGTGTAAAAGAGTGCCAGTGGAACAGTGAGTCTGGTGGCCAAGGACAAAAGGAAGGTATATTTCAAGGAATGGGTTGCTGTCACACAGAGCTCTGTCTTCACAAGCCCCTGCCCCTGAGTGAAGCAGTTCTTTTTGAGGCTTCCATTCAACATTGTAAGGACAGGAGAAGAGCCCTGCTGGATCAGACCAGTGGTCCACATAGTTCAGCATCCTGTTTCACACAGTAGCCAACTCTGGAAGGCCAGTAACTGGCCATAGAAGTTGCCTCCTGGCACTGGTATTCAGAGGTTTATTGCCTCTGAATTTGGAGATTCCTTTTAATTACCATGCCTGGTAGCTACTGATAGACATATGCTCCATGAATCTGTCTAATCCCCCTTTAAAACTGTCTGTAGCTAACCATTACTACATCCTTGGCAGCCACAGTGATCCATGCCTTATTTACATCTAGACTGGACTATCCTATTTGCTCTGCTTGGGGCTACCCTTGAAAAGAGTTCAAAAGCTGCAACTAGTGCAGAATGCAGTGGTGAGACTGCTGGCTTTGTGTTGGTTTTGTCCTTGTTTGGGACCAGGGTATCTGAAGGATCATCTTCTCCCACACATTCCTGCCCAGCAATTAAGATCACAGAGAGAGGCCCTACTGACTGTCTGACTAATCAAAGAAGCTCATCTGGTGGACACACAAAAGAGGACCTTTTTGGTGGCAGCCCCAAGATTATGGAACAACTTCCTGAGGGAAGTGTACCTGGTCCCTTCACTTTCTGTTTTAAAATATTTTTTTCTCGGTGTTTGTGTGCTTGCCTGGAAGTCATGGTTGACTTCTGGCAACCCCTACTGGGGGCTTGGACATTTTTCACAGAGGTGGCTTTATTAGCCAGTCTATGCATCCCACCTCTGGTATTCCTTGGAGGTTGCCCTTCCAAGTATTTGCTGGGGTCAGTCCTGTTTAGCTTCCAAGATCTAATGGGATCCGGCTTACCTGGGCTATCCAAGTCAGAACTTGGTCCCTTCATTTTAGATCTTCAGGTAGCTGTTGAAGACAGTTTTATTTATTTGACTAATTTAGTTTTTATTTGTAGGCAGACCTAATTAAAGATTGAAAAGTGTGGTCTTTTATTTTTTTATAATTGTTGTAAGCAGCCTTGAGTTCTGCAAGACAGAAAGGTGTCTAATAAATGTTTCAAATAAATAAATAAATGCATAAATAAATGAAGATGATTAGTTAGTGACTAATTAGCAATAAGATTAATAAAGAATATTGAGATTAGCAAATGCTGACAGATTTTGAGAGAAAATAGGGCTGCAATCCTAAAAGCACTTTCCCTGGGTGTAAGCCTCATTGAATAAAATGGGACTTACTTCCAAGAAGACTGGTTTAGGATTGCTCCCCGCGTGGATGAAAGATCAAGATGACAGTTTGTTTGCTAACTATAAATGTATCTGTGGGAGTGGGGTATTTGAGGATCTGAGCCACCGCATATCTGAAAGTACAGTCCTGAACAGAGTTACACACTTCTAAATCTATCCACTTCAGTATCATTGTTATATCATGAAAGAGACTCATGGGGAGAAAAATCTGATTGGTCAGGATCACAGGATGCTGTTTTTCTACTTTCAGATAAGTCTGATTAGCTATAAAGGCAGCAGCATATGGACTTTATGCTTGTAAGACAAAGTTGTTAAAGACCCAGAGTGCAGACTGTCAAAATACTAGACCCTTACTAATGATAGTGAATTTCAATTATAAATCAAAATTATAAATCACTCTCTTTTTGCTTTTTTATTTAATTACTTTAAAGACTATTATCTGCATAATGTCATGAATAAGGATGATTCTACCTTTAAAAAACTTTGTTTCTTTGATATCATTGTTATGTTTTATGATCTATGGTAACACAATAAAAATATATTACTTCTGTGAGTAAGATTTGTGGAGAAATGTAAGTGATTGGATGTTGCCGTCAGGAAGTATTGTCAAAAAGTTATTGCAAGAACAACAGAGTCCTTTGGCACCTTGAAGGCAAACCAGTTTATTGTGGCAAGACCAATGGGTCAAATTCCATGCAGAAAATTGTGTTTTATATTTAGTTGCTGTGGTTCCTTCTACAAACTCAAGGTGGCAGTAGAATCATTCCTTTAGTCTTTCAGCAAAGGTACCAAAATATTTTATTTGTTATTAGTTATAAACTGGCTCACTTCCTTGTTCAGATCTTACCTGTTTGGTTAGAACAGGAGTCTCCAGTCTTGCTGAGCCAGTAGGCACTTTTGGAATTTTCAGAACAGGAAGTGGGCATCACCACAAAATGGCTGCCAGTAGCAAAATATTGAGAGGTTGCAGAGGCTAAGTACACTCTTAAGAGGCAGCTGTTTTTGAATGGGCGCTCCCTGCAGATACAGGGGAAATGCATCCTGGATTCTTCTAGAGCACCTCTTGATCCAGTGATGTGGAAGAAAGCCAAGAATTGGCAGTTTCCCAAGGAAAAGAGATGCTTTGTTGAAGTTGTCAGTGGGCACCATGGCAGGGATTGCTGGGTTAACATCTGAAATGGGCTGTGGCAAAGGAACCGCTGATCATCTGGTATCCTTACATACCATCAAGATGGTATCAATACCATTAGGAGCCATCATGAATTTACTGTCCTCCTTTATTTGCATATCACACAAACCCACAGCAGAGTGCATGATTCTCCTGTATTTGGCCTCCTGGACGGCTGTCAGTTCTTAGACTGGCCTGTCATCTCAGTCCAGTGGCAGACCTTGGCAGAGGGACAAGCCTGCTAACTTTAGATGCTGGCCCTCCAAGATGGCAGTAGCCTCTGACCATGGAGGTTCCAACTCTGACTAAGGTGGTTTGGATACACATCTATATATTCCACAGTTGTGGGTCATTCTCAGTTCACAGAGGACCTTTTTATGCATTGCACAGTGGCAGACCTAGCAATCTGGGAGGGAACCAAAAGCCAAATCCTAACTTTCTAACGCGATACACACAAATAAAAATTTGTCTTAACTTTGTCACATTTTACATATGCAAGTGTGTATTTAAAACAACTTAGATGTACCTTTAAAAGAAACACAGGTTCTTTCCACAAAATATTCCATGGAAATTTAATTTATTTAGATACATTTATACCCCGCTTTTCCCCCCGAATGGAAAGTCAAAGCGGCTTACAACATCGCTCTTTCCTCCTCCATTTTATTTTCACAACAACCACCCTGATAAGTCAGTTAAGCTGGGAGAGAGTAAGATAGACCCAAGGGCACCCAACAAACTTCCATGGCAGAGCAGAGATGTGAACCTGGCTCTTCCAGATTTTAGTCCAATAACTTTAACCAGTACACCTTGCTAATTCCTAGACACTTAATCCAGTTGCTACCCAACAGTGTGAAATTTGTCTTCATGCAGAGAAGTGCACACCTTTGCACACCTCCAAGTGAATGCCTGTATGTCAGGGGCTTAGTTTATGTAGCTCCCTCCCAGGCTGTGGTGTGAAAAGGGCTATAGTGCAAATTGTTTATGTATTAAATTCAATGTTTATACTGCCCAATGTGCCCATTCCCTGAAGCAGGGCTCAGGGCAGTGTATAATGACATACTAAACAATGTATCAGCCCTGAGTATGTATATATGCTGCAAAGTCACTTCCTGTCTCTCTCCTAATCACTTGTCCTGCCTTATTACGAGAGAAGGAAGGAATGGAACACAAGAGCCTGCAACCTCTTTCGTACCCTCACTGGCCCAGACATGCAGCATTCAAAGTATTTCTGTATATGTGAATAAAGGCCAGCAGCACAGAACACGTTGTAGGTAGTTTTGAAGAATTAGCATGAGACATAATTGCAATCTAGATGGGCTGTTTTGAGAGGAACTGGGCGTATCCTTGCATGACACCAGCTAGAGCAGGATGACTAACACCTTAGGCATTTCAGTAACCCTTCGGCTACATATTCCTAACACAGCTGACCAGGTGTTTGCAGTTGTATCTTTAAAGGTGCAGTGTGATAAAAAAAAAATGCTTTTGATCCTGGTAGGGTTGCCAGCTCTGAGTTGGAAAATACCTGGAGACTTTGGGGGTGGGTCCAGGAGATGGCAGGGTTTGGGGAGGGGCCTGAGCATGGTACAATGCCATGGGGTCCACCCTTCAAAGCAGCCATTTTCTCTGGGGGAGCTGATCTTTGTCAGCTGGAGATCAGTTGTAAAAGTGGGAGGTCTCCAGGCCCCACCTGGAGGCTGGCAACCCTAGATCCTGGGAACCGTGCATACCTTAAGCTTGTTCACTTGGATGCAGGGCCAGATCTACAAAGGGAACAGAATTAGGTGGTAGAGTCCTTGGCTGGTTTATCACTGCAGGCTGCAACTAAAGGATAGTAGTTTTAAATGCTTCCCTGCAAATAGAAAGCTAACAGAAGAGGGAACAGGCTGAGTGTTATGTCTGCTGATCGCCACTAGGTGACAGCGACATTAACCAGAGCTTGGAGCTCAAGAGACAATAGGGACTAGGATCCTGAAACCTCAAGTGGTCACCAATAGGAACCTTGGCGAGAAGTTTAAACCCACCAATGGGACCTGGGGGTGGTCCACGGGGACTGTATATAGTTGGCCATCTGGCCAGTATTCTCTGTTCTGTTGTGTGTGCAGTAAACTATGAGCTAAGAATCACTCTGTGTCCTGGTTCTTCATGCGTCAAACCCACTACACAACAATGGTGATGAGGATAGGATCCCATTGAGCTGGCCAGGCTGTGGAAGCACCAGAGGAAAACCGGTACCTGAGGACGTTTGCGACTCCAGCCAATGAATCTCGGAGAAGATCAAGCAACCTCCCCGCCTTCTTTGTCTCCTGCTTCACCTCCTCCTCCACCTCCACGCAGCACGATGGCAGTCACTCCGGGAGTGGGACTTGTCCCTACGTTCAACCCGGCCCATCCGCACCACTGGGAAGCCTGGGTTGAGGGACTCAAGTCCATCCTCATTTTCTATGACGTCACCACCGAAGAACAGAAGAAAGGTCTCCTTATCAGCTCTTGTGGCCCCGCCACAGTGCAGCTGGCCTGCAACCTGCTTGCCCCTGTAAAGCTAACTGATGCCTCGTTCGAGGACATAATCAAGAAGCTACAGGACCATTTCATCCCACAGCCATTGGAGATCATGTGCCACATGGCTTTCTACGCCTGGCAACAACAACCACGGGAATCAGTAGCTGAATACCTGGCTGAGCTTTGCCGGCTCACCTCAGAGTGTGCTTTCGGGGCCCATCACGAAAAGGCCCTCAGAGACAAACTCGTCTTTGGGTTAAGCGATGAGAAGCTCCGACACTGCATCACAGAGGACGAGAAGTGCTCCATAGCTTCCGCCCTTTCCACTGCCACGGCGTGGGAGAGAAACTGTCCCTCGACCACGGCCGCTGTGTGCCAGACACAGTATGGCAATCTTGACCCAAACAGCGAGGACATCCACTGCACCCAACAGTCCTCCTGGTGCAGGGAACAAGGCTCTGCATCCCGCGCTGCGCCTGGCCAGGAATGCGCAAGCTGCAGAGAGAAACATGACAGAAAAACCTGCAGGTTCCAGGACGCCAAGTGCCATGGGTGTGACCACTCGGGGCACATTGCACAGGCCTGCCATTCCTGGGGTTCCTGAGCCCAGCAGGCACTGCCACAGTGCCGCCAGAGATCAGACGCCCACTACGAGGATGACGCCTCCAAGGAAGAGCTCTACCTACTCACAGCTGATCCAGTGGAACAGGTACTGAGGCTTCCAAACCAGTCCTCTGACCCAAAGATCCAGGTCCGGGTCCAAATAGAGGGGTCCCCCTGCACTATGGAGCTCAATTCTGGCTCCATGGCCTCCATTATCTCAGAGGAGACTCTTAAGAGACTGTGTCACCATGGTGGGCCCCGCCTGTGCCATTGACCCTCACCCTGACAGACTTTCAGAGGAACCGCATTCGATAAAGGGTGTGGGAAGCTTCCGGATCTAGTATAAGGAGTTTGATGGGAAATTGGAACTGGTTGTAGTGGAAGGAGATTTGGTCCTCAGCAGAGCATGGTTCACCCCATTGGGAATCTCCATTGAAGGGGTGCAGCTATGTGCATTGCAGGACTTCCGAGAGGTCTGCGAAGAGTTCCCATCCATTTTTGACAGGACCCTGGGTCACTATACGGGTCCTCTGGTGTCACTCAACTCAATCCTAATGTGGCCCTCATTAGAATGTGCTCCAGGACAGTTCCATTCGTGCTCCGCCCAAAAATAGATGTGGAGCTAGACCGCCTTGTGGCCCAAGGAGTCTTGGAGCCGGCCTCCCATACCACCTGGGAAACCCCCATAGTAACCCTGGTTAAGCCAAATGGGGACATCCGCATCTGCGCAGACTACAAGTGCACGCTGAACAAAGCACTTCAGGACCACACTTATACGGTCCCAGTAGTCAACCACGTGCTGGCCTCCCTGCTGGGGCAAAGATATTTGGGAAGCTGGACTCCAGCAGCTCCCAGTGGATGAGGCCACCACTGAGGCACAAACGATTGTTACGCATAGAGAGGTTTTCAAAGTAAAAAGACTGCAGTTTGGGGTGAGCGTGGCCTCAGGCCTCTTTCAACAACTAATGAACTATCTCTTGAAAGGTATCCTGGGGGTCACGCCAGGGACTCGTCAAAGTGCGCCAAAACTTTATTGGAGATAAGCAGTGCCTTGACCTCCCTGAAAGCCACCACCTGCCGGGGGCTCCACACCCAAGGGGCATGCTTGTCTAGGAGGCGATGCAAGGGTTCTGCTACTGTCACCTTGTGGGGGAGAAAGGCATGGTAGAAGTTCAATAATCCCAGGAACGCCTGTAGTTCTGCCTTGGATTTGGGTGCCCTGGATTGTTGGACTCCGCAGGTCCTCTCCTCAGAGGTCCTGCGGTGGTCCATTTTCTTGGCGGGCTACTCTTACTCCCTGCTGCATTGCCTGAGCAAGGATATGGGCCACGCGGATGCTCTAAGTCACCTGCCCTTGCCAGTTGTGGAGGATGACCCAGCCCCAGCCCATCACGTTTTGCAAGTCAAAGATCTTCCCGATCCCCCCCTCCAGGTGGTGGATGTCGCCCGCTGCTTGACCAGGGACCCCATCATCTCCTGGATTCTGGACTGGGTGATGAGAGGGTAGCCCGTGGCCACTGTGGAGCCAGAGTTCACAGTCTTTGCCGCCCGTTGGGATGAGTTGTCTGCATACAAAGGTTGTTTATTGTGGGGAGACAGGGTGGTAGTCCCCAGCATACTGTAGCAAAGGGTCCTGCAAACTCTGCACAAGGCACATCCCGGCATCATCTGGATGAAGGCCCTGGTCCGCAGCTATGTATGGTGGCCAGGGATAGACGCGGAGGTGGAGGCTTGGGTTAAGTGCTGCACAACTTGTCAGGCCGTCAGGCCCAATCCACCGAGCACACCCACCCAAGCCTGGGAATCCACCTGGACGCCATGGTCAAGGCTCCACATGGATTTTGCCGGGCCATTCCATGGGCTGCTGTTTCTAGTAATGGTGGACTCTTATTCTAAATAGTTAGAAATCAGCCCGGTCTCCACCACCTCCTCCAAAGCCACCATTTGGGCACTCCAGAAGATCTTTGCCACCCACGGGTTGCCAGACACCATCGTCTCGGACAACAGGACAGCATTCACCTCAGAGGAATTCCAGGAGTTCCTCTGCAGCAATCTGATCTGGCACGTAAGGTCCACCCCGTTTCACCCCCCACCAACGGCCAGGCGGAACGGATGGTGCATACTGCCAAGGAAGCCCTTAGCCGGCTGATAGAGGGGGACTAGGAATTCCAGCTGGCGCACTTCCTCCTGGCACAACAGACCACCCTGAACCCGGTCAGTGGCCCACAATCCTCTCAGACAGACTCCACCCAGAGAGGGCCCCAGAGTCGCACAATTTATCCGAGCAGAGGGAGGCACCACAGGGGTTCTTCCCGGAGGAGCCGGTCTACATCCGGAACTTTGGCAAAGGCCCTGAATGGCTCCCTGGCCGAGTCATCTGTCCCACAGGCCCTGTGTCTTATGAGGTATCAACAGAATGTGGACAGGTCCTGCGGAAGCATGTCAAACCCACTACACAACAATTTGCTTCTTCTCATGTGGGGGAGCATTCAGAATGGCATTTCTCACATACAGCACAGAGCAGTCCATTCTATCACCTCCGGATTCTTCCACTTCATCATGGCTTAAGAAATGACCTATCCATTAAGCAGACTGGGTCAAGGTCTACTGTCTCCCTGGTCCTATGGACAGAACTTTTTACATATGGGAGCATTCAAAACTATGGCCCCTCTTGGCGAACTGCAATGTGAAGTTTCAGTCTAGAATTCTACCACGTCCTTAGTCTGTTCTGCATAAAACAAGCTCACATCTGCAGTATCAATTTCCAAAAGAAGCAAAGAATGTTACAGATTTTATCACATACACAACAAGACTTCATTCAAGTGCCCATTTGAGGTGTGAGGCTAAGGAATTGTTTTGCTCAATGAGGCCCTGTTTATTGTGAGGTGCTTCACGCCTGACAAACTGTGGCCGACTAGCAAGGAATTTAATTAGACTAGCCTACCCTTTCCCCCATATACTAATGATACAACAAAAAGAAACCAGAATAAATAAAACAGACTCCTGCACCCTAACAAGTGGCTACTTACTTCAAACCTATATGTGAAAGTCACCGGTGTTCCTTGGTAATCCTCACCAACAGTTGCCAAATCACAATTCTGCAGTAACAGTAGCCCTGTTCACACATTAAATCAACACATGAACATCCTGCATGTGTGTACATACATCTGTTTGTAAGGAACAGCCAATGTGTGTTCACTATACAAATGAAACTAGGAACCTGTACATGAATAAATGCGGGGTTTAAATCACAAACTCATGTATATGCATTGAACTTAATATGAGAATTATTCAATACATATATAAAGAAAAACCAAGTATGCAGTATTTATTGTAACTTGTGAACAGGGTTAGTAGAAATTATAACCAACAAAATGCCTCTTTATAGAGCTGCCAACTCTGGGTTGGGAAATTCTAGGAAATGGGGGTGGGGGGTGGAAGCTAGGGAGGGTAGTATTTGAGGATGGGAGGGCCTCAGCTGTGTATAATGCTATAGAGACCACCCTCCAAAGCAGCCATTTTCTTCACAGGAACTAATCTCTGTGGTCTGGAGATAGGGTTGCCAGGTCTACCTGGTATCCAGTGGCGGGGGGAGGGAACCCAGAAGTGATGTCATCATGCCAGGCATGTTGTTGAGGGATGCTCTAGCATTCAGTCTTAAAACTCTATGGTACCATAGAGTTTTAAGGTCAAACACTAGAGCATCCCACGACAATGTGCCCAGCGCGAAGATGTCATCACACCAGGCACTTTGGCCCAATTCAGGCACTTTGGGGGTGGAGTTCCCCCCAGTGGCTGAATCTGGGGCAGTGGGTTGGGGCACCCTATAGTGGGCAAACCCCCATCCCTCCAGAGGACCTGGCAGCCTTATCTGGAGATCAGCTGCAATTCCAGAAGATTTCCAGCCCCCTCATCTCTTCCAGTTCCCTCCTCTTCCAGCCACAAACCTTACCTGTCCAGAGTGAGTAGTAAATAAACTCTACCTCATACATGATGACCTGGCAACAGTGATCCACACAATGGTCACCTCGAGACTAGACTACTGCAATGCTTTCTACATGGGGCTATCCTTGTCCCAAATCCAGAAGCTACAGTTGGTGCAGAACGTGGTGGCCAGGCTGCTACTGGGTCTCCTTTTGAGAGAACACATTCAGCCTGCACTGAAAGCACTGCACTGGCTACCTATAGCATACCAGGTTCGCTTCAGGGTGCTGGTTCTTACCTATAAAGTCCTTTATGACCACCTTTCCCCATATGTTCCCCAGAGAGTACTGTGGTCAGGATCTCAAATCTCCTTGCTCTCCTTGGCCTTAAAGATGGCAGGCTGGCTACAAGGAGGGCTAGAACTTTCTCAGTGGCGGCATTGCTTTGGTGGAATGAGCTTCCTGAGGACATCAGGGTTCTGTGGGATTTACCATAAGTTTGCAGGGCCTGCAAGATGGCGCTCTTCCACCAAGCATTTGAGTGAGATGCCACATTAAATTGCCCAACATCAACCAAGTAACCTATGCCCTATAATCCATCCGGGCTGCCTACCCACACTGAGGAACAATGAGTCAAGGAGCCAGACTCCAGCTGCATGTTTATTGCTGACCCCACTGTGGCCGATCAGAACAGTCTTTGCCACCGTATATATGTAGCACTTTTGGAATTTGTTTTTTTATGATTTTAATTTGTTTTTATTGTCTGAATGTTTTTACAATACCAGTGGCCTTGTAAGCTGCCCTGAGCTTGCTTCGGCGGGGGTGGGTGGGTTTTAAATCCAACAAACAAACAAAAATAAAACTTAACATGGAGGCAGCCCTTTAAACAGAAGGTGGTCCCAGACCAAGGCCTAGTGTGCCTGCAAATAACTCTTCTCAATATCTCCCAGCATGACTTTCTGCCAGGACTGATGGAAAACTGTAGTTTCTGTTACTTTCCCTTTTCTTCAACTCCACACCTTCAACAGCCATTCTTTTCATTCTTGCTTTTCAGCCCTCTCCCTATTTTGAGCCATTTCCTTTTGACTCTCTTTTAATCTCTCTAGCTCTCCTGTTTCCCACCCTTTCTTCAGAGCCCCCTTTCCTGTCTTGGCCATTCCCCTTAAGTTTCCTTCTTCCCGATCTACTCTTCCCTCAGATTCTTTTCCCTTAGCCTGCTGCCTCGTTCACACTCTTCAGTCATCCTTCTGGACAGCCTGCAGTCTAAATGGTGCCGTTGATTCTACCACCTCAGGCTTTTGCCACTGCAGTTATTTTGTCTGTGTGAATCAGGCCTAAATTTTCAATATGGCTTCTCATGTTCTCCAGCTCATAAGGCATGTAGTGTTAGAAAGGCAATGCGCAGTGGAATGTGCCACTGACAAGATGTCATTTAAACAAGATGGGAACCACATGGGACACTTGTGTGGGTAAGTACTTGGCCTGTACTTGGTCTATGATCCACCCTTAAGTAGGGTTGCCAACTCTGGCCTGGGGCAATGCTTGAAGGGGGTTGGGAAGGGATTTCACCTGGAATCTATTGTGTACTATAGAGTCTACCCTCTGTTGCTGCCATTTTCTCCAGGGGAACTGAGCTCTGAGATCAATTGTAATTCTGGAAGAAATCCAGGCCTCACCTGGAGGTTGGTAACCCTATCCTCAGGCCACACTAGAACCATATGAAAAATATCTCTTGATCACTGCTGTTGGCTAAAGGCCAGACTAACTCCTTTTGATCCATTACTCCCATTGTTACATCAGGTCTATTGCTTCAGTGAATACACTGACACTGCAGTCCCTAAACATTTACGCCCTTCTAAGCCCATTGATTTCAATGGACTTTGAAGGGTGCAACTCTATTTAGGAATGCACTTTGAAGAAATAACAGCCTTGTTTCAACACTTTGAAGTTAATTATTACTTAAAACTTCACCCCAATACATACATACATACATAGTTTGAGCTGTGTTATTTTCCCCAAGACAGATTTTATATTGTTACCCACCATTCATTGACATTAGAAAGCTCATGCGTTCTACTAATCCAGGGCATCCGATTTTGTTCAATAGTTGGCCAGGTAATCAGAAACCTGTGTGTGCTCACTGCATGTTCTAAGGATAACAATGGTGCCCCAGCAGCATGATGCAATTGCAGTGAAATTAAATTTGAACAGCTGATTTTTTTTCTTCCTAAAAATCTCAGGTGGGCCACACAGGTCAAGACACAGATAGATCAAGATGGGTAGTTATGTTAGTCAGTCAGTAGCAGCAGAACAGAGCAAAAGTCCAGTAGCTCCATAAACACTAATAAAATATCTGGCATGGTATGAGCTTTTGTGAGTCATGACTCACTTCCTCAGATACCTGTATCTGAAGAAGTCAGCAGTGACTCACGAAAACTCATACCGTGCCAGATATTTTGTTAGTCTTTAAAGGTGCTACTGGACTTTTGCTCTTTTTGGCCCCATTTGACTTTTGAGCCAAAAGCTGGACACCCTGTTGCTTGGAACCAGGGCCCCCCCCCCCCCCGGGGAATGCACTGGAACAGCGTTCTGGAACCTCTTCGACAAAATTCTTTTTAAAAATGTTTAGAAGTTGATGAGTTTTAAGTATACAGATTGAAAACTTCATTTCCTTCTTGAGAGTTCCCGTCCAGCACCTCCTTTTTAAAATCCCTGCCTGGAGAACAGAAGAAAGAAACTGGTCACGATGCAAACATTTATTATCATCATTTCTTCCTTTTCTCCTCTTTCCAACTTATGACTGGTTATTTATTTCACAAGTACACACAAACCGCGTAACAAAAATCACAGGGTCAACCAAAATGGTAAAGCTAGGAAAACATCGGGCAGAAAAAAGTATTTTTTCCCCCTGAATTGAGGACGTCGTTGTTTCATGCTTCAAAAGAGGAAAGAAAAACCTGCAGCCCGCCCGATCCTACGCCCGTTCCTTCAAAAGTCACACAGTCCCTCTGGCATGATGAACACAGGCATCGGGACTGCGTGCCCCGTGATTTCCTCGGATGTGATTCCCCCGTGGGATCGGCCTCTACAAACAAGCCGGGCGTTTGGGACTGCCTGCAGCGTGCATTCCCGAGAGCCATGTTGTCTGCGCGGTGATGAACGCCCCAAAAGCAGCTGGACTGATCGCCTCCTCCCGAGTAAGCGCGCCGGGGAGGCGAGCCACCCAGGCGGGCTCTGTGGGCGCCCGGCAGCTTCAAGGCGTTCCCGGCCTGGGCAGGACAAAGGAGGAGCCCGGCCTGGGGGAGCAGGTGATCCCACCCGGCAGGGGCGGGCAGCGACCGCCCCCTCGCTCTGACTCGGCAGCAGCAGCAGAAACGGCCGCCGCCGCAGGAGGAGGGGGAGGAGGAGGAGGAGGGACGGACCGGGCTGGGCAAGAAAGTTCTCTGCCGGCGGCGCCGCGCGGCTGCTGGTTGGGGCACGAAGTTCGCCAGGAACGGCGGTCCGGCTCCGACGCCCGGAGCATGGCGGGAGAGGCCGGAGCAGCCGAGGCTGGATGAGGCGGAGGGGGAGCCGCCTGCCGGGTAGGACGACGCGCCTCAGGAGACGGAGAGGGAGCAGCGTCCCCCTCTCCGCCCCGGCATGGCCCGCTGGATCCCCACCAAGCGGGAGAAGTACGGCGTGGGTGAGTGGCCGCCGGGGATTCCCGCTTTCCGTGGCCCCCGGCCCGGAGCTGTTCTCACGTGCAACCCGCCTCCGAAAGTTGGCAGGCGCCGACAGCTGGAGCTTCTCTTTCCCAGGCTCGAAGCGCCTGGGAAAAGACTTTCCTCCTTCTGTTTTCGCGCTTCGAGATCAGAAGAGGAACGGTCTCTTTCTGAAGGATCCCCGTTTTCGGAATGGTTCGACCGGCGCTGGATATGCCGCGTATAAAAATGTCCCTCTGCCTTTCTCTGAAGCGGGAAGACCAACCCCCCTCTAGTTCTTTTTCTTCCTTAAGGATGAGCGGAGATCCCTTGAAGCAGGCTGGTTACCTATTAACATCCTATCTGTCAGGATAGAGAAAATAATGGGTCTGTCTTTCCCACCCCTGCTCTCCACAACCTGTATGATTATGGATGAAGAGATGGGGGCGGGGCCGTTCTGATTCACATTAGGGACTGTAAATATGAAACAAGGGAGCGGTAGGTACTCTGGATCAGCATAGACATCAAGGGTGTGTTGACGTTTGAAGGTTGTTTCTCCTTGCTAAGGCTGCCAAGTTCTGCTCTCTCCCTCCTTCTGCTTTCCTGTTCCCCACAGGGATGGCCGAACTACTGGTCTGCTCCTCCTTTTCCATGTAATTCATTCTTTCCAACCCTAAAGCTTGACTCATGACACCCTGAGAACTGCAAACACTTGCTTATCATCTCAGCAGGCTGGGAGGTTCTCTGCATGTTGTCAGAAGCATGGCTTTATATATCCTAGCTCTGAGACCTCAGTGGGTGCTGGGGCCAAGCCCTGGCAGCAAGACTCCCTACCTTTTCTTTCCTCTTTTCTTTTCCTGCCCTGACCACAATTCCCATGTCTCTGTTTTTTACCTTTATATCCTGCCTTTCTTATGTGAGCTCAAGGAGACTGCCGGGGGTTCCCGAAATGATACTGAAGCTGCCTTCTATTCAGGCGCTGGTCTCTCAAGGTCAGTCTTTTCAGCTGTCACTGGCAGCAGCTCTCCTGGGTTTTCGGTGAAGGAGGTCTTTCGTAGCCCAGGCTAGCGTGACCTTGTCAGGTCTTGAAAGCTAAGCAAGGTCAGCCCCAGCTACTGTTTGGTCCAGCATCGTTATGCAGAGGCAGACAGCGGCAAGGCCCCTCTGAACGCCTCTTGCCTTGAAAACCTGATGGAGTCACCATTATGTTGGCTGCGACTTGATGACAAAAAAATGAAACAACAACAAAAAACAGCCAAATCATTTTAACTGGAGATAGTGGGGATTGAACCTTCCACATGTAAAGCAGGTGCTCTGCTGCTGAGCCTCAGCAGTAGAGTTCTCCCACCCAGGCAGCGATCAGGCTGTGACCAGCTTAGCATCAGCAAGATGGCTGCCTCATGTGCCCTACTAACCAGACCTTGGGCCCTTGAGTACCCAGTGAACTCTTTATGTACTTCTTTCCCCCAACCCCAGGCTTCTCTTTCAGCCTCAGCTTCCCCTCCATCTTGCCTTTATCCTCCTGCCCTTGTATGACTGACTCAGTTTCTGCTTCTGCACCTTCTGTGCCAAGGGGCTGCCAAACTGTTTGCCACCGGAGCAACTGAAACCTCCTGCAACCACCATGATGTGGGCCTGTCAAGGCTAAGGACCTAGGCAGAGCATGCATATTAGTCCCGTCCTACTGTTACCCCACTGGCTGCCCATCAGTTGACCAGTTCAATTCAAGGTATGGGCTGCCACATACAAAGCCCTACATGGCCTTGGGCCCTCATATCTGCGGGACTGTCTCTCTTGTGCTTCCCCATGACAGCATCACTTATCTGAGCAGGGCTTTCTGGGGGTGTTGCCCTGCAAATGGGCAAGATCAACAACTGCCCATATGCCTGCATTCTCTGTTGTGGCCCCCACTTTATGGAGTGGTTTGCCTGGTGAGGTCAGGAAGACTCCCAGTCTCCTGGCATTCCATGAAATATGTAAAACCATGTTATTAAGGATGGTGCTTTTACGGTGGTAATAGGGCTATATTTGGTCAAGGAGATGCTTTAGGAAAGGAAAAGGGACTGTACTACTGTTTACAGCATGCACAATGTGTTGCTCTGTGTATTACCTTGCTGTGAGACTTCCTGCACTGTTCAAGATGGCATGTTGATTCTTATGGTTTGTTTCAAATGTCTGCTTAGTTCAGATTTCTGCAGTCTTAATCCTGTTATGTTGCTTGTTAGATATAAAAGAATTGGTTTACACTTTGTAACCCACCTTGTGTCTCCTTGAGAAATAACCTAAATAAAACAGCAACTGAGTTGGGGTGCTGGGGACCTCTCTGAGCTTTGTTTTTATCACTTGATGCCCCCCCCCTTGCTATACAACAGGAGGAAGAAGCCTCTGAACTCTACCCTAACTTGCCTTTCTGAACCACACAGCAAATTTCTTGTGCCTTCCCCTGGCCTACCAGTATGGCATGAGGTGCCCTACTTCAGAAAACCTTGTTCTTAATCTTTCCCTGAGCTCAGCTCTTTTCTGCAAACTTTTGCCAAGTGCTTGGGGGGGAGGAGCATGGAGAGCCTGACTTCCCTTCCCTGCCGGAGAAGACCTTTGTGTTAATTTCCCTTTCAGCTACCTTATTAGCTTCTTCTTTGGCAGAACCCGCTTGGCAATTGTAAAGCCAACTAATGCTCTAACAAAGGGACTGCATCACAAGCACCAACTGTGGGCATTGGTGTATGTCAAGGGCTGAGTACAAATTTTGTGCCAAATTAAATCTTGGCTCTCTCCCAAGAAAAAAAAACGAACACTTTGTAGTCTGAACAAGTTACGCAAATTGTGCCAGTATGCATATATGCTTGTTGGGCGTAATTCTTTCTGATTTATTTCGTTTGGGCCAATGGCCTGTGCAGAAAGCTAAAGGCTCATGCCCTGATCAGTGGATGGTCCTGCCTAGCCTGCACATGGATTCCTGAGATTTCATGGTCAAGCTTGTCTTCTCAGGCTGTAAGGAAGACTTGCTATAAAGACTGAATTCTGTGCCAGACACCAGCTTCTACTCATGTACAGTGAGAATGTAGATTCAGGTGGGTAGCAGTGTTGGTCTGAAGCGGCAGAACAAAGTTTGAGTCCAGTGGCACTTTTAAGACCAACAAAGTTTCATTCAAGGTGGATGAGTGATGTACTGTGTGTCCCTCTGTCACATTACTCTTCTTTCCCATGGCTGTGAACAGAGATTGGGCTGAGGCTTGGTGGTAGTGCATCTGCTTGGCGTGAAGAATGTCTCTGGTTCAATTGCTGGCATTTCCAGTTAAAAGGATAGGATAATAGGTGATGAGAAAGGCCTCTGCCTGAGACCTTGGAGAGCTGTTGCCAGTAAGAGCAAACAATACTGCTCTTTGATGGGCCAGTGATCTGATGAGGTATAAGGCAGCAGCTTCATGTGTTAATGTGCCTCTCATGACTGAATACCCCAAATACCCTTTCTTCCAGCCCACAGTGCCCACTGGCTGTTTCTGGCACAACTCTTTGATTTGACTTCTGTTCCATTTGCTTTTTCAGGTTCTTTGTGTCTTTTCAACTCTTTACTGTTCCAGGATTTTGAATTATGGCTTGCTCTTGACACAGTGCATCATCTGTACACGAAACATGTGAATGCATGTTTTCCTACATGTGATGCATTAAGATACTTATGGTCTATGGTTTTGGACTCTGGTCTGGCCTCATTTGGAATACTGTGTACAGTTCTGGTCACCGTCTCTCTGAAAGGACATTGCAGAGCTGGAAAAAAGTACAGAGGAGGGCAGTGCAGTGGAGGACCTTCCTTATGAGGAAAGGCTGAAGAGTCCGGGATGTTTCAGTTTAGAAAAGAGACATGATAGAGGTTTATAAAATTATGCATGGGGTGGAAACAGTTGACAAAGAGGAATGTTTCTCCCTCTCACAGAATACTAGGACTCGAGGGCATCCAATGAAACTGATGGGCAGTAGATTCAGGATGGACAAAAGGAGATACTACTTTACACAGAGAGTGATTAAAATGTGGAATTCTCTGCCAGAGCATGTAGTGATGGCCACAGGAATAAACAGTTTTAAAAGTGGATTTGATAGATTCATGGCGGATAAGTCTGTCAGTGGCTACTAGCCATGGTGACTGAGGGGAACCTTCACATTCAGAGGCACTTAACCACAGAGCCAGGAGGCAACATCAGGGGAAAGTCTCAGCCTCTTTGCCCTGCTGTTAGCTATCCAGAGGAACTAGTTGGCCACTGTGTAAGACAGGATGCTGGACTAGATAGACCACTGGTCTGATCCAGCAGGGCTTTTCTTTTGTTCTTATGTCGATTGTTTTCTGTAATCTACCATACTGCTTCCCAGTGGCTTGACTTTGTGGGCTGCAAACTTATTTTTTCCTCCTAAGGGCCTTATTTATAGCTTCAGGCCTTTAAGAGATGGCTTGGATGTTTGCTGTTTTGAGCCTGGCCTTGCTTTGTTAACTATCCATGCTCTGTTTACTTAAGGGCTCTTAAAACAGTAATCAAAGTGTCTTGAAAGGAAACTAGGAAATAGTAGTGCTTGGGAGCTTTTGCTAGTGGCAGGAAACTTAAAAGCACATCTGTGTGTCCTTTTATCACAAAAAGTGTATGTGGGGGGGAAATTGCAGTTCTGCATCAAGGTAGCAAGGGGAAAGTACAATTCTGTGACTCACATTCATTATGCAAATTAAATGATTTACATATTGTGCATAATTCTGTGCATGCTGGCCTTGGGATGCTCAAGGAGCCATGCAAGTCATGAAGCTTTATTCTGCATAAGGAGCAACTTTCTGGATGAGACTTGTGGTCCTTCTGGCCCTGCATCCTGCTTCCTACAATTGTCAACCAGTTGTCCTGGAGGACCAATAGCATAAAGGCCCAAGACCTTCTTTGGTCCATCTACTATTAGTGGTTTTCAGCAGTTTGATGGCTTTGAACATGGAGTACCATTGACAGAACGCAAGGTAGATCGAATGTTTATAAAATGTTTGAATCACTTCTAGCAGCTATAAAAATCAACATGTCCGTGAGTACTTCACTGCCCTAATAGAAGGATCACTCTGAAGTATTTGCATGGGTAATATTCAGCACATATCTCTTTTTAAATATTAAATATTCAGAAGTGTGGATGGGATATGCATTTCTGATTATTTTAAAGGAATATGTGCCAAATTGTACCTGGTATGCAGTTTTTAAACCTGCTAAGGTATGTAATTGTGTGCATAGATATCTGTTTTTAAGTGCAAAATGGAAAGTGAAAAGGGAAGGGAAGACTTTGAAGATGCATATTCTTGTTCTCACAAATGCAAAGATCCCCCCCCCATGAAAAGTTTTTTCTCTCTCCAGGCAGGAAACTAGTAACAACATAACACAACCTTTCCCAAGCTTGTTTATAAGATGTGACCTGTATAGAGTAAGCCTTTTTCTCAAGGGAATATCATGAAGGCGGGGGGTGGGGGTGGGATTTGACTGTGACAATGTTTTGTTTTTAATTCTTGGATAATCATAGAAAGCATCTTTATAATCAACTATTTTTGTGTAATGTGGCGGTGGGCTGTTCAGAGGTACAAGGAAGATATTGGGATCTGTATTGAACCCAGTGTTAATTCCTCTGGTATCTCATAGAGCCCTGATGACACATGCTCGTTCTCCTCTTTGAATGTGTGGTTTCTTCTTACATTAATCTGTATCAGTATAAAATAGGTGTTGTGTCATTAAATGAGGGTTCTCACTATGTTTAGTTCCTTTAGACCCTGCTATGTTTGACACCCATTGCATTATCTGCACTTCACTTTAGCTGGGAGTCTAAATGCCTTTATAGTTAAAACTGCAGGGAGGAGGTTTTCAGGCAGTGCCATAGAACAATCAAACCCTTTACTGTAGAGTAATACATGGAGTAGGAAGTGGCACATGTCAAGGCTGGTTTTACATATTTTTATATCCCTCTTGGAAGATGTGGCCCAAAGACATAGAAAGTTTAAGAGTTAAGTCCTGCAGTCAAACTGGTATTTCTAGCCATTAGTTAAAAGAGATTCAGGTCCTAGCTGTGGAACTATTTCCATACTTTCTGTTTTCTTGGACCCATTTTCAGTTCCAGAGGGTTGATACATGGATGTTGTTGTCTTGATTTTGTTTCCTAACTTTTGACAGCGTACATGTTAAATGCTATGTTGTCTTATCTAAGTTGTTGATTTTTTTTATATAGGGTGTGTTAAGTCTGCACACTCTGAACTTTGTTTCTTTCTGTGGCTGGAGATGACTCATTCAGAAAACAGGTTTTGTCCTATTACTGTATCGCTGTGGCTTTGCTGGAGGGGTAGGTGATATCAGACATGGATTCCTGGAATTTGCCATTGTAGAGAAGTTCAGAAGGCAGGTTGTAGTACTCAGATTCTGGTGGGCTTTCAGAAGGGCTGTGGAGAAATGCCTTCTGTCCTAGAGTTCACTCCAGCAGTTCAGTGATTGGTACTGCATTCTGTCCATGTGATGGAACCCAGCTGCGAGCTTATAACTGCCAAAGAGGGAAACTACAGGATATGAGTAGCCTCTGTACAGAGCACTCCACAAAGCGCTGTGTACAGAGCACTCCACAGCTTAGTTATTCAAATAGATGTGGTTGGAGCAAGAACAATAGATTTACCATTTTGCTGGGATGTCACATCTAAAGGGACAGATATTGTAATTTCTTCCTCCTGGGGCAGGAAGAGCAGGACTGACCCCAGAGGGGGATATGCACTCCCAAGTAGGATGTGCGTTCTGATATTTTCAGTCCAAATAAATATCTGGTCAGTGTTATCAGTATTTTCTGAATATATTCAGATGGTATCTGGGATTTTCTAGGATACTGGTAAACAAGCCTCCCTCTAAGCTGAGGAGTCTTGTGAGCAAAAAATTCTCCTTTGTGAGCCACTGACATTACAGTTGTGAGTGAGCAATTTGGCCACTGCGTAAATTAGTTTGCCCTGGAGCCATCCTTCCTGAGCAGAGACAAAAATGTGTGAGCCAGAGGCTAAAAAACTGTGAGCTAGCTCACATTAACTCAGCTTAGAGGGAACACTGCTGGTAAATGAGTTCTGAAAAATTGCGGGAATATTTGGGAGTAACTGGGAATATTGGGGTCCAGCACTTTAAGGCTCCCATGAGGTTTTTCTTTAATTTTACTGCATGCCTTCTTTCCAGTGCTTGGTATCAGCTTGCCAGCTTGGGGTGGCTTGGATTCTGTGCTTTGAAATGAGTTCTATTGGTCTTGCAACATTGTGTTCTTTGTTCAAGTTAGTTTGTGTTGGATTTTCTGGTTCAACATTAGGGAATGTACTAAAATGAATGAAAGGATTGCCCATTGGCAACAACGGGAGATGCTGGAATACCCATTAGATATAATGGAAGCCAGGAATGCCAATTGACTTGCATAGGCTCCATTGAAATGCATTACAGCACATAACAATTCCAATGAAAATGTGGGACAGATTTAGAAGGACGTTCTTTGGGTGCAGATAGACTGCTCTGGGACTGGCATGACAGCCCCTGGGAGTATCAAAAGTGTTGTGGAACTGAAATGACAGCCCCTAGAGTAGAACGATGGCCCCAGGGATTGGTATCAATGCTTTTGGACTGAAAAGATAGTCCCCAGAATAGAATGACAGTTTTCTGGGAGGAGAATAACAGGTCTCAGAATGAAACAACAGTCCTTGGAGCCAGATAAGCCACTCTGGGACTGGGATGCTCAGAAAAGTTTCTGGTTCCAGGGACTATCATTCCATTCTGTGGACTGTTTTCCCACTCCTGGAACACTTCTACTATTCTCAGGGGCTGTCATCCCTCTTTGGAGGGAGGGGCTGTCATTTTGGTTAAAAAGCACTTCTGCTACTCCCAGGGGCCATCAGTCCACTCTGGGGGCTGTCCTTCCAGGCCTTGAGCAGTTTATCTGATTCCAGGGACCATTATTCCATTCTGGAAGCTGTCTTTCCAGTCCCTGAATAGTTCTGCTACTAGAGTTGCCAGACCCTAGTTTGGTGTAGTGGTTAAGTGCGCGGACTCTAATCTGGGAGAACAGGGTTTGATTCCCCACTCCTCCACATGCAGCTGCTGGATGACCTTGGCAAAGCCATATTTCTGTCAGAGGTGTTCTTGAAAAAGAGCAGTTCTCTCAGAGCTCCTTCAGCCCCACCTACCTCACAGGGTGTCTGTTGTGGGGAGGGGAAGGGAAAGGAGATTGTAAGCCACTCTGAGACTCCTTTGGGTAGTGAAGGGCGGGGTATAAATCCAATCTTCTTCTTCTTCTTCTGGGTGGGTGCTCTCCTGATTTTTTTGGCTTCTGCCCACTGCCAGCCAGCTGACTGGGAGGAAAGCCCTGCCCCCAAAAAGGGATATTGTGCTGTGACATCCCTGATGTGATGATGTCACATGGAAGTGATGTTATCACATTGGGTCATTGTGCAGTGACGCTCTGCTTTTTGGGCAAAACTGTGTGGTTTTTAAGCCAAAAAACCCATAGAGTTTTGCCCAAAATGCAGAGCATCTCTGTGTGATGTCATTGTGTCGGGGACATTGCACAATGTCCTGGCATCCCCCAGAACACCCCCCCCCAAATCCCCCCGCCGGCAAGCCGAGAGGACCTGGCAACCCTATCTGCTACTCCCAGGGGCCATCATTCCACTCTGCCTGGGCATTGAAACTTGGGGGTTATTTAGTAGACAAACACCATCAGCTCTGCTGCAGCTCTGATGTTATTTGTTTAAAAAGCGCAACAATAAAGAAAAATGGCCCCAAGGCTCCAGAGGCACGAAAGTTGATAAACTTAGTACAGACACTGCCACACATGGAGTTGTCCAAGAGTTACAGGTTATCTCTAGGCTACATATTTTTGGTTCCCCTGGAGGAAATGGAAGTTTCAGTGGGTAGAGGTCTACTAGTCCCTATCCTTCAATGCAGCAGATAGGCAGAAAGCCTTTTGCATTAACTACAGGAGGCAGTTTGGGTGCCATGACTGGCCATACAAATTGCCCTGTCCCCTTTGGCCCAAGAGATCATTCGATCTTTGGTTGGGCTTTGTGTGAAAAAGGTATCAGGGTGCCCACTTTCCAAGCCAAACATTGCCCTAGTTAGGCTTGCTTGCATCACTGGCATCTCCCCCACCCTCCCTAGCCTGTCATGAGAATCTGGTTAGCTGAGTCCATGCAACAAGGTTAGGGAGACCTAAGGGAGTGCAGGGATGATTGCCACCACATAATCTTTCAGCAAGGGTCTCTTAAAATAAGACCACACAACTAAGACCTAGCAAGAAAACAGTAGCACACAACTGCTGCTCAAGGAAAAGGGCTATTGCTCTCACCTTTCCATCTGCCTCATATGGAGTTCAGTAGATGATCTAGGTACCATCCAGGTTGGCTAATGGAAGGAGTCTTTTTCTTTTGACTTCCTGTCCTATACACTCTGACTTGCACACTCGATTGCAGAACTAGATCTAGTAGAACCCTCCAAGCTGCAAAGCTGATCTTTTTTTTAATGTTGGCAGAAACTGTGCCTCCAAATTTAATCTGGGCAAGAACTGGGCCAGTTTTCAAAAGCTGGAAAACTCTACTCCAGGGCATGTTAATGGAATCCGAGCAAGACTATGACTGAGCATGGGTGACTCCCATGTAATTACAACACTGTGAGGGATTCAGTTTGGCTGTGGCCGCACACTGTCTGTTTTTACCAGCCTTAGTTCAGATGTTGCAGTGAAACCATGGTTTAATTAAATTAACTATAGTTAGTATGATTGTGGGAACATCTACACTCCATTAACTATGGCTAGTTAATCTAGACCAGAAACCACGGTTTGCACTCAGTTTATTAGCCACAGTCAGCATTATTGATGTTTTTGCATGATGTGTGAACATATATCCTAGGTTGTTCACTGGCACCACCATCTCCACCTCCCGAGTGACTCCTGCATTTGTGTAGATAAAATAAGCTGGTTTTGTGTCATGTCTGAACTGAAACATTTTCTTAAGGAGAGAGATCCTGGTTTTGTTTCCATAGATTACAGTTCATCTCTTTTTCTCCACTCAGATGGGCAGAAAACAGACCTGTCTGGAGGCACACTATAGATTCCCAGAGAATCGTGTGCATAAAAGCTGATGATCTTCCACTGTTGCTTTTTTAAGGACACCCCCCCCCCGGAAATTATAGCTGTGTCTCCAAGAAGCAGAAGGCAAGTCAGGCTGGGAGCTTGTAAGAATATGAGCTTGAAACCACATAGTGGGGTTTGTGAAAATTGACCAACAGTCCTTCTATTTTTGAATGATTATGAGTGTTTTAAAGCAATGAAATGGGATTTATTTTAGGAAGCTCTGTCTTTATGCAGTCAAGAGGTTCTGAAGAAACCATGAGCTTAGTAATAAAAAGCCACTGGCAGCATGCAGGAGGAAGAAATGCCTTGAGGAAGGGTGTGGGAGCACATGTACTTAATTAACCCTTGCACTTCCTTACAACTTCAAGAGGCATTTGGCATTCCTACTCAGGCACTGAACTTTGTCCTGGAGGAGGCAACCTGAAGCCTCATAGTTAGGAAACATGGGAGGGGACAACAGTATGGACATCCTGCCTCTGCCAAATCTCCCCCTTCGTGATTCTGTAAACTGTGAAGGGCTTGAGCAAGCTGGTTTCCCCTTTTCATTGACTCTCACCTGGCTCTCAACATTCTATGCCTTCCAGAGCACATTCAGTCTTCATCAAACCATTGGCGGGGGGGGGGTATTTTCCTTTCAGTTAGTTGACAGAGTCACGTTTTTCTACACACTTGGAGAGTCCCCTGAGGATGGAGAGACCTCTACTGTTTCTGTAGGTGGATGGTCTGGCCTTGTCGGTTTCTTGATCAGCACGGGGGCCAGCCACTATGCTGTTAGATGTAGCCAAGCATATATCTGCATGAAATGTTACACCTGGAAGCACTGGTACCAGATGTGTGGAGCCATGAACACAAGTTGATGCTTGATTTATTATGAATTCTGGCTACTTCTGGGGTCCCTGTACTGTTGCTTAGAGAAGAGAGGGCCCCCTGCAAATACACCAAAACTGTCTGTCTATGAGTAGGACAATGCAATTGATTTTCTTTGCCATTAAACAATTCCAATCAATATGGACGAGAGGGGAAGAGATATTGTTCGGTTCCCCCGGTTTGCCTACTCTGACTTGCTCTCTGGACTTTCCAGGCAAGCTACGATAATTCTTAATGCTGTTATTGATTCACTCAGTGCTATATGCTACAGAGCATAATGAGGTGTGTAGCTGAAGCAAGATCTTCTAATTAAAAGAACCCTGAAACAATATGGACGGGTGATACCAAGGGTGTGATCCTGCACACAATTGCTTCCTTGTCAACTGGAAATTGGTAGGCTGCATGGAAGCCTTTAAAAAAAAAAAAGTGAATGTCTAGTTTGGCCCTTGGTGTTGTTTCTTGAAAATGGAGTCCAGGAAGTATTTCCAGCCATGATATTACATATGGTGCTGAATGCGAGTCTATGGCCATGGTCTCTTGAAAATACAAAAGCCAGCAGTTAATCAGATGGTTTCTCCAGGATTAATTGGATCTTGCCATTCCCTTGGAAGGTAGGGAGCAGATGGATAGAACATGGTAGTCCTTCTACTAACAAAACAGGGGACTGATACTAGGTGGTGCACTGCATAACTAGAAGCCAAACTGAGTAGACTTACCTAGTGATTGGAGAGCGCACAGCCCTCATAAAACAGTGATAATGAAGACCAAAAACACCCTCCCCATCTTCCTCCAATAATTTATTTGAAGAAGAAGAAGAAGAAGAAGAAGAAGAAGAAGAAGAAGAAGAAGAAGAAGAAGAAGAAGAGTTGAATTTATACCCTGCCCTTCACTCGGAGCGGCTTACAAACTCCTTTCCTTTCCCTTCCCCTCCCCACAACAGACACCCTGTGGGGTAGGTGGGGTCGAGAGAGCTCTGAGAGAACTGCTCTTTCAAGGACAGCTCTGAAAGAACAATGGCTTGCCCAAGGGCATCCAGCAGCTGCAAGTGGAGGAGTGGGAAATCAAAACTGGTTCTCCCAGATTAGAGTCCTTGCACTTAACCACTACACCAAACTAGTTCCCTTTAACTCAGATGGTGAGCATATTACATTAAAAGAAATCTCTTCCTTGTCTCTTGAAGTCAGTTTTCATCAAACCTTAATCTGATTTAATTGCATATTTGTGCAATGCTTAGACTTCATGCTGCCAAAACCCTGGCGGGAATCTAGCCACAACCAGGAGAGAGAGAAAGAAAGCGAGCTTTGTGGATTCAGAGTGACCACAATGAAAGGATACTGTTGGAACACTAAAGCTTGTTTGCTGTAACCTTAATAACAGTCATAGAACAATTTGCAGTGCTGCATTTGAAATAAACATCAAATGTGTCTTTGGAGTGTGTGTGTGTCTGCCTTCTTGCATCCTAGATTTCCGGCTGTGCCTGTTCTGCCGTTGGCTCTTTCACTTACCCCATTTTTGGTGGCTTTTGCTGGCTTTTGTGGCAGCTCCTTGAGCCTGCATTTCTGTCATTGCTTTTGGGCTGGACAGCTGACAAATCTTCGCCAGCATTAGATGGTGATGAGATACATGGATTTGCTCTGGGCACGGTGAGGTCATATCATCATGGCAATGTGGTGTGTTTTGAGAACCACAGAAGAGATGCAGAAATGGGTGGTGATTAAAGAAGGAGCAGGGGGTGGGGAGCCTGGCCTTTTGAAGCAAGTTTTGAAATCATTATAGGCTTTGAAATCTGAATTTGAGTTGAAATCCTGAATAAGGGTACTGAAGCTGAGATGAGAACCAAAGAAGTTGGCCTGTTGAGATCTTGGTTGGTACAAGGATTTGTCGCTTCTGTAGGTATCTTGAGCAGAACAAAGGGCTGTAGGTATTTTGAGCAGAACAAATCTCATTGTTCTATACCCCTGTGAGGTAGGCTGACAGACTGTGAGCTTACTTAAAACCATCCAGTGAGCTTCAGAGTGATGCAGGATTGTATTGTGGTACCTCCCACACCAAACCGAGTGCTTGGTTGACTGTAGCATTGTCTTTCCTGTTTATTACATTTTTGTCCCCCTTTTCCTCTGAGGACTTCCTGATAGGGTACCACATTACAAATTTTGCAATAGTGCAAAAAAATAATAATCTTAAGTTTCAGAGTTGGATCAAGTTTCCTGCTCTCAGTGGATAGGATTTATATTTTCTGTGCTCTGGCTCCTTCTTCATTGTTAATGAAGTAATGACAGATTGGCTAGGAAGTTTAAAGGGGCCATGTGCCAGCTGCCCTGGCATGTGTGCTGCAGCCTGTGCTAGAGAGATGCTGTCTCAGCAAACTGATGATTTAGCCATTAGTCCACTGAGTCTGGTATTGTCTGCTGTGTCCAGCAGTAGTTCTCTGAAGTCAGAGAAGGGGGGGGTCTTTCCATGTTCTGTTTTTCATTGGAGATTCTAAGTTTGAATCTGGGCCCTTGTGTGCTGTGCCACTGAGGTATCACCCCTGCCAATGCTCTGCACTTGATTTGTGACATTCATGCAAAAACTGGTTGGCCAGCATTAGTACAAGGAAGTTCTACTGAAAGGAAGAGGGAGTTAGAGCAATTGCTTTACATGCAGGAGATCCCAGGTTCAGTACGTGGCACCTCCAGTTAAAATAGTCTCAGCGAGGCTGGTAAAGCTCTTCCTGCCTGACCCCCTTGAGAGCTGTTGCCAGTTGGAAAAACCAATGCTAGGCCAAATGCTTCAGAAGCCTGGTTTGACTTGGCTTCAGATGTCCAAGGCTTCACTAATGTCTCCAGCCTTCTGACAGCTGGGTTGTTCAAGGATGTTACATGACATGTGCCAGCATGGTCAGGGGCTCTGCCTCCATTCACTTTCAGTAGGAATATTTTAGAGCATGCCTGTATTACTCACTGAGTTCCAAACTAGTCACACATGGATATCCTGTGCTCCTCTTCCCAGGCATACCTGTTGCAGGATGGGTATGTAGAGATCTGGACTGAGGCCATTGTATAGGGCCAAGGATCCTACATGGCACCATTTTCCTGACCCACCCCAATACCTGTCTTTGTCTTGCATGGGGGAGAATAAGACATCATATGAATGCCTACATGCTTCCTCCTATGGGGCAGGAAACAGCTACAGTTATCAATTGAAGTTAGGAAAATGGCATGGGGGAAGGGGTTAAATCCCACTGTCCCTGTGCTGCAGCCCCAATCTGGATCTCCTGTGTCCCCCCCCCCCCATGGCTGACACTGAACTTGGGGGGAGGGAATTGCAAAAGATTTGTTCATAGATTTCCTGATATATTTATTTATTCATTTTATTGGATTTGTATCCTGCTCTCCCTGTGTCCAGGCTCATCATAATAAAAACATTCTAAAACATCATAATAAAAACATTCTAAAACATAAATAGAATAAATATAATAAAATGCCTAATAATATATGATGAAATATATTATAAAGTGACAATAGAATAGAAGATGGCATAAAACCCAGGGTGGAGTGGTGTATAATCTGTCTGGTCTAAAAGGGGAGAGAGAAAAAAAGAGGCGAGGGGGAGGCCAATCAAAGATGAAACCTGTCAGTGTCCTCAACCATAGACCCAGCAGAACACCTCTGTTTTAAGTCCCACAGGGCCCAGATCTCAGATGGAAGTGTGTTCCACCAGGCTGGAGCCAAGACCAAAAAGGCCCTGGCTCTGGTCGAGGACAGCTGGACCCAGCAAGTTTTGATCACTTAAACGTAACACTCTCTGGGGGTATACTGGGAGAGGCGGTCCTGAAGGTATGCTGGTCCCAGTCCATTTAGGGCATTGAAGGTTAACACCAAAACCTTGAATCTGATCCAGTCTTTCATTTGGAGCCAGTGCAGAGGGTAGAGCACTGGTTGAATATGTGCTTTAAAGGGCATTCCTGTGAGCACTCTCACTGCTGCATTCTGGACCAGTTGCAATTTCTGGGTCAGCCTCAAGGGTATCCCTGCATAGAGTGAGTTACAGTAATCCAATCTGGAGGTGACCATTGTATGGATCACTATGGCTAGGTCAGGAGGAGACAGGAAAGGGACCAGCTGTTTAACCCGGCATAGGCGGTAAAACACCTGTTAAACTATGTTTGTGACCTGCACTTCCATTGACAGAGAGGCATCTAGGGTCACAGCCAGGCTCTTGACGGTCATTCCATATGTTGATGGAACACCATCAAGAGCTGGAAGTTGGCATCCCAATCCGGCATCTCTCTGGCCCAGCCACAGGACCTCGATTTAAGTTCAGTTGGCTCTGTTTTAACCAACCAACCAACCAACCATGGCCTCCAGACCCCTGTCCAAAATCTCCTGGGTGGCGTTTGGCTGGCTGTTCATCAACAGGTACAGCTGAATAATGATGATACTTAAGCCCAAAACTCCGTTCCTGCTGGGCAAGGGGGTGCATAAAGATGTTGAATAACATTGGGAAGAAGATTGCCCCTTGCAGGAGACCACATACCAGAAGGTATCATGGTGAGGCCCTCTCCCCTAGTGCTTTCTCCCCTAGTGCCCCCAATCCTGGAAGAAGACAAACCACTGCAAGGCTGTCCCCTGAATCCCCACATTGGTGTATCTTTAGCTTAGTCCTGTGATGCATCATGGCCATGAACAAATTCAGATGTAGATAATAAGTATACATACAAAGGTATGTATAACTTATAAATGCATAACAATCCAGAACATGTATGTGTATGACAAAGGGGAAGCTGCAACTAATTGTAAGTGTGAAAACTGCAACAGTGAACAGTACAGCAATGAGTAAAGTTTACACAGCCCTATTCAGTCCTTTGACATTTTATGTACATATCAGTTAAGATTGCTGTGTATATGCGGTGCAGTTCTCTATGTAAGCCATCCTATCATTCCCACCAAACTCTGTCTTTCCTTACCTCTCCCCCCCCCCATTTTACATCCTTTTTTTATGACCATGAAGATGAAATCTCTCTGGTCCTATAAATATTCTGGTTGGTTGGCAATTTTACATAAAAACAACATGTCAATAATTGTTCCAGTACGGAGCTCCAGTTCTGGGCAGTCTAGCAAAATTCACAATGGCCAGCGGTTGACTGGATCCTGTCATATGCTGTGAAAATTCCATGCAGAGGCAGCCAGTTAGGTTTCCTTTTGTATTAATTTTTGCAAAAAAAAACCCCCAGAACTGTTGGCTGATCACAGGATGTGAAACAAGCTGCTTCTGCTTTTACTGAGGAATATATATATATATATTGTGATCCAAAGGCTGATCGGGGATGTGTGGCCCACACTTGCTGACTGTTTTTTTTCCCAGTTACAAACTATACAGGACTGAGGAATGATCTAATGTTGATTACATGCCTCAATAATGAAATAGGGAAGTGTAGTTCTGAGATGTCTGCTATCCTGTGTCAGGTGTCCTGGAAACTACTTTTCTTAGCGCAGACAGGATGCCTTGGTCAGTGATGGAATGAGTGAGGCACCAAGGCGGGAAGGAGGTGGGGAGACTTCCTTTTCCCCAGCTTCTGCTGCTGCTGCTGCTAAGGCAGAGAAGGAGGCACTCTGGAGAGGGACGGGGAAATTCTCCTCTGGCTCATACACAGTTATTCTTTCTTTCCAAGGAACTGTACCTCTGTGCAAAGGCTAGGGATTTCTTACAGAAATTCTTAACATCCTTGCCAAACTGTTATTCCCAGGATTTTTGGGGGGAAGCCATCATAATGAAACAGGTGTAAAACAAAAATGTTGTCATGTACATACAGTTGGTTATATCAGAGTTGTCGAACTCATTTGTTACGAGGGCTGGATCTGACATAATGTCATTTTGTCGGGCTGTGCCATGCGTGCCATAGACCGTAATGCCAGGTACTGGAGATATAAACTGTATACAGGACAGCAGCTGGTAAACTCCAGGTTGGTGTATCTTCACTGCAGTGTCCCATGGGCTGGGAGGGGCATGCAAAGGAAAGCCTGTATGGGCAGACTGGAGAGCCAGCAGTGCAGCACTGGGCAGATGCCCCCACGCTGCTTGACTGCTGCAGACGAGGTTGTTCTGCAGTGCTGAAGCTACAATTGGAGTGGCTCCGCCCACTCCCCCAAGAAGTCTCCTGTTCCCTCTCTTGCACTACTTGCACTATGGTTCTTGAAAAAGAACAGTTTCTGTCAGAGCTCTCTCAGCCCCACCTACCTCACAGGGTGTCTGTTGTGGGGAGGGGAAGGGAAAGGAGTTTGTAAGCCACTCTGAGACTCCCTTGGGTAGTGAAGGGCGGGGTATAAATCCAATCTCTTAGTATTATTATTGCTCACGGGCCGCATAAGAGCCCTGGATGGGCTGGTTTTGGCCCCTGGGCCTTATGTTTATATGGTCTTTTTAAAGTAGTCAAACCCTCTGTGAACCCTTCTAGCTATAACTCCCTTAAAAATGTAACATTCCTTTTTCTTACAACGTATACCAATTCCTAAATCTGTATCAGAGAATATCCAGACCTCCCTGTTTGTGGGTCATTAGCACTTTGATGCTCTGACTTGAACTGTATCTTCAAACAGGGGAAGATGTGGGCAGAGGACATCCTCATGCCAATCACAGTTCATCTGGGCTAGCAGGACTTATGTATGCGGAGACGTGTTGTTGCACCAAAGTAGCCACAAAGCCTCAAAATCCATGCAACAGGAAGTATTTTTAAAATGAGGAACTTCTTGTATAGGGAGCTGTCATTCTATGGCTCTCAGAAGCTACATAAGAATTGCCCTGCTAGATCAGACCAATGGATGCAGGGCCATAGAGGCTAAACTTTCTTCTTGCTTCTCCCCATTGTCTAATGTTCTAAAAATGTAAGTTCTATTTAGCTATGGTGGCTACCAGCCATTGATTGATCTTTCTGTAAAATCGCCCTTCAGCCTAGCAGTTTGAATGCAAGGAATTGTGTATAGATAAATAGGTACTGCTTCGGTGTGAAGGTAACAGCGTTCTGTGTGCCTCAGCATTTAGTCACGCCGGCCACATGACCATGGAAACGTCTTCAGACAGTGCTGGCTCTTTCGCTTGGAAACAGAGATTAGCACCGCCCTCTAGAGTCGGATTCAACTAGCTTTCGAGCAAGGGAAACCTTTATCCTTTTAAATCTAGTAGCTGTCATACTGGTGGCAGCAAATAGGATCACATATGTGGCAGTTACTGTCCGACTTGTCCTGTTGGTGGGTCAAGTATCTCTATTACGCATTGTTCGCTTTTCTGGATGTGGTTATATTATAGAGCTATATTATTTGAAGTCCCCCCATCACCCTGGCCCCACAGCCTCAATACCCTAATTGTGAACCCACATTCTTTGTTGCAGGGGAAACTAATTGTGCTGCTGTCTGTACACTCAAACTTTGTTGTACTGCTGTCCGTACACAGGATTTCTCCACTGTGGTCCCTACCCTGTAGAATGGCCTGCATGAGGAGGTCAGGAAAGCTCCCGCTCTCCTGGCTTTCTGCAAACGATGCAAAATGGAATTATCCGAGAGAGCTTTTCTACACAGACAATAGGAGAACACTGTACAAAAGGCTTCACAAACTATTGAGGACTGTGGTCTGCACCTACTGTGTATAGTTCGCTGTGGGTTGGATCCTGTGGTATAATTTTGCATCATTTAACGTGTCCTATTAACACTTATGCTTTGCTTCAGTTCTGTTTTCTACAACCCAGATCCTATATCATTGTTTATGGACTGTCTCATCTTGTTGACTGTATTGACTCTCTCCGTGTAATCTGCCTTGAGGCCCAACGAGAAAGGCGGACTATAAATAAAGTAAATAAATATTTCAGTGGATGAACAGCACAGCCATGAATCAGAGCTAAAGTTTACACAGAAATGGATTCAGTACTGTTGAGCCTCTTCACATTTAGTTTGCATCCTGGTAAATGAGACTGAATGAAAGACGGCTGCTGTTTATGTATTTAGTTCTATCACATTTGCATCCACCCCATCCTGCTTTCAAGGAGCCAGTGTGGTGTAGTGGTTAGAGTATCAGGCTAATATTAGAGAGACCTGGGTTCAGATCCCACACTCAGACATGAAGCTCACTGGATAACCTCAGTCCAGTCACTGGCTGAGTTCAGACTGGCAGTTTGGCCCAATATAGGCATGTTTCAGAAACGTTTCACAAACAGATTAAAGGGGCCAGTTCACACAGGCACAGCTGTCAGGCATTTCCCAGCCATACTCAATACGTCTTGTAACGCTTCCCTCCCAAGTTTAAAAAATACCAGGTGGAAGTGGTAGCAAACCCTGGAAAGTGCGTTGATCCCGTGTCCCAGAAGTGTGAACGCTGAAAGCTGCGGGATCCTGCCGCAGTTACTGATGCTCTTATGTGCATATGTGCATAAGAGCATATCGCCGGATTACAAAAAGAAAGCCGTGCCTTACAGCTGCACCTCCACCAGGGGCAGACCAACAGTGCGAACGCTCCCTTTCGCATCCTCCCCAGTATGCTCCCGCATCAGTCGGTGCACTGTGACCAGGAAAACCCCGAAACAGGTTGTGCCGGGTCTTTTTGCCACGACTCCCTCGTGCTTCAAACTGCCAGTCTGACCTCAGCCACTGTCTCTCAGGCTAAACTAACTCACAGGTCATTATGAAGGAAAAGTGAAGGAGTAGAAAAAAATGCATTATACCAGCCTCAGCTCCTTGGATGGACAGTGGCATAAAAATGGAATTGGGCTGTTGACATGGGATTACTTTACAATATCTTTTCAACATCCCTATGTGGGCTGTTGTCCTGACCTCGACAGGCCAGACTAGTCCGATCTTGGGAAGCTAAACAGGGTCGGCCCTGGTCAGTATTTAGATGGGAGCACCAAAAAAGTCCAGGGTCATGACACAGAGGTAGGCAATAGCAAGCAACCTCTGAACATCTCTTGCTATGCGGTTGCCGTAAGTTGGCTGCAACTTGATGGAAAAGCAACAACACAAGAATGTGGGATGCTTCTCCATACCAAAAAAAATCCTTGCAAACAGAAAACTGGTATGTCAATAAGGAAGAAGGATTTTAGCCCATCTTTCTCTCTGACTTTTGTGTTTTGGTGAATGGAAGAAGAGATTGGACTTATACCCCACCCTTCACTACCTGAAGGAGTCTCAAAGAGGCTTACAGTCTCCTTTCCCTTCCCCTCCCCACAACAGACACCCTGTATGGTAGGTGGGGCTGAGAGAGCTCTCTCAAGAACGGCCCTTGAGATAACAGTTCTGAAGGAACTTGTGACAGACACCAGCAGTTGTATGTGGAGGAATGGGATATCAAACCCAGTTCTCCCAGATTAGAGTCCATGCTCTTAACCACTACACCAAACTGGAAGTATGTTTGTTGGTTGGTTGGTTGGTTGGTTGGTTGGTTTTGCACGAGTGGAACACTTGGTTATCAACAGTCTGAAAAGTAACAGCCTGGTTTACTACCTTTGTGATAACTGGGGCATAATGGGTTTTATGGCTAAAAAACTTGAACTTAAGTTTTCCAAGTCAAGCACTCTATCAACTCCACAACCTTGACTCCCCCCCCCAATTACAATAGCTATTGTCTAATTTGCCTTGAGGCTTGTTTTTCTCCTGGACAATGCCTCCTCTTTGGCTCGATTTCCTTGGCATCACTTTGTAGGGTAGGAGGGGTGTAGCGAATGAGAGGCCCTTTTGTCTGGGAAAGCTTCTGAGCTGTTTAAAATGTGCCTTTTAAAAAGCTGAACAAGAAGGGGTCCAAAAAAGTCACAGAGTAAGCTGCGTACATAGTAACTGTCAAAAGTTTGCATATGGTTGTGGGCATTGGGGGCTGAGAGCGTAAGTGATGAACTACAAAATCGTACATTATGGGGCATAATCTGGTCCCATGCTAATTGAATTTGGAGTAACTTAAAGCAGAGATTTTATGGGATTGTTGTTCTTACTTCTTTACCTGTGGTAGTTGCTCTGTTTTCCCATAGGATGCCAGAGGCTATGCACAACCCTGGCACACATCTACCCACTAGTTCTAATGCTTAGCTTGGTATCTTTGTTTTAAAAAAGGCCTCCTGCTTTTCCCCAGTCTCCATAGATTGTAAGTGTGACTACAGGTATACAGGTGCTGTGATGTGATCTGCACTGCTTCTGCAAGTATTCCTGTTCCACAGTACCTGTAGTGGAGAAAGGCTGTCACCTGTTTATTTAGACCAATATTTGTGCTTCACTTTTCTCCCCAATGGGCTTACAGCACTCTTTTCTCCTGTATCTCATCCCCCTAACAACAACTCTGTGAGGTAAGGAAGAAAGAAGGTGCTGGTGTGGATAGAGGGGGTAGACTGCACTGGCAGGATGTACATATTCTGGGATGATTGGAGGCTGCTTAGCAGGCATCACCCAACCACTGTGTGAGAACTGATGTTAGCATAAACGCAGGACACTCCCTGATCCTGCCATTCTCCACGTTCGGAAGGGTTGGGATCTTCTCTGTGATGTCTGCTGAATTTTGAAGTGGCTTGGAAGCAACGAGAGGTTTTCCTGCTTCGCTGTGCCTCTGAAATGCAGCTCAGCTGCAGAGATAAGCCTCCTAGGATTGGAGAGAAGCAGGATTCAGGGTGGTCATACATTTTGGATGGTTGTTAAGGTCATCTGTAGTCATGCTGAACTGTGGAGATGAATCTCTCTGCCTGCTGCCTGAACTTATTTATTTAATTAATTTATACCCCGCCTTTCTCCCCAGTGGGAACCCAGCGTGGCTCACATCATTCTCCCCTCTCCTATTTTATCCTCACAACAACCCTGTGAGGTAGGGTAGGCTGAGAGAGTGTGACTGGCTCAAGGTCACCCAGTTAGCTTCCATGGCATGAGTGGGGATTTAAACCTGGGTTTCTCAGGTACTAGTCCACTGCACTACTGAGCTTTTACCTGCAGTCATGCTGGGTTTTGGAGATTTCAAACTTGAAGTGCAGCACAGGGCCACCACCAGTCTCTCACTTTGTACTCTCCCAGTTAAAAGATGTGCTCACTACTGGTGAGTACATTTGTGGTTAAAGGTAAAGGTTTCCTTTGCTCAAAAGCCAGTCAAATCTGACTCTAGGGGGCAGTGCTCACCTCCATTTCCAAGCCGAAGAGCCAGCACTGTCCAAAGACATTTCCGTGGACATGTGGCCGGCATGACTAAACGCCAAGGCGCATGGAACGCTGTTACCTTCTCACCAAAGCGGTCCCTATTTATCTACTTTCAGTTTCTTGAGTTTGAACTGCTAGGCTGGCAGGAGCTGGGGCCAGAGATGGGAGCTCACTCCATCACTCAGCACTAGGGTCTCAAACTGCCAAACTACAGACCTTCCTGTCTGCAGCTCAGCATCTTAACCTCTGAACCCCTGCATTTGTGGATCTCTGTAGAAATGGTAAACAGTCAGTTGTCGCTGTTCTAGCACTTTACAACAAAATATTTATACTGAGGAGCTCTAAAAGCATTGTAGGTGTTGGATAAGGAAGGGGAGGTGGGTAGAAAGGAATGATCTGTGATGCTGAGTAAGGGTCAGCTACATTCTAGAATGTATCACAGCGGTGCTGAACCCACATTTGAGAAAGCAGAATTAAGATATTTGCTTGTGATGACTCACATGTTCCACCACTGATGACCAAAACTTTCTGGGGATTCATTGCTCTCCCATCTCTCAGGGAACTCTCTGTAGTGAAGGAGAGAGGGGAGTAATTTATTTTCTGTTTATGATGGTGCAGTTCCATGGCGTGTTGGGGTCTGGGAGACCAAGGTTTGAATCGCCACTCTGCCATGGGAACTTGTTGGCTGACTGTGAACCGGTCATTCTTTCTCTTAGCCTAACCTGCACCACAGGTTGTTGTGAGGAAAAGGAGATGTAACATTTTGCTTCCATTCTGACACCCCTTATATGTAACTCTTGTAATGGCATATCTCTGTAGAATTCTGAGATGACTTGTATTATGCTACTGCTTTCCTTCCTTAGTGTTTCCTACTTATTTTTGCTGCCACCAAAGGCTCTCATCTTAGTCTTCTTGGTTGAACCCAAAGAACAGGATGGCTTAGTTATATTTGCAGAATGATAGAAGGGTCAGCATGCAGGAGTAGCTCTGAGGTAAAAGGATATCCTTTACTCTAAATAAAACAGCTGTTTTCTATTAAACATAAATAGAGTTTATGTAGAAGTATAACAGCATAATGGTTTCAGTATGGTTCATAAGTGTAATGGTTTCAGACATGTACAATTGTTTTCCTTTCTCTGATGTTCCTTAAAGAGACTTAGTCAAAAAGGCTTATTTTCCTCACCACTTAGGCTAATAATTTCCACAAAGAACACAGATTCACTCTCCACAGAACCTCTGCTCACACACACACACTAAATAACACACTTTCAATCCACATTCAATGCACTTTGTAATTGGATATTACTGTGTGAAATGGCAAAATCCAGTTGCAAATAGCACTGTCCTTTCACCCATTCAACCTTTTCTCTCTCACACAAACCGTGTCTACAAAACCAGTCAACTCACAGCCACCATCCAATCATGACACACTTCCATCACCCATCCAGTCCTCCTCTTTCTTACTCTAGAGGCCTGCATTTTAAACCATATGAACGCACATGTAAAACCCCACATTAAATCACAGAAATATTAACACAAAAATATTTTCATAATGAAACACCCCAGGGAAAATAATGGTGCAAGCTGCTTTGGGTTCCCACTGGGGGAGAAAAGCAGGGTTACATATTTAAATAAATACTGGGTTTAAATACCTAGGTTGTGTTTAAATGTTTTTAAAATTGCATGTGATTATGCTTTGTAGTTGGGTGGCTGGAAGAGTGGACTGTCAGTTTGTCAATGTTTAATCATATATGGTGGTATAGTTGGGCCAGAAGACTAGTATCTAATCCTTTGTGTGAAAAACCAAAGGGCTACCGTATGACACCAAGGGACTCTTCTTTACAAAACAGATTCTTCCCATTTGGAATGGGAGAGGGAACAGCACAATTTCTCTGTGCTTATATGCACACAAGGTTTGCATTCAAGGCTCTTCTTCCAAAGTTGTACCTGGACAGGTGTGTGCCATTCAAATTGAAATACATCACTGTAGCAACAATAGAGGAGTGTTGGCATGTGGCATCTTACAGGCTAGCAAATTTATAATGGCCTAAGCTGTTGTAAGCTAGATGCTGCTTTGTGTCAGACCTATGAAGTGTTATCCTTTGTGGGTGGTGAGCCCCAAAAGTCCTGAAATGCATGAGTTACATTGGGTCTGTAATACTTCTGTGCGAAGCTCAAATGTACGCAAGATAAGCATGGATGCCAGTCGGGTCTTTCTAGCTTTGCTATGCTAAAGCACAATCAGTTGGTGCAAAGGCACCCAGAGTATTTAAATGTCAGCCTTGTTATCTGTTCCTCTGCTGATTTCATTTGAAACTCTGTTGGTGATGTGCTGGGGATATTATTTAAAACCTTATGAGGGGGCATGTGTGTTTTCTCCGTTACATCTGAGATACAAACCTTGGCATGCTCTGTCTTAAATGTCTAGGCATATAGCTTCCAAAAGCTCTCTGCAGAAGATCAAAAGGCCTTTGTACCAGCAAAGGAACTGTCTCCTTGCGCAATTTGTCCCCCACCCCACCCCCATCCAATAAAGTCACTGTTGTTTTGGCTAGGGCTTGGCAAGAAACCACATAGCAACCCTTTTCCACAAGTGCAGCCCAAATGCCAGCTCTAAATACACGGCTCCGAGCGCATAATTCCCCTTCCATACAATAGTTTGTGACTCTGTTGCCTGAAAGATGTAATGAGGCTTGAGCTGTTCAGTAGGAAGGCCGTCAATGCAGCTCTTTGTTTGCCAGGAACAGCGGGCTCTATCAGATTACGGGTTCAAGCCAAAATGCCAGGCTGGGTAGCTCAGAAAGGAACTCTTATCAAAGTTCTCTTGAAGATTTTATGGGTGGGGTGGGAATGGGAATTGCGGCTGTGTCTGAATCAAGTGCATAAGGACATGGATCTCGCAAAATAGATGCCACCGTTTGGATGCACTGAAACAAGTTATTGGCTAATGAGGATATTTTTGTTCAGCTTCTTCACAGAAGAAAAAGGGTCCACTTGATGTGCTGATAAGTGTTTCAGTTTTAACCATGCAACATTATGCTTTTATTGTTGGTGGGAAAAACATCTAAGATGGGGAGGAAATGGGTATCAAAAGTACATGTTCCATGGGGAAATCTTATGCATGTGCCATAAAGAGATATTGAAAGAAGCAGTACAGTATGTAGCATATTTAACATCCTACAAGGGCCAAAGCCAAAACTCAGTGGCAGATCATCTGCGTGGCATGTAGAAGTTCTTGTGTTATAAACCCTCTGTTTATATTTAAAGTGCAGTCAAGTTGAAGCCAACATGGCAACCCTTCAGGGTTTTAGAG
Organism: Gekko gecko; assembly: GCA_029375565.1. Lineage (NCBI taxonomy): Eukaryota > Metazoa > Chordata > Lepidosauria > Squamata > Gekkonidae > Gekko > Gekko gecko. The sequence goes on from JAPDNY010000013.1 coordinate 43,558,496, forward strand.
GCAAGAGAAGTTTGAAGGTGTTTGCCATTGACTGCCTCTGTGTAGCAACCCTGGGCTTCCTTGGTGGTCTCCCATCCAAATACAAATCAGGGTTGAGCTCGATTTGTTTCTGAGATCTGATGAGATTGGGCAGGCCTGGGCGATCCAGGCCAGGGATAACCTAGCATTGCCAATTAACAAATCTGCCCTCCACACCTCTGTCTGATCCACTTTTAAAAGGACTGCATGTAGTAGGGGGTTGGAAATATCTGTTTGTGACTTCTGGGAGAACTGCTGCCCGTCCTGGCAGAGAATACTGGGCTGGACGAACCAGTGGTTTGGCTCTGTGCAAATTGGCTTCGTATGTCCCTGCAGTGCACGTTCTCTGGAGAACCCAGCTTAAAAGGGAAGGATGTGAAGGTGTATGGCAAAGGCAATTTTGAGTTTCTGTGGCTGCAGTTCTGTTGCGAAGAACCCTATGTGCAAGAATTGGGCTGAGTACCATGTGTGTGGTTATGGATGCCAGCGATTACCTCTGATCCCACAAGAGCAAAATGATGCCCAGCACAGATGTATAGGGCATTCCTGAACTGCGTGTCAGTGCAAGAGGAGCTGGAGAGTGCTTTGAAAAAATTAAGCATGTTACACACATCCAGTGCACTGTGGACATCAAAGTGGGGAGGCCCTGTCTGGCACTGATTCTCACTCTGTCGGCCAATATTAGTCTCTCCAACATGCTTTGGTTGAAAGAGCAGTAGCAGCATCCCCAGGGAGTAGGGAATGACCCACTGGGAGTCCCTCCTGAAACTGGAGCTACAGCCAGCCAAACGTGGGTGAATCTCTGAAGCATCACTATTGCCGCTATAGTGAGTGACTTGTTGCACCCTTAGTGGAAGAAGGGAGACTGTGATCCTGACAGTGCTACTGAAGAACTTGCTGAAACAAAAGAAGCAACTTTATTCTTGCATGGTATTTTTCATCTCATTGTGAGCGAGTGTATTGCAGTGGTTAGACTAGGAGCTGGGTGATCGAGGTTTAGATTTACACTCATTCACAAAACTCACAGATGACCTTGGGCCAGTCATGCTCTTTTAGCCTAACCTCACAGGGTTGTTGTGAGGATGAAATGAGGGAAGGGAGAACTGTGTGCACTGCCCTGAAGTCCTTGGAGAACTGGGTGAGATAAAAATGTAATAGGACAAGTGCACCACGTTTCAGTGCTTCAAGATCTATTTTTGTTATTGGTTGCACAAGCAGCATCCAGAGCATGAAATGCTTTTTGCCAACTTTGGTTGCTTTTCAAGCTGCATCTCCTTTGCGAAAGAGGTGATCTGTTGACAGTTTTCTACACTTTGCAGTTGATAAAGCTTGAACGTTAACAGTGAGGTCTACGTGGGTCTGCCGCTGAAAAGTGCTTTCAATCAGTCAATCAAAGTCTAATTAATCGCCATCTTAAAATACAAAAAATAAAACTAAATACACTTGTAAAATATGGGTTAAATTAGTGAACTATAAAATAAAATCATCCAAGGTTAGAACATATGAATTATGGATTAAGATTAAGATTCATCTTCTCTCTACGTATTGCAAGACAGGCTGCCCAAAACCTGGCAGCAGCCTGGGAAACTTCTGAGTCCACATCCGAGAGGATGAAATGTTGAATCCAATCTGGGCTAAAAATGTAAATTTTACTCTGGATTTCGAAGAAGAATTTCATGCAAGGCTCCTCATACAAACAGCACTGTAATAGGACATGTTGTAGAGTTTCTACTTCAAGATGAAAAGTGCTTGAAAACTTTTGAGGATACAGCAGCCCGGCTATTTTAATGGGGGCTCCCCTGAGGCATGTAAAGCCATGGGAAGGCATGCAGAATATTCTAATAATTAATAAATGATGTTCCAATTTCTCCACTACTGAAATAGTTTGTCTGGCTTCTGGCTTGCTTTGAAGCACTACTCAGAAATACTGCTTTTGACCTTTAAAGCCCTCAATGGCATGATGCTGCCTTCTCCCACTCAGATCTGTTTATCAAGATGCCCCAGGGAGGACCTTCAGGCGTCTCCACCTCCAGAAGTCAGGTGGGTGGCAGAGAGAGGATGTTTTCTGTGGGGGTGCCTTGGTTGGTGATTTTCCCACCTTAGGCAAGTTTTCCTAGGGCCTTCTTTATCATCTGCTAGGGTCAGATAAAGTCAGTCCTGCTTGTGCAGGTTATTTATTTCTTTATTTATCATGACAAAGAGTTTTTCATAGGTCTGTCCTCCATGACTCTTCATTTTAAGTTCATTTGAGCCCTCAGCCAGGATCTCATATTATTAGCTCCTAATTATTTTATTTCTGTGGGATTTCATATAGTTTATTTAGGCTGTGGTCACACGTGCCAGACAACGCGGGGTGGGGGGGGGAGTGAGGCTATTTGCTCGGTAGCAATTTGACCCACATTTGCATGATCACTCAGTCTGTGGAAGCTGTGGGGCAGCCTGCCACTGCGTGATCAGATGCAAACCTTGGGTGAATCAGGATTTTTTTTTTTTTGCTGGGTGTTTCCAATGTGCTTAAACGGGGGATCAATGAATCACATCTCCACACTGAGGGCTTCCTATGGCAGTATGCGATGATGTGCATACTGGGAAGGGGGGGGAACAGCACAGAGTCAGGATGGCCTGATCAGACCATCCCGACGCCATGAGAGCGCGTTGGCGCGATCACACAGGGAAAAGTCTGTCCGTGGCCTGTAGCAACCTGTTTGATAGTGGGCTTTCCCTAGTGTCTTTTAAGTCTGCTCTTGCGGCAGAGCACAACGGGTTGCCGATGGGTGTGGGACGCTGGTCAGATGTTCATGTCTGATCGTGCCCATTAAATCCTCCTGGCATTCACGCCTAGGGCGCAGCTAACTGTGGGTGTGATCGCAGCCCTATTTAGGCATTTATACCCCACTTTTCTCTGCAATGGGGAGGTAAAGTAGCATATAACTTTGTTCTCCCTTCCTCTATTTTATCCTCACAAGAACCCTATCAAGTAGATTCAAGTGGGTTGCTATGTTGGTCTGAAGCAACATAACAAAGGATGAGTCCAGTGGTACCTTTAAAAACAACAGAGTCCAGTTTTAGGCATAAGCTTTCATATGCATGCACACTTCTTCAGATATATTGAAATAGACTTTGCCTATACATATAGGTAGGGGTGGGGTTAGTTACTAGGAAGAGCTAAGTAAAGATATATAAGAAACTGAACAAAAAATATAGCTAAGATTGGATTAAAGCAGTTGGTAAGACCTGTGAAGAGCAGCAAATTAGCATACAGATAATAAAAGAAAACAGATATGAGCACTTAAGCCCTGGGGGTTCCATTGTCCTGAGTGTTCAACTTGTACTCAGGATAGTGGAATCCCCAGGGCTTAACAGAGATATCGGATTCTTCTCTCACTACACATGCTAAGTTCCTCAGTTCTTGTATCTGTTAACTCTTCTATTATCTGTATGCTAATTTGCTGCTATTCACAGGTCTTACCAACTGCTTCCAATTTTAACTATACTTATCGCTCAGTTACTTATGCATCATGATTCTACTTAGCCCTTCCTGGCAACTAACCCCCCATACCTATATGTAATGGCTGGCAAAGTCTATTTCAATGTATCTGAAAAAGTGTACATGCACAGGAAGCTTATACCTAGAATTAAACTTTGTTGGTTTTAAAGGTGCCACTGGACTCAAACTTTGTCCTGTCAAGTAGGTTAGAGAGAGAGAGAGAGAGAGAGAGAGAGAGAGAGAGAGAGAGAGAGAGAGAGAGAGCGCTTCTGTGGAAAAGTGGGAATTGAATCCTAAGTTTCTCAGATCCCAAACACTTTAACCACTATAGCATATTCTCAGTGAGCTTAGGAAGAGTGCTATACAAATGTTTTCAGACAGTTTGGTTGCTTGTTGAGGAAGATTCATCTGTGAAGATTATAAGATAAAAGGAACCATTTTCCTTGATCATGACTCAGCTGTTTAAAATACTTGAGACACCATTATATGTAGTAGAAGAGATGTTGCCTTTGAGTGTATGCAGAGGACTTTTCTGTCATCACTGAGCAACTAGATCAGGCTGCCACACATCCAGGTCTGAAATACCAGGCTCCAGGTCATGGTTTTCATCACCTTCTGAGGGTATCATGACTTCCAGCAGCTTGCACCCTTGCACCCCTTTACTTTAGGAATAAGAAAACTGTATACCTGGGCAGAGGGACCTGACACTCCTCCATGACCCCTTTAAGGAATCTGCCTGTGCCCTGAAGCTTGCATCACTGCTGCCTTTATCTCATACTCAGCCATCAAATTCCAGTGGTTTCTGTAAGTAATAAAACTTTACAGCTGGCCAGCTGCTCTGTTTGTCCCTTTGACCTTCCCTGTTAGAGAATTCCATAGGACCTTGGAGGGGCTTAAATGCAATCTTCCTGAACATTGCACGTTAAACTTACCTTCTTCTCTTCCACTTTTTGAATAAATTCCAGTATTGGCAGTTGCAGCTAAAATCACCAAGGGTTTTGTGGTGTAGCTTTTGCTACACTAATCAATTTAGCATAGCACGAGCTTTCAGGAGCTGGAGCCCCTCTCAGTAGATGAATAAAAAGGATTATAAATCACAAGGAATCGTGTGGACACTCATGTTATGTTTAGTCCCCTCCCATCTGTACTAGTTAAGCTCCAAGCCAAGGGCAAGGAGTAGTGAGCAAATCTGGTAAGGGGAGGAGGTCCTGGCCCCTACTTATTATAGCTCTGTTCACATTATTACAGTAATCGCATATTCATCCTGCATGTATGTGCATGCACCTGTTTCTAAGAAAACCTGTTTCTAAGAAATGTGGGGTTTAATGCCTTGACTGTAATGTGAGAATTACTTGATGGACTTATAAAGAATCAAGTGTACGCTGTATCTGCACAGCCTTGTATCTGTGTTCGCTGTAACTTGTGAACAAAGCTAGCAACAGGACCTCAGCTCCAGTTCCAGAAGGCTCGGGAGGAGCATGATTTTGCCCGCCTCTCTCTGTTGAAGAGCTCTGGGGCCTGCTTGAGGAGGATGGTCTGATCCCCAGTCTGTGATACAACTGACGTGGATGTGCTTTGGGGCCTGCCCATTCCTGTTTCTCCTTTCATCCTTTACCTCCCTACCATGCTCTCCAGTGGAGTTTATTTTGATGCTTGTGGGCTTCACTCCATTGTGCCAAGGCCCACAGACCAAGGACATAAGTGCTCTGTTCCCTACCAGCCATCTTGAGCCAAAAAAATAATTGGGGAACGTGCTGCATAGTTGATCGGTAACGCATTGGGGCTTCTTTCTTGTACCTCCAGCCCTAGTAAAATGGCCAACAAATTTGAAACCTTCCAATTCATAATATGTTTATTTGAGAAGAGGATGCCAGCCCCTCCCCAACACTCCATGTGTGTGAGGGGGCAGCAAGAGCTGCACAACTCGAAAAGATGGGTCTCTTTTTTATCACTATAGGGCTATCTTGGTCAACTTGGTAAGAGCTGCTACTATACTGCTGTCTAATGACGAAGAGTTATAAATTGGGACTCTTGCCCCTTAGGCAAGCCACTCTCTTTTTCAGTCTGAGAATTTACTCCCCTAATCTGTAATGTGGAGATGGTATTATTGACCTAACTGACAGGAGTGTAAGATTACAGTAGGGTGGTGTCTGTGAAATGCTTTGCATGCTGAATATTTTGTGGTTAGATTATGTGGTGCTGATGGTATTAAAGGAGCTGGTGCGGTATAGTGGTGAAGAATATAAGCTATGATCCAAGAGGTCTTTAGGTTCAAACCCTGACGACTTGCTACATCATGACCTAGGAATGCTACTTTCTCTTAGACTCGGCCTCTTCCTAAGGTTGCCAACTCCAGGTTGGTTGAAAAATTTCTGAAAATTTGGGGGTGGAGCCTGGAGAGGGTGGAGTTTGTGGGGAAGGGAGGTAGCTCAACAGGGATGTGATATCACATAGAGTCTGCCCTCTGAAGCTGCCATTTCCTGGGATAAAATACGGTGTGTTCTTAAGCATATAACATTCCATTTGTCGTGGTTTCAAAAGAAAAGTGATCTATGCACACGCCCTATCTCTCTAAGAAGCATTAGTTTCTAGACAGTGGCTTGTGCTGAGCTGTCTCCAAAGAAATAAGCCACACTGGGTGAAAGTATTAAGGCTCTCAGGAAAAATCCCAGCAATTTGTCTTTTGCAAACTTGTACAGAACAGCTGGGTAAAAAGAGTTCTGCATACACTGACTCTCTGTTCTTGGGCGAGTCAATCAAAGGCAAGTAGCTACTTCAGGTCCTGCCCTCATGAGCTGCGTCAAAGCTATGTTTCTTTTGTTTGCAGACATTGTCTTTAGGACTGTAAAGCCTTCCTCTATGTCAAATGGAAGTTCTTTCTTTCTTTCTCTCTCCCTCCCTCTCTCTCTCTCTCCCCTCCCCTCCCTTCCCTTCCCTTTCCAAATTAGGATGGGAGGGTATCTAGGGCCATACCATAAGGGATTTCAGGGGAGCTGTTAAAAGATTCTCAGCCTTTAATCTTCAGTGTTATAGCTGGTATTGCATGTAACCCTGTAATTCCAAAATTATGTTCTAGTGTGCTTCAAGAAAGTGAGGTCAAATTACCTGTACAGTACCCACCTCTGCTTGGGCGAAAAGCATCAGGAAAGGGTATATTTTGGTTGTGGAAGCAAACAGCATGAAAGGAAAGAGTTAATTACCTCCTCCCTAGCTCTGATCCATGTCATGCCCCCTCTGCTATGCAAGGCTGTTTTTTAGGCCTCAAAACCGCACTGTAAATTCCAATCCTGGAACTTTGGTCTTGCTTCAGATCAGCCTTAACAGAGAGGATGGGTGGGAAATTGTCAGGATCTCAGGTTATGGTTGATGGGGTTACAGTGAAGCTTGGTAAAGCTAGGAAGGGCTGGGTCTTCATAGGAAATCTCTTGGGAATTTGTGCAAGCTACCTTTGAGTTTCATGGTGGAAGAAAGAGAGGATAAATATGCAGTGAAGAAATCTCCCCGTCTCTGCATCTGTTCTAATTGTATTATTCAAGCACTCCTGATGTGGCATGATTGATCCTGGGAGGAGACTGACAGTTGTATCACTGTGTGAGTTAATGTTCTGGGCTGGCCTCCTAATCAGCTAAAGAACAACAACAAAAAAGATGCAGTGGGGAAAAATAATAGTCTTATTCTGCTCCCCCTACATTTTGCCTGCCCTTCTTTGTTGTTGTTCAGTCGCACAGTCGAGTCCGACTCTTTGCGACCCCATGGACCAGATTACGCCAGGCCCTCCTGTCTTCCGCTGTCCGCTGAAGTTTGCTCAATTTCATGTTCGTTGCATTGATGACACTGTCTAACCATCTCATCCTTTGCTGTCCCCTTCTTCTTTGACCTTCAATCTTTCCCAGCATCAGGGTCTTCTCCAGTGAATGCTCCCTTCTCATTTGGTGGCCAAAGTATTTGAGCTTCAGCTTCAGGATCTGGCCTTCCAGGGAACAATCAGGGTTGATTTCTTTTAGGATTGACTGATTTGATCTCCTTGCAGTCCAAGGGACTCTCAAGAGTCTTCTCCAGCACCATAGTTCAAAAGAATCTATTCTTCGGCGCTCAGCCTTCCTTATAGTCCAACTCTCGCAGCCATACATTACTACGGGGAATACCATTGCTTTGACCATGCGGACTTTTGTTGGCAAGGTGATGTCTCTGCTTTTTATCATGCTGTTTAGGTTTGCCATCGCTTTCCTCCCAAGGAGCAGGCGTCTTTTAATTTCATGGCTGCAGTTACCATCTGCAGTGATCTGGGATCCTAGGAACGTGAAGTCTGTCACTACTTCTACGACTTCCCCTTCTATTTGCCAAGGAGTGATGGGGCCAGATGCCATGATCTTAGTTTTTTTGATGTTGAGCTTCAAGCCCACTTTTGCGCTCTCCTCTTTCACTCTGCGCAAGAGGCTCTTTGAGGTCCTCTTCACTTTCTGCCATCAGAGTGGTATCGTCTGCATATCTGAGGTTATTGATCTTTTCTCCAGCAATCTTAACTCCAGCTTGTGTTTCATCCAGGCCAGCATTTCGCATGATGTACTCGGCATATAAATTAAATAAGCAAGGTGAAAATATACATCCTTGTCGTACTCCTTTTCCTATGCTAAACCAATCAGTTGTTCCATATCCGGTTCTAACTGTTGCTTCTTGACCCTTATACAGGTTTCTCAGGAGACATGTGAGGTGGTCCGGTACTCCCATCTCTTTAAGAACTTGCCATAATTCATTGTGATCCACACAATCAAAGGCTTTAGCATAGTCAATGAAGCAGAAGTAGATGTTTTTCTGGTACTCTCTTGCTTTCTCCATAATCCAGCGAATGTTGGCAATTTGATCTCTAGTTCCTCTACCTCTTCGAAACCCAGCTTGTACTTCTGGCAGTTCTCTATCCACGTACTGTTGGAGCCTAGCTTGTAGGATTTTGAGCATGACCTTGCTAGCGTGTGAAATGAGTGCAATTGTGCGATAGTTTGAACATTCCTTGACATTGCCCTTCTTTGGGATTGGGATGTACACTGACCTTTTCCAATCCTGTGGCCACTGTTGTGTTTTCCAAATTTGTTGGCAAATTGAGTGCAGCACTTTAACAGCATCTTCTTTTAAGACCTTGAATAACTCAGCTGGGATACCATCACCTCCACTAGCTTTGTTGTTAGTAATGCTTCCTAAGGCCCATTTAACTTCGCTTTCCAGGATGTCTGGCTCGAGGTCAGTGATTATACCATCGTGGTTGTCAAGGACATCGAGGTCCTTCTTGTATAGTTCTTCTGTGTATTCTTGCCATCTTTTCCTAATCTCTTCTGCTTCTGTTAGGTCCCTACCGTTTTTGTCTTTTATCATGGCCATCTTTGCATGGAACGATCCCTTGATTTCTCCAATTTTCTTGAAGAGATCTCTAGTCCTTCCCAATCTATTGTTTTCCTCTATTACTTTGCATTGTTCATTCAGGAAAGCCTCCTTATCTCTCCTTGCTGTTCTCTGGAAATCTGCATTCAGTTGGGCAAATCTTTCCTTTTCACCGTTGCCTTTAGCTTTCCTTCTTTCTTCTGCTATGTGTGAAGCCTCATCAGACAGCCACTTTACTTTGTTGGCTGTTTTAACACTGAAGTTGCCCTGACCTGGATAACCCAGGATAGTCTGATTTCATCAGATCTTGGAAGCTAAGCAGGGCCAGCCCTGGAAAGTATTTGGATGGGAGACCTCCAACGAATACCAGGATGCAGAGCGCAAGGCAATGGCAAGCCACCTCTGAATGTCTCTTGCCTTGAAAATCCTACGGGGTAGCCATAAGTCAGCTGTGATTTGACGACAACAGCAACAAAAGACCAGTTTGTTTGTTTGTTAAATGAGTCTCATTTATCAGATGTGCTGAGAATACTGGCTTATCCATTTTTGCTCATCTCTATATCACCAGGACTAGAAACTTGTTCTGTTTTTTCAAACAGAAATTGGGATTTCAGGAATCTGGTGGTTGTAGTAATGGGAGTCTGGAAGCCAGATTCTGGGGTACGACTAGAGCTATCCTCAGGTTTTTAGAGAACCAGAGTTCTAGGATATACTGCTTCTCTGCAGAGGGTATCTTTTTGAATCCAGTCTGCCCTCAGATTGATTTTTTTTTTTTACTAGCTGTGCAGAAATAGGCCCTCATGTCATCTTTGTCTGGATTTCCAACTAGGAAGTGCCACAGAACATAAATATAACTTGTGCTGGGCTTTATCATGCAGCCCAGTAGGACAATTTAAACCCACTTATTGTTAGCCCAGTGACCTTGGGATAGAAATACTGGTGTTTACAGCTCTCATTAAAAATTGGGGAGGGTATATTTTATGTCTCTTCTTTTTGTAGGGAAAAATATGCAAGTATTGAATACATTGTGTGTTGATAAAAGCATCAGTGACTTAAAACTAGCCAGGGAATCTCTTTTGAATCATCGTATATTCTTCACCAGTGATCACATCACCTTCAGTCTTCAGAGGAAGCCCTCTGCTGTATCTCTGTAGGAGTCACTGCTCCTTCCAAGAATGTCTGTCCAGACCAGTGACTCTCACAGATATATGGGCGAGGACTGTTCTGCAATCAGGAGATATTTTTCCTGATGTATTGTAAAAGTAAGCCTGGACAGGTATAAGAGTGAAGTATTGCTCATTTTTTTTTAGGTGCCTCCATTGTATAGGCAGCCGGTGTGGTGTAAGGGTTAAGGGTGTTGGACTAGGATCTGGGAGACCCAGGTTCAGATCTCCACTTCTGCCATGGAAACTCTCTGAGTGACCTTGGACCAGTCGCACTCTCTCAGACTAGCCTACTTCACAGGGTTGTTGTGAGGATCAAATGGAGCAGAGGAGAATGATGTAAACCACTTTGGGTCCCAATTGGGAAGAAATTAAGTAAATAAAAAAATAAATAAATGAGAACTATGTAGAGCACTGAAACCCTGCTCCCTGTCCACTGGTAATCCTTCTCTGCCTTTGCTAGCTTTTGAACAATCAGCTGGCATCATCTGCAAGGCCTGTTTTATAATCGTAAGGCTTAGCAACTTGATTTTCACCTTTAAAAACCAAATCAGGGTTTCTTGGAATTATGAGCTCTTAATATACATTTCTGCCCTTGCATTGTGCAGCCATTGCAGTGCTTTCCTAACCCCACAGTGCAGAGTTACATGCATGTGTACCACTTTTCTGGAGACAGAGAGGGAAAGAGCCATGACACGGGAGGGTGCAGTTGTCCGGCTGCTCACTTGGGGCAACACTGCTCACCCTGGTACGGTCCACATTACATGGCTGCAGTGATGTGAGGAGAAAAAATTTCCAGCGCTATATTTTTTGATGGAACATTTTCTGCTCCACGTATAGTCGGGCCTGTTGTGCTACAGATGAGCCATTAGAGATGGTCTTAATGTGTGATATGAAGCATGGACAAACCCCAGTGCTTGTTCATGGTCCAGGCAGTGTGTATGCCTTCTTTAAATTTTGCTGACGTTATTTACATTATTTACATAAATTTGATTCAGAAGATTTCCCAACTCAGATTTTCCTAGGAAGCCCACATCACTGCATTAATTCATAAGGAAGAATGTCTGTGAGTAGCAGTTCTTAAGATCACTGGTGATCACCAGCTGGCAACCATCTTCCAACCTTGTTGAAGTGGTTCTTTGACTCCCTATTTAATCTTCTGAAAGAGCTGGTTTTCCTGTGGCTGAAGCAAGTAAGTTATCCACACAGCTGGGTGATATGACCACTGTTGTGTAACTCTTTCTGTGTGCATAGTCCATGGTGAGGTCTAGGGCTTTTGCTTCTAGGACCTATATTGTGTTGTGTTGCACTTATATGTTAGGGCTGCAGGTCTGTCTTCATACAATACTTCTGATGAGAAAGAATGGTTGAACCCAAGGCCAGCTCCCGCAGTCCACTGCATGCATAGTTCAGGTGTAAAGTACCCCAAGCAAACCCACAATCTTTGAAGGGGGGAAAAATCTCAATACAGTTATTTTAGACACTGGTAATGATCTAGTTGTAAAGCCATGGCCTGCCATGTGGATTTGGAGGGAACCTGCAGCACAGTATTAAGCTGTGCTAGGGTGGAACTCTGTTTAGGATTGCACTGTTGGTTTGATATCTTTAAAGGCTCCCGAAGGAGCAGAGGAGAACTTGCACGGCCGGCTGTTTACCCAGTGCCTGTTTTTCAAAATGGCCAGAAACAGTCCATTTGTATGTATCGCTGGTCTTGCTATTTAAAAGGAAACTTGGAGTATATTATTTCCGGTGTGGCAAACCACAGTCATTGTGTTTGTATTGGCTCTAAGCCAGGAAGCAATACACTGTGATATATGTGGATATAGTGAATTTCCTGATTTGATCCTTAACAGGTTTGCAACTTCCAAAGAGTCACTTCTTTTTCTTCTTCTTTTTTTTTACAAATGACTTCTGAATGCTACTGGGTGTCTGGAGATTTTGTTCTGCTTTGTGAATTTCTTTCCTGTTATTGTAGACTGTCCATTAATGGAGCATCCTTTCTTTTAAAGGAGTTTCCTTGATTATTGTTCATCTTGTGGGATGGTTGGTATTGTCACTTAAAAAGGGAGAACTGAGGTCAGATTCTTGTTGAAACCCTATTTGGGGTTCTGTGGAGGCTCAGATGATGGATAAACACAAACTTCCCTACGCATAGAAAATAGGAAATGGGTTTACGGGGTCAGAAAATAGAAGATGCTGGGAAATTCATGACTGGAGCCTCCCAGCTACAATTTGAAGCTGATATTAGTAACAGATCTTTCAGTGTTTCACCTATCATGGCTCAGTGAGACTGAGAAGAGTCTTTATCAGTTAAGATCCTCTCCATCTTGAAAGCACAAGCTAGCGATTGAAATGTAGTTCCACAAGCAGCTGTTGTAGCTAATCCCAGTGCAAAGTTCCCTGTGCATAGGTATCTAGGAGGCAGAATGAGTTTTTTATATACATGCATGGGATTTTTATATAGATAATTTACTATTTGCATTATAAGCCACTTTGAACAGAAGGTGGCATAGAAAATCTCTGGAAAGGTGGCATAGAAAATCTCACAAGTAAATAAATATTTTTTGTGGATGAATATTTAAGTATGAAACACCCTCCTCACAGATATTGGGCTGGCACAGTGTGTGCTACGTTTCCAGTGTTGGTAAAGATATATTTTGTGCACCCAAGCTTTCTGCTGACATGGGTTTTATTTTTAAAATACTCCTCCAGTTCTTTTTTTTAAAACATCTTTAAGTTCTTATGCTCTGGCTTTTAACATTTGGTCTCTGTTTGTTTGAATTTGTTTCTACTTATTATGTTAGTGCTAGTTAATTTTATTTTAAATATTGTGGTTGTATTTATTGGATTACCACTATTCTTCTGAAGCTTTGAAGGAATTTCCATTTAACTATGGTGGTCTAACAAAAATGATCTCTATTTTACTGCTTATTTGTAATTTTTTTAGTTGTAAGCTGCCTTGAGTGCCTTTGGGGAATGACGGATGGAAATGCTTAAATATTCAATCCTATGCGCTCCTATGTGCAGCCCAGAGTGATACTTCCTAGGCTTCTCGACCAGTCTGTGGTAGAAATGGGATTTGAGCTTTAGATATCCTGTCCATTCTCCAGTGAACTCAGGAGGAGGGCATGAAACCCATTTAATCCTTCCAATAACCCTGTGAAGGCAGGCTAGTAAAGTAGCCCAATTTCACTCTGTAAGTTTCATGACTGAGCTGGTAGCTGAATCCATCTCCTGCTCATCTTTATAATTGCTTATTGTATATTTTGAGGGCCCTTTAAAAATGAATTAATAAATCCTATGGCATGGCAGTGTCTTCAGATCGGTTCATTTTACAGACTGCATGGGAGCAACTCTGAAAGTATGGCTAATCCTTTCCGCAGCCTAACTCGCTTTTTAAAAAAAACAAAAAAATTGTAGAAAGTCTGAGAAACCTGTGTATGCTTAATGAAATGAAATCCTTTACCTCCTTACCCCAAACAGTTCTTTCTTTTCATCCTCCTTTTGTTCCACCTCACTTGTTCACTCTTGGTTTCTTTTCCCCCCTAGCAATCTATAACTATGATGCTGCCCAGGATGTGGAATTGTCTTTGCAGGTTGGTGACACCGTTCACATTCTGGAGATGTATGAAGGTAAGCAGATATACAGTGTCAAGCTGGGGAGGGGGCGGGGTCTGCAGTTGAAATGCTTGGCTCTTTTACCTCCTTTTAAAACCTGGAATCTGACCTAAAGCTTAAACAAGATACCTTAGAAAGAGAGGAGTGAGATTCTTAGAAAATGGAAACCTAGGGCCAAAAATAAATGTTGACATTTTTTAGCAGACCCACCAGACCCAGCTCATTTCCCATGAAGCCAGACAGCAGCTGCAGGGAATTAATATTGAAAGCAACTGTAAGGCCGTTTCAGGTCAGGAGTACAAGTAAGGGGAGGCCTCCCTCATACCATGGAAGCCCTTCCTCATACCATGGTACCAATCTGAATCAAGCTCCTATAGCGCTTGAAATATTAATTCCATGTAGCAACCATCTGACTGAGCAGAAAATGTCAGGTCTGGGACCCATTTAAGGAAAATCTAGTTTGAACCTGAGTATTCATGAAAATGGGTGCCAGGGTGGTCCAACGACAGAACAATAGGATCCAGAGCAGGTTGATACTTTAATACTGGACCATCCAGGTTTGTTTTGATGTGTGCATGCAAGGACATATGAAGAACAGTACTGGATATCAACAGGAGTCCATATTATCCAACATCCTGTTTCTCGCAGTGGCCAGGTATTTCTTGGAAGAAGGACGTGAAATCGATAATTCTGTTCTTTACCAGCTGGTATTCTCCAACTAGTATGCTGTTTCTAATCAGGGAGGTTCCAGTTAGTCATCTTGTCTAAAAACAATTGATGGACCAATTCACCATATCTTATGGCAGTGAACTCCATGGATTAAATTCGTTTTGTTTGTAGAAGTGTTTTCTTCATACATTGTGAAATCAGCTTATGTAATTCACGTATTTATTCAAGGTGGGCGGGCTGGGGGGAGCCCGGAAGGATTAGGGAGGCATTTAAATGCCTCCCCATGACTTCCCCAGCCTGTCCAAGAGCTGTGGGGCACCCAGGCAAGCCAAGGGAAGGCAGTTTAAACTGCTTTCCCTACCCTCCAAGGGCTGGCTTGCCCGGGCTCCCCACAGCCATGGGAAGGCATGGGGTGTGGCCTAATATACTAATGAGCTGTGCTGTCAGGGGTGTGGCCTAATATGCTAATGAGTTTCTACTGTTGGGTGTGGCCTATTGTGCTAATGAGTTCCTGCTGGGCTTTTTCTACAAAAAAAGCCCTGATAAAGTATATATAACATAATTCAATAAAAACACATCTAACAACTCAGTGAGGAAGGAGGGCTTTATGCTACTTACTCTGTGTCTTCTCTTTTGTGTAACTTGCAGTAGTCTCTTGAAAAGGGCTGTGAAATGGTAATGTTTCCAAATCATGCAGAGCTAACTGAGAGCATTTGAAGTGGAAGAGCATCAAGACAAGTGGTCATAAGAGGCAAGGTGCTGGAAAATTCAGGATTCACTTCTCCTAATGACTTCTAAATATTAATATTAACTGTATGGGGACCCAATTCAGATTGAGGTTGCATGGAGAAAGTGGGGGATTTAACTCCTGAAACCACTGCTTGCCCCTTGCTGTAATTAGGCCCCAAAGAAGAAAAAAATGGGTCAGAGTTTTGATCAGTGACACTGCATACAGGGTTAACCTTCCTTCTCCCCCACCCCTGAATTGAGTTCCCTCCCCCTTTCCCAGTGAGGCAGATTTTAAAAAATCTGGGAGGATTCAGTCCCAGATTTCGCAGGTTCTAGTGAGTTTTGTCCCTGGGAAGGAAAAACTATATCTCAGTTTTTGAAGTCCTCTCCAGCTTGTGTCAGTTAGGGCTCGGACGTTCAGTTCTGCTTGCAGTAGTCCTGGCAAGTGTGTCACCCCAGCACAAAGCTCCCTTCTGGCATACCCAGCGAGCAAAACCAGCTGCTTGCTTAGCAGTTTGGTAAGGCCGCCAGTTCCTTTTCACTTTGTGTCAGCCTTGACACTGGAAACAGCTAGTTGGAGCCTACATGTCAAAAGAGATTATGTTGCTGATGGGGATATGTACCGAGAAGTGTGTGTGGGGGAGTGTTTGCAAGAGAGTTTTTAATATGCAAAAGGGGCCAAAGTATTAGCTGACCTTGCAAGTGGGGGAGAAGGAGACAAAGCAAAGTAAGTGTTTTATCTGAAAAGCTGGGCATATCTTTTCCTTGCCAGAAATGCCCATTTTTTTAAAAAAACCAACCAGCTAGCTAAGGCAGCAGGAAAAAAATGCTGTGGGTTTCAGCAACACTCTCTTGTAACAAATTACTTCCACCCATAAGTTTCATCTCTGTTTCCATAGCCAACAGTACAACCCTAGTAAAAGTATTGTTTTTCAGTAGTGCTTTGGAAGGAGTGTTTGTATAGAAAAGATAGTCATAGGAGAAGATAATATTATTACATAGCATCTATGGTAGGGTTGCCATTCCCCATTTGCAAGCTCCTGCCCACCACTGGCCAGCTGGCTGTTGGGAGAAAATCCCCCCCCAAACAGCAATGTCACTGGAAAGAAATGTGACATGCTTATGTTAGCCGGAAGTGATGTAGGCACGTCAGTGATGTCAGGAGGCGACACATTGGTTTTTGGACAAAACTCTATGGTCTGAGACTGATTTTACCAAAGAGTTTTGCCCAAAAACCAGAGTGTCACTCCCAACATCACTGACATGCCTATGTCACTTCCCGCTCTCAGAACTTCCCCCCATTCCCCTGCCAGTGTTTCTGATGGAGCTATCAACCCTAATCTATGGCCACCTAGTGAGTTCATGGCAGAGGCAATAATTGAACTGAGTGGGGCAGGTGTATGTGTCAAGGCTCAGTGTTGTAGAGATTCTGTTGAGGCCCATGGCCCAGTGGAGGGTCTGATGCTGACTAGAACCATTTGACCTATGTGCTTCCATCAAGAGTGAGAGGTGTTCCCAGAAGCTCCCACAGTATTGCATGGGCCTCTGGAATAATCTTCCATGTCATGCTAGGAGAAGCAGGGTGGGGATGCAGGATCAAGGCATAACTCTTTCATGCTTCTTTTCAACTTGCCGGTGTTTGCCGCACTTTGCCTCCTTCAGGTGATTGTATGTATGTGTGTCCAAAATGGGGGCATTCTTAGTGGAGGAGCTCCAGAGACCATGTGGTCTACAGTTCTTCAAAACCTGGAGTCAGCCCTGTCTTGGGACTTCCTGGCTGATAGATCAGCTTTGAGGTTGCATGCTCCATAGACACCATCCTCACCCATTTCATTTGCATCCTCTGTATGCTTTTAGTGTCCGTTCTTGCTCTCTGGTAGAAATGGCTTGAGAGAAGAAGAGATTGGATTTATACCCCACCCTTCACTACCGAAGGAGTTTCAGAGCGGCTTACAATCCCCTTCCCTTCCCTTCCCTTCCCTTCCCTTCCCTTCCCTTCCTTCCCTTCCCTTCCCTTCCCTTCCCTTCCCTTCCCTTCCCTTCCTTCCTTCCTTCCCTTCCCCACAACAGATACCCTGTGAGGTAGGTAAGGCTGGTAACAGAAAATTCCCAGTGGTCCTTACCACCATCTTTGGCAGTAAAGGTGTATTTCCTCATTCTACTATCATCATCATCATCATCAATAATAATAATACTTCAACTTATACACTGCCCTCCCCGCCAAGGGAATCTGAATTATGGAATCTGATTTTTAATAACTTTCAGTAGGATTGCAAGATCTTTTCAGCTGAGCTAGTATAGTGCTTATGTGTTAGGCTGCTAAACTGAAGTCTGTTGCCTTTTCATACAATTTAGTAGGATGTATTTCAGTTCCCTCCACTCATCTGTTGTTGAACATAACAAGCATTGGTCCCTGTAGCTTAGTATTGTCTGCTTGGATGAGGAGTGACTCTCAAGAACTTGGGACTTTCTAGCCTGTTAACCAGGAGTCTTACAGCTGGCAATGTCGGGGACTGAACCTGGAACCTTCTGCATGCAAAGCAGATCCTCAGCCACTGAGCTGCGGCCTCTCTCCCTATTACTTACCCTGAATCTTCAGGGTGGCTTGAGCTATAAATTCAAATACACAAATAGGACAATGTTAGCATTCGTCTGGCCTCTGGAAGGAAAACCAATTTCCTTTATGCTAATAAAAATTCGTAGTGCAGAGCTTGAGTAGACAGTTTATGTCTGAATGTCAAAATTATTAATAGAGGAAAACAATTCTGTTGGAGTGATTTAAAAGAAAATCATAGATACGGTAGGAACGTGCAACATTAACTTTGCTTTGGAAACACACTGAGCACTTTTACCTACTTTTTGTCTACTTATCGTGATCAAAAAAGTCTGCTTGTCCCCCCTCCCCACGCCATCCCTGTATCCTAACAATTTACTCTCGGGCTTTGGAATTTGGAGGGCCTTTTATATTGAGTAATAGTTACTTGAAGACTGTGTGTGTTCTTCAATTGCTGCTCTGGCTCCTTGCAGTATTTATTAAAGGGCTGACTTGGCACAGCTTGTTCCTTGGCTTCTGAAACTGAATCTCATTTGTTTTTCAGCAGTGCATATTCATGGCAATCTCAGCATCAGTGCCGCAGACACACCACTCATGTCTGTAAGGGACGGTGCTCAAGACTACTTTGCCTGGCCCCTGATTAATTTTCCTTAATGTCCTTCAACTGTCCCGGTGCTCTTGCAGACCAGGTGGCCAAAAAAGAAAGAAAGGTTTTTTCAGTCTTATCAATGCATAGTTAAGGATGGAGTGAGGATTCTGGTTTCTCGTCACAGTGATGAATATGCAATATGGGGAAGACTTGTAGTTTGGGTATAATTTTATATATTTATAACATTTTAAAGCCAACTTTACACCCAACTTAGGGTCCCCAAGGTGGCAAACAATCAAAAACAGGAAAGCAAACTTATAAAACAATTAAACAAAATGCACAGATGGGAAAGAGGTTCAATGAGAGTAGGTTGATGGAGCATCAAACCTAACAGAAGAGTCTTAGCTTGTTGGGAAACGACAAATCATACAAAGGGGCAGATGAATCTTCCTAGGGAGGGAATTCCATAGTTTTTGGGCCATGACCGAGAAGGCCCTTTCTCAGATTGCCACATATCTCGTCTCAGATGGCGGGGGCATCTGAAGCGGGGTCTTCAAAGATTGCCATAATGGTTGGGTGGGTCCTTATGGGAATAGGTGGTCCTTAGGGTATGCTGGCCCCAACTTCCACCCACTCCTATATGAGTCTGCCAGACAATTAAGATCAGCATTAGAGGCCTAGCTCTGTGTGCCCCCCTTACCATCTTGAAATAAGGAAGGTGGCAACCAAAAAACATGGCCTTTTCTGTGATGGTGCCTTGGTTGTAGAATGTGGTTTTCCTGATACCTGGCCTGTTAAATTCTAGGCTCTAAGAGAAAGGCTTTTTCTTTGATGGGGGCCTTTGATTAAATTGTATTGTGATTCCTATGCACTCATTTTGTTTAAAACTTCATGGCTGCCTCATGCTGAAGTGTTCTCCTGCTTCTCATGTTCCACTGCTTTTATTGATATTGCTGAGGCCTGTAATTATTATTATTAACATTGTTGTATACCTCTTTGAATACTTTCTGGGAGAAAGTGACTATGAGTGTTGCTGGGTTGCAGGCTTTGGCCTCCAAGATACTGGTTTGGGACTCATTATCAGGGCTGTCAGCTAGCTGTGCACACTTCATGGTTTCTTTGTATGCCTACTGGCATAAGAAGCAATATACTGTTCCATAACCAGAAAATATTCTATTGCTACCTCTGTAGAGGTTTGTATAGAGAAGCTGAGAAATTAACCCCCCCATACACACAAAAATATCAAACATTTAATATGATACATGGAAACAATATTCAAAATAATCCTACTGTAATCTCAGGATCTGGTTTTAGAGTCACTATACAAATAGTTTACTGGGCATCTCATTTCCAAATAAATACTCAATTAATGACAGAAATGCTGTGGTACTATTAAATGTCTGAGTTAAAATGTTTGAGTTTAAAAAACACACACTGTAGCCCAGGAGGTGTATTTAGCAGTGTTCTCCAGTGGGGGCACGCATTGGCACCATAGTGCCTTGCCAGTGTGTTTCCTGGTTCCCGCTTGTTTCTTCCACAAAGCAAAGAGCTAGTCCTGGCTTTTCTGCACTGTGTTGGATCAGGAGGTTCTTCCTTAAACCTCGGGAGGCATCACCTTTTTGTCTCCAAGGAGCCCCCTATTCAGAAATAGATGTCTCCATCATAAGATGATGCTTGCTTTGGATAGATATTTTATATTGGTCTTTCTTGTTGTTGTGAAGGTGACCTTGAGATTCCTTTAATAGAAAGGCAGGATAAGAAAGAAGCTGCGGCTAAAGTGCCATCAGCACAACTCCTGATGTGAGCTGGGAGCACTTCTCTGTTCACAGATCTAAGCTTTTTGTTCCCTCTGCAAGTGGGATTTACGTGAAAAATATCCACATTCTCTGCCAAGGGTAATACTCATTCTACATCAAGAGAAGACAAATTCTTCATCTTCTTGAATAACATTATATAAATCTGCTTAACTACCATACAGCTGCTTAGTTCATATCATGTGCTGCTAGATTTGGGCAACAGGAGCCATGCAGAGTATTCAAGCCTCACCCCCTCTGGTTTCTGGGACCATGAACTACTGCATTTATATTTTAAAGGTGATTATTACAGCCATAAGGACTAGAAACCTACTTTTTAGAATTCTGCTTGTAATTAAAGCATGCATATTATCTGTCCATAGCCTGGCTGAACTACAGCTCTAGCTTGTTTTCCCCACCCACGCATATATCATGGCCTCCTTCTGGTAGCCTGGAACCTATTTTTCCTAAAGGTCCCCTATCTGGACACCCTATGGATGACTATTATCACCTTCCCTAGGATTTCCTTGGTCCTGTATACGCCTTGAGATGGATACATTTCTTGATGACATTTTACCATCTTGACCGTGGGTATTTTGAGTCCGCATTATGCCCTGCCTGCGGGCACTCTGGGGGATTCTTTACAGAATTTTACTTCTGTTTCCTTTCAGCTGCTCAACTGACTATGTTGACATTTAATATTGATTATGGCAAACATTTGTTTTTCCATAGCAGAAGAAATTTCTATATGTACTTCAAAACCTTTCTTTGTGTTTTATTTTAAATGATAATTTGTTTGGAACAACAGATTCTTCAGAGTATTTTTGTATTTTGGAGCAAGTCAACATTTAGCACCATCTCTTCCGGCCTTCTGTGGTAGCTTAAAGAGATGCTTGCCTTTTGAAATCAATTGATTTTTTTTTGTGAACAGCTCTGAGATCCATTCTAAACACACCAGTGGTTATCAGTGACATTTTAATTTAATTGAGCAACCTTTTGTTTTGGTGCTTTTAACTAATGGATTCTGATTTCAGCAATTTCTGATCAGCAGTCAGTTGCTGCTGACTTCCCACCCGACAGAGTCTTTGTTTTGGGTATATAAAATCACTTTAGCACAGTTTTGATTTCTGACTAGGAAGAATAATGCATTGTGTCCCCTTCCTTTACAGGTTGGTACAGAGGATATACTCTTCGAAATAAGGCCAAAAAGGTATGCTATTGCATCCCCCCCGCCCAGTGTGTTTATATTAAATCTCATCTCCTTGGGCTAACAGTCGTCTTATGATTTTCAGCTGTATTTTCTGGCTCATCTTCCTCATCTTTATTGCACTATGACCCTCTCCACTCTTTCCAAAGTGTCACTGAACTTTGTGATCGCAGGAAAAAAATACAAATTTCCTGGACTGTGCAGATTCTGCCATTTTGTGATTGTACTTCAGGAGTCTGGTCGCTTGACCGTACTAATAAACTTGACTTGACTTGACTTCAGGAGCATGACAGGAATAGGTGAAGAAGTGAGTGCAGTGAGAATCTCAGGAACCAGGAGGTTGTAATTACAGCATTTCGTCATTGTTGTTAAAAAGCAAGCTTCTAGCCCTTATGACTGCCAACAATTGGCTTGAATTTAGAAAGCCAGCAAAAAGGAAACAAAGCAAGATTTGCATTGGTTAGTGGGTAGACTCTCAGTCTCCTGCATAGCTGGTCAGACTGCTTTCAGATAAACAGAATTTATTCTGTCTCATTTATTTTACGAAATTTATTCAGCAGAACAGACGCAATATACAGTGGAAAAAACCGTCTAAAATTCTTGGGTTGAGCAGTGAAATACCTTGTTGCTAAATTATGAAAGTGCCATAGAGAAGCTGTGTCTGCCTTTGAGCGGATTCTCTAAGGCATTTGCTTGAAGACAAGAATCCGTGGCAAGAGCTCTCCATTGGGTGTGGTTGTTTGACAAAGCATTCATTATTTTGTTCCTTGGCTGCAATTGTATTGTCATATTAAGTTGGAGCCTGATCCAGTAACAGTAGTTTCTTTTATTCCAGTATTTTAGAAAGGGTTTTATGCAGTAGCAATTTTTAATTCATGTCAACAGCATATCTGCACAGTAGAGATAGTAGAATTCTGGTAGACTAATGGTGTATATACAAGGCTGAAGTGTAACTGAAGATATGATTGACTACCTTCTATAGCGTGCTTTGTGCAAGATGATATTTCCTGTCATGTCTTATTATTTGTCTCTCAGACTTTGGAGCCCCTGATAAAATTTGCTTCTTGCTGGCTGACTTAATTTGACAAACGCATCCTTCCTTATATATAATTGAGTTTTGGTCATACTTTATATGGGCAAAATGCACGCCAGAATCAGTTGGCCGAGGGACTTGCCAGTCAGAGACGGAGTCCTTCGCCACTGGCTGCTTAGCCTTCCGGCGTGGCCGCGCGCCCTCCCACTCAGCCACCGCCTCACGCCCCCAGTCTGCTCCAGCCACCGATCGCTTCAGAACACGGGCCTCTTCCCGCCGCCCTGCCCATCCGAGGCCGCCACCGCTCAGCCCAGTGCACTTCTCTGCCCCCGCCTGGCTTCAAGAAGGGGGGGGCCGCCATGCTTCTGAAGCCCCTGGCGACCTCCGCCCTGCAGGCTGCCGCCCTTGCGTGCCAGCCGAGCTGCCAAGGCAGGGGAACACCACCCCAACGCTTCCCTTGGCCGGAGCCAGCCCAGCCGCCTTGCCCATCCCCAAGGACTTCCCCTAGGGCCCATTGCCTCGGCCTCAATGGGCTTCCTCGCTAGTAGTTTATAGTTTATAAAACAGGATTGCTTGCTGGTGGTAGCCGAAAACTGAAGACTGTGTATACTGTCAGTTGTGTTGCCTTGTCATGATGACCACCTCTTATAAGCTGACAACTTTGTGAAGTGCTACTTTTTTTCCTTGTTATAGCTTGTCTCCTTGAGACTTGCCTTTTGAATCTGAAATTTTATTTGTATAGCTCTTTGAAATTGCCTTGGTATCTTGTGATACGCAAAGATACTGATTTGTAGTGACCTCTGATTTTAAGCAAGTAACTAACTAAAGAATGAGTTCTGCAAAGCAAGCAGATGGATTAGAGGTTGTGTAACTTTTGTGGATCGGAATTTAGGCCTGTGTGGTTTAGAATCAGATAATTTTCAGAACTCTAACTAGGCACAACTCCAGTTATTTCCCCTGCTCTAGCATTTTGACTGTACTGAAGAACTTTTAAATTGATTTTTAGCAGTGGCCAAGAAAATAGTGGCTCAGACGACCCATTTGCTTCAAATTGGGGGAGGGCAGACATGTGGGGAGTGGCTACTGGTTAGTTTACTTTAAATGTGATCTTGTTCTGAGGGTAGGACAAACTGTTAGAAGAAACACAGGGCTGCTCTAAAAAATGGCAGTGCTGAATCAAATTCCACCTCTGCTTTTGCAACATTTGGAACAATTTATTGTGCCCCGATGCCATTGTACTGTGCATTTCCATTCCCTTCATCACTGACCACTACTGGCAGGGGGAGGAAAATGCATAGTACACTGGCCATCGGAACAGTGGCTAAGTTGTACTGGGTGTTCAGCAGGAGGAGAAATCAAAGGTAGCAGGGTGTTTCTTGCAATGTTTAGTTCTTCCTGTAGTCATTCCTTATGATCTCCATGTCAGTGTATTCTGCCTCCCCAAATTCTAGATTTTATTTCCTTTTGCAGGTGGTGTGCAGACAACTTTCAAGTACACAATTATAAGGGACACCCCCCAAAAAGAAAGAGCACAATGAACCTCCCCCAAGCATTGTTCTACTGCCAGATTTCATTTTCAGTGAAATTTACCTAAATCCAGGCTGGGCTGGAAAGGGTCCCCTGGATTCCCATGAGCAATGGGCCGTAGTTTGTAAGATTTACTATCTTGGAGTGTGGCCATTGTGTTGAAGTGAGATAATCAATGCATTCAGCTGCTTTGGAGCACTTGTCTATTGATGTTTTGAGCAAAATGCCACTTCGTCTCGCTAGATCTATGAAAGTCATTGCAAGCAAGCAAGCTAAATAACTCGATAGCGGCTAGAGTCCCAGTAGGATTTAATCCTTCTACACTCCTCAGATCTTCAATTCACAAATTGGTTGTCTTACTGGAAGCACTTTCAGGGAGGAGTTGTGCTTGAATGCTTTTGGAGAAGGAGGAGAGGAGATTGGAGTTATACCCCACCCTTCACTCCAAGTCTCAGAGCAGTTTACAAACTCCTTTCCCTTCCCCTCCCCACAACAGACACCCTACGAGGTAGGTGGGGCTGAGAAAGCTCTTTCCAGAACTGTCTTTGAGAGAACAGCTCTGACAGAATTATGGCTTGCCCAAGGTCATCCAGCAGCTGCAGGTGGAGGAGTGGGGAATCAAACCTGGTTCTCACAGGTTAGAGTCCACGCACTACACCAAACTGGCATATGAGCTGCTAATGCGCAGCCAGTGACTAGTTTAACCACATCAGATGTTTAACAGTCCAGGATTAAAAATGACACCCAGCCATATGTGGCCAGAATTTCTGGGATTGTTTGAAGAAATCAAATCTTTCCTTCAAAATATAATGTAGTGCTCAGAGTTATATGATGAAGGCAGTTGTATACCTAGACATTTTTTCAGCCTGAATTTTATTTATTTACTTAAAATGTACTTGTTGCCTCTTGAGAAACCTGATGGAGGTGTCCAAACCTGCTGGAGGCTGCATAGCTCCTAAGCATAGTTCCTTGAAACTGATTTTAGTAAGTCAAAGCATATTTAGGATTTGCATCCTATTGGTGACTAGGTGAGCCTATGGCAGTAATCGGACCTAGAAAAGAGTGTTTTCCAATGTAGAGTCCATGGAGGTAGAAATTCAAAATGGAGCTATGAGCCTGTGGAAGAACTTATTTATTTATTTATAACACTGGTCAGCAAACTTTCTACTTCACATAACTCAAAAAAGCTTACAATATAAGCATTATAAAAATGCAACAAAAGTGAGTTATAAAACCCATAAAAGTCACAGCTTAAAAAGCTTGTAACACAACAGGCAAGGCAGCTTCCCAGACTCTGAGAACCAAGGGATTGGATCCAGATGACATTTTCCATCAGTGGAATGGAACTTTCCTGCCTCTCCCCTCTCAATGCAACCCACTGATCCCCATGCTGCTTCTGGGAGAATAGGGGACCATGAGGAACAAACCTGACTAAGGGGTCTGCTGGAAATTGCCAACTTAGCCTGGATCCAATTTATGGCACCAACTTATGGCACCATGGTTGGACATCTGCCAAGGTTCGTGACCCAGTAGAGTCTCAGCACCAACCAGGGATGTTTGGCCCATCTTCTTCCATCAGGAACTGGAAATTGTCTGTGCAGGACCTCACAAGTGTAGAGGCTGAACATGACCCTACCCCCCCACCCATGCATGCACACAATGTGTTCAAGTACACTCATTTTGACCATTGCTGGTGACCTGTGAGCTCACATGCACCAAATTGAGGCAGTAGGCGTTGACTGGGATGGCCCAGGCTAGCCTGATCATGTCAGATCTCAGAAGCTAAGCAGGGAGACCTCCAAGGAAGCCCAGGGTCACTGTGCAAAGGAAGACAATGGCAAGCCACCTCTGCTAGTCTCTTGCCTTGAAATCCCTACAAGGGATCCATTAGAGGCAGCTTCAGTTTAACAGGACTTTATACAAACACAGATTCCCAAGATGGTAGAATGGATCAGATTTCAGGATGAGGCAGTATTTTTAACCACTTTGAGAATGCATTTAAAGTTAAAGTTGCTTCCCCCCACACCTCAAGCCTACCCAGGGAGGCTTCCCCCCCTCCTCAGGACTGACCAGGGCCTCCCCTTCGCTTCCCCAGCGGCTCTGCCAGGAGCCACACAATATGTGTGAAACAGCCGCATGCTGCTCCCGAACCACAGTTTGGCCACTCCTGTTCTAGTCCAATCCATTCCCTGCCAACTAATTTTCTGCCTTTAGAGATATCTTTTAACAGAGGGAAGCCTTAAAAATATTATTTCCCTTATCTGTAGTCTAAAATGGTACTGTCAGTTCTTCCACTTTAGGATTATGTCACCTCATTCTACCCCATGTTTAGATTCTGTCCAGGTGTCATTTCTTCCAGAACAAGCTTTAGAACAATAACAACAAACAGAGAGTATTGCTTTGGCAATCCTTATGGATTGGACTCAGAGGGTAACTGCTGGACACAGATGTCATCAGTATGGAATTTGTCATGTGGGGTCTCACAAGGCTCAGTCCTATCCCCCATGCTACATACATGCAAAGCCTTTAGGAGAGATCATTCATGGTCTTGGAGTAGGTTGTCATCAATTTGATGATGTCACGAAGCTCTGTGTTTCTCTATCCAAATTGCCTAGTGATGCCATAGAGGTCCTGTGCCACTGCTGGTCTTCTATGGTTAAGTGGCTAAAAATGAATAAGTTGAAACTGAATCCTGGTGAGGTAGAGGTAATGCTGGTTGGGAAGCCTGAGGTCTGGGCTTCCTATATTTGATAGGATCCAATGAATCCTTGCTGTCTCGGTGAAGAGTTTAGGGTTTATACTGAACCCTATATAAACCCCAATGGAGATATCTCCATGTCCCCATTAGCATTGTTTCTGGGGAAGCCAGTTAATACAGCTGTAAAAAAAATCTTCATTAAGCTCGTAAGATGGCTTAGCCTTTCTAGCTATGTGGATCCATGCCAAGATGACCTCGGGACTAGATTATTGAGATGCACTTTAGATGGTCCTGCCTTTGACATCAACTCAGAGGCTTCACTTGTTACGGAAAGCTGCAGCTCAGTTGCTATTGGGAATTGGCCAGATTATGCATATCACACCCATTCTGCAGTCATTCCATTGGTTACTTGTTGGTCATCTGGTTGAATTTAAGGTACTTACTATCCTATACATGAGGGCCTTGGACCCTCATATCTATGCTATTTGATTGCATTGTTTTTACCGTTTAATACAATTTGAGTTTCAGTGAGAAAGGTGGGCTATAAATAAAGTAGATAAGTAAATAAAAATAAAACAATGGAATATAATTATGTAGTATTGTCTAACAGTGTAAATACAACAATCGATAACCATTACATTGAATAAAAAATGGATCATACAGTCTCTCCTGATGCCAATGTTCAGGAGGATTGCCTGTCATCAGAGGACAAAGAAGGAGCATGGAGGAAGGAAGCCCAGGGATTTCCATAAGACCAAACCATGATTGGCATCATGTATGAACCATGTGTGATGTCCGAACTGAATTACTGCAACATGCTGCTCCTGGTTATAGTGGGGGAAACGGCCTGGGGAAGCTTTTAACCAAATGCAGATGTGTTCTAAGAGTCAAGACGTTCTAATTCTATGATGCTGGAACCCTTTAGTTATAAAGTGCCATTGTGATTTTTAAAAATGTGTTCATTTTGTTATTTAATATTATTCTTAGTCTCTGGACTTCTGCTGTCTTTGTTATGGGGGTGGCTGCATGTGCCCTGCAATGTCTTCTTTTTAAAAATAGGTTCATTTTTTGCTTCCAGGGTATTTTCCCATCTACGTATATTCATCTAAAAGAAGCAACTGTTCAAGATGGCGGGTAAGTTGGAAAGACTTGTTTTTTATTTAATAAACAGAACTGGGAACACAATAAACCTAACCTTTTCTAATCCTATCACTAATCTCTCCCTTTCCTGTCTACCTCACTTTATAAAAACCCTTACCTACCTCACCTACCTCTGTCTGAAAAGTTCTGACACAGACTGGCTTTCTTTCTTAACCTCTCTCTCTCTCTCTTCCTCTGTTCAGCTGTCTCTCATTGGTTCCTTCTCTGTCTCATTCCATCACTCAGAGTCATTCCACTTTGCACAGCACTTTCCCCTCTCCCAGCTGATATTCTTACCTTTTAAGCCACCTGTCAAGAACTGTGTACCCAATTACAACCTTTATGACATTATCTACTGATCTCACATGCATTATGTCATGGCCTCTACTGCTGCTGGGTTTTTATTTTGTCTTCTACTGAGACTCATTGGTTTTGAGATGCTAATTTCACTGAGGGTTTTTAAAATTGCTTTTAAGTCAAATCAAATCAAATCTTTAATGGCATACAGAATAAACTAGAACAGATTACAGCATCGTCAGAATAAGAGTAATAAAAAGAAAGACTTATGCAGTTAAAATTTAAAGATAACATTGAATCATCACCGTGTCTTATCTTGACGAATCTTAATGGTGCACCGAAGAAATGAAACAACCTTCTCAGTTATGTCAAGAAAAACATCATTCAAAATATATTGGACCCTAATATGACAGTCCCGTCTTATTTTCAAAAATAGGGTCAAGATACTTAAAATGAATGCTTGCATAAAAAGGCCAATAAAAGAGGATATGCGAGATTATTTCAGTACATTTTATTGCTTTTGAGTGATCTTTGTATACTTATGTTTTTATTCTATATGATGCTGCAGGGTAAATATCAAGCATGTGCATTAACTGAGGGAGAATATTGTTTAAAATAAGTAATATTTTATCTTGTATTTTTCCTACCCTTTTCTAGACAAAATGAGACCGTAATTCCTAGCGAGTTGCCCTTAGTCCAGGAACTGACTTCCACTCTACGGGAATGGGCAGTTATCTGGCATCAGCTCTATGTGGTGAGCAGTGACCCTCTTCTGTTGTTTTGACCTTTGCTTATGGAGGAGCAACATCATACCTGGAATACTTAGACAAACGTACTTGGCAATGGTTCAGAGATGCTCACAAGCTGTTGGCATCACTGGAGCCAGCTGTTCAGTTTTTCACACAGTGCATTCTGAGAATGAACCTGGTTGGCTTTTTCTGACGTAGGTAAGAAGAGGACTTTGTAATAGGAAGGGTCTCCAAGCCCTCCCAGTTAACTATGAAATGCCCAAGGTTATGCCTAGTGCTGCTCATTTACCTTTTAAGGTATGGGATGAGTAGGTGGAGCAAGTTAACAGGGGTCCTATGGAGACCACTGTAAATGTGCAAGGACTGCCCTGTCTATGGCCATGACAGATAACTCTAGCTGTCAGGTAATTCTCCTGCCTAACACGGTGGGTGCTCGCTTCAGGTGTACTTCTTCCAAGAGGTGGCTGACTCTGGCATGGGAAAGTAATCTGACAGAATCAGTGTTCTGCAGTGCGTTTCACCATGGCTGAGCGAGGCTTGGCTAGCAGCCCTAAAGAGGGGAAGTAAATGCTGAGTAATGGTTAGGATGTCAGACTAGTCATAAAGCTTGTTGAATGGCACTAGGCCAGTCATTCTGTCCCAAATGCCATCATTCAGCCTGTTGGATAGCATGCAGTTGGTATGACAAAATTATACCCCCATGTAATACCAGTGGATAGAGATTTGGGTAGTGTCTTGTACTGCCTGACCCACTCACATTTGAGAAACTCCCAGGGCCAAAATAGACATGACAGTGATTGGAGACTTAGACCTTAATTATCGTATGGTTGAGGTTGCTGTGGGGGAGAATGCATGCATGATGGGAGTGCAGTGCCTAATGCTGTGCGCCCCCCCCCCAGTCTCATTACCAGGTAAGAATTCAAAAGAATATAATCTGCAGTAGACATATGGGCAGGTGATACCCACAAGATTCCAGGTATAATAGGACAGGAGTCCCCAGCCTTTTTGAGCTTTAAGGCACCTTTAGAATTCTGACACATTTGGTGGGCCCAAACACGATATGCTGCTGCAGGAAGCAGAGCCAACCACAATGTGTTAGGAAGTGAGTTTATCTATTACTCCAGTAGTAACTCTTCAACATTTCAGGCAGAAGCTCTGTTTAACAGGATGCTTTTAAAAATTGCGCATATGAGCAATTTACCTTGTATCACACAGCAAAGATCCTTGTTTTGTGGTGGCAGCTGTTGCCAAAGCAACATTTTAAAAAATCTGCATAGCCAATCAGATCTCCAGTGTCCACCCACTTTCTAAAAACATTAGGCAGTTGTTGCAGGTGCCATAGTGCCCACAGATGCCATGTTGGGGACCAGCAGGAAATTGACTTCATTCTTGCATGGGCACCTTCCTTTATTTTAAAAAAGAATTGCTGTGGTCCACCAAGGTGTATGAAATGTACCATGCAAGATGGCATGCTGGGGATCTCTTAACCGTTAAGATCAATAATCTGTGTTGTGTTATCTTGAGATTCATGTAAGAAGTTGATCAGATGAAGATCACCTTATCCAGCATTCATGGGAAGAATCCCAGCAATTGATTGAATTCTAGGTCCGAAATTAATTGTGGTTTGTAGTAGTGAATCATTGGCCAGTTTCCTGCCCACCCAAGCCTTTTTCCCAAAAGGGATGAATCCCATTTTTAGTTTATTGTGTTTGCTACTGTGATATTTCTCTGTCTTGTAGCCAAAATATTTCCATAGTATCTCAGACAAAGCTTTCTAGCGCTCCACAAACAATCTTTTCCTGGCAATGTTCTGTTCACCAGAGTGGCTTTCTCAGTGGGAATTATATGCAAAGCAAGGATTAGCCATTTTAGAGACAGGCCCATATCTTTGTTTCCTCTCTGGCTGGGCCACACTGATTCAAGGCTGGCTGGTAAGTTGCCAGTGTAAACTCTGTGATGCTGGAAATGAACATCACTAGGCTCCTGAGCCGGAATCAAAGAAGCATTTTGTGCTCTTTTGGATCAGCTCTCTTTTGTAACTTCCATCTTGCTTGTAGCTGGAAGAAGAGGAACAAGAAAATGAGACAAGTGATGAGTCACAACCTTTTGGTGCATAGTTTACTGCAATGGCATGCAGTGGTGCCAGTTGGCCTCAGCCAGGATGTTCTTTCCCCTTGAATTAAGAGACAGCAGTGAGAAGGGGTGAGCATGGTAGATGAGATAACTTCCGAGGTGGGATAATTATTGATTTATGTTTATTCACAGATTTATGCCCCTTTTTTCAACCTAATGGAAACTTAAAAGTGGCTTACACCATTTTCCCTTCCTCCATTTTACCCTGTTCTGGTGGGGAGGGCAGGGTATAAATCGGAAAAATAAATAGAAAATAAATAATAGCAGTGCTCTGAGACAAGTTTAGCAGCAATAGAGTGACTGGTCCAACATCACCCAGTGAGCTTCCATGGTGGAATGTGGATTCTAGCCTTGGCCTCTGAGGTCCTAATCCTGCGCTCTATTACAGTATAGCATCTCTACATTACTGCAGCTGGACTGAGAATGGGGAATACTGTGGCATCTCATTAACCTTTCCTAAGTCCAGCCAGCATGAGGTTTGTGGCATAGCTCCCCAACCATCATGGCTTCTACCACCTCCATCTGTGAATTTGAACCAGCCATGGTAGCAATGACTGCAGCTAGAATCAGCAGTTCCTGTGCTATTCTTAAAAACAATGAAGGACTTCCAAAACCCAAGCAAAGAGTAAAATTGTGTTGCTAGCTGTACTGGTTCTCCTTCAAACCCAACTTAAGTCCAGCTAAAGAAAGTGGATCCAAAGGAAGTGTCAAAACGCTTTTGCAAAAGATACTTAGTGGCAAGCCTGCAGCATGTGATGAAGTGAAGTCTCATGTAGAAAAGCCCCTGCAAGTGCTCCCTTATGTGCTGGGAATGTACTGCAGTACATTTTCAGTAGCAATTCTAGCAAATGTCAAGGCCAGAGGTAATCTTCGAAGGAGCTCCATTTTTTGTAGTGTAAATTGTCATTTCCAGATTTAGGATATCATCCCTGTGTCTATCAGCATAAGCTCCTATGCTTTGCCCAGCTTGGTCACAGCTGCAGTTGTTTGCAAGGACCATAGATAAGGATGCCAAGATTACAGGTAGCAAGAAAAAAGTTAACTCTAGCAGCCAGTGGAGAAAGCAAGAGAAACAGGAAGTGCTTCTTTCAAAATGGTGCCAGTCTAAATCTTGTGTTGGGATTTAGCACCTCAAGTGAGGGGTCAGGTTTGCTGCAGCATAAGGGATCCAGGACAGTCAGGCTGTTAGAGTATAGACAGGAGAGGACAGTCAGGCTGAGTATAGAATTTGGACTGATTGGCAGACAAAGGAAGGGGGACCATGGCCATCCTGGGTCCCAATGCTCATATTCTCCTTTTCTCCATGGAACTTGGGGTAGTATATATCTTCTCTCTTGTTATCTTCACAGCAATCCTGGGAGTAAGTTAGGCTAAGTGATAGGAACTGGACTAAGGTTACCCACTGAATTTCATGGCGGAGTAGAGATTTTGAATCCAGGGCTCCTCTGTATGAATTCAAAATACTCTACAGTACATTTTGCCAGTTCTCTGGTCCAGTGTATGCACAAAACTAAGTGAAAAAGGAACATTATAAATAAGGTAAATGCATTTTTTTTCTGGGGATGGTTCTCCATGTATTTCCTTACAAGGGCTAGATATTTGGGGGCATGGAGTGGGAAGAGAATGGCAAATTGAAATCTGTGCAGTGTGCACCATTGGTTAGCGATCCTTCTGAGATTCAGTGATGGAGGTTTATTTTCTTTTCAAGTGCTGCTGGTCTTTTGGGTAAGAGATCCCTGAGACCTGTAGAAGACTGTGGGATTTCTGTGAGCACATTCTGGCTCTGATGTCTTCTGTCCATGTCCCCCCTCCCCCCGCTCCCTCTGTTAGGAGAACAAGAAGACGCTCTTTCGCCAAGTACAGCAGATGACCTATAGCCTTATTGAATGGCGGTCCCAGATACTTTCAGGAACTCTCCCCAAGGATGAGCTGGCTGAACTCAAGAAGAAAGTCACAGCTAAAATAGACTATGGCAATAGGTAAGTTACAGATCAGGAAGGCCTACGAAGAATTGTGGGAGGGGACAAACAAACTGGAAATCTTATCTCCGCCCCCCCGTCCCCGAAAGAAATATCTCCCTGCAGAGTTCTGTGTTTCCAGGGGCATGACCAGGCTATCTCCTCCACGAAGCTCAGGGTCTGTGGTCCTCCCTTCCCTTCACATACGCTCTGTGTGGCTGAGAGAGAGAGAGTGACTGGCCTAAGGACACCTGGCAAGCTTCTGTGCACAGGGCAGGTGGGAGCCCAGGCCTCCCAGATCCTAGTCTTGACACTCTAAGTGCAACGCCAGACTGAGTTCTCCCTATTGCTTGGCTCACGTTCCAATCAGTAGCTGCCACTGCTGAGCATCAGTGGCAGAGCAAGACATAGGCAGTGTTGGTGGGTGCTGCCACAGAAATGCCCTACTCACAGAGAGGGGGAAACAGAGCTGCCGAGGAGGGGAGATTTGAGGAGCTCAAGGGGCATGGGCATCCAGGGCAGTGGCCCACCAACAATTTCCCAGTGACTTTAATGGCCAGCACAGCACTCCAACTGGCTATCTCTGGCTAGTTAGCTTACAGAAACTGAAGTAACTAGGATTCGAGCATCTTAATAAGTGTGTATGTGTGTGTGTGGGGGGGGGGGACAAAGAAAAGCAAGGACACTTTGAACCTGCAGAAGGTAGCTGCTGTTCTAAGCAGGCTGCTTCTTGCTTGCCTCTACTTCCCATTTGGCATGCAAGTGCTGAACTGAGACACTTTTTTAAAAAAAACTTGAATTCGGAAGGAGGGGGATCTGATCGTTAGAACATAAGAAGAGCCCTGCTGGATCAGTCCTGTAGTCTATCTGGTCCAGGCTTCTGTTTCACACAGTAGCCAACCAAGTGCTCTAGAGGGCCAGCAAACAGAGTATAGAAGCCAAGGCCATCCCCTGATGTTGCCTCCAAACACTGGGTTTCAGAAGTTTGCTGCCTCTGAATACAGAAGATGCCTTCACTCACTAGTGGCCGTTGATGGACCTCTCCTCTGTTAACCAGCCTGATCCCCTTTGAAAGGCATCTGTTCTCCTAACCTTCACTAGCAGAGGATTCCACAGTTTAATTACTTGTTGAGCAAAGAATCATTTCCTTTTGTTGGGCCTGTACTTATTGCCCATCAAGAAAAGTTGTGTGTGAGCGAGCTGAATTCTCCTTGTTCCTGCTACTTACCTGCTTATAGTCTCCCAGGGGTTCTTCCTCCTCACTGGGAGAAAAAAGTGCTTGGGGGAGGGGAAAGAGGTTTCAGGGAAATGAGCAGTGAGGAGGGTACAACTCTGCCTGCCTGTGCATACTTCCATATCCCTCCTGGCACACAGGTCTCCTACCATTGCTTAAGAGGTCAAACATTAAACTGTTCCATTGGTGCTATGCTCCAGGCAGCCATAGAAAGCTTTGGATGCTTCATGCTGCCCATGAGTTGCCTCCGTGGCTGATTTATCACTTGCCTGTCAAATCTCTTTCAGGTCAGATAAGCTAATTAAAGTGGTACATGAAGGTAGAAGCTGGAAAAAAAACCTGTTTTTAACCTTCTGTGAGAAATGTGACAAATTGCATAGCTGCGGCAGAGAGAGTGTCGAGATTGTAACTGCTGGCGTCTTCTAATTATTTCTAGCAGTCCTGAAATTTAAGTCATTTTTTCTCTTCTTTTCTCTTTGGGAAAAGTCTTCAAACCTGGGGAGGGCGGGTTGATGTATTTTGAGTGCTTCTCCATGTAAAGACCCCTTGCAGATAAAAAATTAATATATTGGGTAGAATGGTCCTAGTCTAGTCCTTTGCACGCCGTGCTAACTTTCCACTTACAGGGAATGATTAACGAAGGTCCTGGTCATGCAGTCTGAACAGGTATAGCAACCACCTTAGTACTTGGCCACTTCATTACCACCTTTCTGTATAGACTGGGCATTCTGCACAGTAGCAAGGTTGTCAGGTGCTGAGCTAATGCTTGCTATTGACATAATAAGCAAAGACTCCTTCCTCCCCACAGGAGATCAATTTGGCAGGCTCCCCTTCAGTCTTGCGCCCTTCTTATCCTATGATTCTTCACCCCTGCCACTCTTATTGATTGCCCTGGATGAAGTGTAAGGCAGGAAGCACATGGCTGTATACTCATCTGTGCTGTTTTTAATAATTGTGCTGTGTACTTTAGTAAAAGTGCTTAGAAGTTAGCTTCTAGCCCTTGTGATGGAGAGTAATTAAAAAGCATGTGGGTTAAAAGGATGTGAATCAAAACTAGGGTGGTAGAACAGTTTAAGGGATGGACTAGGACTGGGAAGAGTTGGATTGAAAATCCCTGCTCAAACATGAATCCCAGTGCATGACCTTGGGCCCTGTCACTTTCTTTCAGCCAAACCTACCTCACAGGGTTATTTTGAGGCTAAAAATGGAGGAAGGGAAACTTTGAATGCCACCCTGAGCTTCTTGTAGGAAGGGCAAGGTAAAATGTGTTGATAGCCCAGGAAAAGGAATACCTAGTAAACTGGGACTGAGATTTAATGACTTGAATCTAAAGAGTGTAAACCAAAAGGCTTTTTCTCTCTTGTACAGGGGTTGTTTGTCACCAGTACCCCGCCCTTCTCTAGAAAAGAAAAATGCCACTCTGGAAGGTCTCTTGACCCACTAGAGATAGTTTTGGAGGCTCAGGGAGTTGCAGATAGGAGAGGAAGGAAATCA
This sequence comes from Gekko gecko, assembly GCA_029375565.1. Lineage (NCBI taxonomy): Eukaryota > Metazoa > Chordata > Lepidosauria > Squamata > Gekkonidae > Gekko > Gekko gecko. Next base: position 43,593,959 of record JAPDNY010000013.1, read on the forward strand.
GCAAATCCTCTGTATGACCCTCCCTTCATGCAGTAGTAGGATCGTTGGATCCAAGCCACTGACTTGGCTTATTTTTCCTGTTCCATAGCTGTTACCTTTTTCCTCCTGACCACTAAAATATTTCATGAGTTCCAGTCTGCTGTTATATGATCCCAAAGAAAGGAAGTGAGCTTGCAGATACAGGTTTGCCTGATCAGCACAATTCATTCCCGTTGCAGAAGGTGGATGGTTGCTGAGTCTGAATGTTTTTTGTAGAGTAGAATTCTACACCTTTTTGAAAAACAAAACAAAAGAAACCACTCACATGCAGTTATGTTTTCCTTCTCTGGAAAGGCACAGTGGTTTCCAGTAAGATAGGCTCAGAATGGGGAGGATCCTTGGGAAAATATGAGCACATTGTAATTTTGAAATTATTGGTTACCTGCCCCAGCTTTAATTTCCTTATGAGGTCCCATTTTTAATCCAGTCTGCTTATTCTTGACTGTGTCATTTTGGGTGGCCACCAGGATCTTGGGACTGGACTTGGTCGTTCGAGATGACAATGGGAACATCCTGGACCCAGATGCTACCAGCACAATAGCACTCTTTAAAGCACATGAGACAGCATCCAAAAGAGTCAACGAAAGGATTCAAGAGGAAAGGGTATGGATCTTAGCTTTTTTTTTTTTTTTGCTGCCTCATCACTGGGAACCAGACAGCAAATTGCACTAAGTAATTGTGAGAGGCAAACAGAACTCAAAAGTGTGTTGGGTGGGATTATTATGATCTGAATGAATAAATGTAATCTGAACTACCTTTCCAGCATTATAATATAAGGTCAATTCACAATTACAATGTTTTTTTATTACAACTGTTTGTTTAGCCAGAATGGAAATTGACTCTAACCTAAGGATCAAGCTTAAACATAATGTCAGGAGAGCCATTGGGGGGGGGACCCCCTCTGCTTTGTTTTTCACTGTTCTTAGCCACCACAGGTGGGCTTGATTTGGATTAGGACTGTGGCTCAGGAGGAGGGGAGAACTTAACCCCCCAGTGCCATTTTGTCCACTTCGTCAGTAGGCTTCCCTGGTAGTTGTTATTGTGCCTGTTATCTCCCACCGGCCTCAGACAAATATCTGCTATTTGGGGAGAGAAAGGATGGTAAAGGGGGGAAAGTACCAAGTAGGTATAAGGTATGTGTCCCGAGCAAGCAAATTATAGAGCTGGAGATGCGGTGGTCTATTTGAGGATGGGGAAATGGCCTGTGGGTAGAATCACAGAATCATACAGTTGGAAGGGACCTCCAGGGTTGTCTAGTCCAACCCCCCACACCACACACACCCCGCACACATACCCAGATGCCCAGAAGACGTCAAAAACCTTCCAGGATCACTGGCCAAACTGGCCTGGAGAAAAATTGGTGCCTGACCCCAAAGTGGTGATCAGCATTTCCCTGGGTGTGTGAGAAAGGGCCACAAGAACTAAGCACCGATGCAACCCTTGCTGCCCTCCGTCTCATAATCTGCCTGAGTTCACAGAATCAGCATTGCTGTCAGATGGCCATCTAGCCACTGTTTGAAAACCTCCAAAGAAGGAGAGCCCACCACCTCCCAAGCAAGCCTGTTCCACTGAGGAATCGCTCTGTCAGGAAGTTCATCCTAATGTTTAGCCAAAAACATCCTTTGATTTAATTTCAGCCTATTGCTTCTGGTCTGACCTTCTGGGGCAACAGAAAATAACTCTGCACGATCCTCTGCACAGTCCTTCAAGTATTTGAAGATGGCTATATCACCTCTCAGTCATTTCCTCTCCAGGTTAAAATACCCAGTCCTTCAACCTTTCCTCATAGGACTTGGTCTCCAGACCCCTCACCATCTTCATTGCCCTCCTCTGGACAGATTCCAGCTTGTCTATATCCTTCTTAAATTGTGGTGCCCAAAACTGAACACAATGCTTAGGAGAGGTCTAACCAGAGTAAAACGATACCATCACTTCGTGTGATCTGGTCACTATACTTCTGTTGATACAGCCCAAAATGGCATTTGTCTTTTTAGCTACCGCATCACACTGCTGACTCATGTTCAGTGTGTGGTCTACTAAGACCCCTAGATCCTTTTCGCAGTACTGCCAAGACAAGTCTCCCCCATCCTATAATTATGCATTTGATTTGTCCTACCTAAATGCAGAACTTTACTTTTATCCCCACTGAAATTCATTTTATTTGTTTTAGCCCAGTTTTCCAGCCTGTCAAGATCATCATGTTTCCTGACTATTTTCTACTGTATTTATTACCCCATCACCCATAGTGCTAGTTTGAATCTCTTCCCACAACCACCCACAGCTGCTCTTTATACTGAAACAGTTAAGTCTAGTTTGGCCCTGGGTGGGAAGGACTCAAAGGGGTCCATTTGTACAAAATCTGGTACACTAGAGTTTGCAATACGAATTAACACTGAAAGGCACTGAAGTGTTGTTAAGTATAAGGATACATGGTCATCCTTTTAAAAAAGTAATTTAATGCAATATAAATGATGTTTGCCTGCTGTTTCTAATAATAATAGAAGAAGGTGGTGATGATGAGATGCTCAAAACATTCTGTTCCATTATGCTAGAAGTTCCTATCAGAAATATTTATGCTTTATTTCTGGAATTACATAAATATACCATAGCATGTTAACAGGCTTGCAGTTCATCCCAGGTGGCCTCTGCTCTATCAAGCCTGGGTAAAGTATATCAGCCCCCCCCAAAAAAAACCCCATGTTGTGGACACTGTCCTCTCTTCTAAGGGAGCCCAGTATCCTCATCCTGATATTTCCAGTGGAGTTAGTGGCTAGACTGAGGAACTGGGGCTTGCCTGAAACTATCTGTTAAGTACATGGCTGAGCTGAGATTTGAACCCAGATCCTGCTCTTAAATCTCTCCGCTACACTGGCTGTTACTACCTTTGTTTTCATTCAGTGATTTTTAAAGAAATATACTTTCAGGTCAGTCATTTCATTGTGTCTTATTGTAAAGGTTGCTGCTATTGTTATTACTCAAGCTTAAGGGCAGGGGGGACATACATAGGCCTGCAAACTGTGTTTTTTGGGGAAAAAAACTTTTCCACGGGTGTTCATTTTATCTCTACAGTGACTCTGTGAGTAGGTTAGTCAGAGAGAGTGACTGCCCCAAATTCACCCAGTGAACCTTCATGGATGAGTGTGGCTTTGAACCCAGGTCTCCCCAGTCCTAGTCTGACATACCACCTCACTACACTGGCTAACATTTCATTAAGCAAATCACAAGCTCGGAGGTTCAGTTGATTCTGTCTAAAAATGCGGGGGAAGGGGGGGGGTTCATGATAGCTACCCCTTCCTCTGGAATAGTGCTCTTGGCATCTGTCTGCCTTCCAATTTCTGCATAGCATTTGTTCAAGCTAAAATGCTCTGAATGGATTGTTTTTAGAACAGATTGTCTTTTTGAGACCTGCATTCTTCCTAATGGTTTGCTTGTGTGTTGTTTTCCCCCATCTTCTTTTGTCATGTCACCACAATAGTCTCTTCAGCAAGATTTAGGCCTGCGGGGACAGTCTATCTTCAACAGCACCCACACCTACAGCCTGTATGTCAACGTCAAGAATTTTGTCTGCAACATTGGTGAGGATGCGGAACTACTCATGAGCCTATATGATCCCGACCAGTCCTTATTCATTAGGTGCGTAAGTGCTGAAAGAGTATAAGAGACAAAAAAAAAAAAAGAGACCCCTTTCAACCTGCAACGCCTTAGTTAATGCCTCTGCTTCACCTCTGGCACATAGTTTCAAGTGGGCAGCCATGTTAGTGTGTAGCAGCAGAACAAAATTTGGGTCCAGTAGCACCTTAGAGACCAATAAAGCTCACAAACTGAGCTTAGGCTCACAAAAGAAGAAGAAGAGTGGGATTTATACCCTGCCTTTCACTTGGAGTCTCAGAGTGGCCTACGATCACCTTCCCTTCCCCTCCCCCCAACAGACACCCTGTGAGGTAGGTGGGGCTGAGAGAGCTCTGAGAGAACTGCTCTTGAGAGAACAGCTCTGAGAGAACTGTGACTGACCCAAGTTCACCCAGCTGGCTGCATGTGAAGGAGTGGGGAATCAAACCTGGTTCTCCATATTAGAGTCTGCCGCTCTTAACCACTATGCCAAAGTTTATACTCTGAGAAATGTTGTTGGTTTTTAAAGTCCTACTATACTGGAACTTTGTTCTTTTGGCACACAGCATCACACAGGCAGCTCCCAGTCATCTAAATAATAAATTCTGATATAATATAGCACAAAGAATAAAGATACAAATGCTTGTTGCGGGATACAGTGATGCTTGGGAAAAAGTGTGCATCTTAAGGTAAACCAAAAGCTTGATCAAACCCACTCATCTTAGCAGCCTTCTTGAAAGAACCAAATATGCTTCTTGAAGGGAGGGTGTAACATAACCTTGGTGCTTTCAGCAAAAAAGGTCTAAGTCACATGCTACTACCCACTGAACCTCTGGTGATGGCGGTACACAAAGCAGGTCCTCCCCAGATGATTTCAGTGTCCAGGTAGATTGGAGAAAGTGGTCGTTTACATATTTTAGCCCTAAACCACTGAGGGGCTTTAAAGAACTTCCCAATGTATTGTGCCTTCACAGGTCAGGTTTCTGTCTTTCACTTTTCTACCTTTGATGTTGGCCCAAATCTGCCACCTGAGGTGGATGCCTTTCCCTGGCTCACACTATTGTTGCTTTTAACAGGCAGTCCTTGAAACCTGTGAGTGGCAGTGCTTCCTGGTTTTCTTTGTATGAAATGTTACCAAAAGCCCCTGAAGCTTTCTTTCACAGTCTGCCTTGGTGCATTGTTCCACTGGGCAAAATAACTTGATAGCTGCCAAAGGCTTCCTTTCTATTGAAATCTGTGGTATGTCTAAATAAACCATGTGTGGGATTGGGCAGCCTGTGTCATAACAAAGGACACAAAAAACATGTTTGTTTCTTGTAGTGAAAACTACCTGGTTCGTTGGGGGAGCACCGGAATGCCCAAGGAAATTGAGAAGCTGAACAATCTCCAGGCTGTCTTTACAGTAAGTCCTTCTCTGAAATTCCATCCCTCCTCCAACCAGTAGGTGTTCTAATTGTTCCTAATGATTGTTTTATTGCTTCTGTGGTGAATAGCACCCATGATCTTCCTGCAGTGACCCAAAGGTCTACTTGACTGGTTGTTACACCACTTAGTCCACACAATGCTTTGGCAAGTTAGATGCCTTGGACATGTTGCTTGACAAAGTAAAAAGGTTACTTTGACATGCAGTCACTTACTTAATTGCAGCCAGCTAGCCAAGATGGTCAGTCAGTCTGGTCCACGGTTGTCTGTAGTTATCTTACCTAAGAACAAATAGGAGATGGTAAGGATGACATAACCCTGAGCTCTTTTTTAAAAAAGTGACTGCTTAGAGGAGGGGGAAAGCTTTTCTTTAAATCCCAAAGGGGCCTGCATCTTCTAGCTGAAAGAGCAGTGGCCAATTTATGTTTTAGGCTCCTGAGCTGCATGTCTTTGGGCTGGACTGCTCTGAACCTGCACACTAAGAGCGCTCAACTTGAGTATTGAAGATGAAAATGACCAAGGCTGACTTGGCCACGGAAACCTTTGGTCGATTTCATCTGTAGTACACTGGTTGAGCACTCTTAGGCCTGTTCTAAGGATAGCCTTGGCAGGGAAAAAGGACTTACCCGTGCCAAACATGCACACCCTCAGAGGTTCATTTAAACTGTGTACTCATTAGCACACCAATGCAAAGCCTGCCTGGCCTGCAGAGTGCACCACACCTAGAAACCTGAAACGCAGTTGACCAAAGCTTACTTAGCCAAGGTTGTATGCTAGTTCAAGAAAAAGAGAAACACACACAGGTCTTTTTAAACAGCAAAGTTTCTTGATTGTGGAAATTTCATCCCTAATGCTCTCCTGGCACCCACATTTTTGTCACCTTTTAGCCACTGGGCAAAATCTCTCCTGTTTGTGCATTTGATAGTTGATTTTCCTTTTGCCTCTTTTATAGTTCTGTCTTACTGTAGCTTTGGTTTTATTTTGCATTCCATTTCAATATTTAGTTGTGATGCTATCTCTCATGATGATGAGAACAGCAACTGCATGTTCCTGGGCTTTTTCCAGTTTGTTGTAGTAGTTAAGAGCGGTGGACTCTAATCTGGAGAACAGGGTTTGATTTCCCACCTCTCCACATGCAGCCAGCTGGGTGATCTTGGGTCAGCCACAGTCCTCTCACGAGCAGTTCTTTCAGAGCTCTCTTGGCCCCACCTACCTCACAGGGTGTCTGTTGTAAGGAGAGGAAGGAAGGAGATTGTGACCTGCTCTGAGATTCCAAGTGAAGGGTGTGCTATAAATCCAATTCTTCTTCCTCTTCCTTTTCCTCCTCCTCTTCTTCCTCCTCTGTTCACCCCAACTTTGTGGGATGACCTTGGTGACCACAAGCATATCCAGCCTTGCTGTTTTTAGAAAAGCTTGCAAGGCAGTACTTTTAAAAATGACTCTTGGTTAGTGGGGGGAGGTGGGCGTGTCTCAGTGACAGATCATCTGATTGGCCTGCACAGGGTCCCAGATTCAACTCCAGTGTCTCTAGTTAATAGGCAGTAAATGATGTGAAAGACCTCTTCTGGAGACCCTGGAGAGCCACTGCCAGTTTGAGTACTGGCCTTAATGGACCAGTGGTCTGATTCATTAGAAGGCAGATTCCTGCATAATGGTGGTCAGAGTCATTTTTGTCATGATTTTATCTAATGATGACAGGGACTGTGTATTTTTATCTGGTTCTCTTCTTTTTAACTGATGTTTATGCAAGCAATCATGGGTGGCCATTGATGGCAAGGAAAGGATATTTGGATTTTTTTCTAAATATGGTGAAGTGTGCTATAGGCTGGGTTTTTTTAAAAAAATGATTGTTTTAATAATTATTTTACTGTTGCAAAAAGTCTGTCTTGAATCTTTGTTAGACAAACAGGTGGCACTTTAAAAAGAGAGAAGGCTGTACTTCAAGGTCGGGGTCACAACATTGGTTAATTATTCTAGGCCCGAAGAATGCCAGGCTCGCTGTTACTAGGGCCAGGGCCTTTTCAGTGGCAGCTCCTTCTTGGTGGAATGAGCTCCCGGAAGAGATCAGGGCCCTGCGGGACCTTGTACCGTTCCACAGGGCCTGCAAGATGGAGCTCTTCCAGCAGGCTTTCAACTAGGAGCCGCCCACCACTACCCCCAGCTATTACTACTAGTAACATCTATGGTGGAGGGATGGCCCTGTATGGAGATTGAGCCACAGCATTGTGGGAGGCCAGAACACCACTGAATTGGGATTTTAGAACTACATTCTCTGGCATGCCACCTTTAATTTACTGAAGAAACGACCACCATTGCGAGCATTAACTTGTTAATTGTTTACTGTACTGATTGTTTTAATTTGCTTTTAAATGTTTTATGCTGATTCGGCACATGTTGCTGATAAATTGTGAGCCGCCCTGAGCCCATCCGCTGGGTGGGTGGGATATAAATGTAAATAATAATAATAATAATAATAATAATAATAATAATAATAATAATAATAATAATAATAATAATAATAATAATAATAATAATAATTTTAATCTGACACTCATTTACCTGTCAGGACTTTGCTCAAGGAATGCTGGGAAACTGGAGTTTTTTAATGAAGGCACTGAACTCATTTAGAAGTCTCTGATCCTTTTTGCTACTCTACTAGTCAAACCAGTTTACATATGCACTGCAAGCATCATGGGCACACATGGGCCTTTATAGTAACTCTTAGGTTAAAGAGCTTAGGTTAGAGAGCCCGGAGATTTTACAAAGTCTAAATTGGAATATAATTGAAAATTTCTATTTCTTGATTCCTTGGAGGGTCTGGTTAAGTAGCTGGGAGATTTTGTGCATGCTATTTTAGAAGCAACATATTGTTAGCTCTCTTGTACCCTCAGGGCCGAAACTGAAAATAACTGCTCAACTTCCCTCTGTGTGGCATGTTTGCACTGGACGCAAGGATGATGCAGTCATTAAACAGCCTTTAGTGATGGGGTGGTTAATTATTCACACTCATTTCCTGGGTAGTTGCTGGAAAGTTTTGCAGCAGAAGGAGACTGTAGAAGGTTATGGTGTGCTATATTCAAGCACCTTGGTCTGGTCTTCTGCTTGGGGTAGTTCCTTACTGTATACTCTTTTTTCCTCACTTTTCAGAGGGAGAGAAGAAAAGGTGAAATGTTATTCACTAGGCTGTAAACCTGAAATCCTTAAAACTTCTTTACCTTTGTCCCTCTTCCTCCCCATTGAAATTTAGAATGTAGACAGGGATCTATCTTTGTGTGCATCTCTCACTTTTTGCACTTTGTAGCAAAACAGCATGTTAACAGTATAACATTATTTAAGGTGGGACTTGCATGTTTCTTGGGTTGGATCCTATTATCATTCAGAAACCTGAAGTTTCTGTTTGTAGGTTTGGTTTCCAGGTAATGGCAACCCATGTCTTGCAATAGTGTAAATATATTCTTGGGGGCTCCTCAGTCTTGCTTGTTCCCTTTTCCCCTTGACCACAACCACAGAATGAATTTTTCCTTATTTTCCTTTTTTTGCACCAATATTTCCCTTTTTTCTTCATCAAACCATAGTTTGCTGGTTCAGATAGTTCGTGCTGCATCTAAACTGGCAAACTCTGGTTTCTGCTTTCCCTGCTAACCAGGGTTTCGAACTCTGGCTTGAAATGATAACTAGTTGTAAAGTAACACAGTTGGTCATGCACAAGGGAAGGAAGCATGCAGGCCTAAGCATCACCCAGGCTTGTTCATATAGTAGGTATCTGTGGCTTGCTATTACATTTGACCTATGAGTTTTCAGTGTGTTTGCATGAAAAAAAAACATGCATACAAAATCCACTTTACTTCCTTATAACCATGATATTGCCAATCCTGTCTTACAGATATGGAATTGGATCTTGGCTCACCAGCCAAGGAAACTTAATTTGTCACTCCCAAGCTGTTCTGATAACGGTAAAGCAGGCCTGTGTATCATGTGACTTGGGGCCCAAGTGCAGCTCAAGAGACAGTGCTGTATAATTGGTAGTGCTGATGATGGATGAGACAGCTCTGTGTTCAAATTCACACTCAGTCACAATTTCTTTTTTGCCTGGGGGGAGTCTTACTACCCCTCTTGCAGCACTGACAGATCAGATGGACCCCCTAGGTTTTCTACAGAACTCTTAGTCGACGAGGAGTGAATGGACACATAGCTCTTGTCACACAGCTTTGTAATGTTGTGACAGCTGTGGGGAGATATTCACAACCCTGAGCTTTGCATGCAGAGAATCCCAGTTTCAATACCAGGGCTCTCCAGATAAAAAGGTACCTTGCCTTAATGTTACCAAAACAGCATGAGAGCGACAAATTAATTGGATAGTTTGAAACATGGGAGAGCTGCTGCCAGTCAGAGCAGACCTTGGGCAAATACTGGGCCGATGGCCCAATGGAGATAGCTCCATGTGTTCAGAAGCTGTCGGAACACAGGCACTGGTGGGCCTGGGTCTGTTCCACAATCTTAATTACTTCTATGCTGGATCTTATTGTTCTTCTAGGACCTCAGCAGTTCTGACTTGATCCGGCCTAGAATCAGCCTGGTGTGTCAGATTGTGAGAGTGGGCCACATGGAGCTTAAAGAAGGCAAGAAGCATACCTGTGGGCTCCGGAGACCTTTTGGAGTGGCAGGTAAGAGGACCAGCAATGTGTAATAGAGCCCCTTGTCATCTGAATGACACAGCATAATGCTCCCCTCTTCACTCAACATTCATTGCTCATAATTTTATAAATCTCAGTCAGCCCCTTCCCCTTCGCCCCGTGTGATCAACAGCAGGCCAGAGATGGAACATTATATTCTACTCGTGGTGGCTGGCTTTGAATGTTTCTTCCCAAAGAAGAGTTCTGGGTAACATGAAAGCTGGGCTCTGTTGATCTGATTGTTAGCTGATTCAATACAAGGTTGGTTGCTTCACTTTCTCTGTACGTACAGTCTCAGCTGTGCCGGCTCCTTATCTGTAAAAGGAAGACGAAAGTTACCAGTGCAGAGTGACTCGAGGGAAGGGGCTGACTTAATTACTTTGGCTGCTCCTCACCATGTGCGCTTTTGATCTGAAACCTGCAGGACCAAGACCTGTGGCGCTTGCAGGATGATGTGGCTTTCCTGCTGTGTCATAGCAGACTTTCATATCCCTTTCAAGAGGCCCTTTCCCCAGCTACGGTTCTGAAACTGTCAAAAGTTTAATACCGAAACAGTACTGAAACTGTCAAAAGTTTAATAAAAGGTGGACAGTGAATGGTAAAAATGGGAGCCTTGTGCAACCTTATAGACTAACAAGCACAGGTCGCCCTCACGGATGACCTTTGGAGGCATCTGGGTTGAGGCAGTTCGGCGGTGTTGCTGTTGTTAGAGCTGTCGGCAGCGTTCGACATGGTCAACCACCAACTACTGATCCACCGCCTTGCCAGCACTGGAATCCAGTGTTGTGAGCCTTGCAATGGCTTTCCTCATTCCTTCAGGGTCGGGGACAAAGGGTGGCCGTGGGGAACAGCTGTCCCAAAAGCACCTGCTAGTTTGTGGAGTGCCCCAAGGTGCAGTGCTTTCCCTGATGTTATTTAACATCTATATGCACCCCCTTGCCCAGATTGCCCGGAGGCATGGGCTGGGATGTCACCAATATGGGGATGACTGGGCAGCCAGTCAGATTCCAGTCCGGAAGATCTGGACCTGGTGTTGCAAACCATGGCTGGGTGGCTTAGACTGAGTCGACTGAAATTGAATCCGATGAAGACGGAGGTCCTATGCTTGAGTTGGAGTGGCCTGAGGGTAGGGATCCCACTCCCAACCATCAATGGGGCACAGCTGGTGCCAGTCCTGGAGGTTAGGAGTTTGGGTGTGCTCTTGGATTGCTTACCTTATGATGGAGGCCCAAGTAGCAGCCACTGCGAAGTCAGCCTTTTGTCATCTTCAGCTGATTAGGCAATTGGTTCCCTTCCTTGAACACAATGACCTGGCAACAGTGATCCACCCAATGGTCACCTTGAGGTTGGATTACTGTAATGCCCTCTACATGGGGCTTCCTTTGTCCCAAATTCAGAAGCTGCAGCTGGTGCAGAATGCGGTGGCCAGGCTGTTGCTGGGTCTCCCCATGTGGGAACGCATCCAGCCCGTGCTAAAAGCACTGCACTGGCTGCCTATAGCATACTGAATTCGGTTCAAGGTGTTGGCACTTACCTTCAAAGCCCTTTATGGTCAGGGGCCTACCTACCTAAGGGACTGTCTTTCCCCACATGTTCCCCAGAAAGCACTACAATTGGGGTCCCAAAATCACTCAGCTCTTCCAGGCCCCAGAGAAGCCAGGCTAGTAGTGACAAGGGCCAGGGCCTTCTCAGTGGCAGCTCCATACTGGTGGAATGAGTTCCAGGAGACATCAGGGCCCTGCAGGACCTTTTGCAGTTCCACAGGGCCTGTAAAAGGGAGCTCTTCCACCAGGCCTTCGATTAGGGAGCTGCATCCATCTACCTGAGGCCCTGGCCCCAATATTAACAATATTACTTCAACATTAACATCAATATTATACCAAATGAATAGCCTGAGCTCCACTGATAAGATCCAGACCATGTTGCTAGCTGACTTTTGGATGCCCGCCATCGTTCTATTGCGCTAGCACTTTATGTATTGTTTTAGACATATTTAATTGCAATTTTATTAATTTAACTGTTTTATCTTGTTATAATATTATGTAAGCCACCCCAAGCCTGCTTTGGCGGGTAGGGCGGGATATATATTAAATAAATAAATAAGCGATCATGAACTAGAGACCACTTTGTTGGATGAGAGGCCTTGCTTGGCAAACATAAGATTAAATGTTGCAAACTGCAGTGTCAGAGGTCTACAAAATGGAGGCAGCACAGTACGGAGACCATTTCCAATAGCAGCAATCTATGATGATGTAATTCCCTCTGAAATGACTAAGGAACCCCTAGTGTTTAAGTCTTGGGGGGATTATGTCATGCATTTCAATTCAGAAGTTTCGTGTTGGAGTCTTCCCTTTGAACGGCTTTTCTTTTCTTTTTTGCTGATGAATGCTGATGTCTAGATCAGCACCAGTGTCTCAAATACATTCAATACGTGATGCTGTCTTACAGGGAGTGGCAGTGGCTCTCTAGGATCACTGGCAGAAGTGTTTCATATCACTGTCTAACTGATCTTTCTAAAACTGGGGATGCTGGGGACTGGATCTTCTGCATGCAAAGCAGATGCTCTACCACTGAGCCATGCCCCCTCCTGGAAGATTGCCACTCACAGCTCCCAGTTCAAACCTGTCCTCAGTGAGCTACAGTTAATCCTGGACAGCTATGTTTCTCTCTCACCCAGGCCTTAAGCCAGGCCTGAAAAACTAGTGACCCAGATGCAGACTACTTCCACACATTATAGCCTGCTGTGTGTTCTAACAATCTCCTTGTTACTACAGTCCTAAGCAGGCAACAAAAACTGAAGGCCCCTTATCCAGCCATCCATGGGCAGAACAGAGAGTTTCCCCTGTGTTCCTCTTCATTCCTGTAGCCTCTTCCAGTCCCTGGAAAGATGATTCGCAGGGCCTTGTGCCTGCACAGAGGAATAGTCATGGGTTGGGAAGAAGAACTGTGCTGAGGGGATGAAATTGCTCCTGCTTCCCCTTCTGCAAGTGCAGCTCCCCTGAATGGAAAGCAGAAAAATTCTGGGGAATTTCAGACAGATGATATAATCTGGAAGAGGAACGATTCCCAAACGGTTTCTGGTCTGGCATTTCAGACAGAACCATTTTAGAACCGGTTCCCTACCGGAATATATTTGTAATTTCACACAGAATCGCTTCTGTCCCGTTCAGGAAACGGGGCTGAAGCGTTTTACCTGTCAACCGCTTCCAAGTAGTCGTCAGTTTCTTCTCCCTGATCCGATACGCTTTTTCCCCGCCTTTTTTCACCCGCGCGGGCGATCTCCGGCTTTTTTTTTTTTTTTTAACGTTCGCTTTAGAGCGGTATAGCGTTATAGTGCTATAGCGCAATAGCATCATAGCAACCCCATTGGAATGCCTGCAGTGTTGTTTTATAGCACTATAGTGCTATAGTGCTCTAAACCGAACATTTTTTTAAAAAAAAGGTGCAACAGGAAACGGCGGGAAAACAAAGCGGTGCAGTCTGAATTGCCAAACCGCTTCTGATTCGGCTCTTTTCCAGTCAGGGAAAGCCATGTGTGAAATGGCAGCCCTGTACCAGTTTACTTCAAGACGAATCAGAAATGGCTTCAATCCGGCAGAATCTCGGTAATGTGAAATTCCTTCCTGTGTGCCTCCTATGCACAAATGGTTGTATACAGCAAGCTGGTAGCTCTTTGTTCAGGACACCAGTATGGCTAGTAGATTTTTCTTGGCCGTGCAGATCACAAACTCTTTGGACCATCTATATGTTTAACATTCACCAGTCAAATTGCTTTGATTCTTCTCTCATTTTCGCTTCAGTAGGCTAACTTTTCTTTTGGTCCCTATCTCTATGACTGACAAAAACCTGTCTACTCCCTAGTGATGGACATAACAGACATCATCCATGGGAAGGTGGACGATGAAGAAAAGCAACACTTCATTCCCTTTCAGCAGTAAGTATCTTACATTCTAGCAACTGGCCCTTTGGTTTTGGGTACAAAGTCTTGGCAAGGTCTGTGTAATTTTTTTTCTGAGAAAAACAAAACAAAGAAAGCAGGTTTGTAGCAGCAAAAGTAGGCCTGAATGTGTGGGCGCTGGTGTTATTTCTGAAAATGGAAAGGAAAGTGGGTGTGTAGCTCTGCCTCCTTGATGAAAAGAAGTAAAATAAGCAATGCAAAATGATCAGATTTGTGCAAATGTAAGAACATAAGGAAAGTCCTCCTGGTAGATCAAATTCATCATCCATCAGCATTCTGGCCCATGTTCAGTCTGCCAGTTGAGAAAATATTGTTTCTGGAGGTCAGTGGATGCTCAGGAACAGAAAGTGGGATTGGGATTGGGAAAAATTTAAGGGCCTTTACATTTTTGGAATGTGGCTGGGTATAGGTCAGTGTTTCCCACAATGCCTAGCTAAATGGTTCCAGGAAGTCCAGAAGCAAGGCCTGAAGGCAAATGGCCTCCCCAGCAACTGACATTCAGAGGTATATTCTCTCTGAACCATTGTTTTCCTGGACCTTCACATCTCTACATATTCTGCATGCTCTATTCCTGCCATTTAAGAGACTCTTCTTCAGATTAAGAATCACCTTCCTGCTCTCAGTCACTACGGATGCATGGAAGACTTCCGAACTTTCACTTATTACCATAATTCAGACCCAGGCAACTGCCTTCCAGCCTCCTCTTTATACCAAGTTAGGCTTTATGTGAGAATGGGTAGACCAGGCCTTGTGTTTAACTCTGAGACTGAGATTGAAGATACAGACTGATTGGAAATTCACTTCTGTTTCTCTGGTTGGTAGGATTGCCATGGAAACATACATCAGACAGAGGCAGTTGATCATGGCACCCTTAATAACATCTCATGTGATTGGAGAGAATGAGCCCCTGACATCGGTTTTCAACAAAGTCATTGCTGCAAAGGAAGTGAATCACAAAGGGCAAGGTACACACATCAGAGAAGACTGTTAAAGTCTACCAGAGTGGGAGGGGTCATTGATATCTGGAGTGGGTGAGAGAGTCCATCTGTTAGCAAGCAAATTAATTGCTTAGGATGGTTCAACAACAATCAAGATCATTGGAGTGTGTCTTATGCTTTGGACCATATCGGAAAATCTCTTGACTGGATGCTGCTGTGGTGGAGACACATGCAAATGTTGCTTGTTGCTTATTTGCTTCAGTTTACTGCTATTGATAACAAGGGTTGGAAACTCCCTCCTGTGTCTGTCGGCATTTCAAGCTCTTTGGATAATAAATGGGAGAGACTGCAGCTCCGAGTGACCGAGCACTTGTCTGGCCTGCAGAAAGTCCCAAGTTCAGTCCCTGGCATCTCCTATAAAAGGATCTCAGGTCACAGGTGTTTTGAAATAACCTGTCTTTGCCTGGAGAGTCACCACCAGTCCGGGTAGACGATATTGAGTTAGATGGACCAATGGCAATGTCATATATTCATAGGTTCATATGATAAGGAAATTTTAAGAGAATTTTGAAAAGGAAGTCATAAGCTAAAGGAGGTGAGTAGCTGTGGATTTTCCCCTGTAAGCAAGAGTTGTCAGGTACTTTTTAAGGATGGGGCAGTATCAAATGAGTCCCACCACATCAAATTAGGAAGCCTAATCATGATTTGGGTTTAACGGCAACCTACTGGTAGTGGCCAAGAAAAGACTCCAAAAGCAAATCTCACAGGACAATAAATCAAGTGTAACTTCCAAGAATTAAGCATTGCTGGACACTTTGGAGGCATGGCCAGACATTTGGGCTTGCTTTTAATTTGACATATTTTGTCAATTTTTTTAATCCCACCACCTCTCCAAGGAATGTAAAATGGCATCCATTGACACTTCCCTCCCTTTACTTTTCACAACAGCTCTGCGAGGCAAAGTGAAGTTGAGCCCCCAAATGACTGGCCCCCAAAACACCCAGTAAGCTTCAAGATAGAGTAAGGATTTGAACCTGAAACTAGTTGAGGTTAGGGCTAACTTGAACAATTCCATAGCCCACTTGAGAAAATAATTCTTTTGGGGCCACATCTGTGAAGTAACATGAGGCATTTGTTGATCACATTTTTATTCTTCCCTTCCTCTAAAAAAAACTCAGAAAAACTAAAAATCTAAAAAACAACATGATCCTCCTTTCCTCTATTTTTTTTTTCCTTGCAGCAAACCTGAGGTAATTTGGCTGAGAAAGATTTCTGTTCCCAGGTCACCCAGGGAGTTTCATGGCAGTGTGGGGATTTGAACCCGAGTCTCCCTCGTCTTTATCTGACACTTAACTGCTAGACCACATCAAGATGGGTAGCCATGTTAATCTGCCTGCTCACTTACTCAGTGACTCATGAAAGCTCATACTCTGCAACAAATTTTGTTAGTCTTTCAGGTGCTACTGGACTCTTACTCTTTTCTACTGCTAGACCGCGTGGGATTCTCACTCATTTAACTTCTGTGCTTCTGCACAAAGTGGTGAGGAGCTGCCCACTGCTCTGTCAAGAATAATTTTCTATCTGCCGCTGCTTTATTTCAAAGCAGTGATTCATTGTCAAAAAAAAAAACAAGCTATTCTTTCAAAAGCATTCCATTCACATTACTTTGAAAACTGAGCATTTCGGAGCAGATGACTGCTTTGGCGATGGTGAAGATCAAAGGCATGATTTGCCGTAACTTAAAATTCAAGTGAGGCTGGTCAGGGTTGGGAGCGGGTGGACGTGCCTATGCTGCGTTGGGGTTTGAACTCTGATACTAGAGATTCAAAAAAACCTTTTTTTTTTTTAGTGCTGGCAGAATGCCTCTCAAAAGGAAGTTGACAGAAGCTTAAGCCAAAATCCTGCTCCCTTTCTCAGATCAAAAGAACACTGTGTCATTTAAACTCATTCCCTTCCGTGTTAACAGACTTCCCCAAACCCACATGTTGATCCTAAAACATTAGTCGGCATGGTTCCTCTTTTGTCGGCAACTTCTTCAAATTCTCCTTGAAACCACTGGTTGAGTTAGTCGGCTGATGTGAGAGACGAAGAACGAAGCCTGATATGAATGTAACTCTTGGGGGAGGGGTTGAGTGGGGTAATATCTATTCTTTATATTTGTAGCTGCCTTAAAAAGAGTCAGGTCATTAGCCCATCTTGGCTACTCTGATTGGCAGAGACTCTTCATGGTGTGAAGCAGAGAAAGAATGTTTCCTGACATTTCTTACTTGGGATCTTTTAACTGGAGATAGCAGGGGGGTTGAATCCTGGACCTTGTGTGTACCAAACAGGGTTCTCAGCAGGGAAGGGTCCTTCCCAGAAACTGGTTTCCTGGTAAAGGATTAATACTGTTGCCTTTGGCATGTGAAGAGTGTGCTGTACCAGTAGGGCATAGCCCTTTCTCACGTCATATGAAGTACAAAGGATAAGCCAGATAATTCTACTCCTTAAAGCAGCATCACTTCCTGGAAAGCAAGCCAGATTGAGCTCCTGTTCTTTTATGTGTATTGTACCAATGCAAAGTTTTCAAACAAAAACAGCATTACGCCTGAGGTGCACGGGAGTGGGGGACATCTAGGGGAAAAGAGTTTTGTATAGTTACCATCTTCTTTGATAGTATTAATGTCACATCCCCCCCTTTTGTTCTCCCTCAGGCCTCTGGGTTTCACTGAAGCTGCTTCCTGGTGATTTAGCTCAGGTTCAGAAGGACTTTTCACATCTTGTTGACAGATCGACAGCTGTGGCCCGCAAAATGGGATTCCCCGAGATTATTCTTCCTGGTGTGTACATTGTTGTAAATAGGAACAACTCTTAATGTTTGTCTGGTTTCTTTGTGCTGTATTGCTATTCTTCCCTTCTTCCAGGGAGCTTAGGGCAGGGGACAGTTTTTCTCCCTGATTTATCCTCACTACTACCCAGGAAGGTAGGGAACTGAAATATGGCAATTAGTCCTGAAATCAGCCAGTATCCTTTGTGACTGAGCTGGGATTTAAAACCAGGCTTCTCTAGTTTAAGACTCCTGAGAGCTTCTTACAGATTGATGTCTGGGCAATGGAAGGAAGGAATACAAGGATCATTTTCACAGTGCGGGGGATAGTCTAAAACAGTGGTGCTCAGCGTTTACAGACCCGGACCCACTGAGCTGCATACTCAAAGGTGAAGCATAGTGAGCAACAAGCCAAGGGTAAGAGTGGTGGAGGAAACCTCTCCACCTTGGAGTGACTTTGCCTGCTGCTCCTTTCAATACACATGCCTAGAGAGATAGGAGGCATTACTCCCTTGATCTTTGTGCAATTGCACTAACAGCAGGTTTTGCCATGAGGTAGTAAACAAATGGCAACTCTGTAGGGGCTCATGGCCTGCCAGAAGGCACTCTGTGACTCACTTGATGGCCCTGACCTGCTTGAAGACCACTGCTGTAAAGCATCATGGATGAGCATCCACAAATCCATCATCCAGCTTGCAGAGCCAAGTACCTGGTCCCTTTGGCAAGGAGGATGTATAGCATCGCATGTTGCCTCTCCTGAGTCCCCGTTGCCAAGAGACTCCTGTAGTTTCTGCAAACAATGCCCTGCTTGGTATACCACCACCTTTGGAAGTAAGGTGTGTGACAGCCAAAGACTGGGCTTGTCTGTGGTGGTGGACCAGCTGTGGAATGTCCTCCAGTTTGCCGGAGTTTCAAGCACCAAGGGAAGACTTTGAGGGGGAGAGGGTTTGTTGGCAAAGGTAAACACAGGCTGGCTAAAAAGCCCCCAGTTTTTGTGAATATACATACAAGATGATCCTCAAATATTTATGTATGCTGCCTATCAATGCAGGTAGCTCAAATCACTTCGCAACAAAATACAATTGATAAACTTTGTAACATTACCACCATTGATTTTTTAAAAAAATGTTAAAACAAATTTTAAAATAGCAGTGGTACAGCAGCAATAATTCACCAAGGGAGAGCAACTGGTTAAAATCCAAAGCACAAACAGATAAAAGCAGAGAGGAATGAACCAAAAATCACTCAGCGCTCCATTAAATGCTGCTGAATTTGTTTAAAAATAACAAAATGGAAGGAGTCTTGATTTGGTGCCAGAAATACATAGCAAAAATGCTAAATGGAGGGAGAGTAGGAGGGCAGCCACTGAAAAGGCCACCCTTGTGGCCACCCACCTCACTGCAGAAGGCAGGGGGACACGAGGCGAATAATGCTGTTTCTGGACACCATGGTGCAGGGGGAAGTGATTTCTTGAATCCACAAGACCATAAAGGGCCATGTAGGTTAAAACCAGCACCTTGAATTGGGACCAGATACAGACAGACAGTGAAGATCTTTCAATACTGGAGGATTGTTTTGATGCCTGTAGTTCACCTTTGTTCAGACCTGCTGCTGTATTCTGGACTAATTTGAGGTTTCAGAACTGCCTTTGGGGGTAGCTCCATGTAGAGTGTGTTACAGTAATCAAGTCTGAAGCTGAGAACAGCTTGTAATGCTGTGGCCAGATCTTGCTTGATGAGGAAGGGTCACAGAAATCTGAGTATCCCTCTATACATCCCAATCAAGCAGCATTCTCCAGATGCAAGCCTGCTCTTTCAGGGGGAGTAGAGCCCTACTCAGAGTAGGCCATTCAGTTCCATGATCACTATCAACTAAATAATCTTTAGTTTGTGCTTGGATTATGCTTCAGTTCATTATCACGCTCATTGTTCTGTATGCTAATAATATATGAGAAGTGTTATGCCAATGTCTTGTAGATGGAAAACTATTTCTGGAGCAAAGCTGATTGGGAACTAATTTTGAATAGGGTTGTTTTTGTGCTGCATTCCAACTGTCCCACTTGGACAGGGTATCATCATCTGCATTGTTTCAGGTGATGTTCGAAATGACATCTATGTCACCCTGGTCCACGGAGAGTTTGACAAAGGGAAGAAGAAGACTCCTAAGAATGTAGAGGTCACCATGTCCGTCCATGATGAAGATGGCAATCTTGTAGAGGTAGGGAAGGGGGTTGGGGACATTTGTGTGAAAGAAATATTGAAGCATGTATAAGAGTGGCCTCCTTTGCAGCTCAAATGAAGTTGTCCAGTAGTAATAACTGCTGATGCTTTTGCCAGTGAGCAGATGGCTAAGTAAAAGAAGGTAATTTTTCACATAGGGATGGCTAACTAACAGCATTTGTTATATGAGATGGGAAGATAGCCACTAGTTTAGCTGGATTTTAAAAAGCATAGGACAGATCCATAGAGGAGAGGCCTATCAACAGGTGTTGCTAAAAGGAACTCTGAATCCAGAGCAATGCTCCCTCTAAGCTGTGGAGTCTTGTGAGCAAAAATTCTACTTTTTGAGCTACCGGCATTACAGTTGTGAATGAGCAATTTGGCTACTGCATAAATTAGTTTGCTCTGGAGCCATCCTTCCTGAGCGAAGACAAAAATGTGTGAGCTGGAGGCTAAAAAACTGTGAGCTAGCTCACACTAACTCAGCTTAGAGGGAACACTGGTCCAGAGGCAATGTACCTTCGAGTATGAGGTGCTAGGTGCAGACAATGCATAGTCCTTTTGCCTTTGTACCCTGTTTGTAAGGTTTGCAGGGGAATCTGGAAGAGTGTTAGAGAACTGAATGTTGACATGGATGGCTTTTCAACCTCATTCAGCAGGGAAGGTTCTTGTGCTCAAGTAGATGTTGCCTCGCCTCTTTATTTTTTCTGGGTAATCTAGAGTGAAATGATGAATATGAATACTGCGCTTCTGCTGAGGATGGGGGGTTGGGGGGTAGCACAATTCCTAATTTTCTATGACAGCTGAGTTTATTTAATTTTGAACTGGAGTTATCATGAATTCTCATGATGGTCAGGCAGCCAACCATCAAAGCCTCCAGTGCTGATGTGGGCCCATCTTATACCTCTTAAGGCTGGGGAGAATCAATACTGCATCCAGCCAGTTAGCTTATTATTCTTGAAAGATTTCCATTAGTTGAGCCAGCACTGATGAGATTCAAGGTTGCATTCTTGATGACTAAAATGGTAGTCAGTGTGCTAGCCTCAGCAAGTGAATCATGTAGAATTCGTATTTCTGCATTGTGTGCTTTGGAGACTCTTGGTAATCCTGAAATGTTTCAGCCCATGATTCATGGTAGTGAAACATTGCTGTCACATGCTGAAAGTGGCCTTTTATTTGTTTCTTTTTATTTATTTATAACATTCACATCCCATCTTTCTGCCTGTTCAGGGAAATGCATGTGGCTAACTAGGGATGCCAGACTCCAGGTGGGACCTAGAGGTCCCCTGGGATTGCAGCTCATCTCCAAACTACAAAGAATTGTTCTTCTGGAGAAAACTGAGACTTTGGGGGGTGGACTCTATGGCATGGTATCCCACTGAGGTCCCTGTCCTCCCCAGGCTCCACCTCCAAATCTCCAGGAGTTTCCCAGCCTGGAGCTGGCAACCCTACCCCCCAACACTGGTGGCCAGGGAGGACCAGGCAACCCTATGGCTAACAAATTAAAACAAGCACAATAAAACATGTAATAAAATCAATTAAAAACCAGAGCTAAGAACATATATAAAGCACAGGACAGCAAAGTAAAGCATAAGGCAGGAAAAGGGGATAATTTAGAGAATGTCAGATAAAATAACGAAGTCTTTACTTGGTGGCAGAATGCAATATTGGAAGGGGACAAAGATAATGTCGATGCCATAACAGAAAAGGCCTTCTCTCAGATGGCCACCTTCAGAAAGCAGGAGTACCTGAAGTAGACCCTCAGAAGATGACAGCAGTGGTTGGGTCGGTTCATATGGGAGTAAGCAGTCCTTAAAATATGCTGATCCCAAACAATGTAGGGCTTCAAAATGTCAACACGTGCACCTTGAATTCACCAGAAACAATCTGGAAGCCAACATCGATGGACCAATATTGGAGTGATGTGGTCCCTATGACCCACTCTAGTCAAAATCTTAGCTGCAGCATTTTTTCCCTCCCCGCATGATTTGTTTGGCAACATCTGTAATATCTTGTCTGGTTCTTTTTCTTTTCCTCTTTTCCTCCTTCCTTCCTTCCTGTTTGTTTGTTTTTCATGTGTCGTCCAAAGAAAGCTGTCCATCCAGGGGCTGGTTATGAAGGTATCTCCGAATACAAGTCAGTTGTCTACTATCAAGTCAAGCAGCCATGCTGGTATGAAACTGTAAAGGTGAGATTGTGCATTGGGACTCACTAAGTAATAGTGGTGTCAGAATTGTTCATATTTCCCCTGTGGTGTGGATGGGGTTATTTGGTAAATACATTGTCCGGGAAACCAGGATTGTGAGAAGAAGAATCTGGCAATGCAACATTTGCTTATTTCTTCATCAGCGCAATTAAGGTACTTCTCTACTAGCTAGAAATATGATATTTGGTCACATGTAAGTCAGGATTCCTTTGGCCACAAGAAAAGCCTGAATGTTGGATCTTTATAGAGTTATTACATATTTGTACAGATTGGTGTTACTGCCATGATAGCTAAAAACTGGATGATGCATGGACAGTCCAAGACATTCTGACTGCTAGAAAAGTGTAAAAATAGGACATTTTAAGGTTAACTGAAGTGTGCATCAGGTCATGTAGTGGGCTGTGGAAATTCTAGTGTGCCTTTACATATTTGAATCAGTCTTTGTAGGGGTTTAATACCTTTGTATGGCAACCCGGAACGTGCACCAGTTCTTACTGTGCGCAAGCTGAAATTGCTACAATGAAAAACCTTCAATGAGATAATAGAATTTGATCAAAATTAAGCTAAATGAATAATAAATGGTATAGGGTGGGCATATTTTAGGTCCCAAATTTAATCTGGATATAGATGGACAAGTAAGGAATCATGTTCTTGTCGTTCACTGTATCCATCTGCAGACTTATAATTTGTACAGCACATATATAGTGGATATGTTGCAGATGAAAACAGTCAAACATCTTTCCTGCTTAAATATAATAGAAAATTAATTCTCATCAAGTCTCTCTTTCCATTTATATTCAGTAGCTTTGCAATGGAATAATTAAGTTTGTCCTACATTCTGAGCATTATAGTCTCTGATGAATATCATGGCTTTGGACAAGCCAATTTGGATACCTTATTATCCCTTATTTAAAAAACAGGAAATCATGCTGCACCTGAGATTCACATAAATATAAATAGCTAATCTCTAGTGTATGATTCATGAGCAAGCTTAGTATATATTTCCACAAGCAATTGAAGTTGTGTTGGAATAATGGCCAGGTTTGCAGGTACAGTTCACAAATCACATTGATGGCGGCAGAAATGCAAATCTTCTCACTGTTGACTTGGGCTTCTTAAATCTTGTGTTGTTTTGGGGGGTAGGAAATGGCATTCAATTTATATCCTGCCTTTTTATTGCTATGCTCAGGGTGGCTAGTAACATTACTGTTATGCAGTTTGTTCCCAAACACAGAGGGGGGGAGAATAATGTCATGGAAGATGCTTCTTGGTAAAAACTCCGAGATTTGGATTTAGTCACGCTCTTGGCTGTAGTTATTTAAAGGTCAACAGCCCTATAACATAGGTTAGGTTGACAGAGTGACTGGCTCAGAGTTACCCAGTGAATTTCATGACAGAGTGGGAATTTGAGCCTGAAACTCCCAGATGGTAACCATTAAAACCACTCTGCCTCACTCATTCCAGGCACCACAATCCCAGCAATTGTGTCCCTCCTCCCCCATATTCACATCCAGTGAATTCATGCAATATGGGCATTGGGGGGGGGGTTGTTTTGTTTTCACACATGTTTTGTAAATGGCTGTCATTCACATACAATTTCTTGCTGTCGTATGACATTACAGGTGTCCATCGCGATAGAAGAGGTCAGCCGCTGCCATTTGAGGTTCACCTTCCGTCATCGCTCATCACAGGAATGTAAGTACTTTAAAACCAAAACCAAGATGAAATTGTCCACCTTTTAAGCTTGAGGCAGTCGAGTGCTTGTTGAGGTCGCAGATCTAATTAACAAATTATATTACAGTTGTTGTTAATAGTATCGTTACATAATGCTGGTAAAATAAGGTCTGTTCCGTACAGAGGAGTGTGATTCAGGGTGATTATTTCAGCAGAGAATTTTTCTTTTCCTGCAGCACGAGATAAATCTGAGAAGGCTTTTGGAATGGCCTTTGTGAAGCTGATGAATGCAGATGGTACTACCCTACAGGATGGCAGACATAACTTAATAGTCTACAAGGTACTCTCTTTTTTCACTGGGATGTGTGGGGGAAGAACAGTTGCTCTCATAATGGAATTCCTCTATATCCCCATCAAGTTCACCATCCCCTAGACAAAACTTAATGAAATTTTGATTGGCTGTATCTAAAACTGTAGGGTTTTAAGTGTCCAAAGTTTATTTTCCTCGTTCAACCTGCAGGGTGAGAACAAGAAAATGGAAGATGCCAAATGCTATTTAACACTTCCTGGCACCAAAGTGGAAATGGAGGACAGGGATGGTCTGTCAGTCAAGCATCAGCCTCACGTAACCAACTTTACTCCAACCAAAGACAGCACCAAGGATAGCTTTCAGATTGCCACTCTCATTTGCTCTACGAAGCTGACACAGAATGGTAAGATTTGCTGCTGATAGAAAATGCAGAGATGTGGTATCCCAGATCAGTACAAGTAGTGCTGTTGTTCATTTAAAGAATCCTACGTCTGGGTTAGGCA
Source organism: Gekko gecko (assembly GCA_029375565.1). NCBI lineage: Eukaryota > Metazoa > Chordata > Lepidosauria > Squamata > Gekkonidae > Gekko > Gekko gecko. Next base: position 43,618,316 of record JAPDNY010000013.1, read on the forward strand.
ACCGCCATACATGGGTGCTGAATAGCAACATGCCAGATAAATTTGCTTGGCATGCAAGGCCAGTTCCCTGCCCAGGGGCTGAAGTGAGGGGCTGGAGCTCAGTTTGCTCCCCATGTGTCTGGCCAAGTACAGCCCTTCTCTCACTCCTCCTCCCCTCCCCTCCATTCACCCAAACCCCAGCATCCTCACTAGTAAACACTATAGGGGTTTTGACATATGAGTCAAAGAACATTGCCTACCTTTGCTGTAATTATTAATCACATAGGTTTTAATCAGGTTATTCATGTGTGCATATGAATAAAACAATTGCTAGGGGAAGAATAATATATATTTTAAAATGGGTGGATTAACCAAACACTGTCGCCCTGACTAAACCTTCATTGCTTGTACAAACATTTTATTATGTTTTCTTGCTTAATACTGATTCAAATGTTGAGAAAACATGTGGTCTTCCTGGAACTGTATAATCCAAAGGGGAGGGAGAGTCACTTCTCTGTAAACCCTCCCAAGTAGTCAGCTCCAGTGCTTGGAAAGCTAAACTGTCTGAGTGTTTACTAGGCTGCGCTGTTGTCACTGTCTTTGCAAAGTCAATAAGTAATTGATGTGAGAAGGCATTCTAATGTGTAGTGCCTCCTTGTAGTCTGAAGGACGCAGGCACAGAATGATTGTACCATTTTCTATCAGTTTTGCTGTGTGTTGGCATGAGCCCCAGGGGACTATGCTAGCTAAGTGCTTTTCCTGCTAGTTTGGCTCCTGTGCTACTTATGGCATTGAAATGTGAATGCGGCACAATGGGATGGGAGTTCTTGTGATATTAGAGTGGACTGTATGGCTGTATCCAGTCACATAGTTCTGCAAACTTAAGGGTGCATGAGTTTTCTTTACATATAAAACAATATGTATATAACATTTCTTGAATGACAGATATGAAATACAGAGTCTTAAGAGTTTGACAATAACTGGTATAACAATTACAAAATTGAGTCATAGCTAGTGTATATTGTACAGAAGTAAATAGAGAAGAGGAGGGAAAAATCAGGAGAGAAGAGAAAGAGTCACTAAGCTACATAATCCTGATATTATCACCATAAGTGTAGTTGATTCATTATACATGGTATTTCATCTTGTTCTGTTACGTAGCCCAAAATTGGGAGCCAAGTAGCAGAAACATTAGAAAGAGTGGAGGCAGAGGCTAGAGGAGAGGTGTTATTTTAGCCATGATGTAAAAGTCCCAAAGTTTCTTGTGCCAGGGAGATAGGTTTTTTTTTTTTGGGGGGGGGGGTTCTTCCATTGAGTAGCAATTGCTGGTTGAGCAGCTGAGAGAAGGATGGGAATGAGTGAGTTTTCTTAACAAGGGGGCATCTACTTGTGCTGGTTTTCTCTGTTTTGCTGCAGCTCACTGAGATATTCCCACCAAAGAAATTTTGTTCCTGATGGTCAGCATAGTGGGGCCTGCAGTGTGAGGAAATAATTGGTGGAAATCATTACCCTCTCTTAGGAAAACCTGAGTGTCCTTGAGTCTTCCGAACAGAGATAGAGAGTTGCTCAAAATCATCCAGTAAGCTTCATGGCTGAGTGGGGATTTGAACCCTGGTCTCTCCAGTTCTAGTTTGACATTCCCACCTCTATGGTATGCTAGCTTTCTGTTATGGCATTTTCAGTTTCACAGAATATTTGAAAAAATATGCAGGCTGTGGTCTGGATGGCTCTGGCTGGCCTGATCTTGTCAGATCTCAGAAGCCAAGCAGGGTTAGTATGTGGTTAGCACTTGGATGGGAGACCACTACGCAGAAGCAGGCAATGGGAAACCACCCGTTCATCTCTTGCCTTGAAAACCCTATGGGGTTTCCATAAGTTGGCTGTGACATGACAGTACTTTCCACTACCATAATATGCATACTGTCAATATATGGGCTTGATCTGCAGATAAACAAGTGCTATCTAGGATTCCAAATGAGCTTGAAAATCATGCATGGTTAACAATGTATGTGTGGTGCTAAGCTAAGTGAAGATGTTCATTTGCATAAACAAAATGTGTCCATGCTGCATTAGGGAGCAATCCCAAGCAGGTCTACTTAGAAGTAAGTTTCATTAAGTAACTCAAGTAAGTGTTGTTAGATAAGTAAGTAACTCAAGAAAGTGTTGTTAGGATTGCAGCCTTGATGTCTTAATTGGTCCTTGGTGTTTGCAGCTATACAGGGGAAGTTAGGGGAGCACCTTGCTGTGCAGTGATCTTTTATTATTGACCATCTATAAAACTGTGTTTTTCACAGTGACCCTGCAAGACAAATAATGATTAATTTCAGTTTAAAGATGGGGAGTTGACATAGGAAGTAAATTAATTAGCCCTCTCTGACAACTAGCTTATGACTGAATGGGAGTTTGAACCATTTTCGCTCTTTCTTCTTTACTGCGTTGGGTCTCATTTTCTGAATGAGAGTTAACATGGAATTTAAAGCTTCCTTTAAATGCTTCTCCAGATGCAGCATTTGGCTTTGGGTATTGGATTTGGTGTTCCATCATACGTCAGGTTCCAGACCAGGACTGTAGTTTTCCACGTCACAGATGTCTGCTCATGATGATAAATAGCTTCTGTCTAAATCCTCCAGACTGTCTTGAAAGCCTTACTTGTTATTTCTTGCTAAAATTGTTGCCTATAGAAGCCCGTGGAATGATGAAATAGTTAGAGTACAGCCATCAGTACTATGTTTTGTTGAAGGGGAAAAGGTCACGCTGGTCCATGGAGTTCTCAAAATAAAGGAGGCAAAGCTGTTTATTGAGATGATTCTTAGGTTTCAGTTATCATCTTGGAAGCAGGAATTGCAACTACAGTTATCTACCTCCAAGACAAAGGTTGTCTGTACAGCATTAAGGGAAAGCTGAGCTCCTTTCATTGCTACGGAGCTAGCAAATGCTTGGCAAGTGCAGATTGTGCCCTGATAGAGGACCACTGATGAGAGAAACTGAACCTACCCAAGGTTTGTCTTCTGCAACAGGGGTCCGTCTCTGCCTTGTGTCATGGTGTCCTTCACTTCCTTCCCATGTAGCTGCCTGAGGTGCAGTAAGTTAGTGGTCTGTTCCGAAGAGTGATGAAAATGCGGCTGAGGAGTGGGGGGGGCAGAACTTGCATCTCATTTAGCAACTGCCTTTGCCTCCTTTGAGAGGCTGCTACCCACTCCTAAGTTAGAGCAGTGCTTTGTGCAGACTAATCAGCAACAGGAGGTTGCTTGGCCAAAGCTGGTCACCTGAGAGGTGCTGTCTACCTCCATCTAACCCCAGTTCCTATAGAACTCGTCAGCAGACCACTTTCATCTGTGAATGAGACTTGGTCCTCCATTCATTGAGTGGTCCTCTATGAACCTAGTTGCTGAATGATGGTTATACTTTGCGTGTATGTCGTACTTCTCATGTTCAAAGTATGTCCCATATATTATCACAACATTCCTTTCAACAGCCTAGAAGGATAATTCGAGATTATTATCCCTATACCACAGATGGAGAGACGAGGCTAAGTGAGATCCGTTTGCCTAAGGCCTCCTACTGCATTTGTAGCTGAGATGGGGTTTGAATTGGCGACCCATCAGGTTACAGCACTTAGACACTCTGCTACCCCAGCTCTCACCGTACATATTACAGTTCTCTCCCAGAGAAAGCTGAAAATTGTGACCTGAGTAAATAGCGCAAGTGTGCATATTCTTAATATCTAAACTTGACAGGGTAATTGTGGTATTGTCGGTCAGGTGGAGAAGTTACGACCTAGGCAGGGCACAGAAGCCTACCCCTTGATAAACGGAAACCTGCCCCACCTATCTCTGATCCCTGAGACTTCATCTGGCATTGCCAATTCAGTTTCTTGCCCTCACAGCCCTAAGAACTAGAAACTTAAAAAAAATGGTAGTTTGCAAAAATTAAATTGCAGACTTCAAAGCCTTTTCTCGTCCATTGAAACCAATCTGTGTAATAAATCTGCCATCTCTGAAAGCTCTGAAGAAACTGAGAAGGCTGCCTGGCATCCTACTAGATAAGCAGAAGCTGAAATGATGGGGCTAAAGACCTAGTTACACTCAGTGTCCTCTGTGTTTGCAGAGCTATCAAACAGCTTTTCTTCACATTATCATAATTCAGATTGTAGTGACAGACCGTGGTTTGTCATTACGTGGACAATTTTGGGGCCATCCTCGAGCTTGCTCCTTCTCCCTTTCCCTTGCACATGGCCCAGACATTAATTACTTCCACTGTAACAGCAACCTCTGGTTTGTTGTTTCATCTGGATAGCAAGCTACGGTTTAATTGCTTGCCTCCAAGCTAAAATTCCAAAGCACAGCTTGATTGGGAGGCAAGAGAATAAATGATAGTTTGTCATTCAGATGAAATGAAACATTACAGTTTACTGTGCAAATGTGATTGTGCTATGTGAAGAGAGAAGGAAATAATAGATGGTGAGCCCCAGGATCCCCCAGTACTGTTTGTGTAATAAGAAACCATGCGGTTCACTCTTGCCAGAAATAAACATCACTTCACTCTCTGTCTTGGTCTCCTCTGTGTTGCTTGTTGATCTGCCTCTAATTTATTGTTTTCTGGTGTTTTCCCTTGCCAGTTGACCTACTGGGGCTGCTGAATTGGCGTTCAAACTCTCAAAACATAGGACGCAATCTGAAGAAGCTAATGGAAGTAGATGGAGGAGAGATCGTTAAGGTATACTGTGCAATCAGTTTTGAAAGCATTTGTGAATGCACTTGAAGGTTCTTGCTAGCATCTCATTCCTACTTGAATGTTATTCTCATATGCAGGATGGATCAAAGACCAGAGAAGAGGGAAACATATAAAAGGTTGATCTAGCTAGCCAACCAGTGTTCAATCTGATTTTAAAGAACCTGAGGTGGTCAGTTATTTATGGATGACCTGCTATGGCGTAGGCACAGCTGTACATAAGAACATAAGAGAAGCCAGTGTTGGATCAGGCCCATCCAATCCAACACTCTGTCACACAGTGGCCAAAAATACCAGGTGCCATCAGGAGGTCCACTAGTGGGCCAAGGCACTACAAGTCCTCCCACTGTTGCCCCCCCACAGCACCAAGAAAACAGTGCATCACTTGCCCCAAACCGAGAGTTCCTATCTACACCTTGTGGCTGATGGCCACTGATGGACCTCTGCTCCATATGTTTATCCAATTTCCTCTTGAAGCCATCCATGCTTGTAGCCACCGCCACCTCCTGTGGCAGTGTATTCTATGTATTTATCACTCTTTGGGGGAAGAAATGCTTCCTTTTATCCATTCTAATCCAACTGCTCAACAATGTCATTGATTGCCCATGAGTTCTTGTACTGTGAGAAAGGTAGAAAAGTACTTCTTTCTCTACCTGCTCTATCCCATGCATCATCTTGTAAACCTCTATCGTATCTCCCTTCAGTTGTTGTTTCTTCAAGCTAAAGAGCCCCAAGCACCTTAGCTTTTCTTCATAGGGAAAGTGTTCCAACCCTTTTATCATTCTAGTTGCCCTTTTCTGCACTTTTCCCAATACTATAATATCCAGAATTGCACACAGTATTCCAAATGAGGTCACAACCATCGATTTATATAGGGTCATTGTGATCCTGGCTGATTTGTTCTCAGTTCCTTTTTTAATAATCCCCAGCATAGCGTTGGCCTTTTTTACTGCAGTTGCATACTGTCTAGACATTTTCAGTGAGTTATCTACTACAACTCCAAGATCTCTCTCTTGGTCAGTCTCCGCCAGTTCGGACCCTATCAACATGTATCTTATAGTTAGGATTTTTGGCCCCAATGTGCATCACTTTGCACTGGCCACATTGAACCCCATTTGCCAAGTTGATGCCCACTCACCCATCCTCGACAGATCCCTTTGGAGTGCCTCACAGTCCCCCCTGGTTCTCACCACCCTGAACAATTTAGTGTCATCTGCAAATTTAGCCACTTCACTGCTTACTCCCAACTCCAAATCATAAATGAACAAATTAAAAAGCACTGGACCCAGTACTGAGTTATAGTACTGTAACATAGTCAGTATCATGATCCGTTATACTGTTTGCTATTAATGTGGCACTTTACGTTATATGAGCTGATCATCTAATGTTGAGAGGGATAAAAATGGAACTGATGGTGCATGTCCTTGACACAAATGCGTTTTACAGGATCAAGGTGCAGTGTCTGGGGTTATTCACTCACTTTGTGCTGGGAGCCATTCATATCCTTGCAGAATGAGAGCTCTGATGTACATGTTTATCCTGATATGGAGAGTGCCCCCTAGACACAGACTCACACAAATAGAGAGAGGGGGCCCACATGTTTAAAAGGATGTACTCCAGCAATTAAACTTCCTTTGTCATGCTGTTCCCATCTGATTGTTCATATGGAGCAACATTAGTCTCTGGTTCCTAAAGAGGTGTGGAGATTAAAGGGAAATGGAACTCCAGCTACAGCACAATAATTTTGATATCTTCCCTTACCCCTCCCTTTTCTGTCTCTAGTTCTTACAAGATACACTTGATGCACTTTTTAATATAATGATGGAGATGTCCGACAATGAATTCTATGACTTCCTTGTATTTGATGCGCTGGTAAGTTGCTATGTTTCATCGGTGTGTCCCCTCTTTAGATCAGCTCTGTCACCAAATACAGTCTGACAAAAACTGGGGGGAAATGGGGGGGGGACTCAACCCAAGATACATCTGCGAACCAAGAGGGTCAAGCTAACACTATATAATATAAAAATACAAATGTTTATTAAGGTGTACACATGTTAAAACATACTATGATTAAAAGAAAGAATTTAAAGTCAGTTGTTAAATGTTTTAAAGGAGTTCTTTCTGTTATAGTACACTTGTTTTCCAGCTCTTCTTTTTTTAAAAAATCACATATCAGAGCTTGACGGTTGTCCCTTCCAGTTTTATGGTGGCTCTGGAAAGCCTGAATCTGTGAAAGCTATCAAGCAGCAAATCAGTGGAAGGATTTCTTAAAGGACATAAGCAGAAGAGTAGGAATCTGCACTCTTTTGGGCTGTTGGCCTCAACTGCAGAGTCCAGCAGAATTCTCAGGCTTAACAAATGAGGATGTTTCTAGTCCTCAGGAATGTAAACAAAATGTAAAACTGAAGGTACTACTTGCACTGCAACTGTTTCACTGTGAAGTTCTTTATAAACCAACAGATCTACAGATGATCAGTAGATATAACATCTGGAAAACACAGTAGTCATTTGGGCTAACTCCTGAGTAGAAAAGCTCATAGGTATAAGGTGAGGAACTGCTCTCCTGTTCACATTGTCACTTCATGCACAAGAAGCTGCATTTCAAGAAGGATCTGATAAACCACCCAGTCAAATTAGGAATGACAAGAGAGTTCAGACTGTAGCCAAGGCTACAAACACTACAGTGAACCTTCTGAAATTTTCAACTGTCTTACAACTTCAGTGGAAAATTCCATTTGCAAAGTAGCCCTGTGCCCTTTCCTCCTGTACTCTTGTTAGTTTTGTGTGGTGATCCAGTGTCAAAACCGCTAACATCCGTTGATGTAGACACAACAACATTTTGCCCTGTGGCATCACAAACCATCATGTTTGATTGGAAATGCAGCTGCTGTTGGTATGGCTGAAGCCACAAAACCTCAGTGTGACATGAAACTTAAAATTGACAGGCAAAATGGGTTCTGATGGTTTTTTCAGTTCATGGTGTTCATCTCTCCTTTCCAATAGGTATTTATTATTTCTTTGATTGGAGACATCAAGTTTCAACACTTTAATCCCGTCCTTGAAACTTACATCTACAAGCACTTCAGTGCCACCCTGGCCTATGTGTAAGTGTACAGTTTAGATGTTACTGATGGTATTGTTCCCACAGATGACTAATTGCCTGCTTATCGTGTGCTTCAAACTGTGGTTTTGTCTGTTCTTGGCAATTATACAGCAAGTCTTTGCTTAAGAAGAGTCCCTAGTCTAGAATGCAGCATCAGGATGCTTTTATTTGGAAGGGGTGTAGAACAAAAGGAGGACAAATATAAATAGCTTCCTGTAGTGCATGGTACTGGCCTTGAAAAATGGCCTGGAAGCTTCAAAGTGAAGTAGCCTGTGGTTTGACAGATATAAACCACTGTGATAGTTTGAAACATCTTTATTGGCCTCATGCATGTACATGCACGCCTGCATTAGCGTTTGTCAGCCATGCTCCAAATGGCAGTGGTTGCTAGCCTTAGGTTGACTTCAGAAAGGGGTAGGGTTTGTTGTGTGGTGGAATGGAATTCCTTCTGAGTGCACAACCTCCTCCTCCTCCTCCTCCTTGTTCTTCTCTGCAGAACAGTGAAAGAACATCCATTTAGGCCTGGGAGAACAGATGAGGGTTGATGGGAAAGCTTTGGTTCTGTTCTTTGATTCTTCTGCTCTGCTTTTCTGTCTGACTTCTATTGGTTAGTTAATTATTTGAGGGGCTTTATATCTATGTTCTAAGGGTTTGATCATACATAATTCACATGGTGAACAGTCTAGGAGCTTAGTAAATAAATATGGCTGTTTCAGACTCACTTGGTGTTCATGCAGGTGTACACATTGTGTGCATACACGTTACTTGTTTATTTACAATATTAATATAATGCTTTCCTAAAACTAGCTCAAAGCTGTTAACAAAAGGGAAAAAATCAAACACAATTAAAACATTGCTTGTTTTGGATTTAGTTTACTCAAACCAGGTAAAGACACGTGACATGAAAAGGGCCTAATGATGCAGCAGCCTGGAGCAGGCCTGTCTGTGGAGAGAGGCTGCTGAGATGGGCCTGAACACTGTAACTCCAGGAGAATGGGCCAATAGCATAGAGTGTGCACATTGCTCAGAAGAATAGCCATGAGAAGGTAAATACTCCAGTTCCCAGGTACTGGAGCAGCTGCCATTCAGCTCAATCTGCCTCTTGCTTTTAGAAGCATTGGGTTAAAACCAGGCCTTGGGGTCCACCAGAACCATGCCTGAAAGGAATTTCAGCCACTCTGTAACTCTGATGTCTTTTCTGCCAGGTGGCCCTTGACTAAAGAGCACCAGGTGGGTAGGCTTTACTCTGCAGGGAAGCATTTTCATCCCCGTACCACTTCAATTTCTCGCATGCTTTTTTTTTGGCCACTGAGAGCCAGCTGGAGTTGAAGTGTCTCCTAGCTAATAGTTATAACAGAGACCACTTCTGGCACTGTCATTTTTGTCACTCAATTGTCACTATTGCTTCAGGGTTTTCCCCACACACAATGTATTTTGCTCTTTCTAGTAGTCCCAGAGGGAGCAAAACACATGTGGAAAAGGGGGGATGGACCCAAAGCAATAGGGACAAAGGACCAACAAAAATGACAGTGCAGAAGTGGCCAGAAGGGAATGTCTGATTAATAAAAGACAAATTAAAGGATGCATTCTGGTGATGCAGCCTGGATCCCCTCGCAAGGCTGTAATAGGGCACAATCCCATCTCCCCCTCCCACCTGCTCATGTTGACTCTGCCATTTTACTTGAACATTTTCAACCTGCAAAGCAAATGGGGCCAAGAGTCTCATATGGCTCTGAATGCTTCTGATCACCTCTCTGTTGGATTGTATGCATTCTGGGTTCTCCATGTTGCTAGAGCCTTTGGAGATGTCAGCTTTTTCCCCCTGCGCTTGGAGCCAAGTGTTCATTTCTGGTTTATAGAACATCCATTATCCTGGTCTGGCTATTCATTATAAATAAACCTTTTCTCATGGCTTTGATTTACGGGCTTGTTGTACTTCAGCTGCATTTTTGCTTGCCAGCTTTGTGACATCGTACTGGGCATTTGTACCATGCCACCCAGGCGAAGGTACTGCATGCCAAGGAGTTGCAGGGAATTACATATCACCAGCAAAATAAGCCACACTGTGACAGCATCTCAGCAGAGCTTCCCCTCCTCCCCTCCCTCTCCCCCCCAGTTTGCTTTGGATTTTAGAACCAATGTTACTAGGTCAAAATCAATTATCATTTCCGATCCAGAGCCTGACAGCAGCCAGTAGTAGAGGTTGCACTGAAAAAATTCCCCATCCCTGCCTGAGGATGCATAACCTTATGACACCTCTGCCAGTTAAATTAAGCAGAAACACAGCAGTTTTCCAGAAGCCACCCAGACAGCTTCATGGTGGAGGAAGTGGGTCTCTTAGGCAGGGCTTTTCCATGTAGTCATGTTTTAAACACACTTGGAATTGGGTTTTGGAAAAATGGCTATAGCCTTGCTTTCTAACTGCTCCCTCCAATCTATTTAAATGTGTAGTTGTGAGCTGGGGGGGGGGGCAACTGAAAAGGTGGGCATCCTGGAGAAAGCATACAAGCTGCCTTACTGTACAGTGGGAAGTATCTATGTGGTACTTTTCCAGGTCTAGAGGCAGTTTACAATGGGGCAGTATAAAGCCACAGTAAAATATGATGCTTCTGATTTTGGTGGCACTTCTCTAGTGTGGTGTCAACTTAAACAGCATTGGTCAGTGCGTGGGCTTACCATGATGCTTAAAATATTTTTAGCCACAAGAGCAGTAACTGCATCACCATGCATGTATGCATTTGAAAGGCCGTAAGCCACTTTTCTGCTTTAAAAGTAAAGAAGGATACAGTTCAGCCAGAAAGTCCCCATCAAGACCATTAAAGTGTAAACTAAGTGTTGAAACTGTCATAAGCAGCATTAGAAAAGCAAATAAAGATCTAAGTCATCTGCAGAATCAGCCATTCACACCAGTCTATGGAGAGGCAAGCACATAAATTTTCTAAATAAAAAAAACATTACAAGGTCTTAACCTGGAGCTAAAATGAGGAGGAAACGAGTACCTGACTTATCTTCCTGGGAAGAGTGTTTCGTCAAAGGGGTAACTCCCCTGGAAAAGCCCTCTTCTTCGGTCCCCAGCTACCGAATCGCTAGAGACAGAAGCATCCAGAGAAAGGCCTCTGACGCAAAAGCCAGCTGGGTCCTTCAAACCCTTATGTGAGTCTTTCCCAGCATGTGAATCTTGCCTTTAACCTTTGTCTGTTGTATCAGACTGGAATTTCCTGTGGCTGGCTCTCTTTTCCATCCCTCCTCGTCTGGGAGCTGTGCAGAACGGTGCACAACTCCTGAGGAGTTTCTGCCCATGCTCGGCTCCTTCCACAGCTGTGGCTGGCAAACCCAGGCATGAGGGGTCAGCTTTTACTGCTCATGCCTCCCGTGGTTGTGGGAGAGGGAGAAGCCTCCCCAACTGGGGTCTGTTAGCTGCTTCCTTAATACAGTGAGAACAGGGTACTTTTCAGGCTCTTCGCACTGCAGCTCAGCAAGGAGACTGTGGGGAAATGAAGGCCATTTTTTTCATTGTTAGGAATGCTAGGAATAAGCCCACTGTACAGCATCCACCCAAAATGCAAGAGCTATGTGCCTTTTGACTGTGTGGATGTGCTGGGGATAGCTGTGACTGGCATGTACCTGGACAGGACACAGGGCATTTGGAAAAAAGAAGAAATAATGGTACAAATGAATTATGGGGAGGCCAGTGAGAACACAAGGCACATGTGTTCTGTGATGTATGAAGTGGCCCTGTGTCTCTGCTGTTTGTGGTTGAAGCTGATGTCGCCTTGCTGTGGAGTGAGGATGCTGGCAAAGGAGAAAAGCACAATCTGGTTTGGAGAAGTGGGAGTTACAAACATCAGACCAGCCAGCCATCTAATCCAGCACCCTGTTTCCCACCCAGATACCCCAGAAGGCCCACAAGTGGAACATAAAATGTCAAAGCCTTCCCCTATTGTTGTCTCTGGCAACTGATATTCAAAGATATACTGTAACCAGTATTTAAAAGCAGCAATCCAGAGCAGGGGGAACTTGTTCCCCGCGTTTCCCGGGCCCCTCTTACTTACAAAATTCTATGGCTCAGTACTTTTCAAATTTAATAATCCCCTCTCGACGTAGAACTTTCATGCTGGCGAAATTCAATATATTTCCCTCGGCCGTGGTCAGAGGTAGATATAAGGGTATCCCCTTGAGGCAAGACACTGCAGGTGTCCCTGCAGAGAACCTGATTCTGTACAGCATATCCTTTTACACTGCCCATTGTTTACTCAGTTACATTTACATTTCATTGGCCCCTTCCTTCAAACCTCTAAGACCATGACCCCTGGAGGCATTCAGTTCTTGCTAGCAGATAAACTCCCTGAAATTTCCGAGCAGGTGGCAGAGTTTTTTGGCAAATGTGCAAAGGAAAAGGAGAAGGAAAGAGAAAAAAGGAGGGAGGGAGAGAGAAAGAGGGAGAGAGACTGTATAGTGTCTAACCATGTTTTATAATGTTTCTCTTTCCTTCCCTGTTGGTTAAGCTTCCTCGCTGCAATTGTGTGTGTGTTTTTAATTTCTCTTTTTACTACTACTACTACTACTAGTTTTACTATTATTGTTATTATTATTATTATTATTATTATTACTATTACTGTCATTCAACGCTACAGTTATTTGCATTTTTACTGCCTTTATCTTGGCTTCTTGGCTGTTTGGCAAATGGTATTGTTAGTTCTCCTTTGATGTTATAGCTATGCCAATAAAGGTGGTGGTGGTGGTGGTGATGATACACTGCCGCCAAACACAGACATTCCATTTATCCATCACAATGCTGATTGCTCCATTTATCCATCATGATATGGCCTTTGAGCCACCTTTTTGTGGCACCTTTACCTAGTCCTCTTTTAAAGCCATCAAAATTACTGGCCATTGCTGCATCTTGTGGCAGTGAACTCCATAAGTTAATGGTGTGTTGTGTGAAGAAGTGCTTCTGAATATAGTTCAGCTGAGGGCTTTCTTCTCCCTCTTACCTTGTTCTTTGGTCCTTCCCTTGCTGTCTAGTTTGGCCTTCCATTGATTATTTTCTTCGCCTCCAGGAAGCTCACCAAGGTTCTGAATTACTACGTAGGGAATGCAGAAGATGCCAGCAAAACAGAGTTGCTTTTTGCCGCTTTGAAAGCCTTGAAGTACCTCTTCCGGTTCATCGTTCAGTCAAGGGTGCTATACCTACGGTAAGCAAGAGGCAGAAAATGTGGACACATTTGGTGCTTCTCCTCTTTAATTGCTAAGGAAACATGGGGTAGTTTGACAGTGCTGTTACCCAAATATTTCTCCATTCAGCTAGAGTATGCCTTCTGTTTCTTCCTGTTTCTTCTCAGTGCATGTTTCCTGTCTCCATCACTCCCATGTGAGCAAGTTTGGGGAAATATATATGTGTTTAAAATCCCCCGTTAGCAGGCCCAGACTGAGAGAGTGCTCCTGGGAACTGGCCATATGGTACCTTCTCAATTACTGAAACAGCCGCCAGGTGAGGGCTGTTTCAGCACAGCAAAGGTGCACAGGAAAAAAATGAGAGTGCATCAGCCTGCTGTGCTGTGGGCCGAATCAGGATTGGGCCCAGCTGCATTTTAAAATCACTTTCAAATGGCTGTGGAATCTCTGCAGTGGACACAAAGACGCTGTCACATCTAGTTTAGTCCTATGGGAAGCTTCACAGAGTGTGCAGTTCATATGGGATGACATTTTTAGAAACAAATGCGATATCACAATATACAATATACAGCAGGTAGACAACCATTGTACAAATAACGCAGACCACAAGTGCTCAAGAAGTTATGCACAAAAGTCAATTTATATAATAGGGGATCACATATATCAGTAAAACCAGTTTACATCATATAATGTGCATGTCCATAAATGGTACAAGTCCAGAAATGGTACACAGACAAAATGGACGAAGACTCTGGATTTTCATCTTCGTTTCGATAATTCTTCTTCAAGAAGTTCACACTTCATAGAGTGCAGAAGACTCTTAGAAGGAAAAATCCTTAGCATAGCACTTACAGTGTATAAAAGCCTTCAAATCAATATTACAGGGAAAAATTGGAGAGTTTGTGCTATTGTTGATCGGGTGCCCGGCTTTGGATGACTATAACAGGAATGAATTTTTCCCTGTAATATTGGTTTGAAGGCTTTTATGCACTGTTAAGTGCTATGCTAAGGATTTTTCCTTCTAAGAGTCTTCTGTACTTTATGAAGTACAGGAAGAAATAGCAGGCATGCTCTAGCTGTAATCTGGTTTTACTAATATATGTGCTCCCCTATTATATAAATTGACTTTTGTGCCTAACTTCTTGAGCGCTTGTGGTCTGTGTTATTTGTACAGTGCTTGTCTACCTGATGAAATTTTCAGAAACCAGAGATGGGAACTGAAAAGGATTCAGGTAATCTTAAAATGGGCAAAGAATGCTCTGTCCTCTGCTAGGAGACTCTGGGTATGATTGGAGAGTGTAGGTGGCATGCATATCTTAGAAGCTCTGCCTCCTCTGCAACGAAGACTAGAATCTTTGGGAAAAAAATTAAATCCAGCTTCTATTTCAGGTACAAGATTTATGCTGAAGACATAAGATTAAAGATGCTATAGAGCCCTGCATCAAATATCCTATTTGTTTTCATTTATCAAGAATCTTAGTTGATCTCATTGCACCTTCCTGTGCACAGTTTTCAAAGAACTGAGCAAAGAGGAACTGGAGGTTCTCTTAATGGGGTTGGAGGAATTCCCCTTGATATTCATGCAACATTTGTTTCCAGGGAATCATTTACTCACTTTGGGAAAGCCCAGATCTTTAAAGTGTGGAAACAAGCAGCTCCTTTGCTATGAATGAAACACTAAATATAAAATTAGTTTGTTGCTTCCTCTTTTGCGTCTGTTAAGTGTCTAGGGCTGAAATCCTAAGAACACTTTCCTGTGGGCAACCCCTGTTGAATAAAATGAGGCTTACTTCCAAGTGGTCCTATTTAGGATCGCTTTCTAAGGGCCAAACTACACAATACATTTTTTGGCAAGTCAGGTCCAGGTTCTCTGGGCCCAATTTCCTTAACGTGATCCTGATTCAGCTCAAAACTGTGGCAGAGTGGGAGGAGAACCAGGGAGTTATTTGCATAACTTAGGAGCTGCCTGTGCCTGCGATATGCAATGTGTCATTTCCCACCACCCTTTATTTTTTTTGGCTGTCAAGTCACAGCTGACTTATGATGACCCTGGTGGGGTTTTCAAGGCAAGAGACATTCAGAGATACTTTACCATTGGCTGCCTCTGAGTCACGACCCGGGTATTCGTTGGTGGTCTCCCATCCAAATATTAATCCAACCCAAGGCTGACCCCACTTGCCTCCCAAGTTCTGACGAGATCAGGCTAGCCTGGACTATCCAAGTCAGGGCCATTTGGCCCTTAGCATCACCAAAGTAGCTCAGTATCACCAAAGAAGGGAAGGACAAAATATATATCAAGAGGTTTTAAAAAAATGCATTTTCAAGAATATTAACCACGGTGAATGCTTTTTGAGGTTGTAGAGTCCTTGATTTTCTAAAAAAGGAAAGAAATCATAATACCCTCAGTATGCCGAGTTGTCTGTCCAGTACCTATTTTCGTGCAGCATAGTTCCAGAATTGTGAAGTCCATGTAAAAACACAACACAACTCACAAGTGATGAAATGAACAATAGTGCTGGGACTGAAATGCAGATGGGCACATTAGATTTTCTATGTAGAAATTTCCAAGCCTTTGTAAATCAAACACAACCAGTCTTGACTTTTGCCCCTGGATTGGGCCCATAGCTACAGTGGGGCATCTCGGGGCCTGGCCCCCTGACTTAGTGCCAAGGCCCCCCCAACTTCCAGTTTATTTGTGGTGCTCCCTTGGGGTAGTGTCTGCACCGGATGCCCCCTGAATTTAAAAATCCTGGCTACGGGCCTGCTGCCACCAGACTCTGCTCCCCCAGTTTGCTTTCTCTTCTCCTTTCTCATAACTTACTTTGGTGAAACCGGGTATGGTGCCAGTGTGGGCCAGTGTGTAGTGACTTCATCTTTAAAGCCTTGCCGTCCTATGGGCCATCTCTTGTTGACAAGAAATCTGGAAAACAGGGTTCCATATACCTGCCTGCTCAATGGAATGAGCTGCGAGGCATTGGAAATTGCACGCTCTAAGCTTTTGGGGGGCAACAAGGAAGAGAACTGCATGGTGAATCAGGGAGAACTTGTTCGCTGCTAATGAATACGCAGTCTTTGTTTAATGTGTTAGTGTCAACATATGTCAACTCAAACTTCAGTGAATTTGCATGTGTGGAACTAGCTTGTGGTTGCTTGGCCAGATTGTGACTAACATCTTTCAAAATCCAGGTAGGTCAGGGAAAGTTGAGTTTCAGTTTGGCTGCATGTCAAACCATTTGCAAGAGTAGTATTCTATGCACAAACCGCTGTCAGGAGTCTTCTGTTATCTTGAACACATTACCCAATAGTCATGTGAACTAGTTTTATTCTCTTGCTTTGAGAACCATCAGCTTTATTGAAAGAGAGTGCTTCTGCTACCATTTTTCAACCGTGGCTGGAGAATGGTTAGTTGGCAACTGACATTCATTCTCTTTTTTCAGATTTTATGGGAAAAGCGAAGATGGGGATGAGTTTAATAACGCGATCCGCAAGCTGTTCCTCTCCTTTAATGTCCTTATGGACAGACCTTTAGAGGAGGCTGTCAAGATCAAGGTTGGTACAAGCCTCTTCACCATTACTTGAAATGTAGAACTCTGTTGAACTTCCTTAACTCCTGACCAGAGCTCTTTCCCTCCCTTTCAGCACTTAGTTTCTACACATGAAGGAAATATTTAAATATTGATTTCAAAGTATAGTTGAAATTCACACCAAAATTCTGTCACAGAAAAGTGTTCTATATAGTCTTCATATGTGAGTTTTCTATATACAGAGATTTATTTATTTTTTAAGTGGGGATTGAGGATCATTCTTCCACATGAGTCCTCACCTGCAACCTGAAGTCATCAAAAATCCTGCCAGTGGAACAGTGTGAGTATGCATATGGAGACAGTGTTGTGTGTGGGTGCTGAGGTTTAATCCTTCCTGTCCACAAGTGGGGAAATCTGCTTTGACTCCAGAGTTCCAGGAAAGAGCCCTGAGGAACCATGGATGAGGAGCACAGATGACTGACAGCATCCTACGGATGCACGAAAATTCCTCATTCCAGTTTGAGAGCTGGGGTGAAACAATTCTATCACGTGGAAGCAGCTTTAGTCACCCCATTTTTACGAGGTCTTCTGAGTTTACTAGTTCAGCAATCTTGAATCAGCCCAGAATAGTGCACCTGTGGTATCATTGTGCTTTTAAGACTGTGACAAAAACCTTGGAGCTCTGCTTTCCCTTCATGCTGTAATCATATTATTGGTACAATTTCTTTTACATTTGTTTTTTTTGTCGTTGTTTACATTTTTATCCTGTTGTTCCTCCCAGGATAGCATACATGGCTACAACATTCTTTCTGTAACCCACCCAGATTATCTCCTCACAACAACCTTGGGGGGTAGGTTAGACCATGTCAAACATGCAGCCTGGGGGCCAGATCAGGCCCCCAGAGGGCTTCTATCAGGCCCACAGTGGAACTGGCTGTCTTCTGCTTCTTCTTCCAGTTCTGCTGCTGCTGTGTCATCGCAGGTTTGCAGCTTACAGATAACACACCTGAACAGCATACTCAAGATTGCAACAGCACAGACATTTTGATGCAATAATTCAGTGCAAGAGGTGTCAGTTATCAGACACTGTTAAATAAACAAAATATTGCAAGAGTGCTAATGTTTTAAGCATGTTTTTATTTTAAGTTAAAAAACCCCTTTGTGTTTGTGTCCTTTATAAAGGTCATATCTCCGCTACCTGGCATTACATTTTATGACACGCATGTCCCAACCCAACAAGGTCTCATTTCTGTCAGATCCAGCCCTCATAACAAATGAGTTTGACACCCCTGGGCTAAACTGATTGATAGCGACTGGCCTAAGATTACCCACTGGGCCTTATGCCAGGAGGTGGGATAACAAGGATACTATTTATTTATCTTTTTATTCCCTGCATGTTTATCCCAATTTGCCACAGCCTTGTGAGGTAGATGAGGCTGAAAGTGGCTGGTCCAAGTAAGTTTCATAATAATTTGAGATTTGACTCCCGGGTGGGGGGTCTCCCCAGGCCTAGTCCAACATTCATACACTGGACTGGTTGTCCATAAGGTGAATTATTTTGTTGTTACCAATAAGTGCTATCTGAATTGGGCTCTTTCCAGTCCAAATCTATTCAGTTGTCCACACTGGCTCTCCAGTGTTCCATTGTGAGATGTATATACCTCTGACAAACAACACCCTCTTGTGTGACTCATGCCCAAACTGACCCAGTTTTTTAGCATGAATGGAATACTCAGAATCCTCTTTTTTATATCTTACAGGGTGCCACTTTAAAGTATTTACCAAATATCATCAATGACGTCAAACTGGTATTTGATCCGGTTGAGCTCAGGTAGCTAGAAAGCATGTGTTTTTTCCTTCTTGAATCTGTCTGGGCTACTAAAACATCTGGGAAGTTTTTGAAACTTGTTCTGAGCCAAACAAAGCAAATTAGTTGTTGCAGGGAAATACAGGAACAGCCATGAATTGTTTGATTATTTTTTTTCTGCAAGAGTTGTCAAGGTGACTCTTAAAAATGGGGGAGACTATAACTCTGTTATGCAGTTATGGATCCCCTGGAAATGACTCAAATGAAAGAATTATGCCAGAGATGGTGCTAACTGTGATTTGCCTTTTAAAATATAGGATTCTGCACTTGTGGCACTTTTAAGAATTAACTATAGTTTTGTAGGGTGAGCTTTAAGGAATTTTTGATCAGCAAGTAAGTTTCAAAGGGAAACTTCAGTCTGAAGCTGCTGAGACGAAATTTATATACATACTTGACACTGTCTGATGTGAATTCCATACAGGCTTGCAGTGCCATCCCAAACAGAGTTGTATCCTAAAGCTGTTGAAGTCGATGGACTGAGAAGGGTGTAAATCTGCTCAGGATGGCACTGTCAGAGAACATAATTATCCATCATTATGTACACAGTTCAAGTTGTGTGGTCCATTCATCACCTGTTAGGAGTGGTCCACATTCATTTTGTGGGGGTTGTTCAGTCTTATGACTGACTCTTATTTGTGTTTTGAATAATAATGTGACACACTCATCCCTTGAATTGGTTGAACTTCTCATTTTGTAACTGTATCTTCTAGACTGTTTCTTCTGGTTGCAGACATGTGCATGTTTCTACCAGCTCAGCTTATGTCATATTGATGTGTTAGTTTTTAAAGTATCGCAAGACTCTGTTCATCATCTGGGCTGGAAATGGGCTAGTGTGGCTACCTCTCAGAAATTATTGAGTCTTGTGTGCGCATCTAATCATGTCAGATTGTGTGCACATCTAATCACATCTAATCAGTCAAATCACATATTAAAGGAGAAAGCAGGAACCATTCAGGGCCACTAGCCAGCGTGACCAGGGCAGGAATGTGATTTTAACATAGCAAAGTTTCATTAGTAGCCTCTTAAACCTTGATGAGGGCAAGAAAAAAATGAGAGGGGGGGGGTGGAGTTCCTATCCCAGGAGCACTAATCCACGAAACCTGTCTAGTTATTAGATTAAGATGCATAGCCATGTTTGTCTGTCTGTAGCAGAAGTAAAGAGCAAGAGTCCAGTAGCACCTTAAAGACTAACAAAATTTGTGGCAGGGTATGAGCTTTCCGAGTCACCGCTGACTTGTTCAAGCATCTGAAGAAGTGAGCAGTGACTTTGAAAGCTCATACCCTGCCATTAATTTTGTTAGTCTTTAAGGTGCTACTGGATTCTTGCTCTTTTCTACTGTCTGTCTGATGTTGGTTTGTGTTTAAATATGGCAGAATCAGTGCTGAAAAGCATGAATAAAAACCATTCTTTCTGTGCCTGATGTTCTGCTTTCCAGCATCCTCTTTAGCAAATTCATCCAGAGCATCCCTGACAACCAGCTGGTTCGCCAGAAACTGAACTGCATGACCAAGATAGTTGATAGTGACCTGTTCCGTCAAGCTGGTAGGTCTGTGAGCTGGAAACTTGAGACCACGGGCCTGAAATGAATTTGCAAACAACAGTTTGGAAGTTGGCATGAATCCTAGTTTACCCGTTGGGCATTGTGAAAAACTGTAGCTAGACTAATCAAGACATAGAAGACCGGATTGGCTTGGGAAAGGGGAGGAGGAATGAGTTTCCAGATCATGGCCATTTCAACTGAGACAGCCTGCATGGAATATCTTATGCGTGCAACCAAGTAGAAGGCGGGGTTTCTGTAACCAAGGAGAAGGCAGCGTTTCTATGCATCTGATTACACTTGGGGTTGTCATGTCTACCCTTCCACCCTCCTGCCCTTGTCATACCTTCTTTTGGTCCACATCTTCTTGGTACAAAGCTTCGTACAACACAGCTCAGTTGCACTGGGCCAATTGTACCTCTGGGACTTGTTACATGGGTGCAACATTATCATAATTCCCTCGGTAATGCATAGAGGATTATGCTGAATTTCCTTGCACTTGTAAGCCTAGGGAGGGGGCTATGAAGTTTAATATTATTGGGGATTTTTTATTCACAAGCTTTTTAAAAAACTGAGTAAAATGGTAAACTAAAAGAAAAGGAAAGGAAAAAAAGAGGAACATGGCCCACGCCTGATGTATTGATTCTCTGTATTTTGTCTCTGGATTGTTTCCCAGAGTGCCGAGATGTTCTTCTGCCTCTGCTTGTTGATCAGCTAAGTGGACAGCTGGATGATAATTCCAGCAAACCTGACCATGAAGCCTGTTCGCAGCTCCTCAGCAATATTCTTGAGGTTTTGGACCGTAAGGAAGTGGTGAGTGAATACATGAATGTGACTTTTTATAATACATAAATAAACACACATGCAGAAGAACCAAAGCTCAGTGAAAAGTCTCATCTTTGGCTATAAAATAAATATCCTAGATTCAAGCCCCAGTATTTTTTAAATTCAAGGCCTTGGGTAGCTAGATTGAAAGAGATTCCAGGGCTTCAAGAAGAAGTGATGTTGCCAATCAGAGCAGATAAGGCTCTGTATATTCCCCCCCACCTTGAGTGTGATGTTAGTATTGGGTGCAGAATTTACCCTTCTGAAAATATTGACTTTTAGTGGCTTCTTTTAAAGTGTACAAGCAGACTTGAAAAACTGTAGGTAGAGGTAAAAAGAAGGCAGGATTGAAAGCAGAGAGATTACAGGTATTTTTGCACAGCTAGGCAAGTTCGGTGAGATAAATGCAGAGCTCTGTGCTGCTTTCCAAGTCCACCAAAATACATTCTGCAAACTGGTTAAAAAAAGGAATAAGAATCTAGGCAACTCTATTATAACAAGCAGGGAACCTGTAAGGACTTGTGGGGGTCACTTCGTTTTTCCCTGGATCCCCTTCTCCGTATTATTTCCTCTTTCTTTCCTGGCTGCCCCCATATCCTGTCGCCTTTCCCTGCTTCTGTCTCTCCTTCCCACTCAACAACCAACCTTTCTTTTATGTGTCCCCCCATCTCCAGCTTTATTTATTATTTGTTTGCTTCATTTATACCCCACCTTTCTCTCCAATATGGACCAAAAACCACTCACACTATTCTCCTCTCCTCCATTTTATCCTCACAAAAAACCATGTAAAGTAGATCAGGCTGAGAGAGAATGACCAGCCCAAGGTCCCCCAACAAGCTTCCACAGCAGAATGGCAATTTGGAACGGGGTCTCCCAGATCCTAGTCTGACACTCTAGCCCCTACACCACACTGGCTCTCAGCTTTCCCTCCTTCCCTCCCGAGGGCAGCCTCTCTCTGGTGATCATGTTGGCGGTGCAATTGTTGATCAATTTGCTCTTGCAATGGAGATTCCAGTTGGAACAGGATAAATTTCTTTTTCACCATTTTAAGCCATGGTTTCGCTTTCACACTACATGCACATTGCATCACAGCCCCCGCTTTGCTCTTGTCATGCTACCATCATGGTCTTCCACTCACCCTTTTTTGTGTGTAGTGCTGCTTCTTTTGTAAAAAATGCACATTCTTTCAGTTGCAGCAATGAACAAGACATCGGTCCCTAGCATCAGTTCCTCTGGCATCAGTTCCCCTGCTCCATCTCCCTATATTTGGTTTCCATTTCAGTGACGGGCTGGCCAAAACACTGGTGCTGACCCCCCCCCCCATCCTCTTGTCTTTGTGTTTCAGTACTGTAGTAATAGCGCTACAATGTTGCCCTGACCACAAAAACTGGTTTTTAAAAACAAAAACAAACCCAGGCAGTTCACTGTGAAAAGGAGAGGAAGGGGTATTTCTTTTATTCAAGCACAAGATATGCTTTCCCTTTCAAATACAAGACAAAGACCATCATGGGAAATGTTATGCTGGGAAACCACATTTGGTTCTGGTTTTTAAAAAGTGCGTTTTTGTGGAAAGAGTAGGCTATTCATGATTTGTGCAGAAATGGAGGAGAAACTCATCTGGAAACAAAAAATAAAAGCAAATGAGTAAGGTAGCTGAAACAGAGAAAGTTCTCTGTGTGGAATCATGGGGTCTTTACTCCATCTTACATTTTGGGTGATTTGGGCCTG
This sequence comes from Gekko gecko, assembly GCA_029375565.1. Taxonomy (NCBI): domain Eukaryota; kingdom Metazoa; phylum Chordata; class Lepidosauria; order Squamata; family Gekkonidae; genus Gekko; species Gekko gecko. Next base: position 43,640,786 of record JAPDNY010000013.1, read on the forward strand.
TTTTACACATGTGAGAGAATGTGGTAAAAACTGGTGGAATGAACTAGACCACATCAGACTTCAAGAGTAGGATCACGGTTTCAGAATATTCCCTTCTGCTATTTCCCCCCCGCAGTAGAAACCCAGCCAAGCAGGCAAGGAGAAGGGGAAATAGAAAACTTCTCTCTGCTGTGCTAGTTTTGTATTTGAGTCGATTTTCTTAATGTAAAAGAGTATTAAAACTGGAACGCATCTCCCGCAGTCTAAACTGGAGCACTCCCATCTGAAAGCTTCAGCATCTGCCACCTTATTTTCCTGCATGTACCCTCCCATAGAAGTAGGTATGGAGATGAAAGGAGATAGTGTTTGAATTGCTAACTGGGGCTGTGCAACACTAAACCATTTGAATCTAAACTGTGCTGCATTTTCAACATGTATTTCTTGTGCTGAAACCTTTTTGTTTTGCTACAGCTTCTTGTATTAAATATCCAGCCATCCTTCTCCTCCCGAGCACCAAGAATCCCTGTGAGAGGAGCTGAGCCAAAGTTCTGCCTAACCAGCTTGTGTTTTGCTTAATCTTCTCAGGGCCCCACTGCTGTTCACATCCAGTTGATTATGGAGCGCCTGCTGAGGAGAATAAATCGGACGGTGATTGGAATGAGCAGACAGTCTCCTCACATTGTGAGAGCCATTTCCCTAGAGTCTGTGCTTACTTTGTTTGATAGGCGTTCCTTTATTCTGTAATTCTGCACTCTGCATCTTGCAAAGGCACAGACAGGCATGGAATGGCATTTCTTGAATTGCTTTCCCACCAACTTGTTCCCATTTTATACTCTGTCCAGGAACAGGACATTGCAGCTTAACTGAGCTTTTGCCAGTTTTCCCAGTTAAGATCTGGAAATTCTTTATCTCAGTCCACTCTACATTATCACACTGGCACCTCATCACCTTCTGTGATGCTTTCTGGGAGGTGGCTGTGTTGAGAGACAACACTTTCTCTTTGTTTTACTAGGGCATTTTATGTTGCTTTTCTCCCCAAAGAGAACCAAAGCAACTTACAGAAATTTCAGAAAGAACCAATTTAGACAATATAATTTAAATGATCACAGAAAACAAACATCGCAGGCGGGTCCTGATTCACTGGGCTGGCTATGGGCTAAGAGCACTTTGCCTCTTACTTTTTGACTTGTGCCTCTGTCCATGCCCAAGTTTAAGTACCTACAAGCAGAGGAAAAAAACAAACTCAGTCCAAGTGGTGCTTGGCAGCTGCTAGGAGGATCTTTTCTACTTCCTCCCCTCCCTCTCCCATAACACAGAATGTGTTCCAGGATGGGCAAAAGGAAGTATGTCTGTACATGACACACAATTACAGTGGATTGAAAATATACCCCACGTTGGCAGTATGAGCCAATCCTGACAGCTCCACTAAAACTGTTAAGGTTTTTGTGTACATGGATATCAAGTAAGAGTTTTGGATCAGGGATTTGAGATCTATGGGTTTTACCTTTTATCCCACCCACCACCATCTTCATTCTTTGGTCTGCTTAATACAACCTCATTTTGTTAATTGCATACTGTTGCTTACCAGTGATGATGTTGTTTTAATCAAGCCCTTTGCAAAAAAAAAAAAAAAAAGGACATTGACGGGAGCTGTTTTCCCCTCTCCCCTTTTTCATTTCCAGGGTAGTTTTGTGGCATGCATGACAGCCATCCTGAGGCAGATGGAGGATTCCCATTACAACCTCTACATCAGCACTTTCAAAACCAGACAAGACCTTATTGTGAGTCTGACTGAACTTGAACTGGGCGCTTGGGGGGGGGGTAGTGAGCCAAACCATAAATATTGAGTCTGAATCTGTGTCTTGGGTGGGAGGGGTCAGTCAGTCTGGGTTATGAGCATTGTTTAATTTCCAGGATTTGTGTGGTTGTTTTTCCATATAGCTGTGGTATTCTGCTGGCTGTGGGCTGCCTTCCAAGGGGCAGCACCAAAGGCAGTCATCAAATTGAGGCTGGAACAAAGGTGTGTGTGTGGGGGGTGGCACTTTTCTTAGGGTAAGCAGGAGGCCTGTTGGGGGAGAAATAAAGGACCTTTTTTGCATCCATAGGTTTCATTGTTTTTACTGTAAGACTATGTTGCTGAGTATGTTAATTTTCTGTTATTGCTAGCTGCCTTGGAAGCCATTTACAGGTAGAAATGAACTCTCTAAGAAAACCGTCCTTCTGGCCCTTTTGATTTGCTATGCTTGAGTGTGTGCGTTTGTAATACCTCATGAAATGTCAGAACCTGGAGGAATCAAATAAGATTCCAGCTACTCAGAGGATGGAGCTTTAGTACCTAACTACTCCTAGAACAAATTATGCAAATAGCATTTTTTTGCAGAATGAATCAAGCAAAATAAGAAACATCATGCAGATTTATTTCATGGGCATAATGTATATCAGCCACAGCATTCATCTTTCCTTGATGCAGAATTTTGATTGCCTGGGTACAGAATTAGAATTTTGTCTCTCATGGAGTACAGATTGGCCCTGGCTATATAGCCATTTTCCTCTTTCCTCTGTTTCTCTGTGCATTTTTCTGATCATGAGTTCAGCCATTGGCTGGCCCAGGGCCTGAGCAGCCAGGGCCAACACTGTGACATGGAAAATCAATAAGCGGCAAGGCTGGATGGCAGTCCAGGGACCAGCATGTGTTTAGTTCTCTCTGGAAAAAAGAGATCGGGAGTGGTGCTCTGTTCTTCCACTGTGGAGCTCTGCCAAGAGCTTTAAAGGCTTTGACTTTATTTGGTCTGATGAAAAGTTGGCAGTTTTGAGACACCGGGATTGGCTTCCAGAAATGCAGATGTGTTTTTATTACTGTAAAGGCCATGTGACACATTTGCAACAAAATCCCCCAGGCCATTCAAATCCTATACTAGTCTTGAGGTTTACTTTCAGTATTTCCACACTCAGATCAAGTTATTCATAAGCTTCTTTCTAGTGCAGATGATCTTTGCAAACAGCGTGGGAAGTCGGTGTTGGGAGAACTTGGGTCTCTTGGGAGGGCTGTTGGGCAGCCATATGCAAAGCTGACCAGTCAGTTTAATTCCTTCTTTGCCATTAAAATCATCTTCAGTGTCTTTCCATGCCCCAATCAGGAGTGACAACCATATACTGATCCTTGTAAGCATACATTGAATCTTTTGTCTGGAATCCTGTAGTACAAAATCAGTTCTTGACTCCTGAAAATTCTGACTGAATATTGTACGTATCTGTAAACCAGTGTGAAATGTCTTAGCCCCACACATTCCTGGTAAGTTATTCATTTATATGTTATTTATTCATTGATTTATTTAATCCCTCTTTTCAGCCCTGAGGTGGTTCACAGCAACCATAATCCAATAGAATTAGAATTACATTTTAAAATTAATTTTTAAGGTGATCATGGGGTGGCCTTCCTCTGTATTGCTTCCCAGTATGGGGTCAGGTTGATAGGTACAAGAGAGAGAACTTGATATCATGGCCCTCTTCCTTTGAAATCCTGTTTGAAGAGGTCTGGAAAAAAAGAAAAAAGCAGGTGCAAGGTGAAAGTATTTAGTAGAGCTTTTATTAGGGTTTTTAAAATTCCACCTTGAGCAAATTTCACCCTGTAGAAGATCCCCCAAAGAAGCTTTACTGCAGAACTCATAAATACTTTCACCTTGCACCTGCTTTTTTCTTTTTTTCCTGCCTGCTGGTGCAGCCACTTGTTTCTCCAGCATTGAAGAGGTCTGCTCACCACCCCCTGCATTGTTGGCCTTCCAGAAGGTAGTGTAGACATTTTTTCCCAAGAGGGCCTGAACTCAGTTTTAAGGGTTTTGAACACACAAAGCTGCCTTATACAGAATCAGACTACTGAGGTATTCAAGGTCACTATTGTCTGCTCTGACTGACAGAGGTCTTCCAAATCACCTACTGCCTTATTCTGGGGATGCTGGGGACTGAACCTTGGACCTTCTGCTTACTTTTCCACTGAGCCATGGCCCCCACCTCATTGTAGTGCTGTTATCTGGGTTTCAGGGTTATTGGGATTTTTTTGAATTACTGTTTTCTGGATTTTATTGTTTATCTGATGGCTTTTTCTGTTCCATTTTATTGCTTTTTCTGCCAATGGGTTACTATGTTGTGTAGTTTTAATTGGCTGCCAGATGTTTTTGGAATGTAGTGTGTGCTTTTTAATTCTGTATTTTAAGTTTTAATTTTTGTAAGCTGCCCAAGATACTTGAGTAAAAGGGTGGGATGTGAATACAGCAAACATGACAGAATGAAATGCTGCTGCTTGGGGAGGGGTTCTTGGCTGGAATTAGATCCAGGCATGATGGATGTATGCCTGACAGCCACCTTTCCTTCCCCTGATGTCCTTGGCAGTATTAAATTCTAATCCTTGTAAAGGCTGTAACTGTTATTAAGTCAAAACTGTGCAAAATTATGTGAAGTCTGGCTTGTAATGGGTATTGCAAAGTGACAGATTAAAGTGAGTTGGTACCAGGCTGAAATCACCTCCGTTAGTCTCTGTAGTAATAAAATAGGATTGCATATTCACCATTTCCTAAATCAAGTTATGAGTCGTAGCATAACATAAAAATCCAATAAAGCATCTCCACTCTATGAAGGGTCTCAAATATAAAACCATATGTCACATTTCATTCCCACCCACTCATCATGCTGTCATGGGTTGGCAAGGGGGGGGGGATGAAACAACCAATCAAGTTGTCTAAACTGTTCTCCTGCAAAGAACGAATTATTTTTTAAGGCCACCTCCCGTGCAAAGACAGTATGTAATGTATACTATAAAAGTGGGTCTTCATTTTTGCCCAGATTAGCAAAAGAGCCTGACCAGGAAGCATTTAGAGAGTCAGAGACTATCACTTATACCGCTGCAGCTTGCTGATGCAAAAAAGACCTGCTTTGCTAGTCTGGTTGGTCTTCCTTTGGCTACAACTGTGTGGAGGCACATAGGCTGTCACTGAAATCTCCAGTTAAGACCCTGTGACTCTATCATCTGTGTAAAGAAAATGAAATCCACAGTTGGGATGTCAGAGCAACAACAGAAAAAGTGGATACAGCATAGATTTCTCTTTCCCTTTCATTCCAGCAGCAAGTTTCTTGTGGGGTCTTTGTCATTATTTCAGGGGCTTATATATGACTCTTTATTTCAGTGACAACTTACCACACGTACTCTGCGCTGGAGCTGTTCAGCTGAGCAAAAAACAATAATCAACCCTGGATTAACAGCAAAGCTTCATTTTTGTTGATTATTTGTATGTAAGACTCACTCATTTAAGCAGGCTTTGCTTCCTTACAAATATGCGTGGGATTGTAGACTGTGAAATCATTTCCTGAACATTTTCTCCAACCAGGTTTTGCAGAGGCACCTTTTCAAAAAGCTGTTTTGAGTCAGCAGGGGCTACCCTGGCCCAAGAAGCCAAAAGTCTGGTTCAGCTCATTGCCCTTCATATTCAAGAAGAGCAATCAATCTTTAAATTTCCAGGCCAATGTTCTTTTGGAGAAAGACCAAGGAGTTGTTGATGGAGCAGAACATAAACTGCAAATGGCTCATTAAATCAATCAAGTTTCCTGTGTTTGCTTCAAATCGTTACTTGAGAAACTGGAAATTTTGGAGCCGACACACACTCGCTGTTTGGGACAAAACATTTGTCCAAGAGTGACTAGCTGTTTTATCCATAATCCCACTTTTTCAAAAAAATTCATAGAGGTGACTTTATTTTTAAAATGTTTTTTATTGTGTTAGATAAGAGATACAACTGTAGTCTGACTGATACGGTGTGGATCTTGTGTACAATTGGGATCCACATAGAAATGTCAAATATCCCTTGTCCCTTCTGCACTTCGTGGACTTTTGTCCCCACGGTTTACAAAAGTATTTACTATGTGTATATATGCATGTAAACATTCACCACCATCTGGTAAAAAAGGGCTGCAGTCCACAAAATCTTATGCCACAATAAATCCTAGTCTTTGTTATGCCATGAAGCTCTTCCTTGTTTTGCTATGGAACTTATAAAAATGGGGAACAAAATAGATACATATATTTTGGTAGGTATGTGCATTGATAAATGTACACATTTAACAACCACCGGGCACATGTACAAGTACAAGCAAACTTGGAGGAATTATAATATAGGTACAGGTGCCAGTCTGGAGCACAAAAGCCAAGGTCTGTGGCATGCCTGAGTTGAAACAAAAGGGCCCATGAGCACTGGCCATCGTATAAACTGCAGTTTGCACTCCTGGGGTGTTGCTGCTTTATCCTGAATCAATAGACTAAAAACAATACCACCACAATGCATGGATGTTGCACATGCACTATAGTGTGCACTAGAATACACAAGGAAAGGACAATAGCTCAGTGGTAGGGTATGCATTTCATATGCAGGCTCTTTCAGGCTCAAGCCTTGGTGTCTTCGGTTTCAAGGGGTCTCACGCAGCAGAGCTGAGAAGGGCCTCTGCAGGAAACTCTTGGGGAGCTGCTATTTATTAATGTATTCATATAGAAAATGTATGTGCTGCCTCTCCAGAGGAAAAATAGGTTAAAAGTACCATAAAATAATAAGAAGGAAGTAGGCAGAAGAAAAAGGATGATTCAACTGATTTTTTTTTTTTTTTGGTGGGATAGGATTTAACAGTTACCTAAGCAGGTCAGGAGTTGGTTTTTATCCCAGAGTCTCTTCAAAAGGAAGAAAACTTGGCCAATGTGTTAGCTTAGGGTAGGCCGTACAGTTTTAAAATTCTCTTTTGTAGACTTTCTCGTGTGGAGAATACTACATCACAGGTCGAGGTCTGTATGTTAACAGCTTAGGTTTAGCTGTGGAAGAAGTTAAGAAACCTGAGGGAAAAGTCTCTTCTGCTTTCATTAAGAAGCAAGTGACAGTTATTGGTGCTTCCTCTGCTTTGACACAAATTATTTCTGTCAAAAACTGTATCTTTTACTCTCAATCATTACAGCATACTACAATTTTTTAGCATTGAACAACCACTATATATTTAGCTTCCTAGTAAAATAAACATGTTCTGCCTGTGTTTTAATTCTCCATGTTTCTCCTTGGTTTATAAAAGAGCAGACAAGGTCTGGAGGGAGGTCTACCAAGGCAGGGCAGAGGAGCCTCTATAACACCATTACAAATTACCTTAAGGGAGGGCTTTATTTTAAATAGGGCCAAGGGCTGACAGGCCAAGTTCTTAGTGACTTCTGGGTCAGCTGGGTTTGGTGTATGTGGCAGGTGGAGAAGTGTGGTGTTAACTCCTCAGTATACCCAAATTACTATAGGACAGGATCCCTTCCTACCAATAGCCCAAGAGAGTAATTCTTTGCTTGTGCCCCCACGGTCGCATTATGACTTTCATGGTCCCTAGGCACATTTGCCTTTGTGGGCCCCTCCCACCATAATAATATCAATATTAAACATCAATTTTGATATAGCTTTAAATACTTCAACATTTTTTTTCTGTTTCAGGTAAAATTTAATAGATTTTCATGAGCTCTAAACATTTCATTCTTTTCTGAGAAAAAAAATTAAAAATTTTCTTTGACCTTAAAAGTTCATTTTTTTCTTCCGATTTTAAAATAAATTAAAACATTTTATTGGGCCCTTAAAAGTATTGTGGGCCCTAGGCATTGTGCCTACTGTGCCTAATGGCATTTCAAAGATGAACTGCTAACACTCAGAAGAGGCAATACTGGGCTGTATAAATCAATAGTATTGATTACTATAATGTATGTGGCAGTGTCTCACTTTGGGCTTGACTTCATGGCAGTTTACCAATACAGACAGCTGCCAGTGAAATTAGAGAGACTTTTGGTGAGATTTTCCTCTCAGAGTTTCTGTGTAAACTCCCCCTTTGAATAAAACCATATGCAAGAATACATTTCATGTATCAGAATGCATATTCAAAAATAAATGTTGAACAAATCCAAACATCAATAGAAATACATCTGTACTGTGGGAAGGCTGAGGCCCAGCAGGGGTTTTCATCAGCTTCTAGATCTATGTGATCATACAATAGCGATCACCTGCTAGTACTTGAAATGGCCTCCCAGTTTTGCTTTTACCCATTTAGGCTTTTGTAACTACCCAGTTTCTCCAATAAAACCAGAATATCTGTTTACCATGTTTATAGTATGACAGAGTGTTTAAGTAAGTGATTGGCATGGAAAGTTCCAATATAGAGGCAAGTTAAGTGTACAGGTTAGATTCAGTCCTCAAGGTCATCTTACAAGTTTGATAAAAATAATATGGGGAGATAGACAGGGATGTATACTGGCCACCCTTCTTTTTAACTTATATATTAATTACTTGGTCTGCATAGAGCAAGTTCATTGCTTTAAGTTTTTTAGCATGGTTTTCCATGCTGGATCATGCAGTGCCCATAGTACCCATGTTTCCTTGAGTGCCCAAAGGTCTGCTGGAGTAATTCAAAAAATTTTCTGGATGAAAGGTGGTAAATGTTTGACAGCTGCTCTCAGATTATTCACTGCAAAACCATTAGCCCAATTTACATATAGAGCCCTGTTTAGTATTAGGTCCAATTGTAATTTGATGGAGATAACACAATCAAAATTTCTGAGAGGAATCTTTCAGGTTCCTTCCATGTTACAAACGCTGTAATTCGACTGGATGTGGGTTTGGTAACCATGGAGGCCAGATTATGGATTGCAGCAATAACATACTGGTTAAAGTTAATTTTCTTTCCTAAAGGTCTTATTAATTTAATGTTGCTCAATACGCGTATTCCACCCTGGGCTAGACTGTTGAGTAGGAAATTAGCTTCATATGGCTTAGTGCAACAACTATTATTAAGTATGAGCTATAACCAAGCCAAAATGGTGGTGAAACAGAGAATACTTGACATTGAGAAACAACATGATATAAACAGGATAAAAAAGTTCCTGTTCGATTCAAGTTCTACGATCAGGTTAACACCTATGTTTTATCTTTACAATTTACCAAATTATGAACACAGGAAAACTTTTACTGCACTGGGATACCTTACCCTCAGCAGTCCTTGAAGGAAGATACAAAAAAAATTCTGTTAGAAGAATGACTATGCCCCTGTGGTGATGGGAAAATAGAAACACTAGAATGTATTATCTTCGACTGTAAGATATATGATCACATACACAAAGTTTACATAATACCCATATTTCTAGCTTAGCCGGGGAGACATAGAGCTACACTTCTTTCCATAATGCTTTCTGACAAGAACCAGGACATAACATATAAGGTTGCTTAATATGGTCAGATGGCATTGAAGCATAGGAGATCTCTAACCAATAACTAGTATATGGGGGTCTCTCCCTAACTTCGTTATTTATGAGAATTATGACTCTATATTTTAACAATGAAATTTACTTTATGATTTTGAAACTTTTAGTGTATTATATTGTTTCATATATTTTATCTGTCTTTCTGTATCATACTTGTTGGTCTTGGACTGTAATAATAAATAATGAAAAAAGTGTACTGAATAAAAATGAGTTTATTACTAGGAAATCAAATCACTTGGAGTTCAGACATTGAAAGAAAAGCCGATGTTGCTCAAAGCAGTCTACGCTGTAAAGCAGGATTCATAATGGTATAGTTATGGAGGTTAAAGTACATTTATTATGCTTCCACTGATAACTGGAGTCCCACCCGTTTTTAGGGAGGAGAAACTTGAAGATTCTGGAAGGATTGACAACCTCTGCCTACTCCACCCTTTTTGTAATGTGGCCCAATCAGTGGCTGAGGACAGACTGGCAATTTGAAGCGGGAGCCAGTCGTGGCAAAAAAAGCCCCGGAATAAACTGTTCTGGGTTTTCCTGGTCACACAGCTCAGACTGATGCGGGAGCATACCGAGAGGCGGCATGTGGGAGCGTTCAGACTGCTGGCCTGGAGGCACGCTTATAAACGGCTTTTTCCTGGTAAATCAGCTGGATGCCTCTGTGTGTATGGGTGCATGAGCGCTCATGCGCCCATACACACAGAGGCATCCAGCCGATTTGGGGAGGTTCCCGCTGTGCCGGCACCGCATTGGGTGGTAGAGCCAATCATATTGCTGCTCCCTTATGCGCAATGCAGGTTGCGCCCGGCTTTTTCGTGTGGCGTTCACACTGCCGGGAAGTGGACAAACGCGGCATAAAGGCACTCTTCGGGGATTTGCTACCACTTTTATGAGGTATCAAATGCGGGAGCGAAGCGGAACAGCTCGGGTTGCCTATGGGTGGGGAACACCAGGCAGAGGTGCCTGTGTGAATGCCCCCTTTAATCCGCTTTTAAAACGTTGCTAAAATGGGGCTATATTGGGGCAAATTGCCAGTCTGAACTCAGACAGTATGTAGCAAGTTACAGAGATTACAAAAGGCAGAGCAATTTTAAAAGTCCATCTGGAAAGCCCCATATAAGAGAGTTTTCCATTATCTTCATGCTAATTATTTCAGGAAGAATATTTAATTTTCATCTCTTAAGGGCTAGTCTAACAAGGAACTGGAAAATGTGACCTAGATCATTGTAAAATACTTAAGGGAGATTGGACAGCTCATGGAAGTGGAAGGGATGGAAAGATTTTACTGCATGGATGACAGAAATATACATAAGAAAAAAAGCTTTTCTTTCCTCCCCCTGCGTCGCAAATAGAATTTGGGCACCATAAAATCCTGATGTCGGGCAGATCTTGCCCATCACATGCACGATCTTGTGTTCAGCAAACTCCCTTGGAGAAGACCAACTTTTGTATTAAATAATTTACCTTTTGGATGTTTGAAAGTCCAGATGATGGAGCTGTCCTGAATATTTGCATTAACACTGTTGCTTGCTCATTCTTATTTTTGGGGCCTCCTGTCATATCCTTCAGGCATTGATTAAATAGCATTTAGAAATAATTTTCTTAAGCTCCAAAGTCCTTTCCTCGTTTCAAATCAGTTTTATTTGCCAGTTCTGTAAAGCTTTGTTTCCTGCAGTACATTTCATAGTGAATAATGTTTGTAGGGCTTCCAGTGTTCTAGATTGCCTTGTCCCATTGTCTTCCTCCCACCAACAGCAGCGAACCCAGTCAAAGACATGGCAGCTTTCTTGAAAGAGTGAAACAGACTTTAAAAAAATGGGTTGGACTTTGAATACGAACTATTGTCTTCAACAATGAGACATTTAGCCAGTACATTGTGGGACTTGATCCAGTTCTGCTCTATGGGTGCTGCACCTGTGTCGGGATAGATCCCATAAAACAGAGCAGAGGCTCCCATGGCTCATATAATGAGTACTCACCACACCAAGCCTGTTCAGACTTCCCACAGCCCAGTTTGATGTAGTGGTTAAGAGTGACGGACTCTGATCTGGAGAACCAGGTTTGATTCCCCATTCCACATGCAGCCAGCTGGGTGACCTTGTGTCAGTCACAGTTCTCTTGGAGCTGTACTCTCAAGAGCAGTTCTTTCAGAGCTCTCTCAAGCCGACCTACCTCACAGGGTGTCTGTTGTGGGGAGAGGAAGGAAAGGAGATTGTAAGCCACTCTGAAACCCCAAGGGGCATAAATCCAACCTTCTTACTCCTCCTCCTTTTCCTCTTCCTCCTCCATCTTCTTTCTGTACTCTGAAGTAACTTGAGGTATAAGCTAGTATTCCTTGACCAAACAGAGGGAGTAGGGGCTCGTGGGCCTCACAGATCCCATAAATGACTTGGAATACCGTGTATCCATATACATACACGTGCAGGAGAAACAGAACTCTGTTGTGCTCTGTAGGATAACATAGCCTCACAAATCTCCATAATGATCTGCAGAAATAGCTGGTATGTGTCCATATTCATGCACTACAGGGAAAACAGCTTTATTGTGCCCTGTGTAGGCACTTTGCCTGTAGCAGAACAGTATGAGTCAATTGTTTATCGTTCAGTGCAAGTTGAACATCTGTGTTTTAAACCATACCTAATTCTCTTTATGTGCCTTGGTTTTCTAATACAGAGATTTAACAGTGAACAGTAGATATACCTGAAGATGACTGGTGGCACAGAAGGAGGGTAATTTCCTCTAATCCCTTAGGTTTCAAAGCACGAGAACTCGGGAATTTGCTAGAAGAGAGATGCAAGCTTCAATCGTGGGCATCTCCAAAGCAAACCATATTCATTTGTGGGATGTTGTTTTCTAGATTTGTAAATATCTATGCTTCATGGGTTACCCAGTGCTTATGAAGCTAATATAATCACTACTGCTTCTTATTCAGCCTAGGTTGTGTTCTTTGTTCTAGGATTTCTTGATGGAAACCTTCATCATGTTTAAGGACCTGATTGGAAAGAATGTCTATGCAAATGACTGGATGGTTATGACTATGATGCAGAGCAGGTAATAAGCCTGTTGCCACTAATTCATGGCCCAAAACATTTTTCCTGTGGTCTTGCATAGTCAGGGATAAAGTACATGTTGATACAGCAGTTCCCTCATCAGATACAAGTCTGTAGTGAGGGCTGTGTATGTGATGTAGCACCCTGTGAAAGCATTTTGTGAGTGGGGGTCCTTCATGTATAAAACCATATTTTTCTGCATTCCTGGGGAGTTTCCTGAATATATAGAAATCCCTGCTTTGACCTGGCTTTGCTTCATTTGCAGCTGGCATAACTCACTGGTCATTACATGTACTCTTACAGTAAAAATGTTAATTTAACTCTCTGTGTTCTTTGTGTTTATTGTTAGCACACTTGGATATGCCAGATGAAACATGGCTAGACATTAAACCAAGTGCAAAACTTCCTTTTGTTCCTGGACCATTGGCAGTAGTGGAAAGTGCTGTCCAATCATAGCTGATTTATGGCAACCCAATGTGGTTTTCAAGGCAAGAGATGTTCAGAGGTGGTTTGCCATTGCCTGCCTCCGCATCACGGCCTTGGTATTCCTTGGAGGTCTCCCATCCAACTACTAGCCAGGGATGACCCTGCTTAGCTTCTGAGATCTGAGGAGATGAAATATCTCTTTGCCATTGGAGGTGGTGGTTGCTTTGTTTTTTGTTTTTTGGGGGGAGGGTTGTATTTTTCAGTGTGTGTGTCTGTGTGTGTGTTTGAGTGTGAATGCACCTGGAAGTCATGGCGACCTCTGGTGACTGAACCCTATTGGGGACCTGGAGGATATTCAGAGAGGTGGCTGAATAAAGCCTGCCCCTGTTCTCCCGACGGCTGCTGTTCCAAGGAGGTCTCCCATCCAGGTACTTGCCAGAGTCAACTCTGCTTCGCTTCTGATATCTGACAAGATTGGGCTTGCCTGGGCTATCAAAGTCAGGGCACCATTGGTTGGTTTGAACTCTCAGAATCATCTCCTTGCAGTTAAGGAGTGATCTCTGCTTCGTAGGCAATATAAACTAGAAACAGGGACTGATAATTTGTGAAAACACCTCCAGGTACCTCCTCTGGTTTTACAAGGGTTAGAAAGGCTTATAGCATTTCCTCATCCATATTTCCTTAACTTTTCCAGGGTTTTTCTTCGAGCCATAAATCAATATACTTCGGTGCTCCACCGGTTCTTTTTGGATCAGACAAGTTTTGAACTGCAGGTAATAGTGAAATTCAATCCTGATTGGGTTATGAGCACCTCTTACCATAAATTTTCTTGGTTTCTCAGGGTTTGTAGTAGATGTTAGTAATGATCATTTTGGGTAAATACAGTTTCTTTCAAAGAGATCTTTAAACTTTATTTATTAACTAAAAAAGCTCTTCCACTTGGTTAGAGAACTCTGCTGGGTGGTGCTGGGTTGAGGCAGCGCATGGCTGATATGAGAAGCTGTTCTTTCACTGCATTTGCAGAGATTGTGGGGAGGATACTGGAGCCATTGAATTTGTTCTCTGGCAAAAAGAAGTGGCAGTGAAAGGGATGCAGTGGTTGGCAAGCTTTGCATTTCAGACTGTTCTTCAGTTGCAAGTAGGGGTTTGCAAAAAAAACTTCAGTATTTTTTGGGTTCAGGTATATTGAACCTGAAAAATATCAGTATTTTCTGATTTTCCCGAATCCCAATACTGGTATGGTATTTGATTCCAGTACATATTCAGGATTCCTGAATTTTTGGGGGTCCATTATACCTTATGGGGACCATTATAGTCAGTGGTCCCCATAGAATATAATGGGGAATTGATCTGGGGGTATCTGGGGTTCAAGGGGGGCTGTTTTTTTGAGGTGGAAGCACCAAATTTGCAGCATAACTGCTGCAGAATCTGAAAGACTCAGGTTGTGGGGCTAAAATGGAGGAAGGGGAAACAATATTGTATTCTACTAAATTATCCAAATTTAAACAAGTCTGTAATATATATTCTCCCCTTTTCAATTCCCTCCAACTCAGCTCTGGAATAATTACTTTCACTTGGCAGTAGCCTTTCTTACCCATGATTCCCTGCAGCTGGAGAACTTCTCACATGCCAAACGGAACAAGATGGTCAAGAAGTAAGTTTTCATGTGAGTTTTTAATTTTTTTTCTGATTTGGATTTTTTAGGATCAGTTCATGCTTTTAAGGCTCAGCTGGGTTTCCCCTGAAGGCTCCTTGCTTTGAAGGCTCGGCTGGGTTTCCCTAACCCTCCGTGTTCAGGTAGTGAGCGAATTTATGCTTGCCCATAGAGCCAAATGGACCCCAATAGGTTCCAGGAAGCTCTGTGGGATCCGAGTCCTTCTGGTGACTCGCTAGATGTGCTGTTGGAAGACTGACATTCCCGTCTTTCTGAAGCCATCGACGAGATCGCTTCCCAATGCCCTCTTCACCCTTATACCAAATTAGCCCCATGGTATACCCCGGAGCTATGGTGGATGAAACGAGAGCTAAGACGACTACAGAGAGGGTGGCGGCGAATTTGTGACGAGGCCACAAGAACATCCTATAGGTCATTTATGAGAACCTATGAGATGGCAGTGAAGGCTGCAAAGAGAAATTTCTATGTGTCCTTCATTGCATCTGCTAGCTCTTGCTGGCCTAATTATTTAGAATTATTCAAACATTGACTATTCTGCCTCAAAGCATACCAGATGCCTAGGGAATTGGCTATTGGCTGTGAGGCATTTGCGAGCCATTTTGCAGACAAAGTCCTATTGCTCTGTCGTGACCTCCCATCCACAATTAACACAATAAGAGAACTGGAAGCCCATTGGCCATCTTCAGGTCCAACTTTGGACCACTTCAGTCTGCTCTCCCAGGACGAAGTTGACAAGATCCTGACGCAAGCCTGCTACCTGCCTCCTAGATCCCTGTCCATTGTGGCTGATCAAGGCCTGCGGCAATGAGGTGTGGATCCCCCTGAGGGAGATTATAAATCTGTCTCTTTCAATGGGGACTTTCCCAGAGGGACTGAAGGAGGTGGTGCCTTGCCCTCTCCTTAAGAAACTCTCTTTGGGCCCGACGGTCCTTAATAACTACCGCCTAGTATCTAATTTACCATTCCTGGATAAGGTGGTAGAGAGGGCAGTGGCAATACAGCTTCAGATGTTCTTGGATGAGGCTAAGGTTCCAGTCTGGCTTTCACCCTGCCCATGGGACAGAGATGGTGCTGGTTGCCCTGGTAGATGATCTTCGGAGACATCTGGATCGAGGCGGCTTGGTGCTGCTGATTCTTCTCGATCTGTCAGCAGTGTACAATATGGTTGACCATGTGGTGTTAACCCACCACCTCACCGATGTTGGGATATGGAGGCTTGCCTTGAAATGGCTAGCTTCCTTCCTTCAGGGTCGGGGACAGCGGGTGGCACTTGGGGGGGAGTTATCTCAGCAGCACCCACTAGTGTGCAGTGTTCTGCAGGAAGCAATCCTCTCCCCCATGCTATTTAATACTTATATGCGCCCCCTCGCCCAGATTATCCGGAGGTATGGGCTGGGTTGTCACCAAAATGCAGATGACACCCAGCTCTATCTACTGATGGATGGTCACCTGGACACGGCCCCAGAACATCTCAATGAGGAGTTACAGGTCGTGGCTGGATGGGTATGACAGAGCCAACTGAAGTTAAATCCATCTAAGACAGAGGTCCTATACCTGAGTCACAGGGGACTGGGTCAGGGGATCAGGCTCCCAACCTTTGACAGGGCTCCATTGGTGCCTACGTCAAGTGTGAAGAGTCTGGGGGTGTTCCTGGATACCTCCCCCTCTATGGCAGCCCAGGTCACCACCACTGCCAGGTCTGCCTTTTTCTATCTGAGGCAGATCAGACAGTTAGCCCCATATCCTGCTCCCCAGGACTTAGCTACAGTGACTCATGTAACGGTCACTTCCAGACAGGATTATTGTAACTCTCTCTACATGGGGCTGCCCTTGACTCTGCTCCGGAAGTTGCAGCTAGTGCAGAATCTGGCAGCAAGGGTGTTGACGACGACGCCCGTGCTGGTGCTATCCACCTAGTACTGCGTGAACTGCACTGGCTGCCTGTTGAATTCCAGATCCATTTCAAGGTGCTGGTGCTTACCTTTAAAGCCCTATACAGCCAGGGGCCAGCATACCTACAAGACCGCCTCTCCCCATATGAGCCCCAGAGGGTACTAAGGTCCACAAATCAACATCTGTTAGTGGTTCCCAGCCCTAGGGACGTTCAGCTAGCCTCAACCAGGGCCAGGGCTGTTACAGCCCTGGCCCCTGTCTGGTGGAATGAGCTCCCATGTGAGATCAGGGCCCTGTGGGACTTATTGTAGTTCTTCAGGGCCTGCAAGACGGAACTCTTCCACCGGGCATTTGGTTGAG
This sequence comes from Gekko gecko, assembly GCA_029375565.1. Classification (NCBI taxonomy): domain Eukaryota; kingdom Metazoa; phylum Chordata; class Lepidosauria; order Squamata; family Gekkonidae; genus Gekko; species Gekko gecko. The sequence continues at coordinate 43,657,470 of JAPDNY010000013.1, forward strand.
GCAGCGGACGTCTCCCCTCTCCCTCCCTCCAGCTTTTCTGGCCCTAACTTTTTCTGCCCAGTTTTTCCAGGCTAATTGTCCATCAAACCTGTTCTGACTAGTCATCTGACAACTTTTACAATTATACAGTATTTTATGATTTTATATGTAAATTGTCATTTTAATATTGTTTTAATTGTATATTTAACTGTTGTACACTGCCCTGAGCCCATTGGGGAGGGCGGTATATAAATCTAATATAAATAAATACAAAGGCATGGAACCTAAGTCTTGCTTCCATTTGTACCCTTCCCTGTCCATTACAGAGGCAGTTCTCTACACAGCACTTTGCTCTGGTGAAAGTGATACTGATTCCTTCCCCCAACATTTGCTTCTGTCTCCCTCCCTGCTTAAAGACTTTGTTTAAAAAGATATTGGTGATGGTATCAGCAACTTTTTCTTGTATCATAATCAGTCATTGCTTGCCAGCTAAAGACCAGAGTTTCATAGCATTGGTCATAGGAGCAGCAAACCAGTTTGCTGAACCAGTCCTTGGTTTCCCTGGATATTTGTGCAAACTCATAGAAAGTATGTGTGTGTGTGTGTGTGTCCTCTCTCTTTCACTCTCATTTGATGTGCTCTCTTTGTAGATATGGCGACATGAGGAAGGACATTGGCTTCAAAATAAGAGATATGTGGTTTAACCTAGGTAAGCATCAGGCACCTGCTGAAGACTTGGGGTAGCCGTTAGGGGCCTTTACATAGCTTGCATACTCTGAAGTCCTCCTGCATCTTCTCAGATCAAGCATGGGGTTGTACACAGTGCATTCTTTAATCTCATAGGTAGACCGCAGGCTGTTTGCTGGAGAAGGCAAATGATCAATAGAATTTGCGTTCATGCTTTTCTTTATACCTCTGCCCAATTACAAAAAGCATAAGTTTTTTTTTAAGTCAAACTTATTAGGAAGAGGCTTGTATTAAACCCAGGGCTATTTTGGGGCTGGAAGGCCCTGGAACAGTGTTCTGGCTGGCTTCCAAGTGCATCCCCCACCCCCACACAAAAGCCCTGCTCCGCAGTCATGACCCCCATGTAGAGGAAGTGGTGAGCCTTGGCACAGCCCAGGCCGCCTGCATCGTCCCCGCTCCCATTGTGGCTGCTGCTGCCATGGCAGCTGGCGCCTTCTTCCTCCTCCTCCTCCTCCTCTTCCTCCTGTGGGCCTCCTTCTCTGCCGACGGTGGCAACAGCAGCGGTGATGGGCGGACTGGGCACAGGCTCATCCTTGGTGGTGGGAAGCGGCGGCTCCCATTCCCACAGGCTGGTGTCCCCAAGCCCTTCTCCACCCGCAGCTGCCACCCTTGCCTCAGGCCACAGCTGCCTCTTGCCACCAAGGAGCCCAGCCGCCTGGCCATGGAAAGAACAGAGGCTGCTGCTGCCAGGGCTGGTCGGAGGACAGCTCCTGATCTCTCCTCCCCCCTTCCCTTCCTCCTCCGGCGCAGCTGCTGCGCCCACCCGAGGGCTTCTTCATCTGGGCCGTGGGTGAGTCGGGCAGAGGGGGAGGGGTGCCAAGAATGGATGTAGGTAACAATTTGAATAAATTAAGACGATGCATCAGAGGGACTAAACCACTGCATTCTGAGCAGAAAAACCCCGGACAGTTTTAAGAACAGCCCATGGACATATGTTTTCTTCCTTATCTGCAGAAAATAAATCAAAGAACTTGGATCTTGGAGGTACGTGTGTGTGTGTGTGGGGGGTGAGTGCGGGAGCAAGTGACACATGCACACGTGCACACCCACACAGAGAAGGGGTAGGAAACTGAGACTGCATCAATGGTTTGCCATTGGAATTAAAAGCTGAGCGCGATCTGATCATTCCTTTGTAGTAGATGCATGCATAGGGCCAGCTCACTAGCAGCCCCAGGTCCCAGCAGCCCTCAGTTGGGCCAGGATGAGATGGGGTTAGCATGTGCTGCCTCTTCTTGCTACTGCTGCTGCCACAGCTGGGAGCCAGAAGGGTAAGCCACACTTGTCTTGCGAGGCTTGCATCTTCTTCCTTAGAGCGGTGAATGTTTGCAGAGGTGGCTGTATGTGTTTGTGAGTTTTGAGGCAGTAAAGTAGACAAAGCCCTTCCTTGATTCTGCTGACAGCACTTGCAAAGGCTTTGGACCCCACCCCCCCAACTGGGAGACTTGCAAAGAACCTCTCGCCTTACTGCCCTATGAACTTCCTAGGTTCTTATGTAAAATCCCTACATTAGAATCAGCAAATAAATGGTTAATGGGTTTTCTATCTATTGGAGGAGCTGCGGTGGCTCAAGTGGTTAAGACACTGAACTGCAGGCTGTGGAAGGTCAGTAGTTCAGCAATTCGAGACCCGGGTGCCGCATGATGGGGTGAGCTCCTGTCTCTAGTTCCAGCTCCTGCCAACCTAGCAGTTCGAAAGCAAGAAATTGCAAGTAGATAAATAGGTACCACTTCGGTGGGAAGGTAACAGCGTTCCGTGCGCCTTGGTGTTTAGTCATGCCGGCCACATGACCACGGAAATGTCTTTGGACAGCGCTGGCTCTTCGGCTTGGAAACGGAGATGAGCACCGCAACCCTAGAGTCGGATTCGACTGGCTTTCGAGCAAGGGAACCTTTACCTTTACCTTATCTATTGGAACTGAGAGGGAAACCCCTCCCCCCAGCAAGTTCCACATGCTTTATGCAAGCACTGTCCTTATTAGAGTGAAGGGTTGTTCCAAACACTGATAAGGGGGAGAGCAGAAATCTTGTGAAAACTGCAGTTGGAGGAATGGAAAATGTTCTAAGCTTAATGGTTGCTGTGGATGGAATGTGTTATGTACTGAGCTGGAATGCTACCTAGGAAATTGACCTAGCTTGAGAAACCAAACAATAGCTGGGTAGGATCCTAGAATGGACCAGTAGGAAAACAGGGATCCTAGAGTGAACCAATTGAATAACAATGTAATCTAAATAGCCTATCGTTGGGAGTTGGGTGTGTTTGAGATGTAACCTTTTGCATGTATAAATACCCGGCTTCGGTCAGGGATTTTCAGTCTTCTTTCTCCTTGCTGAACTCACTAATAAACTATGAACTGATCACTACGTGCATCTGAACCCAGTATATTTCAGAATGTCTACAGTGAAAGGTGCAGTTGGGAATTTGGGGTTGGGTTTTTCTTAAAATGTGTGCGTGCATGTTTTTGTTTTTTTACTCTCCTGAAATAATCCATGATGCCCCAGCTGCCTCGCTCTGCTCTCCGGCTCCCTCCCTCTTCCCCTTCCTCCCTCTTGTCTGTACTCAAAAGTTTGTCAAGTCCATTGCAGACTGCTGGAGCCAGCTTGTTCTCCAGTCTGTGTGTGTGAGGGGGACAAACACCAAGTGAGAAAAAAGCAGACAAGGCAAAACAGTCCCATTGCATGAACACACATCAAACGAGCCCTGTATCTCACCAAAATGTTCTCCTTCACCTCCACCTCACTCCCAGCATCCCTTCTCTGCACCACCATATTTCTAAACCAGGAGAATCTCCCTCTCTCTGCCCCTAATGAAGGAGGCTGAGAAGCAGCAGGAACAGCCCCTCTTTCCAAAAGTAGAACAGAGCAGTAATGGGGAGAAAGAGGGGAAGGAAGGGGCTTCAGGGGAAAAGTGTAAAGAGTTGGGGTCCAGTGGAGTGGCTGGTAGGAGCTGCCGGAGCCTGGGGAGGTCAGGGACCTTGGGAGAGCGTTACTCTGAAGAATTCTTCAGGTGGACTGCAGACCGCAAGTGGAGGCTGGTATCCCTAGTGGAGGTAGTGATGGTTAAATGGTTTTCCAAGGCAGACAGATTCCTGGAGGGGAGGATCCATCAGTGGCTACTAAACATGTTGACTCAGGGGACCCTCCATATTCAGAGGCAGTAAACCTTTGGATCCCAGTGTTGGAAACAATGCTCCCTCTAAGCTTTGGAGTCTTGTGAGCAAAAATTCTGCGTTGTGAGCTACTGGCATTAAAGTTGTGAGTGAGTGATTTGGCTACTGCTTAAATAAGTTTAGTTAAATTAGTTTATTAGTTTATTTAATTACATTAACTTAAATTGGTTAATTTGCAGATGACACAAAGTTGTTCAGGGTGGTGAGAACCAGGGAGGATTGTGAGACACTCCAAAGGGATCTGTCGAGGATGGGTGAGTGGGTGTCGTGGCAAATGGGGTTCAATGTGGATGCAAAGTGATGCACGTTGGAGCCAAAAATCCTAAATATAAATACACTTTGATGGGGTCCGAACTGGCAGAGACTGACCAAGAGAGAGATCTTGGAGTCATAGTAGATAACTCAATGAAAATGTCTAGACAATGTGCAACTGCAATAAAAAAAAGGCCAACATTATGCTGGGGATTATTAGGAAGGGGACTGAAAACAAATCAGCCAATATCATAATGCCCCTGTATAAATCAATAGTGCGACCTCATTTGGAATACTGTGTACAGTTCTGGTCACCACACCTCAAAAAGGATATTATAGCATTGGAAAAAGTGCAGAAAAGGGCAATTAGAATGATAAAACGGTTGGAACAATTTCCCTATGAAGAAAGGTTAAAGAGCTTGGGGCTCTTTAGCTTGGAGAAATGACGGCTGAGGAGTGACATGATCGAGGTTTATAAGATTATGCATAGGATAGAGCAGGTAGAAAAAGAAGTACTTTTCTCCCTTTCTCACAGTGCAAGAACTCATGGGCACTCCATGAAATTGCTGAGCAGTCCGGTTAGAACGGATGAAAGAAAGTGCTTCTTCACCCAAAGAGTGATTAACACATGGAATTCACTGCCACAGGAGGTGGTGGTGGCTACAAGCATGGACAGCTTCAAGGGGGAATTAGATAAGCATATGGAGCAGAAGTTCATCAGTGGCTATTAGCCCCAAGGTATAGATAGGAACTCTCAGTCTGAGGCAAAGAATGTTCTTTATTCTTGGCGCTTGGGGGAGGCAACAGTGGGAGGGCTTCTAGTGTCCTGGTCCCACTGCTGGACCTCCTGGTGGCACCCAGTATTTTTGGCCACTGTGTGACAGAGTGTTGGACTAGATGGGCCATTGGCCTGATCCAACATTGGCTTCTCTTATGTTGTTATGGAACCATCCTTCGTGAGCTAAGCCAAAAATCTGGGAGCTGAAAGCTAAAAAGCTGTGAGCTAGCTCACACTAAGTCAGCTTAGAGGAAACATTGGTTGGAAGGCAACATCAGGAAAAGGATGAAACAGGATGCTGGGTTTGATGGATCTCTGGTCAAATCCAGGAGTACTTTTCTGAAGCCCTCATTATTGCATTTGTATTGGGCATTTTTAAAGGTATCAAGCTTGTTAAGGACGCCAGCTACTTTCCTTGTAGTTTAAAATGACTGGGGTACTGATATTGATAGTTGTAGCATTTTCTCCCAGCTGTGTTTACATGAAGTTTTAAATTATGAGGTATGTAGTTTTCTAATCCATGTATGTGAAAAATTGTTCCATTACAAGTAGACACTATCTTATCTGTGGGATCTTTGCTGTAACGTAAAATATCTGAACTTGCCTGCTTGTGAAATTCTAACTTTATTTTTTGATGTTGAAAACTCCCCGAATGTTTCTGCTTTTTTTTTTTTTTTAATGTGAATTCAATTCCCTCTTTTAGTCTCTGGGGTTTTTCTGTTGTTGTTTCTGTGGAGGAGGAGATGCTAACTAGTGAAAAAGAGGTTTACCTTTGCAAGAGGAAGGCATACAAAATAAACTGGCATGGCTACCCACAGCATATCCATGAGATATTAAGCAGGATGGTAATTATTTTAAGCTGATGTTTAGACAAATTGTGGCTGAAGGACAGCTATTATGAACCCATCGTTTAAAGCACTGTGGCCCCATAGGATCATATCACTGGAGTCTTTTTGTAGTTAAAATGTAGGTCTTTTAATAAAACAATAGAAACAAGACTTTGCCTTGTGGAAGGAAAGATAAGCAACCTTAAACCCTGTCTTGCCCTTATTAGATACTCATAGGTTTGATTGTACTTTCTAGCCACCTTCTTGCAAAGACATGTTCTGAAATGTAATGAAGGAACTGTGCAGGTGCATTTTAAAAAGAAGCTCTTAGACTTCTTGAATGGAAGGGTAAGGCTTCCTTAACCTTTCTTCTCAGGCCAGTTGTCTGCCCATGCTACTTTGAATACAGGAAAGGCTAAGGAAGAGGAGGAGGAGGAGGCAGCTGGTTTGCTGGAGACCAGGGACTTGTCTGGGTCTTTCTTCTTGTGCAAAGAAGGGCACAGTCGTGAGGTCTGCAGGGGGAAGAGGAAGCAGTGGAAACTGCCATTATTCCCCTTTTAAATTCCCAGGCAGGACTCCTTGCTGCTCTTGAGCATCTGACATTTCATCTATGTGGCTCTTACCTGAAGCAAGTTTGGCCACCCCTGCTGGCTCAATAAAGTGCCCCCTTCCCGGCCCAGATCTCCGCTCGTCCTTGCGGGAGGGATGGTGGGAGGGACGGGGGGACCTCTGGCCCAGCCCTAGCTCCCCCAGAAATTGGAAGGTCCAAGCCCATGGATGCATGCTGGAGGTTTCTAAATATGGAGCAAAGAAAAAAGCAGCTTGCCTTTCTCAACCTGTTTGTGCAATGATATGTGATAATTCCTTCTCCAAAGCAAGGACAGAGCCTGCTTTTGCAACACTGCATGGTTCCCCGCTCGTCAGAATCATTTGCCTTAATGTACTCATAGAAGCGTTATTTTGTGCTGGAAGGCGTTCTCTGCCCAAAACTGCAGAGGTCTTTTAGAGGGATGTAAACATACCTATTGAAGGGCTGCAAGCTTGCTTATTTTGAAGTCATTTTGAGGGAGGGGTACTTCTGCATAAATATGTATGAGATTAATGATGGCTTTTAAGAGTACCCCTCTTTCATTCCGAAAAGGTAACATGGGGCTGTTGCGATTTCTTGCATTTCAAATACCCCGTGTTAGGTACACATTGCACGTGCACCTTTCCTCTTTCTTTTACCTTCTTCCTAGTTACAAACAGCTCTTCATTACCCCACACTTCTAAGTCTGACTGGGGTCCTCCTCCAATCTATGTCAAAGTTTATTTTATCTATTTGCACTTAGGGCTGAATCCAACCCCTTGCTTGCATGAGTGGCAGGCATTTCTACTTTCACAAGAAGTCTTCCATTTCTGCAGACTCCCCCTTCCAACTGCAGCACTCTGCACCATATCCCACACCATTCCCAAACATCCTCTGACACTCAGGAGCAACTTTAGAGACAGAGGCTACGATTGTTCGGATCCTACCCATGATTCTCTGTGCACAGAAAGTTTCTCTGTTCTAAGAGTTGGAAAGTGCTTCATGAATGCAATGCAGAATCTCTGTGTGCATGTGCTAAGCATTACTCTTTAAAGATATCCAGGAGCAAGGGAGGAGTTGGCACCCTGAGAACAAAAGAAAGAATTCTAATCTTATAACTGTACACTTGGGAAGGTAGAACAGCATAACTGAGGCACAATCAGTTATCCTTCAGGTACATTAACACTACTCATTTATATTATGTAGGTTGATAGTAGGTGAAATTTTATTGTTTGTGGCCAAGTGCAAAAACAACTGTCCGAGCAATAATAAATATAATAAGAAACACAACAAAAAAGGTAAACAGAATAAGAAGCAAAAGGTGGGTATGGCTGGATGACCACACTTCTGGTAACATGAGGGTGTGGCCTAATATGCTAATGAGCTGCACTATCGTGAGTGTGGCCTAATATACTAATGAGTTTCTACTGTTGAGTGCGGCCTATTATGCTAATGAATTCCTACTGGGCTTTTTTTTACAAAAAGAGCCCTGATTTAAACCTAGAGGGGGGCTGGACCCTCACAGATTCCCCCCCCCACACACAATTAATTAGGTTTCTATCCCATCTTTGCTCCAAGAATCTCAACATGGCACACATTATTCCCCCTCTCTTTTATCCTCCTAACAAGCCTCTGAGATTGCAAGATAGCAACTGTCCTGAGGTCTTCTACGGCTTTTCTGGGTGCAGTGATGATCTGAAGCCAGATCTCCCCAGTCCTAGTCTGGCAACAATTACACAATGCTGTCTACAGCCCTGAATTCCTCACTAAAAGTAATGTAAGGAATGCTGATTACAACTGGCACAAGGCAACGGAAAGAGAGAATAAGCCACCAGCCTCCTCACAAACTGAGTGTCTTCCCTTGAAAATGACTCCCAGCCTTTTCAGCAGGTAGAGCTGGGATAGTATGCCAGCTAAGAAAGTGAAGTTATGACCTGGGGGGGTCTCTGGTTCAAATCTTTGCACTTCTACAACCTCACTAGGCACTTAACCTCTCATCCACACAATGGAGAGACTACTGGGGCTATTTTGCAAGGCTGCTGTAAGAACAATAAAAAAGATAATTTATTCAAAGTGCTTCAAAGACTGAAGGCACTGTATACATACTAAGCATTATTAACCATTATTATACTAGTAATAATAGCGATGTGTTCCATGGTGGATATCCAGGGCTTCCACATCTGGTGGGTCAAAGTGAAAACTGTTCACTGCAAGTAGCAAATGTAAAAACCACTGTCCTAATGGGGAAGAAACAGCAGCACTCTTTGTAACATGGACAGCTAGTATCTTGGGAATCAGGTCTCTGGAGTGAAGTCTCCCTGGCCAATAGTGTTTAGCCCCAGAGTCCCATACAGGTGCACTTGAAGCTGTGGGGGAGGCAGGAGGGGAGTGGCCAAGCAGCAGAAGCCATTCCATTGTGTTTGCATATGAAAGACTTGAGCAAGGAGTCTATCCTGGAACATGCTAGGCACAGGGTGGGTCAGCTGAGCTGGAGCACAAGCGAGATGAGGCATAGGCACAACTGGCTCAGTGTGGCTGGAGTCCAGCTGCCACGTCAAACATGGAGTAAGCAGTTTGGTAGCAAGAACAGGTTTGGGGGCAGATCCAGAAGTTAGAGACCAAACACAGTCCAGAGGGTCAGAATCACGAGGCAGTGGTGGCGAGGACAGGAGTAAGATGATGCGTTGCTTCTGCAGACAGTCTCCCCCTTTCTCCACCCTTTATAACAGAGACGCTCGTCTTGCAGCTGGATTGTATCATGCAGGTGTGTGTGCACCCATCCTCACTGTCTGGATCCAGGCGTCTCTGGACTGCTAATTATGCACTCCGCCTTCTTTCCAGCATGTCATGCTGAACCCTCCTCCATCTACATTCCAGCAGCTCTGGAGATGAGGGGAGGCGAGGTGGATGATGGGATGCTTCCTGATTTTGAGCCATAGGGCTGAATGGCTGGGATGCTGCTATCAGGCTGCAAATCATTATTCAGCAGGGCAGAAGTAGCTTTCTGTAGCAGGCTGTCCATAACTGGCTGTGAGCTGGGACCTCCTTTGTATACCCATTCCTCTTCTGAAGAGTCCTCTGCCTCTTCAGGTTAACTGTGCCCAGCTGAACCACAAAGAGATCAGTGGGTGGAGAGCAGCTGCTGTTGTGTGACCTGGAGACCTACAGCAGGCAGAGCGGCCATCTGTTTTGTCCCTAATCCCCTTTCTTCTTTTCAGGGCCTCCCAAGATCAAGTTCATCCCTTCTATGGTTGGCCCAATCCTGGAGGTGACCTTGATACCTGAGCCTGAATTGCGGAAGGCAACAATCCCCATCTTCTTTGACATGATGCAGTGTGAATTCAACTTCAGTGGGAGCAGAAACTTCCATATGGTATGGGAAAAGTACAAAAGTGGATTTCTGGAAGGAAAGGGGGATTGAGATTTGGGGGTGTCTCTATAATAGCTAGCTCAAATTATGGAGTGAATAAAATAACCTTCTGGGCAAATAACAGGTTGTAAAGACTGTGGACAAACTTTTCGGTTGCAGAGTGGGCTGCTTCTCAGTAGCCCAAACAGCCTGAAGCCACAGAAGCAATAGCAGCAGCTGGATAATTTAGGAGAAATAAAAAAGGACAATCTGTAAGAAGTAGCAGTAGAAACCCTTGGACGAGCTACTAAAAAGGACCAACTTTTTGTCAAAATATACAGCTAACAAAGCCTAGGCAAACAACATGCTATTGAGAACTTGGTACCAGATGAATAGCTGTAGGGGAGGGCATTCTACTCGTGAGGTGTCACAGCAGAAAGGCTGTGGGTATGAAGTTTTTGGGTATGAAGTGGATCATCAATGTTATGAGAATTCTGGATTACTGTTCGTTTTGTTCTTTTGGCTTTGTCCTAGTTTGAGAATGAGCTTATAACGAAACTGGATCAGGAAGTTGAAGGGGGCCGAGGAGATGAACCATACAAGGTTTTGCTGGAGAAACTGTAAGTGTGTGAGTGCTCTTGATTACCTTTCTTGGTGCACTACTTACATGGCCTGGACAGATTTGACAATGATCATGGATATATGCCTGTAAAAAGTAAACTACACACATGCAGCCAGTGAAAACCAGTGTGTCACAGTGATTAGAATGTTGGACTAGGACAGGGGAGGACTCATGTTCAAATCCTCATTCCTTTTCTCTTTCTGTATCCTTGTTATTTCTCAAAATAAAAAAATAGATATTTTTTAAAAATCCTCATTCAGCCACGAAGCTCATTGTGGGGCATGAGGCCAATCACCTCTCAGCCTTACTTACTTCACGGGGCTGTTGTGGAGTCAACATGGAGAGGGGGAGAGCGATGTGGTGAAGGTCAGGGTTTAAAGGCTGTTTAAGAAATGGTAGCACGGTCTCTACCCCAACCTTCTGCTAACGGGCTGAACCAAGTGGCCATCTTTTAAATGCATTTCTTACGTTTAAGGCATTAGGGAAACAGGGTAAAAAAAGCCCCAGTATTTACTACCGGGGTAAGAGAAATAAGGAGGTTCAATAATGAGGCTTAAGACTGTTTACATATAACTCAGAGCTTTTGCTGGGCACATTAGGTTATGTTCCCTCTAAGCTGTGGAGTCTTCTGAGCAAAAATTCTACTTTGTGAGCTACTGGCATTAAAGTTGTGGGCAAGCGATTTGGCTACTGCATAAATTAGTTTGGTCTGGAGCCTTCCTGAGCTAAGACAAAAAATGTGTGAGCCAGAGGCTAAAAAACTGTTAGCTAGCTCACACTAACTCAACTTAGAGGAAACATTGGATAACATTTCAGATGCTAACCTTTGGGTGCTCAGAAGAGTTAACAGCCAAGTTTCTGTTATGGAGATAAAGATTGGCCCTCTCTCATTTTCTGGATTCTCACAGTGTAAATCTGAGCTCCTCTCAAAAACTACAAATCATTGGCCAGTTTCCTTCAGAAACTAGGCCCTGAGACAGCCACAGTCTCTTTCCAAAGAGTTCACTATGCTAGCTTGCTTTCGCACAATTTACAGAGTCTCCTGAGACAGGGTGTCTCCCACTTAACTCTCTGGAGAGAAAGAAAGCCTGTCTCCATCATTCAGTGGTTTAGCCTTTGTACTCACAAGGCAGACTCTGAGACGGTCTCTCTCTGAGGGATCAGACCCTAGCTGAGCTGACAATGTAACTGCTTTTTCTAGCTCACTCCCCTCCTTCCATCCATGGGTCCTGATTGGATGTTAGCTGCTGTGCACGAATCCCTGAATAGGTGTACAGGGAAATGGTAACTGACAAAAAGGGACAGGAGCGCTGCCCATCCACCTCTCCTGTACACCACTCTGAGCTCCTAGAGGAAAGACAGTATAAAAATGTGATAAATAATGGGTAGGAAGGTAAGAGGAATAAACATCCATGCTCTGCTGTTTCATTAATTGAAACTGGTCTTCCAATACTATTATTAGCAGTTGTAAAGGGGGGAAGATGTTTGAAAACTTTAAAATGCTGAAAAACATTCCAGGAGCCTAGGTTCAATAAGAGAAACCAAGCAAAGGTTTGAGAAGAGCAGAATCCCCTCATCCTTTGCGGTGTGATCCTGATCCAGATTTCCCTTTTACAGATTGACAGAGAGATCAGCAGTTTTCATCATTTCTGTTTTGGTCTGTAATGCTCCACCTAACGTAGTGTTAATGTCACATTCCAGGCTTTGAATAGCACTGCAGCATGTATCAGTGCTTCTCATTCAGACAAGAGCTGTGTTTTCTCCCAACCAGAGGAAGATTTTAGACAGGCCTGTTTCTTTTAAATGCAAATGTGAGAACTGCAAGGAGTCCTGCACGTGCCAAGGCTGCCCTTGCTTTCAGTCTATCCAAAGGCTGGACAAGTCATCCTGCCACATGTTGGCACTAAGCGATCTGCTGGCTAGGAACTGATTCACGGCTGCATTACCTCATGCCTAGGGATTATGTCTGTGCTGCATTTTAAAAATCCGTATTGTGCACTAAGCAAACCTGCAGCCAGCACTAACTGCAGATTGCTTTGATTCACACTGGATTTTCTGAAGATTTGGCCACTTGGGGCAACAACTGGGTTGATAGAAAGCTACAGAAGAAGAAATTGGAGTTTTACCTCACACTTCATGCAGAGTGGCTTACAATCTCCTTTCCCCTCCCCTCCCCATAAAAGATACCGTATGGGTAGGTGGAACTGAGAGAGCTCTTTCAAGGACTGCTCTTGAGAGAACTTGTGACTGACCCAAGGCCACACCAGCAGCTGCATGTTGAGGAGTGGGTAATCAAACCCAGTTTTCCCATATTAGAGTCCACACTCTTAACCACTGCACCAAACTGGCTCTCAGTTGTGGATGCTTGAGGGACCACTGATGGCTCTCTTAAACACTGTCCATACTTGAGTTTTGCTTTCTGAACTTCTCACTAAACTGACTTTTCTCATCATCCATATGTTAGAAGGATATTGTTTTAAAACATCAAAAGTAGAATTCAAATAATAATAATAATAATAATAATAATAATAATAATAATAATAATAATAATAATAATAATAATAATAATACCAATTTTTTCTGATATGGGTAGAGGTTGAACAAAATGAATCATTTTAGCTTGGCATTTTCTATTTTCTGACCATTGTATTTTGGTGTTTTCAGGCTGTGTTTGTGGTTTATCATATCTGTACCCCAAGCCCTTGAGGTGCAGCAGGTTGGGGAGGGAATTAAATATAATTTTAAAAGCAGAATTTCTCAAGTGTCTCTTCTTTCTTTTCTTCCTCTCTTCATTCCAATGCACCTTCTACAGCCTGCTGGAAAATTGTCGAAAACACAAATACTTGTCAAGTTCAGGGGAGGTATTCGCTCTGTTGGTTAGCAGTTTACTGGAGAATCTCCTGGATTACAGAACCATCATGCTTGATGGCAGCAAAGAAAACCGCATGAGTTGCACCGTGAATGTCCTGGTACGGGCGGGGATCTTGGACTGACTATCCAAATCGCTCCCATTGTCCTGTGTCTTGGACAAATCTGGTGCTGTTTGGTTAAAGGCTGAAAACCCTTGGATTAGTTGCTGCATGAATGCTGAGAGAATGTGCCTATTGTGTTTGTTTCGTTTGACTGATCTCTAGACATTGAGTCTGACACTGCTGAGAGTGCATGTCTGCCTTTTCCCTGAATTTTTCCAATGTCAGGTGGGTTACTTGGTTTATAGCTTGCAATATGCCAGAGTTTCATGCAGATTATACAGGACCCAATAAGGATTTGATCCTAGGCCTCTACAGCACAAACCTTTCTGACAGTTGTGCTTCATATGAACTTCGTGTTTAGATTGTACACATTCCATCTATATTTGATTTGCATTTTTACCTGTGAAATTCAGCTTGTTTATTCACAGTACGACTGTTTGTTTTTTTCTTTTGTAGAATTTTTATAAAGAAAAAAAGAGAGAGGATATATACATCAGGTTAGATCTTTACTGTTTTTTTTGGGGGGGGGGGCAGGGGGAATTACTGTGCAGTGGATTCTGCCTTTTAGCAGCAGGCGGAACTCAGTTTCCCCTTTGCATCACTTCTGTCATTGCCATTAAAATGGTATTCTGGTGTATTTTATCCCTCTAGATACTTGTATAAACTCCGGGACCTGCATATAGACTGTGAAAACTACACTGAGGCGGCATACACACTTCTCCTTCATGCAGAGTTACTCCAGGTGAGTTTTTGACAGCAATATTTGTGGTAGTGAGTGACCATCTTGGAAGTTCTGAGGATGACCCAAACAACCAAATAGCAAAGAATAAAGTAGTTCTGCAGGAGGCAGAGTAGCTTAGTGGCTAAGGGACAAGTTGCTGATGCAAATCTTAGCTTGACCACAAACTCAGTAGGTGACCTTAGACAAGCCTCTCTTCTTCAGGCTCCCTGTCCTCAATATGTGGTAAAGCTGTTCAACTATTCAGGCACTCAGCTGAGAACACGGTCTCATCAAAGCAAGATGCAGTGCCCATTGCCTTCTGGGAACTGTCTCAGGTCCTGCCTTCCTGACCCAGCCTGAGCTACTTGGATACCTGCTGCTGGACACAGGTCAATTTTTCAGTGCCTTAGGCAAGATCTCAAATGTCTTGGGAACACCTGAGTAAAAATTTAGACTATAAACCAATGTACAATGTAAACCAGTGTAGAATGTAAACACAGAAAAGCAGTATGAGAGAGTCTTAAGGAGGAAAAATGGACTTGTACTGCTTCGGGGGGGGCAGCTTGTTTTCAAGTGCTCCACTACCTAACATTTTTCCTGCAAACAGAAAGCTAACACAGGAGGGATCAGGCTAGAACATCTTCCCCCTACTGTACTACTTATGTTTTTTGCAGGGAATATTGTCCATCGAAAAGCATAGAGAAATGCCTTTCCACCACTTCTTCCCACCTGAAGTGGTACAGGCCACTCTACCACCTCATTCTACTCCCAGTATGAACCAGCTCAGTGAGACATTTTCTATGGAATTTAAACGCCCCTAACATTTTCACTAGATTGTATCCCTTATCTCTGTAGACCTTTTTGAAAGAAGATTTCTAACTACTTGGATGCCTCAGATTGTGGAACTGCCTCCCAAGAGGAATATTAGAGCGGAAATCCTAACTCCCTGAATATTCTTTCCCTTATGCTAGTGGTCTGACAAGCCGTGTGCACCACATCTGCTTCAGAGGGACAGCTACTATGTCTATTCACAGCAGGAACTCAAGGAGAAGCTTTACCAGGAAATCATAGCATTTTTTGACAAAGGCAAGGTGAGTCAGTGTGTGGGAGACTCCTTGGGTATTCTCAAGCAGGCAACACTGGAAGAAGATGTGGCCCACCAGACATGAGCTACTTAATGAGTTGGATCCACCCGTGGTGTTCCAGCTGCTGGCTCTGCCTGATTTGGGTTATTTGTAAATAGGTGGACATTTTCCCAGGATTTGTTAATGATTATCAAGATAATATAGTCAAGATTTCTGGGTGCTGGTGGAGCATTATGATCCAGGAGGCTTGCCAGTTCAGGACTCTTCTCAGCCACAAATTCACTAGGAAGCACTGGGTCACTCACCTGCAATATGACAAATGATGTAGGCCTATTTTACAGGATTGTTGTGACAATTACTGTTGTATAAATTAAGGGGTTTTCTTTTGGGGCCCCTTCTGTGAACCTCATTCCCCTCAGCCGTTTGCCTGGTGCTTGATCTTTTCAGTTTCAGGTGTCGAGACTAGGACTCTTCTGTTTATCCAGGCACTTGGTTATAATTATCTTCTGTTGCAGTGAGCTGGCTTTTGTTGGGTTATTCTTGTTGATATACACAATGGGTTGGATGCAGACAAAATTTTCCACTAATGGAAGGCACTTCATGGAACAACATTTCCTGCCTTCCTTCCTTCCTCTACATCCCACTGAACAGTAAATGCTGTTCCTGAGGACAGGGAACCCCAGGAATGGCATGAAGGGCAAACTGGAGATCTGAAGGAGGAAAGGGAAATCACACCTCCCCTTCTATTAGTAATAATTTAGTCTGGACCCAACTCTTATGTATCAATTTTTCCTCT
The DNA here is from genome assembly GCA_029375565.1 of Gekko gecko. NCBI lineage: Eukaryota > Metazoa > Chordata > Lepidosauria > Squamata > Gekkonidae > Gekko > Gekko gecko. The sequence continues at coordinate 43,673,332 of JAPDNY010000013.1, forward strand.
GGGTGTGTTAATATGGCTTTGTTGAGTTGAGATTATATGTGTTTGATTTGAGAGCCACATCAGAATCCTTTGACTCTGAAGCAGATCTATGTGAAGTGCTTTCAGCATGCAAAGCCCTTTTAAATGCTAGATATTGTTAGCTTCATTGTTGTTGATGATTACTGATACAGACTTTTTCATTGTTTATGGTACAGTGTATAAGGCAGAGGACGTTATGACTATCCCCAAGGCCTGTTAGTTTAAAGAAGTTATAACTGATCTTATGCTCTCCACTGAATTAGATTTAATTTGTGTGTTCAGTAAACTAATTAGCTAATGTTTTGGTCAGTGCTGTTGTATTCTGTGCTTAAGTAGTTGGCATCGAGGAAAATGAAATTCTTCAACCCATACGGTTTTATGCATTATTGGGCAGATTTGCATAATTTCACTTGTTCTGTGCCATTTGTACTTCCATGTGTGCTGTTCTGCTTCTGCAGAACTATACAGAGCACCAAATCCCCCTGACCCCTATCTTATCCTGCCGTCCTTCTGACTGCTGAGGTTTTAGCAAGTAGTGCCTTCACACTTTTGAAGATACATGTGCAACCATAAAGTCTTGAAACCTGGCTTTTTAAAATGTAGCCTTGCACCACTGTAAATCATACATCTGAGATTTCAGCAACCTTTGCAAAAATACATTTTCAGACCTATGATTACGTGCTCCCATATGAACTTTCAGGCTGACTGAATCTTCCTGTCTAGGCCCTCCTCTTTGTGCTTCCAGTTTCTCAGGAGTAGGAGGGACTTTTTTCTGTGGTTGGCATTGATATTGTGAAACTGTTTCCCCATAGCTGCTCACCTGGGGCCTCATCTCTTTTCCATTTGGGTTGACTATGTTGTGAGATACGGTTATGTTTTTAGGATTTGGGGGGGGTTATCACCTGCTACTTGAGATCCCTAGCTGGAGATAACAGGGACTGAACCTGGGACCTTCTGCATGCAAAGCAGGTGCTCTGCCACTGAGCCACATTGATAACTAATATTTTATCATCATGAAGAGGGGCTAAAGGATTTTGAAACACACAGTAATTATAAAAGAGTTGTTGTGGTGTATTCTACCTATTCTGTTTTAATTGTGTAAAATCACCCTTACTTTTAAACTTAAAAAAAAAAATCTGTTGTCCTGTTGATATAACCACCTCTGCTGAATGTTTGCAAGACTTCGCTCTTGTGGCAGGCTCGTGTGACCAACTGCTTTAAGCATGTAACCAGAGTAGGTATAATCCTGGAGGGTTACATGTGTGAGAATTACTGGGATAATGTATACGTAATGCTTTGAGTACTTTACAGATCTTAAGCATTTGTTATGCAAATACCTGGGCTGCCTACTTGAATAACTGTGTTTCTCTGTATTAATTAATCTCTGCTGATACATGTTTGGTCTGTTGGCCTGTTTATTTCTTTTTATGTTCCTGAAGATGTGGGAGAAGGCAATCCAACTAAGCAAGGAACTGGCTGAGATGTATGAGAACAAAGTTTTCGACTATGAAGGGCTTGGCAGTCTCTTGGTAAGATCTGTGGGTTTTAATGGAAGGAATAAAGGAAGATATCCAAGGGGGACAGGGGATTCCTGTCACTTCCAGCACTGATAGTTGAGGGCCACAGTGCCAAGCTAGGAGCATATAGGGGTCACTGGAATAAAGTGTTCCTGTGGGGTAGAGCTCAAAAGGAGTTTAGCTTAAGTGGCAGCATTCTCTCTCACACACAGATAGTCTGCTGGATCAGCTCATAGGTCCATGTAGTCCAACATCCTGTTTTCCACAGTGGCTGGCCAGGTGCTTCTGGAAAGCCCCTAATATGGTGCATAAAGGCAGTAGTTGTTCCCCATGGTGTGTGTGAGTATTATATGTACTTTTAAGATGGCCTCTCTGTAACTGGTATTCAGAATCTTGAGGCTCCATAGAGCTATTATTTCATTCTTTAGTGGGAGTGAACTTCAAAAACATTGTATATTGACCGCTAAATTTGAGCAGTTTAAAATCCCATTAGCACAACCTAAAATTTAGCTGGCAGAGGGGGGAAAAAACATTCAGCTAAAAGTTTTAAAATTTCCCCCTCCCCTCCTCTAACACATACAGAAAAAACGGGCCACGTTCTATGAGAACATTATGAAGGCAATGAGACCTCAACCAGAATATTTTGCCGTTGGGTACTACGGCCATGGATTCCCCGCCTTTCTCCGGGTAAGAATGTTGTGCCTGGCCAGATGGCTTAATAATCCTTTAAGATCCTTGGATATATAGAAAATCTATACCATTGTCAGCAAGCTTTAAAGATTATAATTACCTCCCCCACCACAGGCATCATTAGTTAGAGGGTCAAGCAATAAGAAATTATTCTTTGATGTTGCCGCTCTCAGAAGGTCTACCCAGTTTCAGGCTGCACTGATATACCAGTCCTTTACTCCCTAGGCCAAGTAAGATGTTAATTGGAATACAGGTAACAGCACACTACCTTTTAAAAGAAAATTGAAAGGTAGCCATGAGAGTTTATCAATTTGAATGGAGAACTAGTGTGGGAAGCATACTGCTTTTCTGTTCAAAAATCACACACCCAGATTTCTAAATACCAGAAGATTGTTACACATATTTGTTCTATAATGTTCAGCTTTTACAGCTTTTCTTTCCAGTCTGTATCCAAAACTCTGTGTAGTTTGGTTTTCATCTGTGGAGAACCTACTGTGACTTTCCCTCTTTTAAGAAATATCAGTAGAGGAGTAATGAAATTTCACTCTAATATGGCAAAACCTCAGAATTCAAATCCTATAAATATTGCTATCAAAATGTGATTTTTGAGGGATGCCTTTTCATTCTTGGTGGATTCAAAGGCACTAGAGCCAAGTATCAGTGTAACTTCACTTCTGATGATATCCACTAGTAAACTGCAGTGCTCCAGAAGGCTTCATTTCAGGTAGCACACTGCATAGTACATCTTTCATCCCATCTCTGAAAACTGCTGCAAGTAGCAAACACAGGAAGCTTGGCCCCACCTGGGCCCTCAGCCGGAGGCAGCAGAGGGGCGGGGGTGGGCAAGAGGGCCGTTTAAGGCTTCGTGCCACCCCGGGTTGCCCTCTTGCCAGTTTGGGTTCTGAAGATGCAGATCCAGTTTTATTTCAGTGCTGAAGGGAAATCTCATGTTACAAGTAAATAAACTATGAGCAGCAAGTGTCCTCTTAAAACCAGGAGTTAGGAATGGAGGACTGAAGAGTTAAATTAGGGAGATGTAAATTTAGGACTTTTGTACATTTGGATTGGGAAAATATGTCTCATCTCCCCACCCACTCACCCCAAATTCATTTTCGCTTCTAAACACAAGCAATTTAAATAGTCTGTACCAATTGAAATGTGGAGCTGCGGTGGCTCAAGTGGTTAAGACGCTGAACTGCAGGCTGTGGAAGGTCAGTAGTTCAGCAGTTCAAGACCCGGGTGCCGCATGACAGGGTGAGCTCCTGTCTCTAGTTCCAGCTCCTGACAACCTAGCAGTTCGAAAGCTAGAAATTGCAAGTAGATAAATAGGTACCACTTCGGTGGGAAGGTAACAGCGTTCCGTGCACCTTGGTGTTTAGTCATGCCGGCCACATGACCACGGAAACGTCTTCGGACAGCGCTGGCTCTTTGGCTTTGAAACGGAGATGAGCACCGCAACCCTAGAGTCGGATTCGACTGGCTTTCGAGCAAGGGAACCTTTACCTTTACCTTTACCAATTAAAATAGATACCTTTATGTTTTTTTAGTGTGAGTCTTTCACCGTACTGATGAGCCTTTGACTTGTTTATTTTCTATCCATTTTACAGGAGTCGTGCTCTCAAATAGATGAGAATGGACTATCACAAATGTATCACTTGTTTCTCTTTTTCATTTTGTCCTGATTCAGAACAAGATCTTCATCTACCGTGGCAAGGAGTATGAAAGGAGGGAGGACTTCAATTTGAAACTACTGACCCAGTTTCCAAATGCCGAGAAACTGAGCAGCACCACTCCCCCAGCAGATGAGATCAAAGCTTCCCTAAAGCAATGTATCTTTTGGGGGTATTGTTGAGTTGTGTTTGTTTACTTCTTTTACAGCAGGAAAAGGATATGGGGAAATACCGTGTGTTGTAGAACTGTGGCTCACTTAGTGTTCATTTGCAAGAACAATTCAAATGAACCTGTGTACAGTCTCCAATGCAATAGTGTTCCTTCAGGCATGGCATTGGCACACCAGCTTAACTTGGATTTGAGACGCTTTCTCCCATACCCTCTCTAGCTAGAGCCTCTCATACTACAGTGCACCCCATTCCAGAAGGTTCCTTCAACTTTCATAGACTTTTGAAGGGCTGCAAAAGGCAGAAGAAAGCCCTGTTGTGCAAACAAAACTCCACCGATATTCTCTGAGTCCCAGACTTTATCTGCAGTAGACGTACCATATAGGACAGGGTGGCCAGACTTGCTTAACATAACAGCCACAGAGAAGAAACGTCAGATGTTTGAGAGCCACAAGACATGAACAAATATTATGCACACATTTTTACTGAAAAATATGCAAATTTGCTTTTTATTAACATTAAGTTAGACTGTATGAAAGAGCCCCATGCGGCTCCCAAGCTGCAATTTGGCCACCCCTGATATAGGAAGTGCCATTTATACCTCTTGGGCACTTCACCTGGGGCCAAATGAGCACATTTTAAGAGCCTGCACCTCTTGCTTGATGTTTGCCTGCTCCTTTGGTACACTCTCTGGGTTCTGAGGTTCTCTTGCAAGTCCAGCCTGAAATATATGTTTGGGAGAGTGTTCAAAAGCATCAAGGGGCAGCTAGATTTGAAGCCATTCCCGTGGCCCAGTTTTAAAAGAAACCAGGTGCAATGGCTGGATTCAATTCAAGGCCCTTCTTAGAAACACTCTTGGAAAAGTAACCAGTGCCCTTACATATCCTGTTGTCAGAAGCTGTGTGGTGTAGTGGTTAAGAGTGGCGGACTCTAATTTGGAGAACCAGGTTTGATTCCCCACTCCTCCACATGCAGCTAGATGGGTGACCTTGGGTCAATCAGAGTTCTCTCAGAGCTGTTCTCTCAGGAGCAGTACTCTCAGAGCTCTCTGAGAAGGGAAGGTGATTGTAAGCCACTTTGAGACTCCTGGTAGAGAAAAGCAGGGTAATGTATTCCACAGGTAACTCTGAATTCAGGTTTTCTTTTCTTTATTTTTTCATCAATTCTTTAAATTTGACTAGAAACTGCCTCCATGCTCTCTTAGCAATCTAAGCAAAGAGGTTTTGGCAATACAATGCCGTGTGTATTATAAAGCCCACTGCACCCCACCTTGTCCCCCTCCCAAAGCTAGACTTGTTCCTTTAGAGTATTGGGATATCTTTTCAGGGATAGTTTTAGAGTTGCAAAGAACACTCCTAGTCTCTCAGGTTCTTAGTCTACAGTAGAGGTTTTCAGACTGTGTTCTGGGGTACTCCAAAGGAAGCTTATCATGGGTTCCTCAATAAGATCAGTGGTGGGAGACAAGCTTTCTTTGAAAATCAGTTTTTCCACCATTACTGGATATGTCCTTGCAATATGCAGCCATGGAGGAGATACTGAGCATGTTCGAAGGTGTACTTTCAGCTTGTATAGAGTGACAGTGAAAATGCAGAGATGGGTCAATGTTCCCTTAACTGGAGTATGCGTGCTTTACAACATGTTCCCAAATCCTTAGTACCACCCAGGAGTGCCATGGCAGATAAGCAAGGGAAGAGGCCATGGCTCAGTGGTAGACAGAATGCCTTGCTCGCAGAAAGCTCTAGTTCAGCCCTGACATAACCAGTTTAAACAACAAACAGGTGTTTAGGGAAGCACCTTTCTCAGCCTGAGACCCCAGAGGTCTCCTGACAACTGTAGTAGATGGACCAGTGTTCTGGCTTGGTACGAGGCAGCTTTATATATACGCACATGTTTCTAAAGACAGAAAGTTTTAAGAAACCACTGTTTTGCAATACTTATGCTTGATTCCGATGTTGCTATTTTTCTGCTATTTTGGAAAGGGTGTCTTATATCCAGTGTGGAATTAACTCATGGAAATTTGTCCATTTCCCTCTCAGTACATGCATTCATCCTCAGTAAATTGTGCTCTTTCTGTCAAAATCCTTGTTATTTCATATCCTTAATGTACGCAACTCAGATGTGCAGTGTTTCATCGTTAAGCCTGTAATGAACCTCCCGCCCAACTACAAGGACAAGCCTGTTCCAGAACAGATTCTTAAGTAATCTCTTTTTCCCTGCTAATCCATGCTGCTTCATTTCTCAAAGCCAAGGGTTTACACTGGGGAGCAATCAGCAGTTAGTTTGCTTGGACCTCTGGTTTTCTTAAGGAGCAAACCGGTTAACAATTTAAGACTAAAGTTCTTTTTTAAAAAAACAAACAAACACAATGTGGATGCTGCAAGGGCCTAGCCAAGTCTGATTTTGAAATCGTAGTCTGTTTGGGGAGAGAAGGCTGTAGAACTGTGGAATATTCTCAAGAATGCATCTTCATTCAGAGAAGTGATGGGTCCAATCCCTACTTGGAAAACATTGTCTGACACCCGCTGGTCAGTGCTAGTTAGAACCAACTTGCATGGTACCCTGACTTGCATGTCATGCAAATACAGAGGGTCATATATGAAGGACTTGGATGTGTCATGATGTGTCTCTTTTAATACTGTGCAGCATTTTTTTCATTTTTTTAATAATGTGTTATAAGAGTATGGATGAGAAAGGAACACTGTGTTCAGCTTTGGACTCACATGGTTCCTTTGCCCTGTCGTGCACATTATAGTTTGTACGTGGACATCTGTAATCAAGTCACATGAAGTGAAAATCAGCCCTCTTGGCTAACTAAATAGTTCATTCCCATTAAAAGAATCTATTTGCTGGAATTGTTGGAGGAACTTGGTATGTTTAGAAGCAGGTCTCCTACTAACATCCACAAGATGTGATGATCTAAGTCTTTCATAATTCCTCTGTCAGTCAAGCATCTGGAGATTTCAGTTGACTTGATAACCTTGCTGAGCTTGAGTCTGAGTGATGTGGCAACAGTTTATTACTCTTCTTATTCCATCAACATGTGTGGTGCTTTACAGAGCAACATCAGTAAAACAAAACAGTTCTCCAATCTCTGCCCCAAGAAGCTTAACATTTAAATTTTGACTGTGTGAGAGAAACAGTAGAGGAAAACAGGAAATGGACACACAAAAATCCCAGAAGATAAATGTAAATATACACAAATACAATTACACCTTATTTAGTGGATTAGAAATCCAAAAGGGTGATAGAAGCCTAACACTGCCTGTCTAACCTGGTTCTCCTTGGATCCTCTGGTCTTCATCTCTTATCACCCACTGCTCGTATATATACAACCACGCCATTGGGTAGCATTTCCTAAATGCCAGGCAATTGCAGTTTCCGTCAAAAAGTCTCTACCCTGCTACTCTCGGGGAGCTTATATCTCCTTCCCAATCTTTGCTTAAATTCGTCACCACTTTTAAACAAATAGGATACTGTAGCACAGGAATCAGAACCAGGTTTTGGGCACTGGCTGGGATTACAGCCTATGAAAATCCCCATTGTTTGTTTGTTTTTCCCCATGTGCTCCTTTTAGTTTCTACAGAGCCAATGAAGTGCAACAATTTACATATTCCCGGCCATTCAGGAAAGGAGAAAAAGACCCAGAGAATGAGTTTGCGGTGAGTCCTTCATCTTTTGAACCTATCCTTGTCTTTCCCCTCCCTGAGGTTATTCTTGTGTTTTGAATTGTTTGCCCTCATGGTGCTGAATGCCAATGAAAGGACAGAGAGACCTGCACTATGAGTATCTATTCCTCTTTGCTTTTGCTGCTTATAAAAAAAATGCTACCTGAGGTGGTTGTCAGCCCACCAGTGGGTGTAAGTCTGGCTGTTTTTTTGCTATTTTTCAGGGCTTGAAGCCATCTGCTGAATTGTAAGCTCAAGCCAGACAGTGGCTGTCTTTTATAGTGGTATCCAATGCTCCCTCTAAGCTGTGGAGTCTTGTGAGCAAAAATTCTACTTTGTGAGCTACTGGCATTAAAGTTGTGAGTGAGCGATTTGGCTACTGCATGAATTAGTTAGCTCTGGAGCCATCCTTCCTGAGCTAAGACGAAAATGTGTGAGCTGGAGTCAAAAAACTGTGAGCTAGTTCGCACTAACAACTTAGAGGGAACACTGGTGGTATCCATAGTATTCTCATACCTAGGCAATCTGTTGTTGCCTTCCTGTGCCACCTGGCTTTCCTCTGTTCTCATCGTTTCTTACTTTGCCTCCCTCCCTATGTATTCTTCACATGGCTGACACCTTCTTTCTGTCTCCTGGACCAAACCTTCAGTTACATATTTGGGGATTGTTGCGTTGCCTTTCTATCTCATTTTTTTATCTTTCCCTTTCTCTAGTCAGCTCAGGGGATGTTGGGTATACATTGTCATCCCATCTTCCATTTTCTCATCACAGCCACCCTGTGAAGTAGGCTGGGCTGAGAGACAGTGTGTTTGGGTGTGGCTCAAGGACCCCTAGTGGGCTTCATGGCTCAGCAGAGTTTGAACCCGAGTCCCCACAGCCCTAGCTGGACACGCTATCCACCACCCCATACTGACCTTCCCATAGTTGAGATCTTAACACAAATCGATAGCCAGCCAGCCATATGCAAGCCGCCCATCATCATGGCATTTGAGCCATCTCCTATATTTATACAGAGGGGTTTGATTGGTAACTGGCTTCTAAGTCCCTTAGCCCTAACAAGAAATAATACATCAACTGCCCCTGACTTGGATGGCCCAGGCAAGCCTCGGTCTCGTCATATCTCAAAAGCTAAGCAGGGCCAACCCTGGTAAGTATTTGGATGGGAGACCTCCAGAGAAATACCAGGGCCAGGAGGCAGAGGCAGGCTACCCAGCCACTTCTCTGAACATCCTTCATGCCCTGGTAGGAGTCGTCAGAGGTTGCCTTGCAGGCATGCGGACACACACACACACGCAAAAATACCAATAAATAAATAAATAACACATTAGCTGTATTCAGAGGACCCAAGGAAAGTTTTGGTTGTTTTTTCTGAGAAGAACAAGTCGGGAAATTTTCAAACTGAGATGGATGTCCAGAGAGATTGACGTCTAAAGTGGATACTTCAACAAAACTGAATTTTTTTCTTGTCTCCAAAGGAGGATTCTGAACTATGTTGCTTTTCTTCACTTTCCCCTTTCTTAACAGACAATGTGGATAGAACGAATCACCTACACAACTGCTTATTCGTTCCCAGGCATTCTCAAGTGGTTTGAAGTCAAACAGGTTACAACGGTGAGCTTATGGGCTGGATGTGTTCCAATTAAATATACCATCCACAGTCTGAACTGAGAAATAATTGGAGATGGGGTAGAGAGGGAGAGAATTAGAAACAATCTTATGTGTAGCTGATTTCATTATTTCCTTCCCAACATTATACATTTTTTACTGATTCTGTTCCTGTGCATTTAAAAAGTGGTATAGCTCTCAGACGTGTTGTAGGTGAAATTTTTCTCTAGCATACAGGTAAGGTGGTGGTGAAAGGTTCACCTCCATTTCTGGGTGTCAGGCTGTTGCAAAAAGGGCACTGGAGTAGCTCTGGGAAAAGAATGGCAACTGAGTTTTCTGCACTGACCCTGATTCTCCTACATCTGAGGCCTGATTCACGTATGTCCTCCTGAGGTGATGCAGGCACCAAGCAGAGACTGTATCATACAAGTTTATCACGGGGAAGGCATTTGTCTTCATTTGTCCTGTGTGATGATTGCAGAACTTTCTCCTTCCAAAGAGAACCTGCATCCCCTCTGAAATTATTTTTCCCCATTAGAGGACAGTATCTCCTCAAAAGGAGGCATGTGAGGTTCAATATAGTTGTGATGCTTTTAGGTGAAAAACTTCTTTATGCAGTTTTGCACAGGTTCAGGGTGTTGTTTCAGCTATGCTGCAGCCTGTGAAAAATGTTGTGTGTGCTTAGCTCATGCCCAAAAGATTAGCAGCCCTTGGAGATATTGGACCTGTGCATGCAGTAGGCATATGTAGCTGCTTTTCACAGGTTGCGGTACCGTTTCACTGAGACATCGAGTCTGTGCAAGGTCTCATGATACATGACCAACTCTTCCTGGCATTTTAAAAAAGTAGATTTCATACGTTCACAGCTCCAGTTTGGATCAGGGTCATTCAGGGAGAGATGAGGGAGTTTAATCCTTTTGTACAGTTTCACATCCCCCCATACCCAGGCTCCTATTGATCTTGGAAGCAGGGGAAAGAACACTCTAGAGACAGGTGTTGGTATCCTGTCCCCCCTTTCTTAGGCTAATAGGAATGCAGGTAGGGTGGTATCAGTAGGTGGAACCACAAATCTTAAACCCCCCTCTCCCCAATCTAAATCTCAGTTTCATGCTAGTGAAATGTACCTTTTAAAAAGGCACCAGGAGTTCCATGATCTTCTTCTTGTCTAGCTTAATTATGTGCATAATGTCGGCCAGAAAGTTCAGTGCTGATTGAACTTTTTGCATTGACCAGCACCGTAATAAAAGTATCCTGCTGTCAGATTTTGCAGAAGAATGTCACTGAGCATGCTCACTTACAGTAGAACATGCCCAGTAGCAACAGCTGAAGCCTTTTGTCACTCACAATTGGTATTCTGTTTAATCCTACTGTAGAAGATGTGGGCAAAATAAGTCTAAATTCCTGGGGATCGGGGAAGGACAGATTTCGTAATGTAGTACCTTACATCTGACTGAAGCCACTGCTTATTGGTCCTTTTTTATTTCTCTTTATGTTCTTCAGGAGGAAATCAGCCCCTTGGAGAATGCCATCGAAACCATGGAGCTGACCAATGAGAAAATTAGCAACAGCGTTCAGCAGCATGCCTGGGACCGGGCCCTTCCAGTGCACCCCCTTTCCATGCTGTTGAATGGCATTGTGGATCCAGCTGTCATGGGTGGATACACCAACTACGAGAAGGTCAGCTGCTTCCTTGTTCCTCTGCCATAAGCTGTGCAGCTGGCACTGTGGGGAGAGAGGGTGGTCTCCTGGTTTGTCTGAACAAAAACAAAACAGAGAAGGATACAGTGGAAGGAAGGGGAAGTGCACAAGGCTGAGTGGCTTGCTTACCTGTTTAAGGCATTTCTATACAGCTTCTTCAGGGGGGAAAAAATCTCTTTAGTAGTAATCCATTTTTAAAATTTCCTAAAGACTCTGGGCAGGTTACAATGTTAAGATCAAAATTCAGTGACAAGCCACACTATTTATGAGATGTTTATAAAACATTCCCACTGAGATTACTCAATGTGAACCCCTATTGTTGAAAGCTAGTTACAATACAGACCTGTTGCAGGGAACTGTGAACTTCTGTGGAGTAGCCACCAGGAATACCCTTCTGAGTGTGTTGGGGGTACAACATTTGCAAACAGGCCATGTGCTCACAAGAGTGCCATGTTTGTTTGCTTTTTCATGCTTTTCAGACAAAAACTGACTTCCAAAGCACCTCGAGGTGGTTAACCCCATACATCATACCAGTAGAGGGGGCCGCAAATAAAATGAAAATAAAAGCCATGTCCTGTTCGCAGGCTCAAAAACTAAATGGCAAAGATGCACAGGGAAAGGGGACGGGAGGGAAAATAGAGAAAGGAGATCAGTTTGACTGTGGAAGAACAAAGATACCATTTTAAAGAGGCATTTACATCCAGCTGGAGCCGTGCTGATCTTCTCGCCCTGAAACTCTTGCTAAGACAGTTTAGTATAATTATCCATCTTAGCAAGAGCATGAGTGAGAGATCAGCCTTGATCCTGAGACCGCTAGACCGGGATGGGTCCTGAGCATCCTTTCCCTCACCACTGCGGTCATAGCAACCAGCAACTTGGAGTATTTCTTCCAGTTACAGAACCCTACTTTCTTTGGTGCAGAATATGTTGTGTTAGTACTGAATCTGAAGACTTTGCTTAGCACAGTCTCTGACAATAGACCTCTGGATCACAACAGTGAGATGAAATAGGTTATGAAAAACTAGGAATGCTGCATGATATAATAAACATTAGTTATAATGATGTGTTTATAGCCAAATCAGTGCAGGGCAGATGGCCTTGGATTGGAATGTTTGCTTGTATGAAACAATCAGCCTGTCAATGCCAAAAGAAAAGGAAAACCATAGAATTACCAACCAGGGAATATTTGGGGCCGACACTTCTTTACTAATGTGCTGAACTTAGAATTGCAAAAGTAGAAAAGCAGTTAAGGCTCAGAACTGCTGTGGCTACATCTGGAAGTTCTCAACCTTTCCTCACATTTTCCTGTTTCCGTTTGGTCGGTGAAGGGAGTTTGGGTTTTGTGGGCTGCCATAATCATCATAGTCTAATTCTTTCTTTTATGTTGATTATCAGAAATTAGACTTTTACTCAGATAGTTTTTCTTTCTCAGTGTAAATGCTAGTAGAAACTCTGTCGTTCTATGGGAGGAGAGCTGTCCTGTTTTTGAGATTCTAGTCCATGGGATCCCTCAAGATTTATCCTTACTGCTACAGTTCCCCTCAAGCACACTGCTTTCATTTTCTCTGTAGGAGAGAATGACAAGCATTTGTTTATGTGGGAGACGTTAAAAGGGTGCACCTAAGGCATGCAGTGGGGTGAAACCTGTTTCTTGTTCCTGTGACCTCAGAGGCAAGAGGTGACTCAGCGTCCTTTCAGGTTTATCTTAATAATGGCCTTTTTATTTTGCCCTCTGGAGTTTAATTTAAGAATCAATCTTGCTGCTCTCTGCATACCCCCACCTCCCAGGTTCTGTTTCTTAGTCAGGCAGAAGTGTGACAGAAAGTTGGCAGTGTGAGATGGAATCTTGGAAACCAATATTTTATTTCTTCAGCCTTGACACCCTTTTGCCCACTATCACCAAAGGGAACTGAACCCGTGTTAGAGCAGCAAAATGATGTGGTTAAAGCTATTTTTCAGCTTTCCATCTGAGACCAGTTCATGCAACTTTTCTTGTTGTTTTGCAGTCACAAATGGCCCCAGCCATTTGGCCAGGATATGCATAGATGTACAGCTGTAAGTTGAGCTCATGTGGCTCATGTGTCCATCAGTGTGAACCATTTCATGACTGATGTCTGTGAATCACTGGCACACATAAGAATATGTGAAGCTGCTTTACATGGAATCAGAAATTTATCCATCTGGCTCAATACTGGTCTACTCTGATCAGCAGTAGGATTTTGGATCTCAGGCAGAGAAAGGTTTTTCACATGCTGCTGGAGATCCTTTGATAGTAATTGCTGCATGTTGCAAATGGTGAGCTTTTACCACTGGGCCATGGCATCTGCTCTAGAGATCAACTTGGACATATGAAGCTGTGCATCTCAGTGTAAAGTCTGTAATGCACATTGTTTTCCCTAGAGGAGGGCTGGCTGTGTATCCCTCTCCTCATTTTCAGCTGGAAAGGGTCATTTCCAAAAGATGAATCAAGAGTACAGTCCAGAAAGTTCTGGACAATTTGTTTTAAAGTATGCACACCCCCTCACCCTCAATATATTGCTTTCTGAGGCAATTATATACATAAGACTGCACAGCAACCTACCTACCTATTTAGCTAGCACTCTTTATCGTGCCTGTCTTCCAAAATACTCAGGATGGCATACATAGTTCTCTGTTCTTCATTTTATCCTCACAACAACCTGTGAGGTTGAGAGAGAGTGAATGACCCAAAGTGACCCAGTGAGCTTCAAGGAAGAATGGGGATTTTGAACCAAGGTCTCCTGGTTTGTCATCTAGCCATTATATCATGCTGCTGGATCAGACCAAGGTTTTGTTTCCAAATTGGCCAAATACCTCAGGGTTTTCATTTGCTTTTTTTTTTTTAAGGGCAGGTATGGTTTTCACCTTTCTTTGCTCTCCACCAAATTGTTCAGAAGGTTATGTTCATTCAGAATCGTGAATGAGTCATCCCTCCTTCAAGACCAAGGCTGAGGTTTGGGTCAGATGGAGATACATCTCCCTCAGACCTCCACATCAGTTGCAGACAGGCCTGCTTCAGAGGACCTTTTTTCAAGAGGTTAGACCTGTGACCCAAAGGAGTGGGCAGGATCTGTTAGGATGGTCCACCATTAATGGTGAAGAAGAGCCCTTCTCCAGCTGTTTTCTGTGAGAAAGCTCCAGGTGGTCAACCGTGTTGGTCTGAAGCAGTAAAACAAATTTAGAATCCAGTGCCACCTTTAAGACCAATGGAGCTTTATTCAAGGTATGAGCTTTTGTGTGCAAGGCATACTTTTTCAAATACATTGGAATGGTAGGTAAGGTTCAAACTTATAGACAGGGACTTAACAGCAAATTAGCATGTAACATGATGATGTTTAAGGTATGCAAAGTCAGAACTAAATAACAAGCTAAGGTTATAAGGTCAACAGTTGTAAAGCAATAAATATGTCAAAATAGCAGATAAATGTCTGTGAGTAAGGTCTTCTTTACTTTGGAAGGCATATGGTTGCTGCATTTATTTTCAGGCTTTTAAAATTATTCCTCTTTTATATTGTTTTTCTTTTACTCTGTTTTTAAATCATCATAAGCTACCTGGAGTATTGGAAATGCAAACAGAAGTAAATAAGACCCTACCCTGTCTCTTACAATGAGCTGAAAGAAAGTTGGGCTCAGTGGCTTTTCTGAATCAGTTCCCCATTCAGAACTGCACCCTGACATCTCCTTGTTTTTATTTCCTCTATTCAGGCCTTTTTCACAGAGAAATATATTCAAGAGCACCCTGAAGATCAAGATAAGATTGAACTACTCAAGCAATTGATTGCCCTACAGGTACCTGTTAGGAGGAGGGGATAAGGTGCTTGATGGCAATGGATGCTTGCTTTAACCTACTTGTCATATTAGTTGTTTGCAAGATCTTCTCCCAAGAAGGTTAGTGCAGTAGCCCAGCATGGATTGCTTTGGTTTAAGTCAATTGCTTTGGTCTATCCATACTCCTCCAGTCAACTGGCAAAACTGTGTCCACCATAACTGGGTTGGGATGCGTGCTTGTTCAGTTCACACCAGGTCTCAACTTCTTCTGCCTGCCAGTCAGGGCATCATTGCTTGCTCACGTACTTATTTACACACACACACCCTATGTACAAGATCCTTGTTGGGAGACGGCAGGAGCCCCCCATTCACTGCAACAGCATGGCAATTTATTATCATTCTATAGGAATGAGTAGCAGCCATTCAGTTCTGTGGGAGAAGCTGAAGAGATGTATGGATGCATGTTCAATGACACCATCGGGATAGGGCTGAATGGGCTTCCTCTCTTTGGTGCCTCCAGAGTCAGGAGAGTTCAGCCTTCTCACAGCTGAGCTCTCGATTGCAGCCATTGTTTGTAGAACTGAATGGGAGCAATGTAGAACCAAGCTGCCTCTTACATCTATAACTCCACGGCTTCTACATATCACCGTCCTGGGTAGGTAGAGCTGAGAGAGCTCTGAGAGAACTGCTCTTGAGAGAACAGCTCTGAGAGAACTGTGACTGACCCAAAGTCACCCAGCTGGCTGCATGTGGAGAAGTGAGGAATCAAACCCAGTTCTCCAAATGAGAGTCCGCCGCTCTTAACCACTACATGAAACTGGGGACTAAAGGGGGGAGGGAGGAGTATACCAATTTAGTTTTTAACAGTCTGTCTCTTCTTTGTAACCTTCCCAGTCTGCTTCTCTTTTCCAGATGCCTTTGCTGGCAGAAGGCCTCAGGATTCATGGCGAGAAGCTAACGGAGCAGCTGAAGCCTCTTCACGATAGACTAACTTCCTGCTTCAGGGAGCTGAGGGGGAAAGTGGAGAAGCTCTATGGTGTGATAACTCTGGTAAATATTTGCATCCTACTTCTTAAACAAATGTGTTTGGGAAACTGTCACCATTCTGAAGGTTTGCTGCTCGGTCAATAATGCATACTGGGAGGGGTGTGTATTATTATGTGTAGCAGGAGACAAATGTATATTGTATACAAATATATGATAATGAAATGGAAGTAGAATTAAAGTCTCGAATATTGTATCTCAAATACAGATGGGTTCTCCATATGAGATATATAATAGACTTTCTTTTACACCATGATAAACTACTTGTCTATTAATAGTTCTAATAAATATGCAGAAGGTGTGAAAGTATGTTAAATTGGATATGTAGTCATGAAGGCAGCGTTGCAGTCAAAATAGATTAGTTATGAAGTCTGAAACTTCTAACTGATAAAAAATGATGAATAGAATTGTAACCTATAGAAATAAATACTATTGTATTTTATAGATAATATCTTTAAAATTAAAATGAAGAGGATAAAAGGGAAAATATTCTCTGTTCTATATATTATGTACTATATTATTGTCTTTGATAAACGTAATTATGTAGTATAACCCTTTTTTCCCCCTTTTCTGTGCCCCTGCCATTTTCCTAAAATAAAAAATTAATGACATTTAAATAATGCATACCAGGATACCAGTTGATAGTATATGGAAAGCAGATATCAAACTCATGTTTCCTGCTGGCTGTTGTCATTTTGTTGAGGAACATCTGTAGCATATGAAAAAAATAAGCCCCTTTCATCTGCTCTTCTTTTTAAAAAGAAGTTCTGGATTTTTCACTTCCTTCTTTAAATTTGACCGTCAGCCTTCCTCACTGACTGAGAGAAAGCAGAGCAGGTCTGGATCAGTGGTTTTGCCATACATCATGTCTTCCACATTGAGAAGGCTCTCAGTTACCTCTGTGACTTCCTCTGTCGGATCGACGTCCTCTACCTCATCAGACAGTACCTCCTCCAGGCCAGGATCAGATGGGTGAGTGAAGGCAATTACGAGAACCAGTGGCAAAGGGAGTACAGTGTTGCAGTGGGGAGAGATCGGACTTCAGATCTCTGCTCAGACATGAGCTCACTGAGAGACCTTGGCCCAGTCACTCCCTTGCTGCCTAACCAGAGAATTGTTGTGGGGGTAAAATGGAGAAAGAGAATTGTGTATCCTGTTCTGAGCTCCTTAGAGTGGGAGGGGGAGCTAGAATGTTGTCTATATAGAAAATTGGCTGCAGTAGGGACTGATGCCGAGGATTCTGGGACACATTGAGTGTTTAGAAAAGAAGCTGAGAGGAGAGCATGAGCGGAAGAAGGGACAGGGACAGGTCCTCAAGTTATTATTTTCATACAGAAAGTTCTCCACAAAGTGGAGAGCTTGTCTCTGAATGCAGCCTCCCACTGAGATCTACCATGTCCTGGATAAAGAATAAAGTTCTCCATAATTCCATGTGTTCCTATTCAAAAGAAATGTTTGCTGTATACAGAGGGCATATAAGAAGTCAGCAGGTGAGCCAGGGCTTATGACTGGAGCATGTCGCCAGTGCCAGGGCTCTGCCCAGGAGGACATAAAGTCATACAGAAAAAGAGACTACATCTTGGCATGGGCAAAGTGTCTTTCTTTCACCATTAAGCAGCAGCCTGTGGGTTAGCAGGAAGCATTAGTTTCCAGGCAGGTCAGAGCGTCAGCATTTCTCACTGAGAAATTAAGCTTAAGGGCATCACAAATACACGTGAGAATCTACATGAGCTGACATCAGCAATGGACACAGCCCAGATCAACATAATGAGATTGTTGTGGCTGTCAAACTCTGTTTTCATCAAACTGTGGTGGAAGCAAGTCAAGGAAGAGCAAGAGTGACCCTTTCTTCCGGGGGACCTAGCAGCAGTCCCCATTAGCGTCAGACCAGCAAATACAACATTGGGACAGAGGCATACGTCAATAATAGCTTCCTGCAGCTTTAATTTGTAGAGATGGTGGCAAATCATGGAACGGCGGGGGGTGGGGGGGGTGGCGGCAGCAGGATTCTTACTCCCTCATTTCAGAAATCTACTCCCCAGTACAAGATTGGACCCACTAGATACAAAGCCTGGCTGGTGACGAGATTTGTCACATCAGGAGGCAGACCTCATTGTCAGTCCATCAAGCAAAGGATGGGGGGAACCAGCAGTGGAAAGTGCTCACTGGCAGCAGAGCCTACAAGGCCCCTCATCAGTTGGGTCAGGAGTGTCACTTTTGGCCAGAGTGCTTGAATCCATAGTTTGCTATGGGGCCTTAAGTTTGGCATGGCCCTTTCCCTTCCCTTGGAAGATTTGTCTCCTGTTTTCACAATATTTCATCTACATAAGTAGACATTTATGAGCTGTTCACAAGCTGGTGAGAGGGGCCAGGGGTCACCCTCCCTGTGTGTCTTCCCATGTGGGTTTCAGATCCATTCTTGAGCCTCTTGTGGAAAGGAGGATTTCGGCAGCCTCCAGGACAGACGAACTCTCTGCCAAAGACGATGGTGAGAACCGGATTAATAAATTCAAGCGGAAGGAATGGAGCATCAGCAAATCGCAAGTTATTGTGGAGAAGGAGCCAGAGGCTGAGCTGGCGTCCAAAATGGTAATAAATGAGT
This sequence comes from Gekko gecko, assembly GCA_029375565.1. Taxonomy (NCBI): domain Eukaryota; kingdom Metazoa; phylum Chordata; class Lepidosauria; order Squamata; family Gekkonidae; genus Gekko; species Gekko gecko. The sequence continues at coordinate 43,691,795 of JAPDNY010000013.1, forward strand.
TACAGTGGTGAAATTCCCTATGGGAACATCCATCTCTTTTTTTTCTTGTAGTTGCTTGATTGTTTTTGAAAATGCTGGGGAGGGTTCAAATACCAGACGTCTTGGTCACTACACATGAATCAACTATGCCTTAATTTTCTTGGCTGCTGTTGACCCACCTCTAAGCCCATGAAGGCTCCAGCTGCAAATGAACATTACCAGGATTCAACTGAGGAGCAACACTTGGATATCATTCTCAAATATCCCGATGTTCCCAGAGCCCAGCAAGAGCCCAGTGTCAGACTTCAGCGAAATGCTCACTGAGACGTTGTCCAGACTGTGCCACCTTCAGCTGCAAATGCAGGTTTACAAGGCTGAATGTTCCTTCATGCAAAAGAATACTCTTTGTGCATAGACAGGGACGGCCAGAGCTCATCTACCAGACATACTAGCTTTCTGTGTACAAAGGACTCTGTGTTGGAGCATTCAGTCATGTGCACCTCCACTTGAAGTGCTATAGCACAAATACAACTCACCTTCATTGGGAACTAGGCCTCAATCCTAATCAGAATCTGGATGGATTTTGTGCTGAAAAAGAGAGATGCAGCTGAATCACACCTCTGCTGTTTTTGGTCTTTCATGGTACATACACAACTGCCTTAGACCAAGTCAAACCATTGGTCCATGATGTTCAGTGGTGTCTCCTCTGACTGGTAGTGACTCTCCCAGGTCTCAGGCATAGAGGATAGGTCCCCAGCCCTGCTGTTCGAGTTCCTGGAGGTGTAAGGGATTGAACTTGGAACCATCTTCATGCAAAGCATGCACTCTGCCACTGAGCTATGGCCCCTCTCCCGTGTTCTCTTTACATCTAAAGCAGCTCATAGACAGATACCAAATGCACATGAGGAACTTGAGAGGGAGAATTTGCACACATAAGCCACATCTATATATCGTGCTGAAACACGCAGTTTCTCATGAAACTTTCCTGAATCCAGTTTGACATCGTGCAACACTTGGGTACATGATGGACCTTCAAGCAAAGCTTTTCTGACAATGGTGGATTGTTATGTTTTCAGCATCTGTAGCACCTTCAGTAAAGTCTTCTGTTTGATCTGTGTTTCAGAATATGTTGGGGAAAGCAAGGCCAAAGAGTCTCCAGCTGGGGGAAAGCAGACTGACACTACTTCAGGCTTCATCACTCCAGCAGGACACGCCTCTCAGCCCACCGCCAATTACTCCAAAAACCCCAAGAACACAAAGTGAGCTATGCAGTTTGTTTCCTTTCAAACAAAACTTGTGGGATTTGGTGAGGGGAGGGATTGCTTATGGCCTAGATCCAGTTTCAAGATACAATTTTGTACAATGAGAGACCTTTAGAAAAGTTTTGCCATTCTGCTTTCTCAGAAATGGTGAGGGCTAGAAACTTTTCCTTTAGCTGGATCTACAGCATGGCAGTAGAAAAGAGACTCTTAGCTCTCCTCCTCTGTATAGCCAGGGTTTTCAAAATAAGTAATAATCTGTAGAGCCTGGCCCTCCTGGAATTGTCTGGAAGCTGATGGTTATGGTGGATTGGCAAGCTCAATGAGTAGACTGATCACCTGCTGGACTTTGGAGACTTTTTGGAACTGTGAGACTTCTCTTTGCTTCTCAGTGTCTTCAAAGCCCAGCAAGACTTACTTGCATGTGCCCCTTCCATCTTTCTTCCAAGCTTGTAAGAAAAGCTGATGGCTCAATTTTATATCACACTGGGTTTTAGAGGAGATTGGGGAGCAGTATTACTGTTTCCTGGCATCTGAAGTCCATTGTGAGGTCAGAGGTGAACCCCATCCATCTCTCACTTTGCAGTCACCAAGTTAATGCACTAAAGGCCTAACAACATGTCACACAGTCTTGGGGATAGGTCTAGATCTGCCACGAGAACTGTCAGACAGTCTTGGGCTTGCCCATTCCCCACTTGAAACAGTTCCCAAGTAGTATGTGCAAAAAGGATCTAGGGTTCTTAGTAGACCATACACTAAACATGAGTCAGCAGTGTCATGCGGTTTTGGGCTGTATCAACAGAAGTATAGTGTCCAGATATCATCAAGCAGATGCTTGATGATATCACTTTACTCCGTTCTGGTTAGATGTCACCTAGAGTATTGTGTTCAGTTTTGGGCACCACAATTTAAGAAGGATAGACATGCTGAAATGTGTCCAGAGAAGGGCAACAAAGATGTTAAGGGGTCTGGAGACCAAGTCCTATGAAGAAAGGTTGAAGGAGCTGGGTATGTTTATCCTGGAGACGAGATGGCTGAGAGGTGGTATGTTCACCATCTTCAAGTACTTGAAGGGCTGTCATATAGAGGATGGTGTGTAGTTGTTTTCTGTTGCACCAGAAGGTTGGACCAGAGCCAGTAGGTTGAAATTAAATCAGAAGAGTTTTCAGCTAAATATTAGGAAGAACTTCCTGACAGAGTGTCCTCAGTGGAACAGGCTTCCTCGGGATGTGGTGGGCTCTCCTTCCTTGGAGGTTTTTAAGCAAGAGGCTCGATGGCCATCTGACAGCACTGCTGATTCTGTGAACTTAGGCAGATCATGAGAGGGAGGGCAGGAAGGGATAAGCCAATGCGTGTCTATTGTGGCCCTTTCTTACACGCCCAGGGAAATGCCAATTGCCACCTTAAGGTCAGGAAGAAATTTTATCGCAGCCAGTTTGGCCAGGGATCCTGGAGGTCTTTTTTGCTGTCTTCTGGGCATTGAGCAGGGGTCACTGGGGGTGTGTGGTGGGGAGGTATTTGTGAATTTCCTGCATTGTGCAGGGGGTTGGACTAGATGTCCCTGGAGGTCTCTTCCAATTCTATGATTCTATGACATGGGTTCCAATTTGCATTGGGACCACAACAAGTGGTGCTTTGCCTCCCTTGGCACTATTTTTCTGACTCAAAATGGCCCTGGGGAGCACTGTTTACTTTGTGGACTGGTGATGTACCCGTGGAGTTCCTCAACAAAGTACCTAGAACTGTTTCAGTTGGGGGGGGGGGGCTGAAACCCCTTCTTGCATGACATGGTCTCAATCCAAACTGAGCCCCACATGCCTGGGAACTAAGTTTCCAGTGGGACACTCACAACTGCATGTTTATCATGAGGGCCCAGAAAGAATCCAGGGAAGCACTTATCATGTATTTAGGCCCTGAATTAAAAGCTGTGCTTGCCATTAACAAGTGCATTTGTGGACTTCCATCCTCCATCTTGCATCAGTACCTGCACTAATGTGTTAAATGCCTGGCTGGTATGCCCAAGCAATCCAGTGTCATAGTTTCATTTTGCACGTAAGCATGGAGTTCCAATCTCAAAGACACCTTCAAGTCACAAGGATTAAAAAAATCATTTAAGCTTTAGTTCCACCTTCTGGTTTATTATAAGCCATCAGAAACCCAAACCCATCAGTCTTAAGAAATGATTTGACGCATTCCTCCAGTAGTAAAACTGGCTTTCCAACTCCATGGCACCAGGCTGCGGTCCATCACCAGTTGGAGAGGCAGTGGTCCATCTGACCTACAGCCTGAATTCATAAAGAAGCTTTCATGGGAGAGAATATTTCAAAGACATTGTTTTGGCAGAAGGAAAAATAACAAAATATGCTGGAACTGATTGGTTTAAAAATGAGGAAGGTGCAGGGAAGTGAAGGAAATCCTGAAGTTGGTAAGTCAGCCCTTGTTATCCATGCCAAGACAGCTCCTCCAAAATTTCTCTGAAGTTTCGCTGATTCTCTTATCCCATCACTAGGAGGTAGTCCAAGAAAAGACTTGAGACAAAGTCTGATGAGAGAGAAATCCCCTCCAGACATTTGTAGTGTCATTCTGGATTTCATTTTCCATTGTCCCCGGTGTACATTTTTCACATGTGCTTAGGTTCATTTGATGAGCAGAGCCAAGACTTCAGAGACATTTCAGTCTGGGGAATTGCAAGCAGGCTTCCAAACTGACCCATCTGTTCACAGCCACCTGCTAAAAATTGTGTGTTTTCATGTTAACATTTTAATATTGCGTGGTCACTCTCGTATGTTGTTTCCATTCGTACCCCATATTTCCTATTGTCTATTTTAACTATAAAAACCTTTGTTTTTCTTCTCCTTTTCTTCATTAGGTGTTCCATCTTTGCAAGCAGATGGATTAGCAGTCATGAACGCACAGAGCCCTCCACCCCCGCCTCCACCCAAGTGCAAACCCTATGAGAACAGCAATGGGAGGAACTCCACGGAGGTAAGGAAATGGAAAGTGACATGTTTTTTGGTCCTTTCGCTTGAGAAAGTGGCACCAGGGCCATTTTCCCAGTGGTTTTGGAAGGGTGGTGCTACTTAGAAGCTGTCTGATCGGTTCACTGGCTCATTTCCTGAAACCACTAGAGAATTTTGAAAAGTTTTCCATTCAACGGAGACTGTAATATAAAGTTCTACTTTTTTCCTGTTTAGGCAAAACCTGCTTACTGTGACGGTGAAGTTGCTGGTGAAAAAGGGAGTCTCATGTTGACACTCCCCCCCCTCTGCCCATGCAGTTGATGTTTAGAGTACAACTTACCCTTGAGGTTGTTATAATAAATCTTAGCATTTGATGTAGCACTTTCCGAGTGGTCGTAGCACTTCTAGTACTATCTTGCAGTCTTTATCACAACCCTGTAAAGCAGGTCACTGTTGCTGTGCCCACACTGCGGATCGTGGAGGCTGAGTGTGAAAGCCAGGATGGCGTAATGATTAAAATGCTGGATTAGGAGTGGGGAAACCTAAGTTCAAATTCCCACTCAGCCATGAAGCTCTCTGTGGGTGACCGTGGGCCAGTCACTTTCTCTCTCGGATGGATCTCCCTCATGAGGTTGTTGCAAAATAAAATTGAACAGAAAAGAACCACATATTCCTCCTTGTGGAAGGGCAGGTAGGGAGAGAGTGGCTTGCTCAAGATCACCCACTGAGCCGTGACCGGCATGCGACTTGAAACTTTCGTCTTCGTGATTTGCAGCTCAGTCCCCTGGTCCCTGTGGGCTTCCCTCCTAGACCTGCAGAGTGACTTGCTGCTTAAAAAAAAAAAAAGTTCCAAGACGTCTTCCGAGTGAAATAGCTGTAGATAACTTTATGATGTAATAGTCTAAGATTATGTAGAATAATTTAGTGCAGTCAACAGAGGCTTTATCTCTGTAGCAATGTGGGTCTTACATTCCTATTGCATATATGTAGATGTATAAAATAAAATAATTTTTTAAAGAAAAGGAAAAGAGCCCCTGCAGTTCCAGAGAGCTTAGAGTCCAGCCTCAGGCCTTGAGATTCCAACCTGATGGTCTCCATTCTGCTGATATGCCCCACCTGGCTGCTTTTTGTGCCACCACCTTATAAAGTGAGGCAGGTGGCTATTAGACAGGGCCTTCTTTGGTGTGCAGAAACTCCTTCCCTGTATTGCTTCACCTACTGCCTAATCTTTAGAGTTTAGGTGCCAGGTGAAATTTTCCCTGGTCTTTGTCATCAGCTAATAATCATTAGGGGTGGGGGGGAGGCTTTCCCCCCTCATTCTCTTTGCTGGTTTAAATATTTGGTATGCTTCTGATGCTGACTTCACGGCAGTTCTTACTTGAATTTGGTTAATGATTTTGGTTTTATTTTTGACTTCATCATATTATGAGCTGCCTAAAAGACTATGTTAGAAGAAAGCATGGAAATGTTGTGAACACATAAATAATAACTTTGCTGTTGGGAAACACATGCATGATCACTTTGTAAGCATGAACTGTTGTGATGGAAGTGGTGTCTCCAGTTAAAGTAATCTTACTCCATATGAAAAAAATATATATTAATTCACTATTCCATGACATTTACATCAATTTGAAAATAAGTAAAAGCAAATGGCTTTTTCAGATGGGCGTGTATGTGTGTGTGTGTGTGTGTGTGTGTGTGTGTGTGTGTGTGTGTGTGTGAGAGAGAGAGAGAGAGAGAGAGAGAGAGAGAGAGAGAGAGAGAGGCCACACATGGCATCTTAGGTAGGCCTGGTCTACACATGCAGTGGGAATGAGGTGGTATAAATAGGCTGCACCACTTCAGACTGTAGATGGGAAAAACAAGATTTTAAATTTTCACCCCTGTAAAGACTTACAACAAACTAAAAACTAATACACCCAGGAGAAAAGGTCTAGACCCATCCTTTTTATGCTGTGTTGGTTTTCCATTGACAGGGAATCCTTAATGTAAGGGAGCTGTGAACAATATCATCCCTTATCTGCATTCTTAAGTGGTACAATCCAGTCTGCCGCCTCAGCACCCTGCTACCTCATTCCACCATGTGCCTTGACCACACCTTAAAAGAGGAATTCCAAGTACTTATTTAACACAGGATACAATGCCTTTGTTTGCAGTTTTTTATATTTAAAATGTGTTTATATATCTGTTGGTCGGTGAATCAGGGTGCTTTCTTTAGTTGATTTAAAAAACCTGTTTAAATTAGTTCAAACTGCAACAAGAAGTGCTTCAGTTCTGCTCCTGTGAATCAGACATTGGAAGTCAAAATAAAGCCAGTATGGAAATGTGGCTTTACCATATTGATGGTGTGTATACGTGTTTGCTTTATTCCAGATTGCTCCACCATTACCCAGCAGGCGGGAAGTCAGGCCTCCCCCTCCTCCTCCAAAAGCAAGGAAATCCAGTGTCCTTTCTTCAGAGCAGGGACTTCAGTGAGACTTCCATGCCAGCCTCAGCTCTCTTGCACCTTGAACAAAATGCCTGCTGTCCTGTTTGTAAATATGTGCCATGCATGTCCCAGTGATTTTCCTCCAGATGGAAGGACAAAATGATTCCAACCTCTGCTCCGTTCTCTGCTCAGTTTCTTTACGCCATGCCAAAATACGTCATTTGAACCACGGCAGTTTCCAAGCTTCTGACTTTCTTTGTTTGCACATTTAAGACACTCTGGTCTTCCTCACATCAGAGCTGCATAGCGTTTAGCTAACTGAAAACATAGCTTGAGCCTGGTGGTTCCAGTCCTTCAGAATTTTCCTGCTGCCAGTAAAACAGCAGGGGTGTGAAGAATCCTTGCTCTGCCCCACAATAGAGGTTCAGCCTGGTGTTCTAAAGAGTGTTAAGGTGGCCTTTGATCTCTACACTGCTGCACTGGATTTGCATGAAGAATTCATACCTGCCTCCCTGCAAAGGAGAACTGGAATAGATAAACCACGAATCTACAGAGGACAAAACCAACTGCAGTTTCCTAAAAGCAACCTGCAGAGATTTAGAAGATGTGCTCAGTTTGGGTAAGGACTGGGGCTTGATCTGGCAACCTCCAGGTCTGAGTCTTGGGCTCAGTCTGTAGAGCTACTGTTACCTTTTTGTGCTCAGATTCAAAGCACAGAAGGGAATCTGAGTGTGCAAGATTGGCCTCTGTGACTGGCAGGCAGGCGGGAAGACACCTTTGAATTGGCTGGCCTTAGTATAAATGTTAGGAGCCTGGTCACTTGCCTTTGGCTGTTCTACAGAATAGTGCCTTCTCCTTGTTTACCTTCAGGCTCCAGCATCCAACTAACCCACTGGCTTTGGGAAGCCTAAGCTGAAAGATATACACCTGCATCTTCAACCAGTGGCCCTCTCCTACCCCTGACCAGAGAGAGCAAATTCTGTGCCCAGGTACTTGGCTTTGGCAAGAGCATCAGTATATAGCAGCAGAAGACTCCTGAGAGTTTTGCTGGATATCTGTTGCTGCAGAGGAGGACAATATTACCTGTGCTTGGACCAGCTTGTTGTCTTTTTCTCAAGACTTTGCCATCATTCTTTCTGTGGATTCATCAATTGTTTTATAGCTATCTGAACTTTGCACGCCCACACAGGGTTAAGTACACTACTACGGCTTCATTCCACTTAAATTCATTTGATGTATATTTTTACATAATAGCTGTTTGCCTTACAAGACTGACGTACAGGTGTAATTATCGTTGTCAATAGTTCATTCAGAGGACAAATTGCGTACAATGGTGCTGCTTGACCTCCCAAACCAACATCCATAATCCAAGACCAGTCAGCCACTAAGATGTCCAACGGAACTCTTCACTAACCCTCAAATGTACATACCTGCATCATTTTCTAAATCTGTACTGCTTTGACTCTCGTTAAGTCGCTTGTAAAATAATGCCTCTGTATTTCCTCCTTTCATACCAAAAGCTCGGGGTTCAGATGATTTAGGACTCAAAAACATTTGAAAAGTAATCCAGGTGGTTGGACTACTTCATTCATAGCCATTTAGGTTTGTGTTCCAATATAAACAATTTAGCAAGCCACTATTTCCCAGCATTATCTATTTAGGCATTCTTTGTCAGAGCATCTCCTTCCATGTCCACACTCTTAAGAGTACATCAGAAGACTTTCATCAAGTTTTGGTTGTGAAATCTCACTATGGCTTTTCAAATCAGAGTTCAGGGAGAATCACTGTAAGGGGAGAATCATAATTTGTTGTTGTTTGTCCTGTTGAGAGAAGGCTGTGTTTGTCCTTCCTTAACTTTTGTTGAAAACCCACCAGCAGTAATTTGGGCCACTCAGCTACATGAGGCTGTCAGTTTACTGAATCTGGCCCTTCTTTTCCAAAGCACTTTGTATGTTTCTCAGCTTCAGCACCTCAAGTCATTCAAGCTGACTTGACTTGAACTAAGAGGCTACCCACAGGCCATCACTTGGGCCTTGAGTATGCCATACAACACTTTCTCCATCCTATGGGTTATCATGATGTCTGCTTTGCCCACTGCAAAAATTCTAGCTAATCACCACATTCTTACTTTGGCTTTCATTCCTCTCTTTGCTCTCAGCTATACATTCATTATCATTTATTACATTTGCCACATAACTCTTCTTCCAAGGAGTCCAGGGTGGCATGCATGGGAGTTTATCCTCTTACAGCCACAACAGTCCTGCAGTGTAAGCCCACACTGAGAGATGGTGTAACTTGTTGGCCTTGTCTGGTCGGGATTTGAACCCACTCTCTTGTGTCACCTAATTCTAACTCCAGTCCTTTCCTCCCGCTCTCCCCATCACCAAATTGCAACATGTACAGTCTGAATATATGTGCCCGTATTAGCTTAATTATAAGCAAAGCTGACTTTTTTGGGATACACAAAATACAGCTGGAGCAGCTTTTCACACTGGTTGCAAAAGCAGGTAGCTTCCCCACTGCATTTTGATATGCTTTCAAGTCCATAAGACAGCAATCTCATCACAATAGTCCTTCTCCTTGTTCGATCAGGGCTTGTTTTCTAGTCCATTTCTGTCTTCCCCTTGTTGCTTGGGTGGCTTCAAAAAACAGATTGCTTACGTTAGGGGGTCATATTGGATTCACATCACAAACCATGCTGTAGATGTTTTCAAAGTCACACAGGAGACTTATCACATGTGCCTCCATCTGTGCCGGTTTCAGTGTGCATGCAACTCTCTTATGTGCTGCTCTCTTCCTCTGGGGGGAAACTTGGGGAACCATCCTGGCCATTTTGGCCATATTTCCCTCTTTGGTTGCATGGCAGATGTTGCCAGTTCTGCATTAAAATTCCTGGAGATGGATGCTTCTTGACTTGAAAGCCTCTGGGCTTTGTTAACTACCTTTTTTCCTGCTGTTCCAGGCTGTGCATACATTGTGCATATGATACAGAAGTTCTGTGTCCTGAATATGTTTATCAACCCAAATCCATCACCAACTTTTGAATGGCATTTTGCCTGTGCACGGACTGCGTGGCACATCTCAGGTACAAGTGCAGTTGTGTGGCAAGTTCTGCAGTTAGTTGTGTAAGGGCAGGGCATAATCGTGTTCAGGGGCAGCAAAGACTAGATTCTCGGCCCAGCCTGTACTGCTGATCTACAAAATATCCTTCCTGCTGATTGCATTTTTTTATCCTGTCTTTTTGGCAGTGCTCTCAAGACAGATTATGTGCCTGTCCCCTGTTCCATTTCACTCTCTCAGCAACACTGTGAGGTGGGTTAGGCTGAGAGTGAGCAAATTGGCCCAAAGTCACCCAGTGAGCTCCATGGCTGAGTCGGACTTTGAACCTGGGGCTGACCTCTCCCCCCTATCTGCTTTTCTGGGGAGAGGTGTTGAGTGAGAAAGGAGGTAATTGTCTGCAACCTCCTCCCTATCCCTACAACCTTAGGCGAGCATGTCTCAAAACCCTTCCCTGGGAGAAAGCATCCCAGAGTAAGGGTTGTGGAAGAAAACCAGGGGACGCCACTTCTCCCTTGCAAATGTTTCTCTCCTGGCCACTTTGTCACCCACAAACACAGGGTCATGATGAATTCCCTGCCTCCAAATATGTAGAATACAGTATTCTGCCAAGTTGTGTTTATTGCATTGAGGCTTCCCCACCGAGGACAGTGGTATGGGAAGGTGGGTAATGTCCTTTTCTCCCCAAATCTCCGCTATACCATGAAGCTTGCTGGGTGACCTTGGGCTGGTCGCTGTCTCTCTCAGCCTAACCTATTTTAAGGGTGGTGGTTCGGATCAAATGGAAAGAGACAGCTTATGCCATGCTGAGCTCCTCAGAGGGAGATGGGATAAAAGGCACTAAATAAATAAAACTGACAGCCACTTGTGGAAGTCCCTGCTTTGCAGGTAAGAAGAGTCGGTATTCTTGTAGGTATGCATCACAATGATCTTGAACCATCACAGCTTGCTTAGGGTTGCGTGTGGGGTCCCAGGTTGCATTCTTTAATGATGGAAGCTTTAGGTATCTTTTACTACACCTTTGCATAGTTAAGAGATACGATGCTGAATGAGAATTTAATTCTCCCTGAGACTTGCAAGCCAAGCAACATCCACCCCACCCCACCTGGTTCTCCATTATGCATATTCAGTGGAGACTTTTGCAAATGTACATGGGATAGACTGTCAGCCGAGTTAATAACAATGAGGTGAAACCAATGAAACTATTGGCAGAAGTATAATTCAGAAGAAACCCAAGCCATCGGTAAATGCAAATCCTCTTAAAGGCGATGAAATGGCCTTAGAGTGGAGGATGACGCAGCCCCTGCATTGGGCATCAGGCCCTTTGGCCACTTCTTGCACCAGTGTGATGTCATCAGCCTACACTTGTCTCCCCCTCTGTATGGGGACTAGGGCAGGAATTCCACCCTTAGCATTGATATGGTACCAGGTAAGACAAAAGTTTAAGGAGATTGGAAAGCCCATTATGTGGCCATGTATATTTTTGCAATGCTCTGCAGGCCCAGTCTCTTTTCGTCTTTGTGTTGCAATCTGTATCATGCAGTTGGATGATCTGGTGGGGAAGAACAAGGCCCACACCTCTGTGCCTGGGATTCTGCTATGTGCTTGGAATGTTGGTGTTGTACAGTGGAGCCAGCAGGTCGCACATTGGGTTGTATGCCAAAGCTCATTGCATTCCTTAAATACATTCATTGTGTGTTTAGGTTGTGAGACTAAAATGGAGGAGCAGAGAATGATGTAAGCCACTTTGGGTCCTCCTTGGGGGGAAAGGCAGAGTATATATGAAGTAAATAAACAACTTGTCATGCCACTGAAACAGCATCATGCGTAATATTCTCAAGTAGAGGCTGTTTTGGGAGGTGGAGAACCTCCTTTGAGAGGTGTTCTGGAGTGTGAAGAAAAGGCCAATATATCTGAAGCACATAGTAATGGCAACTGAGTGTTAAATGTTTTCCCATTTCTGCCCCACCATGAATTAAGTTAAAAGCTATTTTCAGTTGCGCCGGATTGACTTGCCTTATTTATTTTTATAACTGTAAATTAAAATTAAAAGTTTGATTATGCCTACATACCTTTTACTGTGGTCTTTGTGAATGCTGATGCTTCATTTTAAGGTGTCTGCCTCTATTAGCTCCCCCTTCCCCATGTATTTCCATCTCTATACACTTTCTCTCTCATGGATAATATTGGTACTTCCATCAGCAGTTGGTCTTCCTGTTACGTTAGTCCGGAAGGACCAGAGGATGGAGTGGTTGGACTGCAGAAGGCTGTAGTTTCTTTCCTGTGTTGCTCCAGTGATAGTAACCCATAAAAAGGAAATACATGAAGAAGTGGTACCGGTTGTAGGAAAGTAGAGCTGCCAAAAATTTTCTGGTACAGTGGCTGAATTTCCTGTGCCAGCCCTACCAGCATATGAGGGCTATCAGTGAAGTCTAGTAGTCACCCTCCAAATTTGTGATTAGTGGCTGATCAGGTTTCAGATTACAAACTTGCATTTTCCAGGCTGCCTCTGCAGTAAATATATAGGACAGACATGTGAAACATACGGCCCAGGGGCCTGAACCGGCCTTATCTGGCCTGTGAGCATCTTGGGGGGGAACCAGTCCAAATGTGGACTGGAAAGGCCTGTATTAGGTTATTATACCCCATTTCCCAAATGCTGGCCCTTCCCAGGGTCTTCCCCCAGATCTCCAGGGATTGCCCAACCCTGAGTTGGCAACCATAAGGGGCAAGGAGGAATATGGGTCATGGTCAGTGGTAAGATATCTCCGGTACCCAGCATTACATTTTATGGCACACATGGCCTGGGCAAACAAAGTGACATTTATGTCAGATCCAGCTCTCGTAACAAATGAGTTCGACACCTCTGATATGGGGGGTGTCCATTCACATGGGTTATTAATAGTTATAGCAATATGTAAGCAATGCAACAGCCTTGTTAGAAAAACAGGGCACTTCTATTTGTAACTAGAGTGAGCCAGATTGAATTCAGAGTATCTGCCCTAGAACAGCTTTATTAACTGCATATGGGTTTCCAGGTCCAGTTTATTTGCAAGTTCCTGTGTTTTCCACATGAAGCTTCCTTCTGCTGAGCCAGACCATCTGTCCATTGGGGTCAGTAGTGGCTACTCTGAAGGGCAGCATCTCTCCAGGGTCTTGGGAAAGGGTCTTTTCACATGATCACTGCTCAATCCCTTTAACTGGAGATGCTGGGCATTGAATCTGGGACCTTCTGTGTGCAAAGCAGATGCTCTACCACTGATCCAGAACATCTGCCAATGCCTAGCAAAGTCTGGAAACTTTTTATCTGAGAGGAATGTCTCTCTCCATATGAACCTGGGAGCCAGTTGTGCTTCTCAGCAGTCTTCACTCCACATCAACCCAGTCTTGGCCTTCTCACTTGCATTTCCATCCTCATAAAATGGCCTGCCAGGGAAGGTCACCAGCACCTCTAGTTCCCCAAAAGAGATTTTGGTTGAACTGTGTGGGCACTTTTCATTTATTTGAGGGCCAGTATGCTGTAGCAGGGTCAGACTAGGATCGGAGAGACCTGGATTCAGATGCCATGAAGCTTGCCAGCATGACCTGAAGGCCAAACTAAATACTATGTCCCCAAGTTTGCCAGCACCATTTTAGAGCCTTCGGGGGGAGGGGGTAAGATTGCTCCAGGGGACTGCAGTGCTGGAGAGAGGAAGGGTTCTTCCTCCAGACACACCATTTTCAAGAACCATGCAGCCATTTCAGGGATGCAGTTATCATCTACTTTGGCTCTTAGGCCAGACACATTCAGCCTCACCTTACAAAGATGGTGTGGGGATAAAAATGGGGAAAGGAAAAGCCATGCATGCCACCCTGAGCTCCTCGGAGGAAGGAGGGGATAAAAATGCTGCTCTGGATTGGTCCATAGTAAGTCTGGTATCTTAGTTTTATAGATGGTACTTTTAAGTGATGTAAAGATTTTAAGATTCTTTATTGCTAGATCAAGATGGGTAGCTGGCTGTGTTAGTCTGTCTGTAGCAGTAGAAAAGCACAAGAGTCCAGTAGCACCTTAAAGACTAACAACATTTGTGGCAGGGGATGAGCCTTTGTGAGTCACTGCTCACTTCTTCAGATATCTGAACATTTTTTTGTTGTAAGCCACGTTGGACAGTTCAAGGGAGTAGTGGAGTATACGTTCTCTAAATATTGGCGTGCATACTTTGAATATTGACCATCGGTTCATGTTGATAATATTTATTAAAGTTAATATAGACATGGGAAGTCCATTAATATGGTCCCTTTCTCAAACGAAATTCTAGTCTCAAGATACTCCTGCACATTCCACATTATACAGCAAAACAGACGTTGGAGTTTGTAGCTAAACTTCATACATTTCTTTCTGGAGATCTAAATCTTCTTTTGCCCAGCCTCCCCGTCAATCAGACTTGCCTGAAATGCACAACGTGTATAATTTTAGAGGAGACAGTTTCGGGGGGGTTTTAGATTAAACACTCAAACTTCAAATATCAACAAGCATTGCATCATATTCAGTGTATTTTGTCAAGGATTAGTAATCGGCTTCTAACACATTAGATATTAGAAAGCTAGGGAGGAATCTTGCCCCAATCTGTGTAGTTAACATGAGACTGATGAATACTGGAAACTGGAAAACCAAGATAGTACTCTTAAGATGTCAGAGCAGGAGTGGGGAAACCAAGACTGAATCTCTATTCATCTATGAAACTCACTGGGTGACTTCAGGCCAGCCGTTCCCTCTCAGCCCAAACTATCTTTTAAACTGATTGTGAGGATAGAACAAGGGAGAGGACTGGGAAACCCATGTGTGCTACCTTTGGCTCTACAAAGAAAAGGTTTATACTGTAAGCTGCCTTGAGTTCCACATGGGAAAAAGGTGGCTAATAAATGTGTTAAATAAAATTAAACTAAATTAGAAAAATGCAATAAACAAGTAGGTCTCTGTTCACCTAGTCCTGAACTTCAGGGGTCTACCACAACAGCTCAATTGACTTGACTATGGAGGTTTGGGGCTAGAAATCCATTCATCTAGCTCATGTAGCTGTGAGGGACAACCTGGGAGGGGACAGTATTATCTCTTCCTCACTATGCTATGGGGTGAAGGAAGAACTGCAGCTAGATAACAGGTTTTTTATGGCACACATTCCCTGATATAGTTTTTTACCCCCTTCTAACTTATTGTAAGGAGCTGCGGTAGCTCAAGTGGTTAAGATGCTGAACTGCAGGCTGTGGAAGGTCAGTAGTTCAGCAGTTCAAGACCCAGGTGCCGCAAGACGGAGTGAGCTCCCGTCTCTAGTTTCAGCTCCTGCCAACCTAGCAGTTCGAAAGCAAGAAATTGCAAGTAGATAAATAGGTACCACTTCAGTGGGAAGGAAACAGCATTCCGTGAGCCTTGGTGTTTAGTCATGCCGGCCACATGACCACAGAAACGTCTTCGAACAGCGCTGGCTCCTCGGCTTTGAAACGGAGATGAGCACCGCAACCCTAGAGTCGGATTCGACTGGCTTTTGAGCAAGGGAACCTTTACCTAACTTATTGTAAGGCAGTGATCCCCACCATAGTTTCTATGGGAATCATGGTGCCCTTTGTGTTTCCTGGCATCAACATACTTTCCCCCTAAAAATGCCTCTTCTCCAAAGTAAAAGGCCAATCCTGGCTATCTTCATTGGAGCAGGAGGTGTGTGATGGACTAAAGGTTTGTTGATAAACAGCAGCAAAGCAAGAGAGCTGCTAGATCACATGACTAAGGGGGGCCAGTTGCTCAGGTTTCTCAGTGTAGTGACAGTTAACAGCTGACATTTGACAATTAGGGAGTTAGCTGGAGAGCTTTTGCTAGTGAAGGAGCCTCTGAAACTGAGTGATACAGCAAGCCATCCATTTGAGGAAAACAGGGGCTGGATAACACTCCTACTAGTCATCTCTAAAGAGAGAGGGTAGTGAGCTGAGAGGAGAAACTAAATAACTCCTCAGTAGTCACAAAGCAAAACACACACTTTTCCAGGGGAACTTGTGAGGTGGTTAAGGAAAGGACTAGGAGCCTAGAAGAGACTGGGAAATAGCTGGAACAGGCTCACCAGTCAGTCTCAGTGAGCCAAATGCAGAAAGTCCAAGGTCTAACCACAGATAGTTACCAGAGAGTGAAATTTGTACCAAAGAAAGTCTGTGACCAACTTAGTGTTTTATAACTACAGCCTATGTTAATACAGAGAGAGAGAGAGAGAGAGAGAGAGAGAGAGAGAGAGAAGCACTCATACAAACAGCAGCAATATATCCTGTATAGATATCCCACCCCCTGCTGTGTTTCTGTGAAATAAAGAGTGGTGCAGTTTGACTCTAAAAAGCACTGGTGCCTGTCTTCTTGATAAGGAGTCATACTGGCAGATATCCTCCATCTACAAGAGATACAAACCCTGAAGAGACATTTAAGTGAAAACTGGTCATCCCTCCGAAAGACGAGGTGATCAGTCATAACAAAGTAATAATCTGAATCCAGTGTATAGTATATTAGAATAGAAGACCCGCTCCCCCACTCAGTCACATTGCAAGGTGCTTCAAAAGACCCAGGAAGTATCACCTCTGGGTCTGCCCATTTGGAAACAGATGTCCCCATCATAGGAACTTGACTTGGAACTTCCCAACATTTTGTCATTGATTCCCCCCCACACACCCATGGCAGTCATTTGCTGAATGTTCTTGTCCCCCAAGGTGGGCATTTTGTGATGTTGCCCTCTGCCCTTTCTCAAAATTCCAAAAGCGCCAACTGGCAACTTTCAGAACTCTGCTAAAATCCCAGTTTCTGGGTTCCCTACTAACCATTTTAGTGGGGTGGCTGGCATCTGGATGTCAGTAGTGTTTAGTGTGACTTCTGAATTCCATGTCATCGTCAATATATCTAACTCTCAACATGGCCCCATCTGTGGATACTTAAATTCCAAGATAGGAGCCATAGACAGACAAGACAGATCTTTCTACAAACCTGAGAAAAGCCCCAGGTTTGCAGAAAAAAATTGAAATGTAGAAAAAAAAATGCAGTGGATTATGCGTGTGTGTGTCTAAAGTGCCATCAAGCCACAGCCGACTTATAGTGACCCCAGCAAGGGGCTTTCAAGGTAAGTGAGAAGCAGAAGTGGTTTGCCATTGCCCATTCAAGTACCAACCCAGCTTAGCTTCCGAGATTTGATGAGATCGGGCCATACCACGTCACCTTTCCTCTCCATTACAGAGATTTAAAAAATCCAAAATAATAAAAGCAGTGCCAGTAGCTTTAAGAAATGAATGCCTTGGTGGCTGTTGCTAGACAACCACAATAGTATCTCCAGTCTTCCAGCCTGGTTTTCTGTCAATAAAAGGTGGGGGAGGGCATGACCCTTTCCAAGGCTGTTTTATCCTTTGGAGGAAGACTCATCACAGCCAGGCTTGGCAGCCAACACCAGGCAATTCTGTCATAGAAACTCACTGGATGACCTTGGGCCAATTCCACATTCTCAGCCTAACCTCCTCACAGGGTTGTTGTGAGGATAAAACGGAGGAGAGGAGAATGCTGTGAGCTGCTTTGTTCCCCCTGTGGACAAAGGTGGTATATGAATTAATAAATAAACATAACTTAACGGAGGGGATGAGATAATGGCTGATTGATGGGTAGGTGGGAAGCAAGCATGGCAAGGTACTGATATAGGGGTTGCCAGGAGGAGAAAAATAAGAAATAGTTGGGGAAGGCCTACAGGGGAAAGTGAGGTGCCTGCCTGAAGTCCCTGTGGGTTCAGCACCATGGAGGAAGCCACAATTTTTTTCCCTCAGGGAGAAGTTGTCAGGGGAGAAGTAGGAGAGGATGCTGAAGAATTGGGGCCCAGATAAAGGTAGGCTGATGGGTGGGAAGGAAGGAAGGAAGGAAGGAGAAGAAGGGGAAAGGCTTGGAGGCTTTCAGGGAAGGGAAAGAGGAAACAGTGATGAAGGGGAAATGAGATGGCCCCCACAAGTCCTTGCACTCTCCCCCCTTGTTGTACACTAATAGGCACGTCGTGTAACAGGTTGTTACTGCTTGATCGTCAAGTGCAGGGAGGGGCAACACAGGGGAGGAGATGCTCCCTCAAGAATCCCAGGTACAGTCCTGACCTGGATAGCCCAGGCAAGCCTGACCTCATCAGATCTCAGAAGCTAAGCAGGGCCGACCCCAGCAAGTAATTGGAAGGGAGACCCTCCAAGGAATACCAGGGCTCGAGATGCAGAGGCAGGCTATCAAGCCACCTCTCTGAAAAACATCCAGGCCCCCAGTAGGGGTCACCATGACTCCCAGGCATACAAGCACACACACATGCATGCACACACACAAACACCCCTCCCAAAAGAATCCCAAATACAGATATTGCTTTTAACACCTTTGCATAATTTGTATTAATTACACAACACTTGATTCTTTTAAGAGAAAAATTAGAGTAAAATGCTTCAAAGTCCATTTTACTTACTAAGGCTCCTTTAAGTCCTTGTAAGGTGGGGCGCTGATGTGCGGCGGTGCATTCAAAGCGCTGCAGCTCTCCCAGCTTGTCCATCTCATTTGCCATCTACATAACAGGAAAATGTACTTGATAAGGAGACAAAATTCTAGGTGTCCCAGTCATCGGGAGGGGGGCATAAAGCTGAGTAACTAATGCAGTTTACTTTAACTTTGGGCCTGGGTATCATAATGGGTGTGTGTGTGCACAGACACACCCATTACAATGGCTGTTTGCAGATGCGGCGAGTTTACCTCTTGGAAAGATTCTATCAGGTTTTCAGCATCCCTTTTTCCTCCTGGTTGCAGACCATACGACCAGTGCTGTGCGGAGCCAATTGCCCCACATATAAGCAACAGAAGGAAGCCTGTGAACACCCTCCCCATCTTCTTTAGCCTGCAAATGATGAAAAGGGACAGGCTGATCCAAAACAAATAGACAAAAAAGCATGGAAACCTCTCAAACAATATTGAACATGAAAGATGAAATAAATTTGAGTACATTACCTGATTCAGTGACTGGAGAAATGAACAGAATAAGACTTCTCCAGTGACTTCTTTGTGGGTCTCACCACAGTGCTTTTATATGAACCCCTTCTTCACAGGAGGTCATCTCTGTCTCTCATATGCTGACGGTAATTGCAGCCTTTGATTGTCACAATAGCTCTTGAAAGGAAGCAAGTAATTGGGACTCCAGTGTCTTTAGCTGACAAATGCAGCTAATCTTTCCCCTAAAACCCATCAGAGTCTTTTGTTGAAAGAGATTGTACAACAGAGAGATTCAAGCCCAGGTGATTCTGCCATTTCTCTAGGGAAGCAGGGGATTCTGGGATGCCCAAACAACTTTTGAACGTTTTGTAATGTCCCAACGAAGCAATAGCTTTCTTTGAAATATCACTCACAGTGAGTTTACTACACAAGGAATATGGGCTAGTGGGACTGAATGGGCCCAACTGATTGTGACCAGGATTGAACTAGAAGAAGATCTGCTGCCACATCAACTTCCCCACTGAGCCTCAATAGGGCTTTGTTTTATCTTACAGGTCTAGCATATGTCATAGGATTGCCAACCTCCAGCTGGTGGCTGGAGATTTCTTAGGATTACAACTGCTCTCCAGGTGATTGAGGTCAGTATCCCTGGAGAAAATGACCACTTTGGAAGGTGAACTCTATAGCATTATAGCCCACTGATGTCCCACCCTTCCCCAAATCCCACCCTCCTTCATCCCCAAGATCTCCAAGGATTTCCCAACCCAGAGCTGGCAACTCTAAGCCATAGATGATCAAGATGACTCCTGCTGAGAAAACCAACATGAGGTTCATCAGTTGCCAAACAGCAGCATAGCATGCTTTTAATATGCTTTAATTCAAATAAGATTTCCCCAGATTTTATGCATCATCATCATTATTATGAATTGTCACAGTCAGATATTTCACTGATAGATGGTGGTCTACAATTCAAGATCTAGTCAAATTCTTGGGAATTGCAGATGTATCTATGAAGGATTCTTGCTGTTCCAACCAACACTGTTTTCTGGATCTGAGCTGGTGATTTTTTGCTCAGTGCCCCGAATGCCCAGGTGTTTCTTGAGACTTCTAGTCACAGCTCCAAGGACACCAATGACAACTGGCACTATGGCAACCTTCTTCTCCCAGAGGTACTCCAACTCCTTTTGTAGGTCTTGGTAATTTATGATCTTCTCCTGTTCTTTCTTTTGTGTTCTGCTGTCTCCTGGGATAGCAATCTCAGTGAACCAAACCCTATTTCTTATCTATTCTCCCCCCATGGGATGTTAGCTTGCCATGCTGATGGGGCTTGTGTGCTCTGGTGAAGCAGAGGGCTATGCTATTGGCAGCAGAGCTGCTGGCAGGGTCTCCCAAGGCAGTCAGGCCTCTGCTATGGAGTCAGACTAAAGGCATCCCAAATCCCCATTCAATCTGGTGAGAAAATCAAATTTGAAGTCTATACCTGCTTGGTTGTCACCCAGGCTAACAAGGGCAGTGATAGAGATTGGTGTTCCTGGATTTTTGATTAAAAATGGGCTACAGGACACAGGCCCTTCTGTCGGGCAATCAGGGCAGAAGCCTGATGTGCTACTGGAATCAGGATCTTCAGTAAAGCAACCAGAGCAGGGACTTGATTGATTGTAACGTCTCCTCACATGTAAGTCACACATGCATCCTGAAAGGGAAGCCAGCATTGGTATCTCTGTTTTCTATAGAAGCTTTCTGAAAGCCAGACATGTTTGGCAGCCACAATTTTATCTGTCAGCTTAAACTTACCCATTCACATCATCAAAGTCTGCATCAAGCCTGCAAATGCAAGAAATTATTTTTCACCCCTAGTTCTGTTACTTCTCTTTCATGCCTTCAGTGTTGCTGGAGGGCCTGCAAACAGCCTCTTCTCTGTTGATCTTTAGCAGGGTAGCACATTCTGTCATTTTAAGACTGCAACAGCAGCCCCCCAAGGTCTTTACCGTCATTTCTTGAAACATCGTATTTTATCATCTTACCTCATTTTTGATCTCTGAACTGAGCATTTAGCCCAGTGAAGATTGCTACAGAACTTAAAACCTTGCTTGCTGTTCTGCAATATTTTGGTTGGCTTTCCCCCACCATCACAGGGAGGGGCCATGGCCCAGTGGTAGAGCGGATGGTCCCAGGTTCAATCTCCGGTCTTTCCAGTTAAAGGATCTGGCAGTAGGTGATATGAAAGACCCCTGCCCAAGCCGCTGGACCAAGAGAGCTCCCACTTTTACAACTGATCTCCAGCTGACAGAGATCAGTTCCCCTGGAGAAAATGGCTGCTTTGAAGGGTGGGCTCTATGGCATCGTACCATATTGAGGCCCCTCCTCTCCCAAAACCCCACCCTCTCTCAGATCCACCCCCAAAGTCTCCAGGTATTTACCAACCCAGACCTGACAACCCTAGGTCTAATTCCTTAAAAAGCAGCTTCATATATGCATGACATTTCATAACTTTGGGGGGATGGGGGAGAATTTGTCTGTTGACAAATTCTCTGCCTTCTCAATTCCCAAATTCCCAAACTCTGCCTTCCCCAGGCAATGCACCCAAATTACCAGGAATTTTCCAAACTGGAGTTGGCAACCTTAGACCAGTACCCAGCCAATCTTAAGGAATGTTAAGCTTTCTTAAGAAGGGACAATAATTTCTGTTGATTACTCCTTTCCACTGCGGCCCTGAAATTTCATTCCTCGTGGTCTATAGACCCTCAGGAAAAGCAAGGGAGGTAGAGGAGAATCGGCAGAATTGTCCTCTCCAGTTAAGATATAAGGTTGGTTGCCAGGTCCCCCAGGCCACTGGTGGGGGGTTGGGGGGTAGGGTTGCCAGCTCCAGGGTGGGAAGCTCCTGGAGATTTGGGGATGAAGCCATCCTCCAAAGCATCTGTGTTCTTTGGGAGGAACTCATCTCTGTGGTCTGGTGACATAACTGTAATTCTGGGGGATCCCTGGGTCCCACCTGGAGACTGGCATCTCTAGGACTTGTGCTGTTGGATACAGGCCACTGGGTTTAAGGATGACTGGGGAGTGACACATTTTTAGGACAACATGCTTTCTTGAAAATGTATTGCTAATTTGCTATAGTTTGGTTTTTTAAATATAGTGTTTGTTTTAAACTGTTCTACCTTATAAGAAGCAGCCTTAAGCAATTTGGAGAGGAGGAATAAAAACTGAATGAATATGGAGGCAATATACGGAAAATGGCAAGCATAACTGTAACATGGAAAAAACCAAACAGTGTCCAAGGGCAATGGAACCGAACCACCTTCCATTCACTTTCTGCCAACCCCACTAATATGTCATCTGTGAGTTTATATCGTTCTCTGCCCGGTTATTCATTTCCCTTATTCTCTTGTCTTCCTTCTTGATGGATGATGGTAATTTACTAAAGATTAAGACACTTTAAGGAGATTTAAGCAATTTTACCAAAGGTTAATGCTTTTTTTGTTTGGTGGAACATCCTTACAGGAAATCTTCTAATGAAAGACTCCCACAGAGATGGCAAGAAATCTAGCTGTGAAAACAGTTTAGTGGCACAGTTCTTAGAAATGCTTGAGAAGCTTGGGTGATGTTCCAAGGCAGCTGAGATTACCTCAAATTAAGTACCACTGGGAATCCAGGGAGGCCTTGTCAAGGAAGTGGCAGGAGGGAGACGTCTCAGAAGCACAAGCAGTGTGTATATGTGGAGACAACGTAGTGTGGAGGGGTTAGAATGGCAGAGGAGGAAGGGCTAAGTTCAAATTCCCTATCTGCTGTGGAGCTCACTCAGTGACCCTAGGTCAGTGACTCAGTCCCCTACCTCACAGGATTGTTGTGAATATAAAATGGCAGAGAAGGAAAACATGTACAGTCAGTCTTTTGAGGAAGAGCGAGATAAAGACATGATTTGCTTGGGTTTTTTTTCCTCACTGTGACTCTTGACACTCTTGGCAAGAAACTGACTGATGTCCTTCTTTCAATCTTTCACAGCTGTAGGCATACAATCCCTTCCTTTAATACTTCCGCACCTACTTTCCCCAGTTCCACATCCTGTATGCAGCTTCCCTTCAACTCCCATCTAAGATTGCCAACACTGGGTGGAAAATTCCTGGAGATTTGGGGGTGGAGCTTGGGGAAGGTCCAATCTGGGGAGGGGACAGGTCTCTCTGTAGAATATAACGCCATACAGTCCACCCCCCAAAAGTGACCATTATCACATGGGGAACTGTAGTCTGGAGACTAGCCGTAATTCTGGGAGATTTCCAGTCTTCACCTGGAGGCTGGCAACCCTACTCCTCCTAAGTACTACTACTTCTTGTTCCTGGCCAACCTTGACAAGTATTTGATCACAACAAGGGCATAAATTTGTTAGTTACTGGGTCAAATGACTGTTGAAACTAGAGGAGACTCTTAAACTCTACAACTGGCAGACTGGGGATAAAATCAGGCTTGGTGAAGGCAGTGCTTGCTGCTGGTGCAACTTGAAAGAACAGGAAAGCTGTTCCAAATAATCTTGGGAGGACATCGGGAAGCCCTTCTTTGAGCAAGTGTTGGGAACTAGAGCATTTCTCTACCCAGTTCAGTTGCCAATCAGTCTTCTAATGTGTGTCTTTAAGAGCAGGCTGCTAAGCCAGCCATAAGAGTGATGATTCAAGCCACAGCACCTTCAGACAGACGACTGCAATTCCCCTCAGTACAGTAGGCAGAGTTGCCAACTGCATGGAGGAGAAAAAACATCCTGTCCCTTTAATAGAAGATTAATGTGAGGCAATGGGCAGCGGAAGCTTGTGTTGGCAGGGAGGTAAATAACATCCCATTAAGCTTCTATTAAAGGAAGAAGACATTTCCCCCCATTAATGTGACAAACCAAAGTCCTCCAAAGCGTTACACTGGAATGGTCTGCTTTCCCCAATATTTGGACACTTGGTTTAGTCTTATGGGTGGATTCCCTGCTTAGTTACTTCTGTTAGTTAGCTAGAAATGTAAACTGCATGAGCTTCCCTGTCCTAAAACCAGTTGCTCTTATCCCTGTATTTCCTTGATAATAAGCAGACTTGTTTTAAGCACACCCATCTCTGCTATATGAACCGGAGTGCTGGAAGCTGAGTAACCTAATCCTGATTTACAAGGAAAAGGAACATTACAGGAAAAGCATCTTCCCAACCCTTTCAGGAAGGCCATTCCATAGATGTGGGCCACCACAAGAAAGGCCAGAGTTGCCTCTTGTCTGGCCTGACTGTTTTTCCTGGCTTAAGGCCAGTTGCTAAGAGAAGTTCAAATATTTACTTGAGGACCCTGATTTGGTCTACCTACTTTTCCTTGCTTATTCTCCCTAGCACCCCTCCCCCTAAAAACAGTGTGCTTCCAATGTAACTAAAATGGTGGCCAACAGCTCACAAGAAAAAAAGAATCTTACAGGAGTTTGAGGATCTCTCCTGAACATGTGCCTTGTTTTTAAAAAGAGCAAGGACAAGGAAGGAAGGAATGTGCAAGTGAAGTGGAAGCAATTTTCCCTATGTCAGGGAAAGGTATAGAGCAGGGATCCCCAATGTGGAGGTTATCAAGTGTTTTTAGAAAATGGGTGGGATCTGGTAGGCCTTTTTGCACAGCAGGACTGATTGGCCACCGGAGTTCTGATTGGGCTGTGTGGATTTTTAAGTTACTTCAGCAGTTACTGCCACCACAGCACAAGGATCTTCGTTATGTGGCTGGAGGTGAACTGCTTGTACACAAGGAAATCTTTTAAAACCATAAGTTCATTTTAAAAGGCATCCTATTAAACAGTTTCTGCCTGAAATGTTTTAAGAGTTACGAGTTACCTATGACTTCTCTCCATGAGAATTCGTAGTTAAGTCTTGTCTCTCATAACAGCAGTTTTGTCATTGGCTCTACCTCCTATGGCAGCCATTTTGCTGTATCATCCACCATCTTGTGTCAGAATTCCAAAGTGCCTGCATGTTACCTGATACAGATGTAAGGAGGTTGCTTGTATGCTTTGGAGCTGGATAGGAGGCCTAATCTGTATACCCCCCTTGAAAGTTTATTTTTCTTCCACTCATTTGCCAGCAGAGCAAGTCGGAGGGTCTACGTTCTGTATGCCAAGGCTCTGAGGTCTCTGTACTATTAATGCAGTTGCTGTGGTTGGGCTCGCTTTCTTGAGAGATCTGTTGCTTTGCATGGTTCTGAATACTCATGGATTCAACAGCTGCCTTGGTGTGCGGCTCTTTCTTAAGAGATACGCTTTTCATTTCTGTGTCATGGCTTATCTCTTTGACTCTCAGCTTTGGTGTTCCCCATTGATGAAATGGATGTGTTCTAAATGGGGAATTCCTTAATAGCAAGGTACATATATGTGTATTATAGATGTGAACAAATGTGTAAACTACAGGGCTCTAATCTGATTGAGTTATATGTCCTTTTGTTCTTGCTTGGTGTTTGTAGAACAGGAATCCAAACTGTGGTGCACTTTTCTGTGTTGGTCTCTTAGCATGTATTTATGTATTGCCAAGGAGTGGGATTTTTAAGTATATGGAATAGTGATGCACCTTAAAAGGACAGAGCATTTTGTGGTCAATGCGAGGCCTCATCCCTGGTCCTCAACCATTGTCAGATGTATGTATTTTAAGAGCTAGCAACTCTCATAAAGGCCCACAGTGCTGGAGTGGCAGTTCTTACAGATCTGCAGGGACAATAATAAGGAACTGTCCAGAGGATCAGAAGTGCTACAGATTCACATAGAGTCAGTTCTTTAAGCATCTGTTGCCCAGGTTGTGAAGGCCTTCAAAGGTAAGAACAAACAGCTTAAATTGAAACCTGAAACAAATAGGCAACCAACCTAAATGCCTTAAGATAGGAGTCAAACAACTAAGTGGCCACATTTTGGACTACTTGATGTTCCAGGTTCTCAAGGGCAGCCCCATGTACCATGTGCTACCATGACATAGAACAGCTGAGTCTTCAGAGAAGTTGCTTCTGAGCTGGATGTGGTTGGAAAGAAGTACCCTTTGCTCTTGTGCTGACTTGTCTTTCTGACAGTAAAGCAGAGACTTCCAAGCTAGCTTTTAATCAAGTTGGTAAAACACTCTCCCCAGCAATGGTGGGTAATGTAGAACATCAGCCTTGCCAACTGTATCATGTCTGGATTTCCTTTGAATGGCAATCCCGCCCCCCCATCACAATGGTTTGTTACACAGAATGAAGGGCTGAGAAATGCAAACCCAAATCCATCTGAGCCATATGGACTAGCTGCATGGTTTTGTCACTTGTCTGTGCACACATGCATAAAACGATGTCATCATGCTAGAGTTTCTAAGAGGATGATACGGAATTGCTTTCAAACTATATGGGGCTGTCTATGCCACGTCCACCTGCCCCAGCCTGTATTTTCACTTAGCTAAGTGATCAAGCTCTTTGACATCGCTACTGGTGGTGTCCTTATCTCATTCAAAGGCAAGACTTCCATATATACATTGGATTTTTTATTATTATTATTATTACTGATGTGGTTGTATAACAGCATGTGATCTGTCCTCTGACCAGGCTTCCTCGGCCCATCCCATCCGTTGAGCAATTCAACAATGTTGTGATCACACAAGAGGCATCACCCCAGCAAAACAGCTTCTTTACATATAAATAATACACACACAGCTTAAGAAAATAGAATTCTCTGATACAATATTTAACTCCTATCTGCTACAAAAATAAGACAAAGAAAAATAGACAAGCTGGTTTCTTGAGATGTGGGAGCCCTTAGGCGCGGCTGTAGAAGTACCTTGAACACAGCAGCAACAGTTAATGTGGCATCTTTTCTCCTTCCTCCCCTCTCTGTAACATTGTTGAAGCCGCAGGGTTTTCAGTGCTCCTGCTGCAAGGATAAAGTGGAGTGTCTTGATTTTCAAGTGGGATTGCCTTGTATCACTGAACTAAATGCACAACACCCAGCATCTCTATCGGATTGACGAACGGCACAGCATGACTTTCGGCAAGGAAATGGATGCCAACATTTTGCACATCAGAGCTTCTCATGAAATCATAAGCTCCTGATTTTGAGGAGGAAAACAGAACCCCACCTCAGCTCCAGTGTAACAGCTGAAACTAGAGAGTCACAGGTTTGCAGGCGATTTGCCGATAAGAGAGCAGTTCCAAATAAATGTTAAAATTCAGTGCAGCTTGATCAGGTGCGGATTTCTTAGCAGGATACGATCCACTTCCATGTAAAAGAACTGCAAGGATCTGGCCACTTGCAAACAGTGTAGAGGGGGGAAGCTGGGTGCACTTAAGATACATCCCATTCATTTCATGCTGTCGTCTTCACATAAAACAGGTGATCTGGCTAAAGTAGATGCAGCAGTTCTAGACTTATCATCCTCTAAGCCCAAGCTGGCATCTATCTTTATAACCAAGGTCAGTGATCACCCCCTTATTTGGAAGCATTCACGTCTTTATTTTAATGTGGATTTCTCTCAGAGTGGTGTGAGAGGCAGCAGTTGAGGTAATGGTATTTGCTTGCACCCAGTTTTATTTGGTATCAAAACTTCCTACATGTGCTTGTATTGATTGTACACACAGAAGGACACACAGAGGGGCGAGGAAAAGAAGTTTTGCACTGGCATAACAGCAGGAGAGTTACCTGGCGGGAAGAAGGGCTCAGCCCTCCTCTGGGTCTTAGCTGCCAAGCCCATTCAAACCACAGCTAGCCTAGTTATCCTAGGAGGAGGATCAAACTAAGTCCCCTCCCCTTTTTGGCAACTCAGCAAGGTATCTGCATAGATGATTGGCTGTGTCATTGCTGCTTGCTGGTCTGCAGTAGAAAGCAGCAGGACAATGATAAGAATACATAGAGAAGCAGGACAGCAGCTTTTGGTGCCTTGTTCCAAAGGCTAATGAACAGTTCACACATCTAGACACCACATAAACATGTATTTTAGGGGTGGTCTATACAGATGGCAGAATGGACTGTACCACTTCAGTCTGCAGGCAAGAAATTGCATGATTTAAAGCTCCCTCACATAGCGCCCTGTAAGCAGAAAGCTAAGCCAGAGCTTTGCTCCCTGTGTACTGTTTTGTTTTTTAATGTGCAGGGTATTTTTGCATGGGGAGTAAAACAGTAGAAAAGATGATAGCCCCATCCCTGTCTAAAGTGGTACAGCCTACTTCGACATATTAGAATTCTACCCTTTATTCTTCTGCATCTGTCGAGCAGCATGGATTTGGTCTCCTAGGTATGGGCATATGAAAAAGGAGATGGGGCGGGGAGGGGGGGTGTCTTTAAGCTGCGGCTGGACAAGCACTTGTCAGGGATGCTCTAGGCTAATCCTGCATTGAGCAGGGGGTTGGACTAGATGGCCTGCATGGCCCCTTCCAACATGGCAGAGCTGACCCAGCTGAGCTCTGAGAAGGAGCAAGGTGTTTGAGCTGCCAGAGGGGTGAGTGGTATTTTTATTTATTTACTTTCAGCTGAGGTGCTTTAGCTGAAAAGGTACTGTGTCAGGGACTGTATTTGGGAGTGTGTGGGTGAGTTGTAACAGACTCCTGACTGCTGGAGTTAGGGTGTGAAAGGGTCATTGTTTGCCTGTAATTAAGTGCTTGGGTGAGATTGAATAGCAGACTCCTGGCTGCTGGAGTTGGAGTGTGAAAGGGGCTTTGTTTGACCGTCATTAAGTGCCTTGGGTGATTTTGAGTAGCTGCTGGCCACACCCTCTCCTGGGAGACAATTCCATTTAAGGCAGGAAGTTTGCAAGAGGCACGAGCCTCTGGCACGAGCCGAAGGGCGAGAGCAAAAGGGCGAGGCTCTTTGCCTGTGGCTCTTGGCCTAGGGGCTCTGTAAGAAGCCCAGGAAGAGCCAGAAAGCCAGGACCTTGGCTCCTTGGTAAGGTAAGGTAAGTAGACTCCTACAACAGGAGCCATATAAATACAAAGGGTTTTAAAAGGGGGGTTATAGAAAAGTATTTGTTTAAAAACAATTATGAAGCCAGAATGCCAGCAGGGGGTTGGGGGCTATCCAGTGTTTTGCATGGAGTGTCACATGTATGACTATCTGCCCACTGGTCAGAAGTCTTGGGTGTGTGCTCGGTGCAAGGAGCTCCTGGTTCTCAGGGAGCGAGTTTGCTCCCTTGAGGCCAAGGTGGCTGACCTGGAGAAGCAGGGACAGTCAGTTAGGTGCACGGGGAAGACTCTCGGGGACTTGTTAGATATGTCCCACTCTGGATCTGGCAGCCCGGCTGCTGCCAGGGAGCATGAGGGTCAAGGGGAAAAGGGGCACCATGCTGAGGATAAGGGGAATGTGCCCTCAGAAGGGACCTCTTCTTCAGCTGGTGAACGGGTATCCTTTCGTACCAAGGAACCGTCCCTGGGAAGGGTGGGAGGGGGCTCTTGGTAGTTGGTGATTCGATCCTTAGGCAGGTAGACAGCTGGGTGGCGAACCCGCGTACTGACCGTATGGTGACTTGCCTGCCTGGTGCGAAGGTAGCGGACATTACGCGTGTTTTAGATAGGCTGGTAGATAGTGCTGGGGAGGAGCCAGTGGTCGTGGTGCACGTCGGCACCAACGATGTAGGGAAATGCAGTCGTGAGGTCCTGGAGGAGAAATTTAGGCTGCTGGGCAGGAAACTCAAGGCCAGGACCTCCAAGGTAGCCTTCTCGGAAGTGCTACCTGTTCCACGCGCAGGGCCGGAGAGACAGGCACAGATCAGGAGTCTCAATGCGTGGATGAGACGGTGGTGTAGGGGGAAGGGTTCAAGTTTGTTAGGCACTGGGATGCTTTTTGGGACAAGAGGGAGCTGTACAAAAGGGACGGTCTCCACTTGTCCCGAGAAGGAACCAGGCTGCTGGCGCTCAAAATCAAAAAGGTGGCAGAGCAGTTTTTAAACTGAATAATGGGGGAAAGCCGACAGGAGATGAAAAGTCTCTGGTTCGGGATGGCTCATCTCAAAGAGATGAAGGGGTAGCTATTACTTTTGTACAAGGAAATGGATTACAATTGTCCACTGAGACTGTGGCTAATGATAGGAACTGCCTGGCAAGGTCTCGAGGCAGCAAGAGGAAGGCTGTGGGCTTAACAAACGTGGGAAACTATAAGTGTTTATACACAAATGCTAGAAGTCTCCGAGGTAAAATCGGGGAGTTGGAATGCTTGGTGTTGGGGGGGAAATAGACATTGTGGGTATTTCAGAAACTTGGTGGGATGAGGAAAATCAGTGGGATACGGTGATTCCTGGTTATAAATTATATCGGAAGGATAGGGGGAAAGGGTTGGAGGTGGGGTGGCTCTGTATGTCAGAGAGGGTATACCATCCAGTAAGATTGAGAGGGTAAGAGAATTGGATTCCCTTCTGGAAATGCTATGGGTTGAAATAGTGGGTCCAAAAGGAGGCTTAACAGTGGGAGTTTGTTATCGCCCACCAGATCAAAAGATAGAGGAGGATTATAAAATGATGAATGAATTAAAGATAGCGGCTAGACGAAATAACTGTGTTGTAATAGGCGACTTTAACTACCCACACATTGATTGGGTCAATATGAGTTCTAGTCGGGAAAAAGAGATTGCGTTCTTAGACACTCTCAATGACTGTGCTGTGGAACAGATGGTCACAGATCCTACCAGGGGAGAGGCGATCCTGGATTTGGTCCTAAGTAACACCCAAGACCTGGTGAGAGATGTAAAAGTGATTGCACCACTTGGAAACAGTGACCATAATGTCATTGAGTTTAACATTTGTACAGATAGGGAGTTGCCCAAAAAGACTGACGCAACCACTTTTAACTTTAAAAGGGGTAACTTCTCTGGTATGAGGGGACATGTGAGGAAGAAATTGAAAGGAAGAGTGGAGAAGGTCAAAACCATTGGGGAAGCTTGGAGACTATTTAAAAAGACAATCCTAGAAGCTCAGAAAAAATATATACCGCAGGTTAGGAAAGGTACAAATAGGTATAGAAAAAAGCCTGCATGGTTAACAAATAAAGTAATGGAAGCTGTAAAAGGTAAGAAGGATTCCTTTAAGCGGTGGAAAGCTAGTCTTAGTGAGGTTGATAAAAGGGAACACAGACTATGGCAAATAAAATGCAAGTCTGTGATCAGGCAAGCAAAAAGGGAATATGAGGAGCATATCGCAAAAAACATAAAGACCAACAATAAAACTTTCTTCAAATACATTAGAAGTAGGAAGCCAGCCAGGGAGGCAGTGGGGCCCTTGGATGACCAAGGGGTAAAAGGAGTAGTGAAGGATGATAGGGAAATAGCTGAGAAGCTGAATGCATTTTTTGCCTCTGTCTTCACTGTGGAAGAGGAGAAGTGTTTGCCCACTCCAGAAGCACTGATTTCGGGAGGGGGTTTGAAAGACCTGAATCAGATTGCGGTGACAAGAGAGGAAGTCCTCCGACTGATGGACAATTTAAAAACTAATAAATCACCAGGCCCGGATGGCATTCATCCGAGAGTTCTGAAAGAACTCAAATGTGAACTTGTGGATCTCCTGACAAAAATATGTAATCTTTCTTTAAAATCTGCCTCCATTCCTGATGACTGGAAGGTAGCTAATGTCACTCCCATCTTTAAAAAGGGCTCCAGGGGAGATCCAGGAAATTACAGGCCAGTCAGTCTGACATCGATACCGGGTAAGTTGGTGGAAACTGTTATTAAGGAAAGAATTAGTAGGCACATTGATGAACAAAAACTATTGAGGCAGACTCAGCATGGGTTCTGTAAGGGAAGATCTTGTCTCACTAACCTGTTAGTGTTTTTTGAGGGAGTGAACAAACATGTGGACAAGGGGGACCCAATAGATATTATTTACCTTGACTTCCGGAAAGCTTTTGATACAGTTCCTCATCAAAGGCTCCTAAGTAAGCTCAATAGTCATGGGATAAAAGGACAAGTCCTCTTGTGGATCAAAAACTGGCTTATAAATAGGAAACAGAGAGTGAGTATAAATGGGAAACTTTCTCAGTGGAGGGTGGTAAGCAGTGGGGTACCACAGGGATCAGTACTCGGTCCGATGCTTTTTAACTTGTTTATTAACGATTTGGAATTGGGAGTAAGCAGTGATGTGGCTAAATTTGCAGATGACACGAAGTTGTTCAGGGTGGTGAAAACCAGGGAGGATTGTGAGGCACTCCAAAGGGATCTGTTGAGGATGGGTGAGTGGGCGTCAACGTGGCAAATGGGGTTCAATGTGGCCAAGTGCAAAGTGATGCACATTGGAGCCAAAAATCCTAAATATAAATACACGTTGATGGGGTCTGATCTGGCAGAGACGGACCAAGAGAGAGATCTTGGAGTCGTAGTGGATAACTCGCTGAAAATGTCTACACAATGTGTAGCTGCAATAAAGAAGGCCAACGCTATGCTGGGGATTATTAGGAAGGGAATTGATAACAAATCAGCCAGTATCATCATGCCCCTGTATAAATCATTGGTGCGACCTCATTTGGAATACTGTGTACAGTTCTGGTCACCACATCTCAAAAAGGATATTATAGCATTGGAAAAAGTGCAGAGAAGGGCAACTAGAATGATAAAAGGGTTGGAACACCTTCCCTATGAAGAAAGGTTAAAATGCTTGGGGCTCTTTAGCTTGGAGAAACGACGGCTGAGGGGTGACATGATCGAGGTTTATAAGATTATGAATGGGATTGAGCAGGTTGAGAAAGAAGTACTTTTCTCCCTTTCTCACAATACAAGAACTCGTGGGCACTCTATGAAATTGCTGAGCAGTCGGGTTAGAACAGATAAAAGGAAATACTTCTTCACCCAAAGAGTGATTAACATATGGAATTCACTGCCACAGGAGGTCGTGGCAGCTGCAAGCATGGACAGTTTCAAGAGGAAATTAGATAAACATATGGAGCAGAAGTCCACCAGTGGCTATTAGCCACAGGGTATAGAATGAGAACTCTCAGTCTGGGGCAGGTGATGCACTCTATTCTTGGTGCTGGAGGGGGCAGCAGTGGGAGGGCTTCTGGTGCCCTGGCCCCACTGCTGGACCTCCTGATGGCACCTGGTATATTTTGGCCGCTGTGTGACAGAGTGTTGGACTAGATGGGCCATTGGCCTGATTCAACATTGGCTTCTCTTATGTTCTTATGTTATGTTCTCTTGAGATTCTATGAAAATAAAATAATAGTTGAAAAATGGCTCTGGGCAAGAGGCCTTAATATCTTGCATTGGGGAACAGTTAACTGCAGTATACAGTTTCTTCTGCATTTTCTAAACTCACCCAGAGATCTTGTCCACTGGCCAAATTACCCAGCCCTTGCTTTCTAGCATTTTTTGCCAACACTCCCACTTAAGGACTGTGGGAGATGGCAGACTTAGATCATTTAGTTTGCCTGAGCAGTGTCAAACTGCACAAGTAAAAAGGTAGGATGTAAAACAATCCTTGCCTGTAAGAAAGTGTGGAACAGTTCCAGCCTGTTACAACTGTTAAGGCCCAGCTAGCTCTAGTACAGGGTTATATGACCTGTTTCACGAGTGGAAGCATGGAAAGTGCCTGGCAGCAGTGTTCCCTCTATAGCCTCCGGCTCACACATTTTTGCCTTAGCTCAGGAAGGATGGCTCCAGAGCAAACTAATTTATGCAGTAGCAAAATTGCTTGCTCACAACTTTAATGCCAGGAGCTCACAAACTAGAATTCTTGCTCACAAGACTCCAAAACTTAGAGGGAGCATTGCCTGGCAGGGCTTTTGGAAGCCAGCAGCGTGCCTGTTTCCACTTGGAAAAGGCAAAGTGCCCGGCTGTTGTTAAGGAGGCACAGCACATGTGTTCCACTGCCATCCTCACCCCACAAACACACCCGTGTCCTTTAATAGGCCAAAATGAACAAAACAGTATGTAGATGTCTGCTGTGAACTTGAATTTTTGCTACTGTATAGGGGCTGACCCATCTCAAGAGGTCTGTACTGCCAATACAGGTTTAATAAATATAAATTGCATATATTGTGCTTTTATAAATTAAAAATCCCAAGACGCATTCAGGAGTGAGGTGACGCAGAGCTGCTGATGCACACCAAGCGCACAGCTAGTGCACTGCTTTGGAAGCCAACTTGCTTTCGCAACTTCATCCGAGAAGGTTGCGGCAGCTCCTCTACCTACAGAAAGGGACGTGTCTACAGCTACGTGATCAGAGGCAGTTCCTGAGGCACCGCTGAGAAACTCAAGTTGCGTAGGAATGGTCACTCACTCCTACTTTAAGGAGAAAAGGTAGAGAAAAAGAAAGAGGCAAGGCTGCAGCGATGTTCCCAGACGGCTTGGTAGCTTATCTGACGCTCTGAGACATGTGCAAAGGTGTCAGCATCTCTTCAAAGATGGCCCCTTTCACGTTGGAGCCTCTCAGGTTGGCTTCTTGTAGATCACAGCCCGACAGGTCACAGTTCTGAATGGCAAAGAGGAACTATTAGTTTTAAGCCTGAATCTCCCACCACATAAATGCCCTTGCTATCTGCTTCTGGCGTGTAAATTAGAATACACGGGGGGGGGGGGAGTATCTACTAGGAATAGGTGGCATTGGGGAGAGCAAAGTGACCAACATGTCCCTTCCTTCATCACCTCCCAAATACATATGCAGGATACAATAAATTTAAGAGCTCCAACAGGTTGTCTTGCGCTCATGTGATTTCGCCGCCCCCCCCCCGCCCCGAGTAACTGATAACTACCTTAGTGTTGAAGAGAGTGACTGTGCTTGGTTCTTTTCTGCTTTCTTTACAAACTGATAGTTTCCCACAGAGTTGGTGAGTCCCCTCAAGCACCCAGAAGCATACTGTATCTCAGTGGGGGCCTCATTCGGCTTCCCCACCAATAAGCACTTGACCATGAAGAGGACTGAACAGAAGCTTCTTTGCGTAAACTTTTAGTCTCGTTCTACAGGCCATAAAATTAGCAATTTGTTGCTAGCCCTGGCAGTAGAAAGTAAGACTGAAGAATTTTTTTTTTAGTAAATTATGATTTAAGTTTTCATAACTTTGCCCATGAAGGTAGCTGTGCAGTAAAAATCATGCTGTTTTGGGATGCAAGCGATCTGTCAAAGCAAAAGCAGATACTAATATCTGTACAGGAGAGGAGGAAGAATGTGTCTTGTAACAGCTGCCATCTGCAGTTCTTATACGCAGCCAATTAATCAGGGTACCTTTTGAGTCAAAGGTTTTCAATCCCTTCATCTAGCTTAGGAGTCCCCAAACCTTTTCACCCTGCAGCCGCCTTCGACATTCTAACATAGGGTGGTGGGCACAAGCACAAAATGGCTGCCATGGCAGGTGAAGCCAGCCGCAAAACATCAGAGAGTGAGGTTATAACTCTAAGAGTAGATCTTCAAGATTTCAGTTAGAAACTCTATGTAAGGGGATGCCTTTTAAAATTAATGGTGCTTTAAAATATTCTCTTACATAAACACAAAATAAGTGTTCATATTGAGATAGCTGAGGAACTCCTCAAGTGGCAGCCATCATTTTGCAGGCATCTAACGCACTTGCAGAAAAGGAGAAAGTGCCTCTTCTCACTATCCCTTCACATGAGTCCAGCCATTTTTAATCCACGCTATTACTAGTAACAATGACAGCTAGTGCTGTACGGCTGGTGAGAGCTCCTTGTACATGTGCACAGTGACAGAGAAATTAGGGCCAGACTCTGATAGGAACATAAATGATTTCTGAAAACTGAGTAAAATTTTATGTGCTTTAAGCATTTTAGCCATGCTGCCCAATAGTATTTACTCGGAATCAAGTCCCACAGGATTTTTAGAATGTCTCATCACTGTTTACACAGTTAAAGTACTCTGCATAAAATCACTGTATGCAATATACCATAAAATCAAAAAAATCCCCAAATTCCACCTAGCTTTGCCCACTTTTTAAAAACACTAGGCAGGTGCCAAGAAAGGTAACAGCGGGTGCCACGTGTGCCTGATCTAGCCGATTAAGCCCTGCAGCCCCGTCTGAAGACATCCAGAGCAGGCACTTCCAAACGTAGTTAACAAAGAGATGCAGCCAGAACGGTCAGAGGCTGCCCTGAGAAGCAGCTAAAGAAAACGCCAACTGAAGTCTGCAAGCTTTCTAAAACCCTATTCTGCCTTTTGTTTAAAGCCACCTGCTGATTGGAAGCGGACTTGCAACTCACCTCTAAGTCTGTTCCTGCCAGAGTTGCTCCTCTAAGGTTGCAGTTTTTTAACTTGGCGTTTTTCAAAGTTGCAACACGCAGGTTAATCCCGGTCATCTGGCTCCCTTCCATATCAACACCTTTCAAGTTAGCACCTACAGCAAGCATAGAATTGAACATTCATTTTGGGAGACTGATCTGGGGTTTTTGTCTGCCTCAAGTAATGGGATCCCAGGAATACAAAGACAACCCCCCCCCCCCCGTTACACATCTGCTTCAAAGGCAGAAACCAAACTGAAGCTTTTTGGAAAGACAGCACTGTGTACTTGTAGATCTCTCACACCCACCCCACTGAATGCACTCCTCACCTTTTGCACCCTAGGCCACTATCCCAGCTACCAATTTCCCAGAGAGAAAGGGAGACCATAAATAACACAAATAAAATTCAAAGCTGCCTTTCCACTGGTGAGTTTGGGGCAGTCCTCCTCCCCCAACCCGGCCATTTATTCATCACCATTTTTAAAAGATTAGGCTGGGAGTAAATAACTGGTCCAAGGTCACTCACTGAACTTCATGGCTAAGTGAGAATCTGAACCCAAATTTTCCCAGTCATACTCAAACCCAGACACCATTTTCCTACAAAGCACAGATGCATAAATACAGATGAAACCCCTGCCTAGATAAACTAATTAGCAATTGTGTATAATTCAGAAGATGCTCAGAAGAGCCAGGGGTGATGCTTAATCATGGCAAAATGAGTCAGCAATATTGGTTATATTTATTAAACCTATATACTTATGAAACAACTGTCTTCAACATTATGCTTAAGCATTTGGAAAGTCTGTACATTAAACTGTAAAGAACTCCACACTTTGGCTTTAGGTAAACATTCTTCCAAGATGTGTCTGAACTTTTGTTTCACTGGGGTCCACAAAGAAATGGAATCTGGTCCTTACCTTCCAGGTTAGCTTTAAGGCCAGAGGGGTCTT
This sequence comes from Gekko gecko, assembly GCA_029375565.1. Taxonomy (NCBI): domain Eukaryota; kingdom Metazoa; phylum Chordata; class Lepidosauria; order Squamata; family Gekkonidae; genus Gekko; species Gekko gecko. The sequence goes on from JAPDNY010000013.1 coordinate 43,728,554, forward strand.
CAAAATTGCATCCTTTTAATGATGCTCCCTCCGCATTAGAACAAAGCATCTTAACACCTTGGAGATTGGCACTCTGCCAGAAACAGAGGAAATCAGAATCAAATTTTGTAGGGATGCAATGAATGTCAACAGGGATATATGGGAAACAGTTAAACATGGACATACCCACCAATGGCTCTTCTGCAGGATGCAGGGGCTACCAAACATCTACTTTTGCATCATGGCATCTGCCTATCTTGAGGCAAAAGCAGGCAGGAATTTCCTGATCTGTAGGCAACACATACCCACCTTCTTTAAATATGCATGTATCTCAGAAGTGATACAGACACATAAAATTTGTTCACTGAGATGGTATAGCTCTGTGTGGCCTGTACAAAGAACCGTTTGATCCTGTGAGCCTCAGCTACAAAGAACTCCTCGCACTCAAGCAACTAGCATGCCAGGGAGAGAGGATGTTTTTACTGGCATGATAGCCCTGACCTGGATAGCTCAAACTAGCCCAGCCCCATCAGATCTCGGAAGCTAAGCAGGGTCAGCCTCGGCTAGTATTTGGTAGGTTGACCTCCAAGGAATACCAGGGCTGCAATGCAGACGCAGGCAATGGCAAACCACCTCTGAAATGTCTCTTGCCTTAAAAACAAGTCTAACTCGCCACCTAGTAGTGCATAATGCTAAAAATGTGAGAACTTCTGGCTGCCAGACAACCTACTGATCTCCTGACTATTCTACACACAATGCCATATGATGACTATTATTATTATTACTGACATGACAGTTTCTGTGTGAAAAGCATGACATCATGCAGGCCTCCACACGAAGACCTCCACAAAAAGACAGAAGCAGTGCAGTCAAGATGCAGGCTGATTATCTCTGTGAGAGTTAAGGACGACTCAAAATAACTCACATCTAGCACTGATCCCGATAGGTCTGCTCGTTCCAGATTAGCACAGCACAGGTTAGCGTGGGCTAGGTTGCACCGGCTCAAGTTGGCCATCTTGAAGTTTATGTATCTGAGGTCTAAACGTGAGAGATCTGCTCCGCTGAAATTTAAACCCTAAAAAAAAAGTGAGAGGAAACAATTAGCACAGAGAATCAGCGTAGCAGTCTGAAAACTCTGAAGTGCTTCATGCAAAGAGGCACGGAAATCCTTACATAGCTACCCTGATAGAATCTGGGCAGCACCACCCCCAACTGCAGATGAAGTCTGTCAATAATAGATTGGAAGGGGGGGGTAGCTGAGGGAGACACTGCACACATGTTTCAAAATAGTCACCAGGATCACTTACCAGAATTGAATCAGCTTTGTCTAAATGCCACTGTTCAGAGCAACACAGTACAGCCACTTACATGAGTTGCTCTGTCTATAAAATTGGGGTGGTATTGTTCCATTACTAGATCACTTTTTTTTTAAAAAAAGAAATACTAATGATAGCCGTAGGACTAGTTCCAGGTATTTTGCTGCCCCAAGCAAGGTACTCTCATGCCATCCTGGGCCCACACTACTGACCTGGCCCAAACCAAAACCTGACTTTCTTAAGACCTGCCTAGCGGTAGTATGAGCCATGGAAGGGATACCAGTAGCAAGTCCAGCTCTTGCAGTGCTTTGGCACCTTCTTCACTGTGTCACCCCAGCAGTCGCTTGGGTATCTTTACTGGAGAACTGGCCCTGGGTAGCCATACTCCCAGAATGGCAACTAAGGCTTGGTCTGTGCACATAACAGAATGAGGTGAAAGAGTGGATGGGGGGCGGGGAGGATGCTGTTTTTTGCATGATGTCTCAAATACAACTTAAAACTTTGCAAGTCAAAAAGATGTTCTAGTCCAGCTTCCTCCCTGTTATGCTACATTTCTGTTTGTGGAGAATTTCACACACAGAATTGTAAGTAGGATCCACCAGGTGCAGTCAGAAACACAGTCCCGGTCTCCCCACATGCACAGGGCCAGCTTAAGAGAATGTCTACATAGATTCGATAGAGGAATAAGGTAGAAGAATTCTGAACTGGATCACCTCAGACTGGAGGGATTGGGGGTGGATAATTTTTGAATGCCCCTCATCTTGAAAAGCTGTTTTATTTTAGTACCTGACAGCGAAGCTCAGATTTGGTTGAGGTCGCAAGTAGGAATCTGACAAATTCCTTTCGGGAGATTGGAGAATGATCTTCTGCTGGCTGTGAATTCTGCAGAAACAAAAATGAAGGGTTTTTACAGAAGCAGCCAGAAAAATAGAGTATTCCTTTGATCATGTGAAGAAAAAAAACTGATACAAAAGTGTCAATTACCTTAATAGCTACTTCTAGATGTTCAATTAGTGAGTCAATCCCAAAGAATCGGGCTTCCTCCAGAACTCCTGGCAAAAGAGCAGAGAGACTTCGAGGAGAAGAATAAAACCCTGCTTTTCCGCTTGCTAGGAATATCGAAAAGGAGAAACCTTCTTAGGTAAGCTCTGTGTCTTGCCATAGAGGCAGGATGCTCCAGAACAGCAGAAGCAGGCTGAAGGACTGTGTGATCTCCCCGCCTCGCACCCCCCCCGACTTAAGCTTAAACCAAGGTTAACACTAACCAGGGTTTGCTATTACATTACCCAGATTCAAATATAGGATTTAAAGATGGTTTTAAAAACTATGCTTAGTAGTAGTAGTAGTAGTTTTAGTTTATTGTCTTAGCCATTGGCCATAACAACACAAAATAAAACAAAATACAACAAACATTATACATCAAAGTGGGGAAGACCCTTCAATAACTTGTAGTAAGTCCTAATCTCATTCTTATCTTTTTTGCCGCCAGTGCAAACAAAGCCATTCTGCTGGTACCATGTGCAACTGTATCAGAGAGCAAAAAAACCACCAGATACTGATCTGAGGTTCCATCATGCAGAGGTACAATAGCATAAATAAACCTTTGCCTAAGTGATTCGTGCCATACGCATCTCAAAATGTAATGCTCAACATCATCTACCTCACCCACACCACATTGGCATATTTTAGAGGCGGCAGGGGTACCCAAAAAGCGGCCAATACAAACCATTGAAGGTATGGCATGGAATCTTAGGGCAGTAAAAGCCCTTCTTATCTCCAGAGTAGTTAGCTTCTCAAGATATACCGTCCTACAATGCTTAGTAGTCAGCCATGATAACCATTAACAACGGGCTTTGTGTGTGTGTGTGTGTGTGCACGCATATGTGCGCTTTGGAAGAACCATTAGCACATTCAGACATCACTGTTAACCCACACGTGGATGAACCTGGCCTGTTGCTGGGCTCATGTATTTCATTCCTCCCTTCTTGCACAAAGAACTGTGGTTATTTGGAACTAACTCTGGTTGCCAGTGATATATGAATGAAGGTACATTGGTTTAGTTCCCCCTCCCCAAACCTCGATGAAACTCTAACAGAGAATCTTGATCCATTGGGAGGAAAACCAATTCTGGTAAATTTGGGCACTTGTATTAAAGAATTGTTGTGCATATGAGTTAAATGGGATATCTGAATGCAGCCATTCTTTATAGATTCTCCCTGCCCTCCTTGTGTGCAGAGCACAACTGAAAACTTCCTGCTTTTGGAAGCCTTTGATCTGAACTTCCCTTTGTTGTGATGTCTGAAGGCACTGCTTCAACAAGACAGGGTTTATACCTAGTAACCCCCAACCAGGCAAGAAACTTACTGGGTGATAGACCTGTCACTCACTGTCAACCTAACCTACCTGTCGGAATTGTTGAATGGGTAAAAACAGATGATGGGAGAACAATGAGTGCAACCCTGAACTCCTTGGAGATGGAGCAGATAGAGACTAAGCGGAGAATGTGCATTTGAGCATTACAGCAAACTACAGTTTAGCCAAAAGGCTTTCCAAAGCAGGAACTCTCCAGTCACACGCTGTGCTCAGGGGATGGGGAAAGGCGAAGGAAACAAGGGACACAGAATTCTAGCAATAAACCAGGTTTGTACTAGTCACAATAACTCCAGCCTGCTGTTGATGACTGTATTTAAGATCCTGAGCAGGTCCATTAGCTACAGAAGTTCCACGTGTTTCCATTTTATACCTGTCTGAATAACTTTTGCTTGGGAAGGTGAGTAAATCATCTCCAGTGTTTTGTTTTTAACATTCCCATATGACCTGCATACTCCAATAAAAACAGTCGGTCCATCACACATGGCTTATATTGAAAATAATTGGGGATGGAGGAAAGGATGTTTAACTCGCAGCTGAAAGGCTCCACAAATCCCCCAGATTTTGGACTGGTCTTTTTCCAATGCAAAAACGACACACTTTTCCCACAAGGGAAGTGAAGAGTTGGATAAAAATTACAGTACAGGATGCAAGCCTCTCCAATCAGCGTTACACTCTGGGCCCTAATAAATGCCGTACTAAGAAATCATTCCTGCCTCTTAACAAACATCTAAGGCAAAATGCTGGCATGGGGATCCAGGACAAGCCGCTCCCCTCCCCCTGCCACCATTTTGTCAAAGCCCTCAGAGACCCCCAGTGGAGAAGGGCAGCCCAGCTGTGAAGCAGGAAGGAAGCTTCCTCATGGGTAAACTACTTATGGATGAAGGCCTACACAATGCAGCTGGAAAACCGTATAAGGCTAAAGATGAGGTGGGAGTTTGGTGGCTCTCTTTAGCCGGTGAGGGAACCACACAGGTCCGGGAGTCCAAAGAAGTGAATGCAGGGATCCTCCTCTGCTCTGGCTGTCAAAGGGTTCCATGGTTTGCCCTTCTCCTTCTCACAGCTGTATTTATTTTAATTCAGTGAAGGTTTCAACATAGGATTCACCGGTGCCAGATACACAGATACACATTTCTCTCACTTATTCACTCACAAACACGGCCAAGCAAGACCAGCATTCGGAATCCCCAAAACACTTAGCTGTACACGGGCAGGATCCATCAGCCTTGTTGGGCTTGTAATGAGGACATGAGCTTGGCTCCAGCGTAAAACAGTGAGTTAAAGACCCTCCTTCCGACAATACATACCCAGCAAATTAATGCAGTCATTTACAATGAGCTGTCCGTGACGCAAATAGTTCAAAATTGGCTCGAAGTATTCAGGGCTACGGTCAATCAGGAAGGCCCCCCTGTGATCTCTTTTGTTCCCCCAGGCATCTGTTTTCAGGAGAAACGTCACAGAAAAAAAAACATTCATTAACAATTTCTTTCATGAATCAGATTCCTATTGCTGTAAGCCTCGCTATTTGAGAACTGCTCCCTCTCATAACTGGAGTCTATTTGAGCTGTTCATTAAGGTACCGAACTCAAGACATATAGCATTGTATCATGCAAAATATTACAAAATAAAAACAAACCCCTAGAAAAGTGAACAGGAGACCGTGGTTCAAATTTTGATTCAGTCTCAGACAACTCTCAGTTTCCCCTCAGTAAAATGCATTTTTTTTCCGTTACAGAGATGGTCTAAAGAACAATGAAACAAAACTTTTTGCATCTTAGAATCAGCAACAGCCAGAAAAATTCAGATTTGGCATATTTAATCTTGTACCTAGTTTCAGGTGGGTAGCCGTGTTGGTCTGAAGCAGCAGAACAAAGTTTGAATCCAGTGGCACTTTTAAGTCCAACAAAGTTTTATTTAAGGTACAAGCTTTCGTGTAGTAGTAGTAGAAGAGGGGGAAGAGGAGGAGATTGGATTTATACCATGCCCTTCACTCGGAGTCTCAGATCGGCTTATAAATTCTTTTCTCTTCCCCTCCCCACAACAGACACCCTGTGAGGTAGTTGGGGCTGAAAGAGCTTTTTCCAGAGCTGTTCTTTCAAGAACAACTCTGACCAGAACTATGGCTTGCCCAAGGTCATCCAGCAGCTGCAAGTGGAGGAGTGGGGAATCAAACCCGGTTCTCCCAGATTAGAGTCCTCACACTTAACCATGACACCAAACTGTAAGCACACCTCTTTAGATACCTTAACTGGACACAATCTTGTACAGTTTTACAAAGAAAGGGAAAAAAGAGATGGCTAAACATTCTTTCCCTGCTAAACAACACTGAAGACACAGGACCTCTGCTCCATACTGAATCTGGCAACCTTACCAAGAAGATGGTTACAGTTAAAACCTCCGCCTCCCACACAAAACCCCCACCCCATCTCTCATGTTAAATCTAGAAGGAAATAAGTCAGTATGTGATAAAGGGCAAGAAAGACCAGGAAGTGGACTAGGCTTGCAGGGCTATGAGGCTAAAACTGGAGGCGGTGAAGCAATGTGTACACCATTCTAAGCTCCCTTGAGAATTGTCAGGCTGAAAACAAAAATAAGTAACTTGTTGAGAAGCAGCAGCAATATTTTTCTGTGAGCATGAGGAATAGAAACTTGTTCTTCAAAACTGGAAGCACAGATTGTCTCACCAGAGTTTGCTAAGTGTACCTCTCCCATCTGCTACAACTGCTGAGGATCTGCTTGTGGGAATGGAGAACCAATGATGTATATGCCACCTTGACAGATGCCTTTTCTAGCTTTCGAGAAAAGTTTCCACCATAAGTACATAAAAAAGAACAGAAGACCTGAAACCCATACTGACCTTTGTCTTTAAACATACGAGCCAGCATGCTATCGGGTTCTTTGCTGACTAACGTACTCCTAGGAAAGAAGAGCATAAGCATTAATGAGCCAGTTCAAGACTTTTATCTTTAGATTATCATCTGGATTCAGACCAGTTACCGATATGCTCGTTTTATTTGGTTTCTTCTATATGTGTTATGGTCTTATTTGATACTTTTATTGCAGGCAGGCAAATTATTTTAAAAAAACCCAAAAACGAATACCGGTGGGGGAGTGTTTGGAATTGTGTGCTTGTGCTGCGGAAGGAAGGCATCGCCTTCCAGTTTTTTGTTATGTACATACACTCACACACATGAAGAAAAGCTGTATTGAACTCTGGGTATTATCCAGCTTAGCTGCAAGGATGCAATAAAGAAAACACTGCTTGATTCATAATATATGCAGTACTGCCATTGGAATGAATGTACATGGTTTATATGTGGAAAAGTTCCTGGAACTTCTGGTTTCATACTGCATTCTGGATTGCCAGGTCAACATATTAAGAATAAAGGGACATCCGTTTTATCTTGCAGGTCGGAAAAGACAGCCATCCCTCTAAAAGAACACAAGCCCACACATTTAACAAATAAGACTGCCACACTATCAGCCCACAAGGAGTTTTGTAAAATTAGTGGTTTGAATTCACCAAACACTTTTGAACAAGGCGGTAGGTTCCTACCGAGTTGTTGTGAAGCATCGTCCTCCAACGTTGAGTGTTATCCAGTCTGAATGAGATCCAGTTAATGCTTCGGGAGGGTTTACATCTGTCTGGGGATCTACAGGCATGGAACGCACACAAACATTTCTAGTGCATTTTGCAAACTTCTGACTGCTCATTTCTAAAGGCAAACAGCAACTGAGCAAAACTACACTTACCAATAAATGGCTCCCCTTCACATACAAACAGAACATCATCATCCCTGCAGAGAGAGAAACAACTTTTTCCATGAACAAATATGGGGTCCAGAACTTATTTTAGCTAATAACCAATTTAACAGTTTTCATTTATAAATGGGGGTTCTAAACTATTTTAGATAATGACTGATTTAATTTTCAACTCCAAGCTTTTTTAAAATTCTAATTTTATTTATTTTGTTTTCTTACATTTTTACCCCGCCCTCCCAGCCAAGGCCGGCTCAGACTCACAAAGAAGAGGTGGCTGGGCTCAACACGCCCCATGCCACTTTTATTCAAACCTTGTGAGCTAAAGTTTCAAAACTCAGAACTTCCATTTTTCCTCCCACCATTAACACAGGAATTTGAGGGATATTGGTTAAAAATAACCTCTAAGTCCTGTTAATGCAATAGAGCTCAGCATCCGTTTATACTCTGAAATCTTTTTGTTTCAGCGAAAGCCTACAAACATCACCCTCCATCAAATTAGGATCAATTCAAAATTTCACAAGCACAGTCAAAGTTCTGCTTCAGATTCATTGCACCCTCAAATGTTTCTAATGGAATCTGTAGGTGACATCAAATGTTGAACATGGTGGGGAAAAAAGGATAAAAAACTTGGGAATAAATAAAGAATAAATACTAGCAAGAGCTACTGGTGAGATGGACACAGTGGAAAATTAGACTACTAGTTCTCTCACAACATACAACAGAATATAAATACTTTTAGTTGCTGTAGATTTTCCGAGATGTGTGGCCGTGGTCTTGGCATTGTAGGACCTGACGTTTCGCCAGTAGCTGTGACTGGCATCCTCAGAGGTATAACACAGAAACATGGAGTACTCTCTCTGTCAAGGTACTACATTTTTCTGTGTTATACCTCTGAGGATGCCAGTCACAGCTACTGGTGAAACATCAGGTCCTACAATGCCAAGACCACAGCCACACAACCTGGAAAATCTACAGCAATTAATGAACTCCAGCCGTGAAAGCCTTCGACAACATTTAAATACTTTTGTTACCAATTCACAGTAGCTAAGTCATAGTCCAACCAGTGGTCCCTCTAAGCTGAGTTAGTGTGAGCTAGCTCACAGTTTTTTAGACTCTGGCTCACACATTTTTGTCTTTGCTCAGGAAGGATGGCTCCAGAGCAAACTGATTTATGCAGTAGCCAAGTCACTCACTCACAACTTTAGTGCCAGGAGCTCACAAAGTAGAATTTTTGCTCACAAGACTCCACAGCTTAGAGGGAACATTGAGTCCAACCGTCAGGAACATGACTTGGCGTTCTGCATCCTCTCCCTCTTCCCACTGTGCATGTGCCGATTTCTTCATCTACTTCCTGCTGCATGGTAACTGTACTTTATCTAATTGGGACATCATGGCAGACAATAGCAACTTCATGATTTCTGATACCAGCAGTTTGAAGATAAATGTTTTTCATAGGAATTTGGATTGTGTGGCAAAGCATGGTTACCATGGATCTGGAAGCGGAAGAGAGAAATGGCATGGGCGAGTGGACCATGGAGGGGAAGGGGACATTGAAACATACTGCAGGTTTACAATGGCCAAACCAGTTATCTCCACAACTATCCAATTCTCAATTCCAAGCTGGAGTGTATTGCTATCTATCAGTACCACAAGTCTAACAAAGCCCAATCCACAGCTTGATAGCCCCTTGTTACAAAGTGCTCTATGATCCCTTTTGCTCACACATTTGCTCATAATTAACAAATGTTCAGTTCTGGCTCATCTTACCTGATCAAAGCAATGTCATCAATAAGGCCCCCTTTCCCATTGTATACACTGGTTGCTTTTATCCCAAGCTTACTGCTAGCCACAGAGAGCAAGTCAGATAGTGTGCCATAAACAGCAACAACCTATAAAGAAAAGGCAAGTCTTTTAGCTCTTCTGGGATATTTGTTCCCTAATTTCTTTACAGCATTTTACAAACATCATAATAATTTACTTCATTTGTACCCCACATTTCTTTCAAGACAGAATTCAGGCATGGGAATGGGCATGAACACAGGAAATCAAAAGGGTTCCATTTAAATGGCTTTTGTAGGTGTGCACCCATAAGTGAATGTATGTTGGGAGGGGAAGTAATGCTGAAGGTCAGTTGACGTACATGTTAGAGTACCCTACAGGACCCCATCCATCTCCTGGCACACAAATTTAAAAATAATAATTTAACAATTACAAAACCCGAGGGAAAAAAGAAGGGGGAGTGAAGTGGAAGTTATAAAATGTCATAGAAGCTGTAAGGGATGCTGGTAGAACCTAGGAGTTTCACAGAACTTTGGTTTAAAAGTTCTCCCCTATGATATAGTTTTACTGGGAGATTTGGATCTGAGGTTATAAGGGCCACTCAGATTCTAGTGTTATTTGAGAAAAACAAAACTACCAAACCACTGAGATCCAACTTCTCCAGTTATTCCTGTATATGTGAAAGGTGGTACAGCCCAGTCCTATGCAAATCCACTCAGAAGAAATTCCATGTTCTCCTTCCCCTTCTGTTTCAGGTTTTTACTGACACTGATCAGAGACAAACAGGCCGAGTTCAGACTGGCAATTTGAAGCGGAAGCGAATCATGGCAAAAAAGCCCCTGAACAAACTGTTCTGGGTTTTCCTGGTCACACTGCACTGACTGATGTGGGAACATACCAGGGAGGAGGCGTGAGGGAGCATTTACACTGTTGGTCTGAAGGTATGGCTATAAGGCGCGGCTTTCTGTTTCACTAATCTGTAGATATGCGCTTATGAGCGCATAAGCACACAATCAAAATCACAGGTTATAGTGTTCACACTGTGTTGGTGTGGGATATACACGGGATAGACATGCTTTCCGGGGTTTGATACCACTTTTAACAGGTATCTTTTTAACTTGGGAATGAAGTGTTACAAGACGGGTTAAGTACAGCTGGGGAACGCCGGACAGATGTGCCTGTGTGAATGCCCCCTTTAATCCGCTTGTGAAACGTTGCTGAAACGTGCCTCTCTCGGGGCAAACTGCCAGTCTGAACTCGGCCACAGTTCAACCCAACAGATGCTTACTCAGAAGCAACGTCCACAGTTCAGTAAGAATCACTCCTCCGTAAGTTACCCAAGCACAGTATATTTTAGAGATGTTTTTAAAGATATAGAACAGTGATGTAGTAAGTCCCAGTGTGTCCAATGGTATTTATTCACATAAGTGGCAACCTAAATTCCTTACAAGAACATAATGAAGAAAAGAGTTAATCACAAATGGTATAAAAAGGGAGGGGGGGAAATGCAGTCTTTCTAAACATCAGCAGACCATGAAGACATAAAAATAAATGGTAAACAAAACCCAGAGCAGAAGTTTGAGTCCAGTGGCACCTTTAAGTTTCATTCAGGGTATAAGCTTTCATGTGCAACCTTGACTATGCCATGTTGATCTTAAAGGTGCCCCTGGACTTAAACTTTGTTCTGCTGCTTCAGACTAACACAGCTACCCACCTGGATCTAAAATCCCACAGCAAACATTCAGAAAGATACCTTCTACCCCAAGATGGAACATTCTACAATTGCATTATGATTTATTAAGGGTTCCACTGCTGGTTGTGGGCACAACTCCTTTCAAAACAGTTCAAAGATCAAGATGATCCCACAACAGCAAAACATTTTGTGGAGTACATTACGGCATAAAGATGGGTGAAATTAGCTGTTGTGGCCCATTATCATGCAATGACACACTCCTAAAACTATTTTGCTGCCATGGGATCATCTTGGGGGTATAAACGTTTTAAGAAGAAGGCATTTGGGCCCGCTGTTTGAGGAGAGTCCCCAAAGTAACCAATCACTCAATGTGTTCTAATGGTCATTTAGAAGTAGCCAATGGATTCCAGCAACCATTCCTTGCCATTTGTGAGACTTCAGACAGTTTCAGGTCTATTTGGTGGCACAATTCCTCTGCAATTACTGAATCTTCCTTGTCTTTGGGACCTTTATAGTTTTATTATGTATGAACAGTAGGAGTTATCATTAGTGATCTGTATATTACTGTCTTCAATACATGCTGCAATATATTAATATGAATTGGGGGGGACTTGGTGTTCTTTTTAATCACAACAGCAGACACTGATGGAAAAACAGCCAGACATCCTGGCAAACGTTCAAAGAATGGTTCATTAAAAGACAGCCATTCTACAGGTTCTGTTTTCAGTCAAGATCTCCCTCCAGTTAAAGCACTGGTTCACTACAGGCAGAGATTCATAAGTCAAAAGGGGTCCTTAGAGCCAGCGGTTTTCACAAAAAACAGGTGGCCCTACAGGTGCATGTTCTATGCTTGGAAAAAACACACATACATGAACAGGTGGCTACCCCCCCACATATACAAAGTATTATTCATGATTTCCACACTTGCTTCTAATCACAGCCCCAGAAGTTGAGACCAAAAAACCCCACACTAAAAGCTAGCTATGTGTGTAGTGCTAATGTACAAAATATCTTATATAATTAATTATACATTCAGAAGTGCTAAAATATTGTTTTAAAACCACAATCCTATGGCTCTGCTTATAAGTACCTATTCCTAATATAAAGACAAATGTCAAATCATATAAATACAGGTTAAAAGCTGCAAATCATATCCATATATAAGAACCAATACCAAATGCATTTAGGCTAAAAGCCTTCCTCAGCCATAAAATTCAAACTAAGCACTCCATAAATTTAACAAGAATATACATAAAACTAATCATATACAGAATGGACCGAAAATGAAAGGGGTGGAGCAGAAAAATAATTATCTATATGTGTACAAAGCAAATTTTTAATTTTTAAAAAATATTTTGAAATATATGGAACTGGGATAACTACCTTACTCACACTGAAATGTTAATGTGGTGATATGCAACATGGGCAGCTCATCAAGATGTACAATATTTCATATGCCCATGGATCTAAAATACACATAAAGCATATCACTAAACAACTGCAACTTAAAAAGTCTCCTAAATTTTAGGGAAAAGGTATGTAGTTAACTGTAAAAAACCTAAATGGTGCACTATTTACCTTTTTAGGCCCAATCGGCAATGCTCAAAGTTCCAATGGAGTGCTCAGGTACAACTAGAAAATAAGAACATCTGCTAAACCAAACCTCAGTCTACCATTTTCTATCCCATTCCCATAAATTTAGTAAAAAAAAAAAATTGTGAAAATCATGCCAAATGTGACAGCATGGGAAGCAAATATAAAAGCTTATAAACTGGGCTGTGAGGAATCACAAGGGAGGGGGGTTAATAATGGCAAAGTCTTCTTCCAGCACAAGTTTTTCTCTCTCTAGGATTGAACAGACCAATTTCCCCATATTCCATTTTGTGTTTTTCCTTAATGGACTCTAAGATGTTCACAATTTGGCCAGGGCTATAAGCATGCTAAGATCTCATGAAAGGCCCCCCCCCATTAATTTAAAAAGCAATCGTCTTCTGCATTCCAGAGAAGTCTCCCAAGTATGTAGAAACCCTGATGTTGCCTGGTCTTCCAAGGCCTTATTGACTAGCACTGTGAAGTTTGCTGTTGGAAGGAACATAAAAGCATGGGGCTAGGAAGAAACCTCAGGGAGGGGCCATTTTGAAATGGTATTCCCTACCCTTCAATAACCTCTCCTTCAGGTTTCTCTAAGTTCTCAGGGTTTTAAATGTGGTAATTTATCCTCCCTCCACCATTCCCCTTTAGCCGGCTCTCAACTGAGTCCAAGAGTCAATCCTTGTAACCTTGCTAATTTTCCTCCACTCATTAGTTAAATATTTACTGCATACCTGGGAAACTCTCCTAGTACCATATTTGGAAACCCTTCCCTTACCTGGGCGGATGGGGGAATCTGGATTTGCTGCTTTTGGCATAACAGTGGCCAACCACTTTCGTTTTAGACATAGGGGCAGGCTGGGGACTTGTGATAGGCCTCATCTGACTTTCCTCCACCTTTTGCTAAAAATCACAAGTCCCCAAAAGCTAGCCCACACATCTATACTTTAAGCTGGATGTTGAGCCTGTAGCAAGAGGGAGATGCAAAGATCTGGAGCACAGGGAAAGTTTCTCTTTCAAGCCTTTGCTCCCCTTGCTCTCAGTAGTGCACAGGTGGCATCCTGGGTGGGTCTCAGAGAAGCCACATAAAGAAGCAGTCCCTAAATACAGCATCAGTAGCTTAGGCCCAATATATCACTTCCTCTGTATTCCCTCAGCATCAGCCTCCATGGAGAAGGGGTTTTTCCAGAGATTACAGACAACTTTCCATTTCCAAAGTTTGATTGAGTCATATCTACCAGTTTCAGACAGCTGTTTGAAACAACAATTTTCCTGTCTGCATAAATTAACTGTTCCATTCCTGGTATCTCTTGGGGTTGCTGAAATGACAATGAAACCCATTTTGGAATTGCCAGCAATATAAAAATAGACAACAAGGGACCCTGAATTGTTTAGTAAATTCTGAAAGATCATCTGATCCTTTTAATGGCTATGTGACCCTTCAGAGCCCCTATTGCCCAAAAGTGAGTACATTTTAATAATGTTACAGAGAAAAGTTGAACTTTGTTCCTAAAGGCAGACTACTACTTGTCTTTGTCAAATCCATGGTATGTGAGGAAGTTTTTAAAAATTATTTTTACAGAGCTGGGAGAACAGAAAAAGAACTGGCAAACCAAGTTCCCGTTCAAGCAGTAATTAATTGCCATATATGAAATAATTTTTCCCACACGAAGAACCTTGAATGCCAGGAGAATTATTGGTAAAACTTATGCCCACCAATAAACGTTTTAGTCTAACAAGTCCCAAGACTACTTCTTGACTTTACTGCAAGAGAGTAACTGGGCTAACTATGTGGAAGGTTTACTTACTTTTTCCTATAGCCCCTGAAACATATACTTTTGATCTAAATTTTCTAATTTTAGCTTTATTGAACCTATTTTATGCCTTAAAGGCCCTATGTCTTGCTATGTCTTGCTTGTTTGCCATGCTATTAAAAATGGACCACATGGGTTGATCCCTTAGGGATTATTCTGCAACATAGAAGCCTCCATTTCTACACAAAAAATACAACAGGGATCAAATGCAACAATGTTTACCAAGAGCACAAAATGTATAACATATGTACTTTGCATTTCTTACACCAATCCTGTGAAACACATCAGCATTATTACCACCATATGATAGATGGGGAAGTTTCATGTGACTTTGAATTATGAAGGGAAACAAACTTAACCCTGAAAACTAGGATCAAGAACCTGAAAAGGTAAGCCAAACTAAGGGTCAACAATTAATACTTAATGTATAAATAATACATATTTTAAAACATGCATTTATTTGTAAAGGATTAAAAGAATATATGGGCCCAATCACACCTCATGTAAAAATTCCAAAATCATGAATATACAGGGGCCAGTGGACGTGACCTGACACGTGTTGGCCTGTTAGGGCCTTCTTCAGAGTTCAAACACAATGAGGAACAAATTGGCTTATACCACAAATACAATACAATTATACAGCAAAGATACAAAGTGGACCAGACTCAATCTTACAAAAATCCACATGAGTATCTAACCACGCACAGCTATATGTCTTTGAACTGAGCTCTGGGAAGTCTGTGAGGCTCAAAATAGACCCGTAAGCATGCTGCAGTCATTAATTTATGTCAGCCACTGTGTCCAGGAAAGAACCCTGCAGGGGTTGCATTTTAAGAAGGGGAAGGTGACTTTGTACCTGCATTGAAGTGAGAGAGGATCAAGGTTTCACAGCACCAAGTCATGCCTCCTTCTTCCATTATGCTTCCAAGCATCACTGAAAGGGCAACCGTGCACACACAGCTGTTTCATACCATCAGAGCATTGGTCTGGTATGTCCCCTCAGAAAAGCAAAGATTCTCCAAGGTTTCAGGCAAGGGACACTTTCCTAGCCATGACACACACACCTTTTTTAGAAAACTGGAGGTATGAAGGCTCAGATCTGGGACTTTCTACATTCTGAGCACATGCACTACTGAGTCATAGGCTGTCTCTGAAAAGAAAGGCTCCCTTTAAAAACAGAAGTTCTGGCTGTCAAGGAGAAGCTGATTGAGTCTAAACTTCTGTCTGCGTATACATACAGGTAAGGGGCTGTGTGCTCAGTGGAACTGCACATCCTTCTGCATAAAGAACATCTCAGGTTCAATTATTTATTTATTTCTTCAACTTACACTCCACCCTCCCCCAAGCAGGCTTAGGGTGGATTACACTAACAATTCCACAATAACAATTAAAACAGGTATAACAAATAAATAGTTAAAACAGTTAAAAAGCAACTGTAAATTACAAACACAATGTTCTTTTACCAGTTAAAACAACCAGTTAAAGATCTAAAGACCCATAAAAGCTACTGGCAACCAAAGCAGACGATGGTCCAATGGTCTGATTCTTGCATCTTCATACAGGAGAAACAAAGCTCGGTCACAGGTATTACACATGAGTGGTATGTTTGACTTGTCTGGCGCTATGCTAGAAGCAGAAAGCGACCTCAAGCAGTGTGAATGTGCAACTGTATGCATGTTTACAAAGAATAAAGCTGGATTCACTTCTATATAAGCATCAATGAGATTTACTCCTAAATTGCAGCCAAAACTCAAAGACCAAGTTCCCACTCAATAACCTCCACCATCATCCCATTACTTATAGCAGGCATGTCCAACTTCGAACAGGTAGTGATCTATTTTTTTTGGCCAAAAGTGCCAGTGATCTACCAGCATAAAAATAAAGTTTCAAATTAGTTTGGGTCTAAAGTTGGGTTCCACCCCCCACCCCCCCATTTATAATGCACCTTCTGCACTGGGGTGCTAGGTTAGTATAAACACTGGCTGAATCTGGTCCAAAACTGTCACTGTCCCAAAGTATTAAAGATCAACAGGAACTGAAGACCTCTGGATGATGCCAAAACCACACATGCAGTTCTAAAAGTAAAAATAAGAATTCATCATACTGGCACCAATAATCAAATACCACCAAATAATCATCAAAAAAACTCAACACCTGTCCAGCAAACCAGGAGACCAAGTAGGGCTGGTGATCTACCTCTGACCCCTCCGTGATCTACTGGTAGATCGTGATCTACCTGTTGGACATACCTGACTTATAGCATGCCTACAGCCATATTAGATACCATGAAAAATTGTGTTTTTTATAACTATATATGGAGGGCACAGTGAGATAGTGCAAGTGGGCATGCACAAACACACTAAAAATCTAATAAAATTAAACAAAGAAAAAATCAGGAGAGAAGAGAAAAATGCTGAATTAATTTGTGTATTTCACCAACCTCCTCAGCACAACAAGCTGGCTCCCAAGCCACGCTCTGTTCAGAACCAGAAGAATGTAAGAGAAGCCAATGTTGGATCAGGCCAATGGCCCATCCAGTCACACAGTGGCCAAAAATACCAGGTGCCATCAGGAGGTCCAGGACACTAGAAGCCCTCCCAATTTTGCCCCCCCGGTCCAAGAATACAGAGCATCCCTTGCCCCAGACTGAGTTCCTATCCATACCTTGTGGCTAACAGCCGCTGGTGGACCTCTGCTCTATATGTTTATCTAATTCCTTCTTGAAGCTGTCCATGCTTGTAGCCATCACCACCTCCTGTGGCACTGAATTTCATGTGTTAATCATTCTTTGGGTGAAGAAGTACTTCCTTTTATCTGTTCTAACCCAACTGCTCAGCAATTTCACTGAGTGACCACAAGTTCTTGTATTGTGAGAAAGGGAGAAAAGTACTTCTTTCTCTACCTGCTCTATCCCATGCATGATCTTATAAACCTCGATCATGTCACCCCTCAGCCATTGTTTCTCCAAGCTAAAGAGCCCCAAGCACTTTAACCTTTCTTCATAGGGAAAGTGTTCCAACCCTTTTATCGGTCCTGGCTGATTTGTTTCCAGTTCCCTTCCTAATAATCCTCAGCATAGTGTTGGCCTTTTTTATTGCAGACACACATTGTCTCGACATTTTCAGTGAGTTATCTATTGCAGCTCCAAGATCTCTCTCTTGGTCAGTCTCAGCCAGTTCGGACCCCATCAACATGTATTTACAGTTAGGATTTTTGGCTCCAATGTGCATCACTTTGCACTTGGCCACATTGAACCCCATTTGCCGTGTTGATGTCCACTCGCCCATCCTTGACAGACCCCCTTTAGCTCACACGCCTGTAGACATTTCCTGCACAAGAACATCAATACGGTGCTGCCACAGCTGTACCGAACTGGATTTGCCAGTGGGCTTTCAGGCACCAACGCAGTGTTGAATCCACTCCCTCCTACTCTCTCAACTCACCATACACCTAAGATGTATGACACACATATATTCCATCTCACTGAATTCTCTGGTTGGAGTTAAATTGTCATGTTGTATCAAACTAAAGGGCCACGGGATTTAGTATGTTATTCCAGCAGTGCCCAGCTAGGGGTAGGAAGGCAGTGTCCTTCCTCTGTTGTTAGTTTACAGCATCTGGTTCTTAGAAGTACATTCCTTCTGTGTAGGCAGGTTCCATTTAGCTATCAGAGATATGTTCACCATCTATCTAAAAGAAAGGCACCTCTGACGGGCACAAGTGAACTTTTCCCATCATGCTAGGTATTGTGCAGAAACTCCTAAGACTGTCATTACTTGGGGAAACCACACTTGTATTATTTATTCCCTTACAACATTTCTGTCCCACCATCCTGCCCAATCTGAGCCACAAAGGAATGACAACAATTAAAACAGCAGCATAAAGCACATCATAAAACCAATTAAAAACAGGGCTAAAATACATAACATAAAACCAGGGGAAGGAAAGATCATTGAGGCAATGCCAGATGAAACAAAAAAGTCTTCAGCCACTGAGGGAAAGACTGATATAAGGGGACAAACAAAAATCCCTGGGGGCTAGTTCTGTAATCAAGAAGGCCCTCTCTCAGGATTAGAACATGGTATGTATTTCTCCTATTTATTTTACCACTACTCATTTTTTGGTAGTCTAGTAGTCCATCAGTCTTATAACAAACCTGTAAGGTAGGCTAGTACTATTATCCTCTTTCTGCAGATAGCCATAGTTCTTAGCCCTAGGCTGCATTTTCTTAAGAACACCCAGTGAGTCCATAGAGGAGGCATAAACTGACCGACAGTCTTCCTAGTTCACATCTCAGCCACCACTCTGTGGTAGTGCTGTTGAAGCACCACACACTTGCCCCCTTCCTGTTCTGACACACAATCCCAAACTTTGGCATTCCAAGCGAATATTTTGGCTATTACATTTTTTTATCCCACCCTTCCTCCAAGGAACTCAGGGTGGCATGCGTCGTTTCCCTCTCCCCCATTTTATGTTCTCAACAACCCTATGAAGTAGATTGGACTGAGAGAGAATGACTGGCCATAGGTCATCCACTAAGATGACCACCTCAACTCTGGTTTAAACGACTACATCTCTAAAATGTGCAACAATTGCTGTATCAACCGACTGGCCAGTATGTGGATGAGAAAAGTAGCAGACATGGGAAGGGATCCCTACACTCAGGGAGCTCCACAAGTACCCCCCCCCCAAAAAAAATATGTCTTTGTAAATTAATACCCCTTCCCAAAGCCTGGTGAGGGCTGAATATTTTCCAGGAAACAGAGAATGCTGATAACCAGCTAAGGGAAATGGTGGAAGCAAAATCAACCTAACCCTCCCCCCAAAAAAGAACATTACAGAATGCTTGAAAGAGAGAACTGGGTGTGAGTCTATGTAGGGACTTTCAATTTGTTCCACACCCTTAAGAGCCCTCAGCTCGTAAGACTGAAATATTAAACAGCATGCAGTGGTTAGAATAATAGACTAAAAGGACTGGGTTCAAACCCTCCCTCAGACCTGAAGTAAACTGGATGACCACTGACCAAGGTTTCTGAGTTTAGCCTAATTCATGGGGTTGTTGCGAGGATAAAATGTAGGACGAGACAATTACATATACTACTGCACAAGACCTGGGAGCACCGATGGGTTCTGGAAAAAAAGAGAGAAACGCCTATAGGAAAATAATGAATAATCCAAAAACTCTTATTCCTCCTGAGAAGGAGGTTAAAGCTCTGAAGCTTCGCCTCCCGACCCAATTCCCACAAACTCACCTTCCCATTCCTGGGGCTGCCATTAACAAAGAGGGTGACTCTCCTCATGTCCCCCTCCGCAAAGTTATTGATGCTCTTGTGACTTCTTGCCAGCCTGGCTACAAACACGGAAGCAGGAGCTTTTTGATCAACACGCCCACCGGCCAATCCAGGACTAAGTCTCCTCTTGCTTTCCTCCAATAGGAATCAAAATAGAGGTGATGGACAGATCTCCTCCGTCTTGAGACGACTTAACCGGGAGCTTTTGCTCCTCCGAGCTAGAAGAGGAGTGGCTTGATAGGCGAGAGTTTATTTGGTTCTGATTGGTCGAAAGAGAGCCACGTGGTATCAGTGTAGCGTTTTCAAATCAGGTACGCAAATATTATCCCTCCGCCGTCCCGGAACTCGTTACAGGGGGAAACTCTAGTCAGTACAGGTTTCGTGTAAGAGGCTCGGTTGGATTTGTTACGCGTCGGTGAAGTAGCCCTGATCTTCGGCTCAGAAGGGAGCGGAAGGTATGTTGGGTAGAAAGAAGAGCGAAGGTGGCAGCGGAGGGATATTGGTTCTTGTTGCCATTTTGAATGGAGCGCGGGAGGAAGAAGCAAGTAAGTGACGGCCGTTGCTGCGTAGTGCTTGTGGTGAACCCGTGTTGCTCCGTGTTAGGAGTACCGTCTGTGAGACAGACTGAATAGCTGAGCGCGTGTTTTTTTTCCTGTTCCCGACTATCCACACTGGCAAGTCGTCGTTATTTTACATCTGATCCTCAATATGACCTTAGACGTAGATAGATCTGCGGAGTAGGACGACGGCTAAAGCAGGCAAATCTTTCTTCCTAGTTGAGGGGGGACCCAGGTTTGTGGGGAAATCCGAACTTTAGAAAGCAAAACGTCGGTGTTTTGCTGTTTTTTTTAAAGAAAACTTTACAAAATGAAGAACGGTTGTCTGTCTGAATGCAGGGGACCGCATAGTCGTGTCCGACCCCCATAGGCTCACCAATGCCCCGGGACACTGGGTCGTCCACCTTCCTTGTGGCTACATTTTGGCGCATAAGGCTCATTGTCTGTGATATGATTCCGTTGATTTTTCATAAGCAATAATCTATTTCCCTGTTGTGTACAACATTTGTGTTCTCATTCATTTTGTAAAATTGCAGGTACTGTGGCTCAAGCCACAATGGTTCAAAAAGTTATAATATACTTCATATACTTTATTGTAATCAATTGGATTTATACACAGTTCTTGTTGGGTTGCATCTCACACTGTGTACCTCACTTTGTGTGGCACTACCCGAGCCAGGCAGGCTGGGATTCCTCCCCTAAAAGTCTCTTGGGTCTCCAGTTTCTTATATCTGATTTCGAATGTTGCCCAAATGCGGATTCTCACATGTTACCAGGGTTGAGCTTGGTTTGTCTTGGGTGTGCCGTTGGACTCTAGCTTTTGTTCTCACATCTCTTTGGTAACTCTTGAATTTATGTGCTAATTTGCTGCCATTCATTGATCTTACTGGCCACCTCATCCAATTTCAGCTCTACTTATGCATCTTGGCTTTGAGTGGCCCTTCCTAATGGCTGCCCTCTACCCTCTCTTTTCCTGTAAATAGGGCTTGGGGAGACTTTATTCCATTGTATATCCGAAGAAGTATGTGTGAACATGAATGCTTATACTTTGAATAAAACTTTGTTGATCTTAAAGGTGCCATTGGACCTGGGGATCCTGTGACAGTGGCTTTCCTATGCCCTGCAACTTTCTCATGGGTCTCGGCTTGTTATCGGTAATTTAGAACATGGTTGTAGATGCTGATAGTTAAATCTGTAGATTAGAATCATATCCAGCGAATGAATGTTTTCTATAAACCTGGGACAACGTCCAGATTTGCAGAAAAATCCAAACAAAAAAAAAGTTTAATTTTTTTTACCATTTGTATGGGGAGCGGGGGGGGGATGCAGAGGTGTCATGATGTTGTATCGCAGATCTCAGCCACCAGTTGAAGATAGACACCATTGCTGGGAGAGCCAGGATGAGGAGTCACCACTCACTGGTGGGGGAAAGAGAGTGCCTATTCATTCTGCTACTTTGGCCATCTCTTCCTAAAAGCAGGCTACAAAGATGTAATGGTTCCATGTTTTGGTGTGTGTGTTCCTTTAAATGTTTAGTTTGACTACAGTACTGAAAGAAGAAGAATGATAGAGGGAGACGAGTGTATTTTGATTGGTGGATGACTGAGAGTGTGGAAGGAGATGTTCTGAGAGGGTTCTGTTTGTCAAGTTTGAAGACTGAGCAGAGTATGTGTGACTGGAATTTTGAGTCTAATTCTGTGTGAATAAGACCAGCAGTTTAGTCTGTGTGACTAAGAGAGTTGATTCTATTCAGTGTGAATAAAACAAAGAGACTAGCCTGTTTGGCTGTATACAAGAGAGAGAGTACACTGAGTGTATATTTATTTATTTATTCAATTTATACCCTGCCCTCCCCGCAAGTGGGCTGTCAGAGTATAAGCCTGTCAGAGTGGAGTTTGGAGGTTGAGAGACTGTAACACCAAGCTTTGCCAGTTATATTTACAAGTTCCTTTCTTCAACAGCTGTTCAAAATAACCAGAAACCTATTTTGTTCTTTATTAAATAAATCAATTTTTGTTTAAACTTACCTCAGAAATCAGTACAGTACTTCCTCAGGGCCACATAGTCCTCTGAAGTGCCCAGACCCTAGGTCATACTACCAAAAGAGAGAGAGTTGGAATTTTTAATTCCTGGTGGCAGCAGAAAACTACCAAATTTATATATACAAAGAGTGTTTAAAGGTATAACCGTTTCCCCTATAAGCAAGGACGCCACAAAAGCACTCTCTTCAGGGACTCCAAAGTGGTTCAGCAAGTACTGCTGGGAGGCCCAGATGGTAGGCATGAAATGCAGTGCCCAAGTAAAACAGTTAAGGAAACACACAGTAAAAGTGCTTATTGAAAAATCAGTTGTTTCATAATTGTTAGGTAACCTGTCTTAATTTACTGCTCACTAAAATAAATATGGAATGGTGAACCGTGAACTTAAAATATCTGTGTAGACGTTTATCTTTATATGCCTTGGAAATAAGATCATGGAAATTAGTAGTCTTCAGAAATTTACTTTCCTTCCTCCATACTTATATTATTTTTAATTTGTGGTCTAAGGAAGACCCTACTTTTGTAAAGGTTTATTTAATGCTTTATAATGCCCATTAATAAGACTGTATCTTCCAATTGTGAACAATACAAAATTGTATTGCTCTTTGCTAATATTTTCACGTTTTCTCTCAAAAGCAGAGCAGCTACAACTTTGTACCATCTTGGTGTAGACAATCAGGACTGCTGGTGACCGAGCTGATACTCTTCAAGAAAGGATTAGTGTTGCTGATGGATCAAAAGTAACAAAGACTTTCCCAATGGAAAACTTAAGTAATAAGAAGGTGCTTACAGAATGCAACCAATACTTGGGACATGGAGTCTGTTTCAGCAGTGCAAAACAGGAAGACTGTCACTCCTCAAACCACTCATCAAATTTTGCAAAAAGGAATATACCGACAAATGCATTCACATTCTCTATGACGCTGAGCAGCTTGGGAAGCCCTCCTCCTGTAGATAAACCAATTTTTTTGGGAAATTCAAACTCCGTAACTTCTGATAAGGGTGAAGGAGTAACAAAAACAAACAGCGAAATGATCAGCCAGGCAACATCATCTATAGACTATTCTGTTCTGACAGCAGCTGATTTGGGACTTACACCAGAATCTTTTACAAAACATCAAGGTAAGAGCTGGGGATGTCAGAAATAGATTCATAAGGCGTCTTTTGTGCAGATGGCATTCTGCATAATTTATGTTGGAATTAACAGTAGCTGTGAAATGTTGAATATTTGGGATATATTGAGCAGTAGTAACTTCTAAACTATGTAAACAAAACAATCCAGAACAGTTCTGGAAGCCTTCAGCCAAAGAATAGGCTGGTTAGTTCAGACCTGTATGTCAGATTCAGTAGTCCATAACTTCTCTGCGCTCACTGACTCCTTAAAATTGCTTGGTTATAACGTTGTGATAATAGTAAAAGCAAGAGCGGCCAGAATTCTCCCTTCCATATAACTCTTAAAAGCACAGAAGTTCCTCAGAATCTGGCAGCCTGACCTTCCCAACCCCTTTTCTCTAGATATTTTGCACACCAGCCATTCACTCCCATAGCTCATTAGATTGCTCCTTTCCTTCAGTGATCCTCCCTTGTGTCCTTTCAGATCTCTACCTTCTTGTACATCTTTCCATCTGTCTCATACACCTCCTTTTGACAGATCTTACAATGTTAGCCCCAACCCAACTGAACAATCTTTTACAGAAACTAGGCTGAGATAATTTTGTAGTTGACAGCTTTGGTATTCTTTCACTGCTTTATAGTTTTCTTCGAAATTGGTATGAGAGGGGTGGGGCTTTGAATAGCCTACTGTCTGTAAGAAATACACAGTAGCTCAATGTGCATGGCCTGCAAGCTTTTAAAAAATTCCCTTCACTATTATCTAAGTTGTGGGGTTGTGCTGTTGTAACACATCGGTTGGGTGGTATGGTGTTTTCTTTCCTTTAGTGAAGGCAGCTTTCAAATATGAAACTGCTGCTGAAATGCAAAACAAGTGTATTAGCTTTGTTGCTTTATTACCAGGAGGTCTACCATTCTTTTCAGCTTCATTGAATGTTCACAATAGACTGTCTTTTCTTTCAGGGATGGCCAAAAGCATATTAAAAAAATTAAGGCGGCAGTCTACAATTGGAGTACGGGGTTCTCCAGAAAATAATGCTCTTATCAGATATATTGCTCGCCGAAAGAGAATGAAGACTGAAGATTCTCCCTCACAAGTAAGAATATGATATCTGTGGGATGGAAATGGAGTGGCTTGCTTGAAAATGTTTGAAAATGGATGTTACTGGATTCTTGGTGAAGTCTAGCTTGAATGCTGAAAGGATGTGAAGTATGTAATCCCCCTGGGCAAAAACACAGACTGCAGGCCTTTAAGTATGAGATAGTATACATCAATCTTTGAGACCATGAGCAAGGGTTTTCATGTTTTTGCTGATGAAAATCTAACTTTGCCATCAGTTCTGCCCGTTTCCCAAGGGTGATATGAGGGATTGTCTGAAAAAGGTACCATATAAATTGTGTTACCAGTGGTGTTAGCAGAATGAAAGCTTATGTGGAGGCAGTCTCTTGCAAAAACTATGGCAAGAATGCAGCCTGTTACACCAATCCTCTACCCTGTGGAATTGCTATCAGCGAAGTCTATGCCTTCTATTGACAATGGGCTGTATGGAAATTTTGCCATCACAGCAATGGTAACCCTAAGTCTGTTGCTTTGCTGTTTCCTTGTTCGTTATACTGAAGGACATAAGAGGGTGTACTTGGGGGCCTTTAAAGTAGAATAATTAAAATTTAAAATAACTAGCAGTACAATATCTAGATTAAAATACAGTGTGCTAAATTCAAACGGGGGTGGATGGTGGGAAGGACGGGTAAGAAGGAAAACTGGGCCTAAATTCAGTTTTAAAATTAGTTTTCCAGAACTATTGTAAATTTGGCTTTTCCCATCCTACAGCTGAATAACAAATTCTTAAAGTCTGTGCCTTATTTATGTCTTCCATAAACCTAAAAAATGCTAATGGCAATATATATACTGAGTTTTAGTAGGCAATAGCATGGTAATGGTAAAGCTAAACATTTGAAGTATAATGGAATGGGGGAAGTAGCAAATTAAGAGGGTATGGTAGAGTGCTTTAGAAATAACTTTTCCTTTGTATGTGGTATAACTGAGAGTGGATATTGGTTAGAATAAGGGTGTTAAACTTAAGGCCTGGGGGCCGGAAGCAGCCTGCCCATGGCTTTAATCATACCCTGGCTCTTTTCATTCCCCTCTCCTTCCACTCCTGCCCTCCCCCTTTGAAGCTCCCTCTTGTTTTTGCCTGCTTTGGCAGGGAGCTCTTCTGGGCTTGCAAAGTTACAAAGAAAATACGGAATGGATTTTTCCATTAAGGTCTCTGCACCCAGATAGACTACTCTGGGATTGTTTCCCAGATAGAGTGCTCTGGGACTGGAATGACAAGGCACAAAGTTGAATGACAGCCCCTGGGAGCAACAGCAACTTTCTGGAAATGGAATTCCACTCTGGGGGCCCTCATTCCAATACCAGAATGCTTCTGCTACTTCCAGGTATTGTCATTTCACTCAGGTGGCTGTCATTCAAGTCCCAGAGTAGTCTATTTGGGCCCAGGGACCTTAATAAGAACTCCATTCTGCATTTTCTTTGCAACTTTGTCTGTGCTGCAATGTATTTCAGTGGAGTGGAGTTCAAGAAGTTTCACTTTCCAGTGTTTGTGTAGTTGAAGCTGTTGCTTGCTGGAGTTGTCTCCTTGCAAATACAGGGTTGATGTTTTGAGCCAGCTTGTCTACTGAATGGACCTGAGAACGGGTGCCTGAGTGAGTACTCTAACCTGGGAACCCACAGCCAAAGGGGGACATTACAGTGGAGAGCCACTGCCACTCTGAGTAAACGTGAGGGGGAGAGGAGAAGCTTGCAATGCCCAGTTATTTTATGTTTCTAGGCTCAGAGCATTTTATATTTTTAGTTTATATTTTTAGTTTCTGCTGTGATCCTTGTGCTTTTTTTGATGTTTTATTTTCAAAATTGCATTGCCAAACCCCACTATTCCCCCACCTTTCTATTTTAGGCAGGTATCTTATGGGAGGGAGGTTTGGGAAATATCAGTTAACAGACTGTTAAATAAGCAAAATATCGCAAGAGTTTTAAGCATATTTGTATTTTAAGTGAAAAAATTATATCTTTAATTGTGTTTTATAAAGTTTATATCTCTGCTGCCTGGCATTACCTTTTATAACACGCATGGCCTGGCCCCACAAAGTCCCATTTATGTCAAATTGACACCCTTGGGTTAGAGTGTTGGATCTGGACTGGGGGCGACATAGGTTTTGAACCCTCACTTAGCCACCATGATGACCCTTATGAGAGTGGAAAAGTAGGGTATAAATTTTGTAAAATAAATGTGACTTGGTGAGTCACATTCTCTTGACCTGACCCCTCTTATTTAGTTATTGTGAAAATGAAATATGATAGCCTCCCATGTACATTCCCTGAGCTCCTTGGAAGGTGTGAGTATTAATAATATAACTATCAAGCCAAGGCCATTCTGCAAGGAAGTCTTTTGTTTATTAGGTTTGTAATGTTTGGTTCTGAGGGCTGCGGTGGCTCAAGTGGTTAAGGTGCTGAACTGCAGACCGGAAAGTCAGTGGTTCAGCAGTTTGAGACCTGAGTGCTGCATGACGGAGTGAGCTCCCGTCTCTGGTCCCAGCTCCTGACAACCGAGTAGTTTGAAAGCAAGAAATTGCAAGTAGATAAATAGGTACTGCTTCAGTGGGAAGGTAACAACATTCCATGCGCCTCGGCGTCTATTCATGCCGGCCACGACCATGGAAATGTCTTTGGACAGCGCTGGCTCTTTAGCTTGGAAACGGAGATGAGAACTTCATCCCTAGAGTCGGATTCAACTGGCTTTCAAGGAAGGGAAATCTTTACCTTTACCTAATGTTTGGTTCAGAAATCTCCTTACTATGTTTTTTTGAACAGGCCAGTCCTTTTCAACGAAATCTTTTATTGAAAGATAAAATAGCTGCCTTCCAGTCATCCTTTCAGGCATTTGAAGAAGCTGCGGAAGAAATGATCCATACACCCTACACTTGTAAGTAAGGAAATCTTAACCTAAAATATGTTTGGTGTTTGTTATTTACAAAATTTGCCATAGTTGGAACTTAACAGTACAATCCTAAATAGAGTTACCTTTCTAAGTCCATTGAACTTAATGGGTTTAGAAAGGTTTAGTTCTGCTTAGGATTGTAACTTTTACTGAGTACCTGATTACAGTAGGATTTTTTTTATATAGCTTATTGAATATGTTGGTCATGTCTTTGCATGTTGCCTATCCTAATAATTTAGTGGTATAAGGGAAGTTTGAAACACTTGCCATGCCATTATCCTGCTTTGTGAGCGGCAAACCTACAGTTCAAGCCCTGGCCCCAGATGTCAGATAACTCCTGTCCTGGGAAAAAAATTTCTTTGCCTAAGATTCTGGAAAGCCACAGTCAGTCTGAATAGAAAATATTTAGTAAAATAGACTGATTATGTACTTGTCGTAAGGCAACTTCATGTGTTTATAGTAATGTACATGTTTTTAAATATCTTAAATGTAGCAAAGAAAGCTGATACAAGATCATATGAACAATCGCAACTGGACCAAGTGGGACCATCAGAATATAAGGCAGTTGCTCATGAGGAAACTGTAAACTGTAAATCCAGTAATGGAGAAACATTTTCAGCTGATATTCAGGTACATGAGTACAGACAGTAGAACCTGTATTTTTTCTAAGTACTTAAAACACTTTTGCCAAGGATGTTCTTTCCCTTTCTAGTCTGTTATTGAAGATCCTTTGCAATAAAACAGCTACTTTGAGGTCACCCATTTAATGTCCTGGAAGGCTGAAGTGTTCTCCTACAGGTTTCTCAGTCTTGTGATTCTTGATGTCAGATTTGTGTCCATTTATCCTTTGGCATAGGGTTTGAGCTGTTTGCCCTATCTAGGGAATTGAACGGTGTTGTTGGCATTTAATGGCATATACAATGTTAGAAGATGAGCATGTGGAATTGATGTTTGTTAGGTTTAGTGATTGTGTTGTCTGGATGTATGTGGCAGCAAAGTTGGTATCTGGGTTTATTGCAAGCTCTGGTACCAGTGTCCATGTTCAAATTAGATGTTTTATTGTGGGTGAGGAGTTGTTTGAGACTGGAGGGCTGTCTGTGTACAAGAAAAGGTTTGGGGGTATGTTAGAGTATATGAACCTCTTTCACGGCCGTGGGCCCCACCTCCACTTTCCCGTTATCTTGTAGAAACTGAAGAAGGACTTGTTTATTCTCAGGAGGAGGACCAGCAGTTGTAGAGCAGATGGCACTTTCCTTGGCTTCTTGTTCTTGCATTCTTTCAGCCTTGAAAACAGTCACATCTAGTGGATTGTCTGATGCAATGGAAGATCCTCCATGAAAGTGTCACCTAACCAGCTGTCTGACCCATTTCCCCCACCCCCTTGTGTTTCTATCCTGTTTCTGTTGTGTGGTCAGTATTTCAGTCATGTAAACTAAAATGTTACATCAAGTCTGAATAGTCTTAATTGCTACTCCTAGGAAATTCCAGTCTTGCACCCAAATACTGTTGAATCTCGACGTTTACTGTTGGAAGCTACTCTAGTTGCAGGCATCTCAAACACAGCATGTGGTAAGAATTAACTGCTACATTTTTACAGACTTATCTAAACAGCACTCCTCCTGAAAGTAATTTGTTACAAAAGCTGACTCTGACATAAACGTCACTTTATTGGGCCAGGCCATGTGTGCCATAAAATGTAATGTGGGGTACCAGTGATATAAACTTTATAAAAGACATAAGCAAACCTAATTAACAATATTTTTTTACTCAAAATACAAACATACGTAAAACATTAATACCCTTACAGTATTTCTTACAGTTAACAGTCTTTGATAACTGACACTTTTCGCTCTGAATTATTGCATCAGAATCTGGAGTTAACATCTGTGCTGTGGTAATTTTGAGGATGCTGTTTAGGTGTGTATCTGTAAGCTGAGACCATACTTCTGATTTATTGACACTTATTACAGAAAAGAACTGTTCACATACGTCCCACACATAGACATAATTTTAGAGGCAAAAACCTTAAGTTGAGGGTAATTCAGACCCGAAAACTGGTAAAATTTGCTAATGCCAATTTCAGAAAGCTTATCGTTCAGTACAGCATCATTCTGCTCCCCCACCTACCTGTGATTTGTGGCATCCTTTCATTGGTACATAGGGAGCAGTGTGAATGTCCCATTTTATTGACTGTACTGACTCAATATGTGTAATCCGCCTTGAGTATCCCTCCCACCTTAGAGAAACTTCCTGTGCATCCCTCATCCTCATCCCAAGTAATCCCAGGGGTCTTCTTCCTTTTCTGAAAATATACTTCCTCAACAATGTCCCCTCTAAGCTGTGGCATTTTGTGAGCAAAAATTCTACTTTGTGACCTACTGGCATTAAAGTTGTGAGCGAGCTCTGGAGCCATCCTTTCTGAGCTAAGACAAAAATGTGTGAGCTGGAGGCTGAAAATCTGTGAGCTAGCTCACACCAACTCAGCTTAGAGGGAACACTGTTCCTCACTACACTAGATCAGCAGTTTTTTTCTCTGCAACCCTGTAAGCATTTTTGTGTGTGAAGCAGGGTTTCTTCCTCCCTTAGAGAGGTCCACCCCAAAATATACACATATAATATAAACTTTCCAAGGAACTGGAGCCACTGCCCTCAACACTTGCTCAATCCACCACAAAAGTTGTGAACCCTCCACAGATTCAGCAGCTACCTGTCAATGACCAGTACTCCTCAATCAACCCTTTTCTCCCACCACCACTTTCCATGCACTGTCTTGAAGTCCAGCTCCTTCTAAGCCTCCAGAAAGTTCTGAATTGTGTCAGAATGAGAGCCATAACATCTCCCCAAAATGAACCATTGTGTTCATGGGCCATTGTCAACAAGGCAGGGGACCACCAGATATGAACTGTAGCATAAAATTCCAGTGCTATGTGGGAATGTGATCCAAGCTTCTTGGGCAACCCTACAAGAAAATGCTACCCCATTTTCGCTATACCTAAGTCACCAATTTTCTTTGGTGCTGTATTTGTAAGAATTTGCTTTTATAGTACTAATAGAAGAAACAGAACTAAGTAAACACACCAGCTTGCTGGCTAACTTTTTGTTCTAAAGGTATCCAGTCTCAAAACACTAATGAAGAATTAAGTACCAGTACTACATCACAACAAAGCTGTAAGAAGGTCAGATTTGCAGAGAAACAGAGCCTGGAAATATTTGATGAAACCAAGCCACCTATTACCCCACTGCAGAAAGGATATTTTACATCCACGTACCACGATGGTGTCTGTCTTCGTTCTGTTCTGAAGAAAACACCAGTAGGGATGTTGGCCGAAGATATGAAGGTGAGTGTACTTAGGTTTGTAGCATTCTGCTTTCCAAACACCAATGGTAGTTAGCGAAAACGTTTCAGCTTAAGTTTAGAGTCCACCTGGCCAGCTCAGTCTCTTTACTGTACCAGTCACTTTCAGCAGTACTAATGGAATGTCCTGACTCTTCCAGGCCTCCAGCACTAGAAATATGCATTCAGTGACTGAAAAATTCTGCACTGATTGCCTTTTAAAATACAGATTAATCTATTTTCTACTGATGACTGTGTCCTCCTTTTGGTTAACGCTGAGCAGGATGCCCAATAGGAGTCATCTGGGGCAAGTTGGGCCCTGTTAATTCTTGGTGTTACGTGCAAGGTCACTCATCTCATCCAGAGCCAGATCATGGATGATAAGTGATGTTCACCACTGACTCTGTACCTGTTGTTCTTAGTCATGATTGCTCTCCATCCTGAACCCGTAGCTCAAAAGGGAGGGTGAGGGTGAGAGAGAACTGTGAACTTTGAGGCATGCCCTGTTAATCTGCCCCTATGTCTTTGCCGAATTCACTTTCCATTGTCCCTTAAAAGCTCCATTGTCAGAACTTTTAAAGCCCTTGACCAGTTGTTCCAATAATATCTCAAGGCACATTATCCATATATTCTCCTTTGATTCCACAAATTATAAATATGAAGTGTTACAGTAGCATCATATGTGGTGGTGGCTGTTCTAGAGTTCACGATTATCTGTGATAAGTGCTCCTGTGCAGTAATTATGTGGTTTGAAGTATGCATGGAAGGGGCAGCTACATCTTTTCCTCCACTTTTCTAAATTGTGGCCTAGCTTTGTGCTTAAAAAGAGTTCTGGGGACTGATTCTGTGTAGGGTATTTTCAAACTGGGCCTTTTCATAATTAAACTGTTAATGTCGTTGAAGTTTGCCATTTTTAATGGCCAGAAAAAGTTTTTACAATGAAATACCTGAGTATAATAGTACTGTGTGGTCTGTTGTAGATTAACTTTTAGATTACAAGCCAAAGCTTTTATTCTGATCATTGGTGCATGAATCGATCAATATACTTCCCCATGTATACCCATCAGTTATCAAGTTTTACATAATCAGTTAGGAGTTAACAATTGACTAGATCCAATGGGAAGAGACAATATATACAAGCATTCTTTAAAATAATGATATTACTGCTTACTATTTTATAGGGACATCTTGATTATACCAATACGAGAAAAGGAAGTGAAGAGCTGTCAGTCTTCCGAAGCTGTGGTCAACTGCAAACAGGTTCAAAATCCCCCTCCCAGCCCCCAAACAGAACTGTTTCTGAATACTATCCTACTGAAGGTTCATTGACTCAAGTAAAAATACAGAGCATAAAATGGTCAAAGGCTTTGTCAACAGAACTTTAACATGCAAATAATATGTTACAGAAAGAAGTACCAGACCAATTGACAAAATGGAGGCACATAACAAAGAGGTAGATGTGAAAGCATTTGATGCATTTCAGCCTGTAGATGCTCCAGTACATAGTGGAGAAGCCTCATTCAGTCCATCTGGAACAAGAAATGACAGCTCTTTTAACACAACTCCCATCAAAACAACCTTGTCCCAACCAAATTTTGACAGTGATGATGTAAGTGATGTAGCTCACTTAAAAATCTTTAAAGTAGTTCTGTACTGTTTTTGACTCTTGGATTCTCTCCCCTCCCCAACTTTCTCTTTGTTAAGCTTAGATAGCAAGTTGTGATGTCAGCAGCATTTTTTCCCGTACATATATTCACTAGTTCTGTTTTTTACATCTTGTGGCTTTTAATACTGGAATGCTTGCATGGTCTTCCTGAGTCAGGTTTAGCACTGGCACAAGCACGGCTTGTGAAGTCTAATTGTGAGTTTTGCATAATAGTTTGAATTAACCAGCCATGGCTCACCAAACCATATTTTACAAGCATAAAAAGCATTTTTAAAAGAAGGAAGAAAACAGATTTTTAAATAAAAAATGTCAAGACCTAAAGACCCAGGCTTGTGAGCATTTGATGTTAGATGCTGACAAGCTTGTGGTTTTAATGCTATGGAGTTAGATTGCAGTACTTAGATTAAAATACGTTAGCCCTCCCTCAGTATTTTGTATCATGTAAATTTGTGTTTTGCTCAAACTGCATGTTTGGATTTTTGCTGCTTTTATTACAGGGCCTTCTTCAAGAGACATCAGAGGTAGTTTCCACCATTGTCTCCACCATTGAATCTGTTGTGAACTCAGGTGATATGGAAGATAAAGGTGCGTGTGTGCATATATTTTATTATCACAAACAGTGTTCTCTCTAAGCTGAGTTAGTGTGAGCCAGCTCACAGATTTTTAGCCTCCAGCTCACACATCCTTGTCTTGGCTCAGGAAGGATGGCTCCCGAGCAAACTAATCTATGCAGTAGCCAAATTGCTCGCTCACAACTTTAATGCCAGTAACTCACAAAGCAGAATTTTTGCTCACAAGACTCCACAGCTGAGAGGGAGCATTGATCACAAGGTAGACACAAAGATGGTACATTCACATGTTACTTTGGGGAGGTAATAGCTGCTTCAGTGTGCCTCGAACCCATGTTAGGTCAGTCATATCAATAAATGAGTGGATGGGCCAACGGACACTGGTTTACTTATGCCCATTTGGCTGGCAAGGGTACAGTATGGTTTCTGTTTACAGATGCTTCCAGTGTGATGTGGAGCAGAACCTTGCGGAAATAGTTTTCATGCCACAGCAATAACTTATTAATTGGCTGTTGATGCTGTTTTCTGCCCAATGTTAACTGTGAACAGCTCTTCATGTTTTAAGTGTGTTTTATAATTTATGAAGCTAAATGCTAAACTGTAACTGCTATATAGTAGTAGTTCTGGCCTACCAAGGTAAATTCATGACATTTACTAAATGCGCATCTATAGGCATAGATTGAGGATCACATATTTTTCTTTCACTGCAAAGCAAAAATTGTCCTCCATATCTGCACTGAAGTATCAGCATGGATATTGGAACATTTCTACAAAAAATGGTTCAGTCTTTTAGTTAAAGGCATTGTCAAGAGCCTATCACATGTTATGGCATGAACTAAACATATGCAAACATGTCTGGGATGCAGTATATGGATGTAATCTGCATTTTTCTTCTCTGTTTTAGAAACAAAAGTAAGTTCTCCTGATCTCCGTGCTGCATGCATTAGAGCCACTCGGTCCTCTGCTAAAAAGGTGGGTAAAATTGTCTTTCAGTGTTTAGGTTATGCTCATAACTTACAATTGGTAATAAATGGGGACAGGGAATGTGTTACGTAATTTTTAAAAACTGGTAAAAATTATTAGAAAACAGGGATTTTAAAGTTCCCTTCTCTCAGTTCTAGCTGTGGGTAATGGCTCTCATAAACATATTTCCTCTTGTATACATTATGTACAATCAACATTAAAAAGTAATTTTTATAATGTAGTAGCCTGTAGACTTACTGCTTGACTTCTTTAATGGATGGTTCCTACTAGCAGGTCAACAAAGCAGAAGAAATGAGTGTCAGCCTTACAAGAGAAACGCGAACCAAGAGGACTTGTACTACCAATAAAGCCCCAAATCCTAGAAAATCCCAAAATGAAAAATCTGTATCGAAGTCTTCTAAAAAAACACCTGTACGTACATTTAAATTGCAGATGTGGGAGTTCTGTTCTACCTGTGGACTTTTTGTGCAATTTAATTTGCTTGGAATTAGTACTAGATTTGCAAAATATATTCAGAATATCAATCTTTTGAATGAAGGTTGTCTTGATTAGAGAATCCCGCTCAGATAGCTATTCTTAAATTTGCCATTTATTAGACTATTAAACTCGTGAAATGCCGTATTGCAAGGATATTAGGTTAATAGCTGGGTTAACTTCTTGATCTTTGACCCTGTATTTATTTTAGTGTATTCTGTTATTTTGTATGTGTGCTGTTCTCCAGATATCTTACTATATATTTAACATGTCTAAGAATCTGAGAGGTGTCCTTCTGGATCAACCTAGTGATCTATCAAGTTCTGGTTCACATAGCCTTCCAGGGCTACTGGTTGGCCACTAACAGAGTTTGAGGCCAGGTTGCTTTGTAGCACCAGTATAGAGGTTTAGTGCCTCCAAATGTGGTGGGTCCCTTAGTCATCATGGCTAATAACCATTAATGGGCCTATCCTCCATGAATCTGTCTAATCCCCTTGTAAAGCCGTCTATGCTAGTGGCATCACTACACCCACTGCCACTGAATACACCCTTCTATGCTGTCTTCTGAATATCTGCAGGCTTCTAGGCGCAAAGCATTTGGAAAGAGGAAAAGGAAAAAAAAGACACAGAAAGTATTTCATGGGCATTATGAAACTGTGTCCAAGAAGCCTCTCTTGAGTCCAATTCCTGAGATGACAGAAGATTTCTCCCTTATTTCATCTTATCAAAGCACACCAGAATCATCAGTTTCCATCTTAGGTATGTGTGTACCCATTGGTTGCTTTTCTGGTTTCTGATAAATTGTAAATTGCATGCTGGCCTAAGCAGTAGTGTCTTTTTCCATCTCAAGGCTCTGAAGTTTGAAAATCTTTGATGTTGCAGCAATACTGGTGCAGTTTATTCCTAAAACTAATTACTCATGGACTTTGGACTTTGAATTCTGTGATCTCTCTAGTAACCCTTAGCAGTCAGCAGCCTGCCCCAGGGCTGTGGCTGTCTAAGCCCTGTATGATATCAAAGCAGCTAAGCCAGAAAACTGAAGAGAAGGCAGAGAAAATAGAGGCCAAGGATGAGGTTTATGGAAAAACCCAACTACAACCCTTTATATTGACCTGTTCTTCGTTAAACTGGTTATCCAAACTGTT
Source organism: Gekko gecko (assembly GCA_029375565.1). NCBI lineage: Eukaryota > Metazoa > Chordata > Lepidosauria > Squamata > Gekkonidae > Gekko > Gekko gecko. The sequence continues at coordinate 43,764,027 of JAPDNY010000013.1, forward strand.
ATAGGTCAAAACATTTTAAAATTAAGCTGCATTGAGAAGCTCTGAAAGTGCTGATGGCTTATTTCTGGCACATGATGGTAGAATATCAACTGTAATCCAGTATAGTTAGGAGGGCCAAGAGATGCACTTGATCGTCTCTGCTGCAAAAGTAAGAAATCCTCTGAAATGTAGGAATACTGAATGTTTATTAGCAGAGGCAGTTTTTAATGAGGCAAGCTATGAACAAAGCAGCTGCCCAGATCACTTGACCTTGGATTGTTAAATTATGCTGTGTAATATTAGCCCAACAGTTTCAACCAGGCTAAGTAACCTAAGAGTTTCAAACAGGTGGGTACCCACAGCTCAGCCCAACATCTGCACAGTGACTGAAATATCCTTGAGGGCAGGGAGGCGGGAACTCTGCTTTGATGGCAGGCCCTCCTATTTTGTCCATAATATGATTGTGCAAGCAAAGGTTTTTCTTAAAGCTCTCAGGGCCATAACAGACACTTTGCAAGCAAAGACTTGAAACAGTTGCATTGTTGAAATACCAGTCTTTGATTTCTGAATACAAGGGCTGTTTCTTAGTAAAACATGGTTTGTTCTAATCATTCTTTAGAACTCAAAACTGCAATTCCTTCAGAAGAGCAGTCAAGCAAACCATGGTTTTGAGCTGTCTGTTCTGCACATCCATCGTTAGGTGCACTAGCCTCCAGAGGTGTTGCAGTGGCTGTAAATTGTGATTTCTCAATTCAGACATTACACCAAATTATAGTTAAGGTCTTCTAATAAAAAGCTGGTTGTGTATGAATTCAACCTATGGTACTCAACAGTTAAAACACGATCAAGTTCCTTCTCTAATTGCAACTTTCCTAGATCGTTCTTGCTCCAGCCTCATACATGAAACACCCGAAGAGACAAATAACATATTGCATGGTACAGAAGAGGATGGCAACTGCCTGCATTCCGACCTGAGCGCTGTGAAGGAAGATGCCTTACCTGACACTGAATCATGCTCATTCTTACAACTGCAAGATGCTGTTCCAAATGACACACCAATCACATTTCCTTTGGAGCCACCCGGTAACGATTCTCCCAAAGACTTAAAGAATGCCTTAAATGGGCAGATGCTGAAAAGCGACTATACAAGTGAGAGTGAAATGGAACTGGGGTTACGAAACCTGCAAGGAACTGGTGAAAAAGACAGTAAAGAAGCTTCACTTCTCATTGCAGATTCTGCAGTAGAGCAGCTGAGTGGAGGTGAGATCTGCATGAACTTTAAAAGATTTCCGAGGAGAAGCAGAAGAATCACCCGCTACCTCCCCAGTGTTGAGGATTTTCAAGCGGAAACACCTAGGAATGATCCCTGTGTTCCTAGAGGTACTATAGAAGAACTACCTTGTATGCCTCAGACAGTAAACGATTCTGGATTCTTAAACGAGGTACTTTACGCTGTCGAGGAATCTTTCAGAAATGTAACCAGTAGTACTCAAAAAAGGGTGAGACGCAGCATGAGGCAGCTTAAAAATGCAGAAAGTGAAGGCCTTGCATGGATTTCAGTATCCACTAATGATTCTTTGAATCAGGCTCTGGTGAGTTCTGATTGCAAAGCCAGGAGAAAGTCACGTGCCTTCTGTCATCCACAATCAGAGATGCTACATCCAAAGCAAGAAAACTTGGTCCAGACTCTCGCACCAATGATGGAGGATCAGAAAAGTGCTTGTGTTGGAGCGGAGCATTGCAGACCAAGGAAGAAAAGGAAGAGCATCTGTAGTCAGGGTCAAGGAGAAAATTAAAATAGTGTGTCATATGTACAGAAGAGCAAACCTTGAGTATAACACCAATCCAGTGTTATCAAAAGGCTTCTAAAATGAAGAAGAATCTTGGAGACTCAAACTACAATTTAGTTTAGACCTTTAAAGAGAAATGTCCCATATATGCACTCTGTGTGTGTGTGTGTGTGTGTTTTAAAGTAACTCTTCCTAGTTTGCATGAAAAGCATTTGGTTTTACTCTTTTTGTTGTTGTTTAAAGAGAACTTTAGGTGGGAAAGGAGAGCAGAAAACAAAATAGGAAAAAGTCACAGTAAAGAAGGCTCTGCTGAGAAATCTCTGGTAATGGAAGTTGTGTTTTATGACTGTTTTTAACTGGCAAAACCCACTTGCTATAACTTTGAATGCTCCTAATTTCAAACTGCACATGGAGAACTGCCAGAAAACTGACTGTTTCTTGGCTGGTGGTAGGAAAATGATGATGGGAGATTAAAAAACTAGACGAGTTTGACTGATGTTTAGGTGGTATTGGAAGGGCCATCCAGCTTGAAATGCCTGGTATTTTGAGAGTTACAGTCTCATCAATGAAGTATTCTGGTTTCTGAGCTCTGTTTAATGAACAATCCTTGGACTTGGCAGCAGTACTGAAAATTTTTTCTTCAAAATTCCAAGTATTGGATCTTCCCTGCATATTAGTTTTTAAGAACAGCTTTTGAAAAAAATTAATGATAAAAAATATTTACTTTCTCTGTCCCTCGCCCCCATCCCCAAAGTGGCTGAATTTTTTCACAGCAGCTCCATTAACATGTCTGGAATTCCAATAGCAGAAAAGTTTAATGGATGTTAGCCAAAATTCATTTGTACATCCCAAATATCAACCAAAAGATTGCTGATTGAATAATACTGTGTAACTTTTAAAATCTGTAACTACTTGTTTGTTTTTAAAATATACTTATTTGGTATATCTGATCCTGGATGTTTCTCCTTGTAGCTTAGAGAACTTTAAATATATATTCATTTAATGATCTGGAATTCTAAGTTCATTACGTCTTAAAGTAAAATCAGGCTTTTTTTGTGCTCAGTTGTCCAGACAGTTGATTCATGACCAGATAACTGCAATAATTTACAAGAATGCTAACTGAAAAGACTGTTCAGTTGAATTCCATTGACGTTTCTACATGCTGTTATGGTATCTTGACATTTAAAAAGTCTCCTTGAGTATTTTTTTACTATTTTTTCTATCTTTCAAACTGTGTCCTACTTCTAGAAGCAAATATGATTCATCTGTAGCAAAGTTTGAAATTCGACCGTTTCAGGTTCTGATTATAAAACGTTTTTCCTCTGGCGCTGTATCCAGAGTATATCAGAAGAGGGCAGTATGACATGACTTTTGTGAATATGAACGCTTAGTTAAGATTCATTTGACGTTTTTGAAAACCACTGCGTATCTGTGTGTTTAGTTCTCAAGGCACACTGCTATTGGAAGCTGGTGTATTTGTGTGTATGGCCCAAATCCAGCAAAATAAAACATTAAAGAAATGCAGCTTAGCCACATCTATACCTCTTCTGGGAGCATAGGATAAAGTCCCACGGATTTCAGTAGGAATTAAGTCTTCAGCCTTGGAAACTCACAACACTATAGCCTATTGAATATGCTGATCTGTATATTGCTGGAAGTAGAATTGAGGGAAACTGGTGAAAGTTGAGGGAAGAAATAAATGTATCCTATAATGAATAGGATTTGTTATAATTGACAATACTGCTCAGATGGCACTGTGCTTTGTGAATAACCATGGAATAAAGGTATGCTCCTTGTTCTTTGGTTCTCTCCGCTCCGCCTCCTCTCCCACCACATATTGTGCATCTTTATTTCCTAGCAAGGGAATAGTTTATTTTTAGGTGTGGAATTTTATTATTATACTGGGGGAATACCTCATATATGTAGAGTGGCATACCTTGTATATGCAATCTCAGTTCAACAAGGATTCACGTTTAGCTCTGTATTTGAAGACTGGTCATTGTGCTGTCAGGGCTTTTCAGCAAAACTAAATTTCTGCCCGAATATGTGTGTCTTGGTTCATCTGAAGCAATCTTACTGTGTAAGATGTACTGTTTTTGTTTTATGTAACTTATGTGAACAAATAGCAATCCGTTATAAGCTTGTCTTTTCTTGATAGAAATTGGTTTCTGTGTCTGTAAAATTCAAATGGGAAGACACTCGTGATATTCTGTCTCATTTACAGAGTTCATTAAATCTGAACTAACATTTCGACTAGTGAATATCTGTATTTATAATTCCATTGTGTTTGTAATAGACTGACAGCTCAGTCCTGGCCTTGCCTATAACTGTCATGGTACGAGCTGCGGCAATTACAGCAGTATCCTGCAAAAGTAAAGCAGGACACAGAGAACTCTTAACACATTTGCCTGTAAATACAGAGGGCGTTGTTGGCTTCATGTCATTTAGTCAGCATGAGAGCTTTGGGGAGTACTTGGTGGATACAAATGGCAGCAGCCTGTCTTAGACATGCAGGATTAAATCCGAGACTACTGATACTCTGGCCCAGGGAGTGGAATATGTGCCCAGTGCTGCAGCAGTGGAATGGGTATTTTTTCCCCATGCTACCAGCATAGAAAGTTCTGTTTTCTCTCTCTTTATATAGCAAAACAATCTAGGACTGGATTATAAAAGGTATAGCTTATTTTTAATAGGCTTCCACCTATGGGGATCCTTCTCTCCAGAACAGCTGGAGAAACCCTGTTTAAAGCACCCCCATGAAATGATCAATTGCTATAGCAGGACTTTCTCCAAAGCTTGTAGTCCTAGCAATTGCTTACCTTAAGAGGCTTGCAGATATCCTGTGCTACAAGTTTTAAAAGACAGTGTTGATGTATTTTCATTGCTCAAAAGCTATCAGGCATTGCTTAAGAACTCTGTCTTGATTTCCCTGGTTTAGAAGAGTTTTGAAGTGGTTCTTATGATATTTTAACTCTTGTATGCTAATGGAAGGTTGATCTTACTCTTCTGATATTGCTTTTGTAAGCCACCTTGAGCACTTATATTGGTTCCTTGGGCTAAAAATAAAATACATTTCATCTTTTAAAATGGTTCAGCATTCCGGTTTTTGTAAGCTGCCATGTGCAATATCTTAGTTCAATGTTCAGTTTTACGTGTCCCATTAACTTTCTTACTACTTTCTTGTTTGGATGCAATAATCAAATTGCAGGGATAGAGAATTTTAATTTTACTCTGTGCGATGTATTGGGGTCTAAGTATTGATCAGAACCAGTTGCTTAGGCAGAAAAGAATCAGATTAGCTGTTATACAGCAGAGTGAATGGGTGTTGTTAGGTCCCACTCTTTCCTAACTCTGAGAATCATCCAGAATTTAGAAATAGGAAACAACAGAGTTAAATCTAAAGTTGGGGCTTGAAATGTAAATAGTGAACTGGTTCATCGAGTTCTTACAGTGCAAGGGGTGTTTGGGACCATTGTGCTTGAGAGGGAAATTGGCAAGGGGCTGCACACTTCTGAATGATGTGTAAAGTAAAACACTTCACCCTGTGAGAACATGCCTCCATGAAACACTGCTCCTTTGAGAAATGAAGACAGATATACTTTGTGGCTTCTGTACAGTTCTGAGACCCAGGGGCTACTACATAGCTGCTTTGGTTTAGGAGTCAGTGTTTTCCAGTGACCCGGTTCCCCATTTTAAAATCCAAACCATGCAGATTCTAGATTTACACTTCTAAAGAGCAGCTAGCCTGAGATGCTACTGGAACCCCTCTGTGGCTATGATGAGGTCTCCTGTGGGGAGAGGCACTACCTATAGATGTCAACTGTAAATGCAGTGTGTAATTTATTTTTTTATCTTTAAAATGTTAAACATATATAGTCAAACCCCCATATAGATGCAGGCTTTCTCCTAAGCTGGAGCTAGAGGCTATTCAACAGTCAACACATTTATTTTATTGAGTAAATTTTCTATTTAAAAAATTCAAGGGACCTTGAATTGAGGGGACGGAAAAGAAATTAAAAGTGAAAAAATTTAAAGCAGCAGATTAAAACCAAGTACCAGGATAACTGCCATGGAAACATACAATTAATTGTGTACCTGCACAAATGTTCTGTTTTAGGTTTGCAGAGAATTGAACTGCATAAATTTTTCCAAGGTAAAATACCTTCAGCAGTCATCTTTGGATTTTGTCGTCCTTGCCACTTGCCACCTGACTTGAGCACCAGGCCAGGTAGTTTTGTGACTATACAGTAGCCATCGGTGGGCGAAAATGTTGGGGCTTCCCCAGAGATAACTCTAGGAATCAGGATCACTTGACAAACCTGGTTTTTTGGGGGGAGGGGTACTTGCTTTTATACAGGGCACAGGGAAGATAAGGCAGTGTCTCTGTATGACCTCCATCTTCATTTAAACAATCAAGTGGGTGGGGGTTATTTTGCAGGTAGAGGCCACCAACTGCACACAAAAAAAGCAACTAAGTGAACAGGCCTGAATTGTCTACAAGTGACCTCAGGTGCCAGCTGAACAATGAGATCTGTGATCACTGCAAATAATGACAGTATGAGCTGAGCAGTAGATGTTCAAGCATGCCTGTTTCACAGTTTGGTGATAACGTACCTGCTTTATGTGCAAGGGATTTCAAGTCCACTCCCTGACCGACATCTCTAGTTAAAATGATTTCAAGAAGCAGGATGTTTCCCTGATAGCATGAACAGCTATCAACAGTCGCTCAGAGTAGACAATACTGGGATAATTGGTCCAATGATCTGACTGTATGAGATAGTTCCACACATTTCAAAAGTACTAAACACAGTCCCGTAGATGCCAGTAGCCTTTAGTACTACTTAGATATGCTCTGCTTCATAACTAATTGCATAAATATAACTTAAGTTTGAGAAACCCAGGGCAGAATACATAGTAGGCTCTGAATTAGCATTTTGTTTGAATTTTTGTTTATTGGTATGATTGAGACCGGTCAAAAAACAATGGACCTACTTTTATACTCCCACAGTTATTCAAAGGTGACTTTTCCCTGTGAGTTTAGGCTTTGAAGAATGCTCTGTGCGCATTTCTAAAGTTTTGATTTTGCAATTCGTGATATACGTTGTGTTCACGTTATCCACTGGAATTTCTGTAGGGGACCACTCAGGGAGAATTCTGTGTACAGGTAAGCAGCCTCTGTTTCATCCACATGATTTAGATATAGAGCAGCAATAGTTAAACTGAGCAGTATATTTGACCGGAGTGGGGAGGGGGAGGGGGCTGTTCTTTAGAAATGTTCATGAAGCACAGAAGCTTTGGATCTAACTAAATGTCAGCAGAAGGCACTGACAGATGTGGATATTCCCTATATTCCCTTCTGCTCAGTAGTCTTGTTCAACCTCTGGAAAAATTATTGCTGGTGTTATGAGACCCATGTGATCAAAAAGCCGTGCAGGCCAGCAGCTGCAGTGAAGAGGTGGGAGGGGCTGGAATCTGTTCTGCCATTGTAGGTGCACTTGCAAGTTTTGAGGCCCTATGAAGCAAGAAGGATTCCCCTAATGCACGTCTTTGTGAATGTAGCCTTTTCTTTTGGTTTACTGACATAGGAAATGTATAAGAACGCCCTCTAAGGATGGCTGGAGATTATGCCCTTTTGGTGGGCTTCTGTTTTATTATATAGGCTTTGTGAATGGTTTCTGCCACACACATTCACTGCTGGAACTGGTGGTTTGGTTTCTCTTGCACTTTTAGTGCAACAAGTATAGCCTTGAGTAAACCTTTGTTGGTCTTACAGGTGCCATTGGACTCTAAATTTGTTGTACTGCTTCAGACCAACACGGCTGACCAGCTGAATCTAAGTACAGTCTTCGTTATGTACAGTATATGCCACAGATACGCATAATGGCCATTTCCTGAATGACAAACCACATTGAAAATGCATTCACTTGATGGGGGGATATCAGCCCAAGGAAATGGGAAATAGCATACAAACACATCTGCTTGTTCAGAATCTTGCCTTTACCCCTAAAAGAGATCAGAAATAGCTTCCCCAGGATATTCAGTTGCACAGCAATACTCCGGGGCTTGAGAGCCGCATGTAGTTTGACATGTCATCCTGTGGTTCTCAGCATTGTTCCTGTGGTGCCAGCTCTGTGTTCCAGGAAAGTGGGAAAGGCCCATCGTCCAGTATGGCTTGTGGCTGACAAGTGTTTTGAAACAGCTGCCACTGGAGGGCAGGTAAACTGTGAGCTGCAGGCCTTGGGCCAGTAATGGAAATAAAGGGCCCGTCTTCAACAACCCACAGTCTTTGTACCTGGCAGCCCACCACTCACACAGCTGCTGGGAGGGGAGCAAGCCGGCTGCAGAGAAGAGATGGTAAAACCACCACCATACCAGATACCCAGGAAAAGAGCAAGCAGGCCATAGTGAGATTGCTGGTGGCTCTGCTCCCCTTTCTCCACAGCCAGCTTGCTCTCCTCCAGTGCACCTTGGCAGTCTCACTCTCTAGCCTGAGTCCGTGTCTCATGCTGAGGAAAGAGCTGTAGGGCAGGGGGGGAAGCCTCACTCTGGACATGGGAGGGCTGGCAAAGGTCAAGCTGTGATGGGGAAAGACTACCCTACCTTCACAGAGTTACGCTGGTAATTAACAAGCTCAGTTGTATATTCAATAGTAATACTTATATTCATGTAGGTACTGAGAGAAGCACTCAAAGTCTACAGTAGACATGGCTGTTTCGGTTGATGGTAATTGCAAATGTGGCTCACTGAGAGCCATAGAGGAAGTACCACTGCATTAGCGTATAGAACAGGTAAAACAAGTATAACAATGTGAAATCAACCACTGAACACTTCAGCCCATGTCTAATTGCAACACAAGGGAAACCATACTAGCAGCAAGAGCATCTTCACTGATGTCAGTCACCCAAGTCAACAGAGAACCGACTTAACTTTCTTTTAGGCACCAGGCTAAAACAGATCTTTTTATCCAGAGTTTTAATGTTGGTGTTTATCCTAACAGTTTTTAATTGTAAGCCAACTCAAGTAGGACTTCGAAGAGACAGCGTAGAAATATTCTAAATAAATAAGGCCCTCTGAAACAACTGTTTTTGCAATTCTTTTTATAAACCTACAGTGAATATGTACAACAAATACATCTCCCTCCCCACTGAAAGTGCTCAGATCTAAGCATCCCCCCCCCCCACCAGAACATCCCAGGTCATCTGCAGAATTCTGTGGTAGCATCAGGGGGGGCGACATTTCCATGAAAGTTTGGCAAAGTTCATTTTGGCCAGCTGGTCCATCCTCTTTGCAGGAACTGACACAAACTCAGAACAATCCGTCCAGCATGATGATGTTTTTGTAGCTGTCCACTAGCTAGGCTCCATCTGCCAAAATAATTGCAGAAGTGTTAAAATTAGATAGGAAGTCTTTTCCCCCGAAAAAACAAATGTGGAAATGGGATGTTTGTGCAACTGTTTCATTGCTCTGATAAAATCGAAGTGGTGAAAATACGACCCTCTTTAATACATCAGCTGTCTTGTATGTTTTTTAAAGGCAAGACATGTTCTTTTTTACTTAACCCAGTTTTTTGGTTTTTTTAGGGGGAAAAAGCTGCCTGGTTTTCTAAATTTGCTGGCAGACTTGCATAGCTGTGGCCAAAGGTGGTCTCATTGGTGGCATACATAGTTTTCCCACTTTTAAGGTTAGCTCTGGGTCAGGAACATGGCATCTGTAAAGCAGTGCTAAAAGGGTGTTAGTACCCATGTTAATGGAAGGGCTGCCTCTGTTGATTGCCATCTGTCCCATCAGCCAGCCCCCAAGTTCATCTGTAGCAGCCCTTGCAGCCCCCTCTGGAGGAAAGAGCCTGGGATTTGGACTAAAGGAGCTGCCTGTCTCTCCAAATGGGACAAGTAGCATTTCAGAGTGGCATTCCAGGTTGAAATAGTCCGGGGAAGAAAGAGTTAATTTGCTCCCTCACTTTGGGGTCCTAATCTGAGTTTGGAAATGTGGCTAAATTAGTTCTACCTCCCCCCCACCCAATGTTACAGCTGCCACCCCAAATCAGCTGCTATTCACCAATTAAACACTGTAAGTCAATAGCAATGTGTATTCCTGGCGCAGATCTTCCAGCAGCTTGTGACCGTAAGTAAAGATGTCTTCTGGGTGAGGAGCATCTTGGGTGAGGTCTCTGTGAAGGCTGAACTGTTGTAGGTCAGCCAATGGATGACCTTCCAAGCAACGGGCTCGCAGTGGCTTTTGCTCCAGTGGCATAGGTGGAAGAAAAGCTGAGACTTCCCAAAGCTGATGGTTAGGGGCAGGCAGGAATCCTGATGAGAATCTGAGCTACCCACTCAAGAGTGGTCTATTCAGGCTTCAGTGCTGTGCCCATCAACAGCTGCTAAAGGAAAGCTTTATTACATGGTGCCTAGCTTAATTGTGTTATGCAGTTATTGGGACTCCCACTGAAATAAAGGGAAGGGAATGACACAATTTGTCTTGCATGAGCACATCTTTGTAAGTGTGGAACCTGTTTCCTGTGCGCAAAATGGATGATGAGTTTGTCCGTGTTTGGCAACAAGTAGTCACTGGGCAAGGGGAAAAACTGCATCCCCACGATGTATATTCCATGGTGCTTGTTGGAGATGCAGAAACAATTTCTGGAGGGCTAGCTGAGGAGTTGTGTTACAATCAAAACTACCAAGAGTTTTCTGGTACCTTAAACTCTTGTGAGCCAGAGCCAGTGTCTAGTTCATAACACTGCAGAAATAATATTGAGAGTGGATTTTCAGGTTGATACTATGCCAGACGGAAACACAATCTCTCACTCCAATTTTTCTCCCTGGTTCAAATCATTCAAAAAGTACCACGAGAGGCCTCTTATCTGTTCATCATTACTTTCCCCAGTCATAGAATGGCCTTCACATCTGTGCAGTTTCAAACCATGCCTTCTGCTATTGTAGATGGCTTCTACGTCCAAACACTGAGTGTGACATGCTTGTGTATTTGGGAGGCTTGTATGGAGAGGAGGCCAATGCCTGGTGAAATCACAGGAGAGCTATTGCTGAATAGCCAGGCATTTGCTACCCTGCATAGCTCTCTGTCCCCAGCTCTAGCATAATATTTGTTTCCTTCATTGATACCCCACTTTTCTCCCCCAATTAGAGACCTGAAGCAGTTTGATATTCTCATCTCCGTTTTATACTCACAGCAACTTTGTGAGGTGGTTAAGGCTGAGTGTGTGTTACTGTCCCAAGGTCACCCAGCAAACTTTTATGGCAAAGTGGGTTTTGAACCTGTGCCTCCCAGATCCTACTCAGCAAACTTTCATGGCAGAATGAGGATTTGAACCTGAGTCTCCCGAGATCCTGCTCTCACACTCTAAACACTATGACACACTGGTTTTCAATAAATAATGCATATGTGCCTACTGTAACTGACGCTACTTGTAGATCTTAGTAGGTTTTTCTGGCATAGAACTACCCTTTTCCTAATGGTAACAGTCACAATTGCTAAACAGCATAAAGAAGGATTTCATCATACTAAGGAGGCCTTGTGCGATAGGCCTAACTTTGTCTTTTGACACATAGACAAGAAGCCTAATGTATTAGTTTTGTAATTAAGCCTTGTAAATTGTGCATAACAGACCAATTAACTACTTGAGCCAGTCTTCGGAGAGAGAAAGAGAGTGAGTGTGCAATGGAAACGAAGGCATGGAACATATTCCCAGCCTGAAATCTGCAAATCTTGGTGTTAGTCTTGGGTTATTTCCAGTGACCTCTTGACTCGCAACTTCCTGCCCCCTGCACAGATTTGGAACTGGTCAGTCATTTTTGTTTTTGGAAGGCAGAGGAGACAGTTATAATGAATGGTTTTTATTGTGCGATATTTCAAACTCTCTTGACTGTGTTCGGATGGAATGGAAACTGTTCTACTCTGCATGGTGGCCAAAACAAACACAACATATTCCCCAAACCTGGATGTGTGCTTCACTCAAACTGGCAGTAGTTACAGCTCTGCGCTCGAGCTAGAATTCGGGCTGACAATTCATAGCAGCGTGTGCAGCTGTGTGTCGAAGCCAAAACAAATAAGAGGCAATATTAATATATTTATAAAATGAAGGTGAAAGGTGTTTTTTTAAAAAAAAAGATAAGGAAACTTTAATTAGGCTGCAATCTATATTTTAGAAAACTTCCAAATTGCATGATTATCTTTGCTCCCCTTCCCCCCCTGCTCCTTAAATGCGAATGCCTCCACCTCAACTGGTGCCTCTCAAGGAAAATACATTTTTAATGTAGCTCCCTATTGGGTGATAAACCCTAGCTGGGAATCACGGATGCAAAAGTTTAGGGACTACCATGCAGTTGAGAACTTGGCAGACATTTAAGCTGGGCTAACTTTTTGTGAAGCCCCTTGGCAGAAGCATCCTCTGGACTCTGTTTCCAGTTGCACCAAAGTTTGGTTTCTAAATACCTTCCTTGTGAAGGTCTTGACTGCTGTTTTCTGCCACTACAAATCAATTTAGCAAAGAGGTCATAGTGCTCAAGCCAAAAAAAGAAACCTCGTAATGCAACATCAGTTTTTATAGCATTACAGCTATATGTATTAATAATAACTTGAAATTTATTGGCACACAAACTCAATGGGCTTTGCATGCCATAACGGAGAATCCTGCAACTCCATGGACGCCGTGCCCAGCAGCTTAAGACTGTCCTGTACCCCTGTTGTCTTCCCAGCCTGTAATCTTCACAAACTAATGTATCAATGTAATTCTTCAAATCCTTTGCCTTCTCTGAGTTTTGCTCAATTAAGTCATGTGAGAAATTGAACTCTATCAAGAACCCGTGTCTGGGGCAGTGATGCTCTGCATTCTTGGTGCTGCGGGGGAGGGCAACAGTGGGAGAACTGCTGGAGTTCTGGCCCACTGGTGGACCTCCTGATGGCCACTGTGTCAGCCAGAGTGGATGGGCTATTGGTCTGATCCAACATGGCTTCTCTTACAGTCTTATGTTCTTAACCACATCTGTTCAAGCTCTGCAAGAATGAATGGGGGGCTTTGTGAATTAATTATGCTCATGCTGCCCTCTTTACCATCTGAAGGTGAGGCACCATCCATTCACACTTTACCATCTGAGGCTGAGGCACCATCCATTCACTGATCTATTTATATTTACCATATTTACTTGAAAGGAAGGTGACCCTGAATGTAAGATGACCCCCCTTAAAACAAGTTATGCACAAAGAAAAACATTTTACTGGACATAACTGTAACATATATAAATAAGACAGTGGAAAGTGGCATCAAGTCGCAGATGACTTACAATATTTACTTCAATGCAAATCTAGATGTTTTTCTCTCCAGGTATTAACTGGATTAATGTCTCATCATGTGCTTGGTTTATTGTAAGCTGCTTTTTATATTTGTAAATAGCCAAGGTTTTAAAAGTTTAAGTAAACAAATGTTCTTTTTTTGAAGAAGAAAAAATGTTGCTTACAAGCAGTAAAAAGCGGGAAAATACATATATATCCAACCAGGAAAAAAAACCCATGCACAAGAAACAGTAACCTATAATCTTATATTCTAATAGTGAAGGCAACATATCTTTGGATACTTAAATCCGGTGACTGCAGCTGTGAATAGGCAAGACAGGTCTTTCAAGGAATATGAAAAGGACCCTAGATTTTCAGAAAAATGTGAAATCTTTTAAAAAAAAATCACTGGGAAGCTTAAAAACTGAAAATGATAAAAGGAGCACCTGTAGCTTTAAGCAACTGACTCCCTCAGTGGCTGTTGCTAAGCAACCACAGATTCCAAGCTTGGTTTTTTCAGTAAAAGGCAGGGACCTTTCCAGGCCTACTTTGACCTTTGAGGGAGGACTCATTGCAGCCAGGCTTGGGCCTAGGGTTGCCAGTGCCAGGTTGGCAAATCGTTAGAGATTTTGTGGTGGAGTCTGAGAAGGGCAGGGTTTGGGGAGGGAAGAGGGCTCAGTTGAATAGAATGCCATAAAGTCTCAACTTGCATGACTGAACTAGGTCTGGCTGCTTGCTACTGTTCTACAGCAGCCGCCCTATGAATGCCTGTGTGGTAGTGGTTAGAACTTCATAGCAGGGTCTGTGAGACCCAGGTTCAAATCCCCATCTTGCTGTGGAAGCTCACTGGGTCATTTTGGACTAGTCATACTTTCATCCTAACTTAACTCACAGAGGTTTCGTGTGGGAAAAAAGGAGAAGAGAATAACGTAAGCTGCTTTGGTCCCCACTGTGGAGAAAGGTTTGTATAAATGAAGTAAATAAATAATAATTATAGCTGAAGATGGGAGGCAGATGAAAGGTAGGTTGGTGAATGGCTGAAAAGGAGAGAATGAGGCAAGGAGAGGATATGCGGATTGCCAAGAAAAGAGAAAGAGATTAGGAAGTTCTTAGAAATTTAGGGGGCAGCCTGGGGGGGTTAAGGAGGGGAGGGATCTCAGAGGGGTATAATATTACAGGCTTCACACTCCAAAGCAGCCATTTGCTCCAGGGGAACTAGGGTTGCCAATCTCTAGTTGGGGACTGGAGATCACCCAGAATTGCAACTGCTTTCCAGATGATAGAGATCAGTTTCCCTGGAGAAAAACCCTAATCTTGCTTGACCTGTTTTAGCATGGGTTGATGTTACTGTGAATGTTTCATATTGTTTTGACTGCTTGTGGTGGTTAATTCTCCAGCTCAGGCATCGATATTATTCCCCAAAATAAATTTTGTTTCTATTTTCACTGTGCCTGGATTCTCAGTATTCCCTCCAAGCTTGTAGATAAAACAAGCCACTATGACAAAGATTTCTCTATAGATATTGTGTTGGGTCACTTCCCAGAAGTAAGGATGTTTCTCCAAGCAACGTGTAGAACCTAAACCAGGAGCTACTTTAGCACAGGAGTTAGAAGCAGCAAAAGAAGAGGGTTTTTTCTTTATGCTCAGGTTCTTTCAGGGTAGATCTTGGCTTAGATTGGAAAGTGGGCCACAATTCACGCTGCCTTGTATCTAGGGTACGCATGACTTCCTGACCGCCTGTGGTGACAACACAGACTACAGCAATATCTGTGATTAAAAACTCACCTCTTACCATTTTTTTTCTAATCGTGGAAGCAGACTGTGTGATTGGCTGTGATTCTCTGCATTGCATACTACATTCCTTCCACAAGTAAATTGCTGGTGTAAACGGTTGCTTACACACATCAGCTGACTCTAGTAGAAACTGCACCATTTCAAAAATGGTTTTATGTTATCAACATACAAGGAAACCATTCTGCATTTGATTATCTTGATCAGGGTACTGGTACCAGAGGGTTCTGAATGGCTCCCTCCCCTTTGCTAATGTTGTAATGCTTTATTTCTTTCACTAGATATTGCTATAGTTCTGTATAGTGTCAGAGAACATAAGCATCAGCTGATGGAACTAAGTTCCCTTAGAAACAGCCGCTCTTGAATTCTTTATCTATGTTACGGTGGTATTCCTGCTGTCAGGCTGCACTGTTTAAATGACTGGACAACTAGAGGAGACAGACTGTATTAGCCACGTGTCACTTTAACACTCATGTGTAAGAAGGAGTTTCTGCACGCTTTTTAAACAATGTAGTATGACAAGCTATGCACGGATTAAAGGTTCAGGAGCCCGGCAATCTTTTTCATCAGGTCATACCAGCCCCTTGAGAAGACAACAGTTCATAAAACCCCTTTTTTCAGATTAAGAGGCTTACGTGGTTTTTAAAACAAAGAATTATAAACTTAAATATTATCATGGCTTGGATTGGATAGCGGCTGTAAAAAAAATAATATTCTCCTCGGGCTGGGGTTTTGTGTTTGCTTTAGTCTTTATTGCCATTTCTATAACCAGTCCCTGCATCTATGTTGTGGTCCTGGAAAAGGCTGGCTGGTAAGACTCCAAGAGTATCGCTTAAATTAAAACTCCCCAAAACCTGTACAATAATAGAGTTTACAACCAAGAAGCTTTGCCAGCTCCACATTTGTTTAAAAGTTTCTTACAATCCATCATGTGTTTGAGAAAGCAGTGGCCACCCTGCAAGCAAGAGAGGGTTCCTTTCACGGGGTCACTGGGCCTGATCCAACCAAACCCTTTGACATTCATGACAAGCATTTGCTTAACTTCCCCCCTTGAAATGAATGAACATATGAAGCAGTCTTATACTGAGTCAGATCACTGGTCAGTTTGCTCAGTCTGGCTTGCAGTGGTTATGCACAGGAGGAAAGGGTATTTAATTTTTCTTCTTAACCTTTGGGAGGGCTTCCAGTGTCCTGGCCCCACTGCTGGACCTCCTGATGACACCTGGTATTTTTGGCCACTGTGTGAGACAGTGTTGGACTAGATGGGCCATTGGCCTGATTCAACATTGGCTTCTCTTATGTTTGCATAATGCTTTCAATCTCCCAAGCACAGCACATCTATTTTCACAGTATTTATTCCAACAGCCCTGTAAGGTAGGCTTATGGGCACACATAGCAGTGTTCCTGAAGTGCTGATGAGGGACTAAGGGTGAGAGACAGTGTCATACATTAAGTTCCTAATGAATTTGTGGTGGAGATGAGATTCAAACCTGAAACCTGACAGATCATTTTCTTAGGGACAGATGTACAGGAGTTCTTATTTTGCTCTGCATGTTGTCACCGTCCACTTCTGATGCTATCTTCCGCCAGGGGGTGAAGACTTTTTCATTTGGTGTCCCCTCTGAGAGCCTTCCTTTCTGCCTGATGTTTTGATTGTTGTTTTTTTGGTTTTGTATGTGTGTTTTAGCTTTGGTTTTGATTGGTCTAGCTTTGGTTTTTGTTGGTTTTAGTGGTTTTTATTATGTAATTTTATTATGTATATTTTAATTTGTGACCCACCTGTATTACCCTTATGAGGGTAGAAAGGCAGGATATAAATCTTGTGAAATAAATATGTTCACATCTTTCAAATGACTTAACCCTGTCCCTCACCACATACTTCGCCAGTCTTCTGCTAACCTCAGATGCATTCAAGTTTCATGTCCAAATTTCATGTAGCACGTATGATTTACATTGGTCTTCTGTATGCTATCCACTTTGTGTATTTTTGCACCAGCCTTGTATTGTTGCATCAAATACAAAAAGCCTTGGGGCTTTTCCTATTTGCTAACAAGGAAAACCTAAAGGGGGGGAACACTCCCTTTCCCTGAAGTACTTACTAGTGAAATGTGGAGAGAGTCCTTTTGCACTGTAAACTGGGTGCTTCCTACAGCCTCCTGTATTTAAAGCACTGAGCTAGCAAACACCCCGAGCCATTTAAGCGATATTAAGATGTTTTCTCCAACCCTTCTCCCTAGGAAGATGCTCTTTCAAGAGGAATGTTTTCCCCTGAGCATTACATCATGAACTGGTTCAGTTCTCAGAGTATGAAATTGGACCAAATGGTGGACGAGATCTCCTGGGGAAACATACTTCTGCTGTTAAGTATTCCCACCAGAAAACTTTGCAACCGCTTACATTAATTTCTGTCCGCATTTAGCCTTTTGCATTATTGCAGCTGAGGAGCTGCTTCCCCCCCCCCAAAAAAAAAAAAAAGGAAATTTGAACTCTTCTTTGTCATAATCACTGCTTTGTCCTTTCTCACATCTTGCTCATTTAAACCCAAATGAAATAGAATCTTAACATGCTGATGCTGGAAGGTATGTTCTGTTGGGTGGATAGATGGTTAATGAAATCCTAATTACAAAACGCTCATTCTTAGGCAATGCTGAGTTTGTCCCGTCCCTCCCCCCCCATTCCTAAGTGTTAAGTAGGAGGAAAATCTGGAGCCCTGCAGAGGAGCCGTGGATTTGGGTGGATTTATGGGACAACCGGCGTTTGATAAATGTGCTGGAACTCATTGACGCCACCTCCTTGTTTGCAAAACAGTTCCACAGGAAAGACGGAGCGTCTTGTGAATAAGAGGAATTGCAGAATGTATTTCTGCCCATATGAAATAATGTGTTAAAATGAAAACTGTAAAAGGTGGAAGGTGGTGCAATTACTTTCAGTATGTGCATTGGGGGAGAGCTTACAATCCTGCTGAACCCCTAATCTAATAAATTGCTGTGGGCGTGAGAGTGTCCATGTAGATATGGAGCTTTCCTACCCCCAAGGGTTTCCCCTGTTCACTTTAATGGATGGGTGCACCCTTTGTGCTTGTAGAGTTATTGCATTCACTGAAAGTACCTGGATGTACATGTAGAATTTTCATAGGACCTTTGCATGACATCATGGATTTCAAACACTTTTCTTTTAGAAAACCAGTTCTAAAGACCTGAAAGCAAGGTCAGTTCACAGGTACTCTTTTCTTCAGTTCTGATCATCTACCTGTCTTTTAGACTTATGCAAAAGTTCTTGACTTATAGAAAGTCCATGTGGTATAATGGTTTATTTATCTATTTATCTTCAAAATTTGTATTCCCCCTTTCTGCCCTCATCAACAATTGAAACTTAGAGCAGGAAAGAGGAATCATAAAGGAATTCCAGATGAAGCAAAAAAGTCTTTACCCAATGGCTGAAGGCAGCGACAGAAGGGGACAGATAAGAGAGTTCTAAAATTTTAGAGCCATGACCAGGAAGGGTCTCTCCCAGCTTGCTACCCAATCTAATCTCAGCCGGTGGGGCACTTGAACTGGGGCCTCAGATGACCATAGTCAGTGGTCAGGTAGGTTTGTAAGGGAAGTAGGCAGTCCTTTAGGTATGCTGGTTCCAAACCATACAGAGCTTTGTAGGTCAACAACAAGACTGCCAAGACTGGAGTGAAACAGTCCCTACTACCCACACCAGTCAACATCTTGGCTGAAGTATTCTGCTGTGATTGAAATTTCTGAACACTTTTCAAGGGCAGCCCCACACAGAGTGCATTGCAGTAATCTAGATGTAACCAGAGTATGCACCAGTGGCCAGATCTTTTCTGCTCAGGAAAGGCCTTAGCTTGCTACCCATTCAAAGGTGGTAAATGCCACCTGCTTATCCAGCTGAAGACCTGGGCCCAAGAGCATCCCCTAACTACTGGTTAGTGTTGATTAGGTCCTGGGAGACCTAAATTCAAATCTCTGCTCAGTCTTGAAACTCATTGGGTGAATTTAGGCCCATCTCTTTCTCTCAGCCTAAATCTCCTTACTGGTTTTGAGACTAAAATGAGGCAGTCTTATGTAGGTCACGAGCTACTTGAAGGAAAGGTAGGATAGAAATGTGAGGTCAGTTCAGTTGCTGGAAAACTCTCCATTGTTGGAATATGCAAGATCTGCAGAGCACCTACTTGAAGAAGAACTGAAGATCACCCTATAGGGGACAGCTGAAGGACTGGTAGTTAGCACAGCTAGATTAGGGACTGCCCACAATTTCAAATTATGTCCTTGCTGTCTCCTGATTGGGTCTTCTGGAGACTTCCTGCTCCTGCAGAGCTTCCTTCTTGTTGTTCCTCTCACAGCAGTTAGGCTAGGCAGTTAAGATTCTCTCGTTTCTATGTTCCATAATAACTTGTTCTTCTTTAATAAACCTATTTATTTTTCTCTGAGTCAGTGTTCCACTTCCTTTGCATATTTAAACTCTGCCAACAATGAGCAGCCCAATGAGGATGTAGCATATGACTTGGTGCAGGTGTACTCAGAGTTTGTGAGCACTGGTTCCTGGTGGTGCAACATCTAAACAGTGTGCTGCTAGGCTCCTGTGAGCATGTGACAGGAAGTGATACCTTCAACCTTGGATTTTCCATGCCAACCCTCACTTTCCTCCACAAGGGCTGCTCCATTGCAGCCATGTGAATTGGTTTGTACAATAACTTCCAGTAAGGATGTGTAAGTTGCATTTAATTAACTGAGAAGTATACCTTTTGCTGGTTTAACTTGTGTTGTTATATCAACTTGTTCGATTATCTTCCCTACTGTTGATGTGTTATGCCAATAAAGGTCTATGTATGTGTGGTTTATTTATCTTATTAGATTTTTTTAGTTGTTGCTCATCCAATGGGTCTTGTGGTCACTTACAACATTAAAACCAATAAGGTACGACAACATAAAAACAAATTACAAGTATAAAACATTAACATTAAAATATTAAATTGTTAAAATGAAGATTCACGGAACACAAGTTCACAGTTAAAACCCTCACATTCAATAGGACTTTTAAACTCCCTGGTGCCAATAGCATTGTCTTGAGACGTTCTGCTGTCTTCCTTCGAGACACTCCAGGCATTAGCTCATACCTTTACTTACTTATACAAAGAAGTTATTTTAAATATTTTTTCCTAAAAACTGCAAGCAAGCTTGGAATGTTCATAACAACTGGAAGACCATTAAACCCAGCTGTTTAAGAGTTTAAAAAAATGTCTGCCAAGAGTTGCATTCTATTGTGATTTCATGTAGTTTTAAAAAGACCATGGTGCATGCATTCTTGCCTCAAATCAGATCATGGACTTATCAAGTCTTTACATGGAAAGAATGTAAGATGCTAGACAAAAGGGTCTGAAAGCCTCCTTCCTCTGGCTGCATAGTAGATGAATACACCCCTTGCTAGAATTTCAGTTATAATCATTAGAAGAACCAGAAGAGAATTCTGGACCTTGCATGATCAGGATGCATCTGTTATTCTTCCACCTTTGATTCCCTGGGTTACTCAAGCAACAAAGAGGGTGAAAAACATGGAATGTTTTGTGACTCTTGTACTGTAACACGAGTATGTATTTTGCCATCGCAGCCTCACATCACTGGCTGGCGCTCAGGACACATACAGAATAATGGTGCCATTCCATGTTCAGCTACAGGGTAGATATTCTTACACAGGGCTTTTTTTGTAGGAAAAGCCCAGCACAAACTTATTAGCATAATAGGCCACACCCAACAGCAGAAAGTCATTAGCATATTAGGCCACACCCCCATGTTACCAGAAGTGTGGTCATCCAGCCACACCTACCTTTTGCTTCTTATTCTGTTTACCTTATTTGTTGTCAAAACCCAGGGCTTTTTTTGGAACAGGAACTCCTTTGCATGTTAGGCCACACACCCCTAATGTAGCCCATCCTAATGAGTTTCTGCTGTTGGGGATATTATGCCAAAGAGTTCCTGCTAGGTGTGGCCAACTCAGGAGCCAGCCGGAACTTCGTTCCTGTGTGTTCCTGCCCAAAAATAGCCCTGTTCTTACATCTTTTGGACAAGAGGAGAGGACTTGGTATCAGGGCACACATGAGCCACTGTAGGCTGCCAGAGAAAGATCACATCTGGGCCTCCTTTCTGCCCCACCCACCCAAACATATTCTATGACTTGTTGGTAGCATGACTTAGCCTAATGCTTGCTTATCAAGCTGGGTCTTTATTCAGGGTTGCTGTTGTAGGGTGCATTTTAAAGCATAGGAGGGCCAAGAGGATCCAATTCCCCCACTTCTCTTTGAGCATGGAAGCCCACATAGTGGTGGGGAGAAAAGGAGGGGAACTGAATTTAGAGCTGAACACCAGAAATGCCTTGCCTGGACAAACAGGGCCTCTGGAATTCTGTCCTCTGTATAACACCCTCTTGGTGGCCTTGTTTGGCATAGGGAGAGCACAGTTTTCAGTGCATCCCTATATTTTGTATACCATATAATGCTGCACACAGATGGTTAGGACAGTAGCCCCCCCCCAGGTTTTGTAAGTCCTTCAGATAATGTCTGTTGTAACCCTGATTGATTTATTTGATACCGGTGCAATTGGCAGCAGGGTCTGAAATATAACATAAGCACTTCCTGAGATGTCAGGACTCCAATGTTAGTGGTCTGAACAAGGATGTAATTCATATCTGCAGGTGCTTATTCTGGTATCAAACACTTTAATAACATCATGCTTGTGGAATTCGGAGCTCCCCCGTGTCTCATTTGTATTCCGATATGCCCACATCTTTCCTATGTGTGTTTTTCTTTCTTAAGGAGCTCTCATTTCCTTCAATAGGATATGTTTTATTTCATCCTTTTTCCTGCATTTACTCATATTAATGTCACTGCATTCACTAGTAATGGCTAGGCTTGGAAATAGCCCGTATATCCATGAAAACACCGGGCCCTGAAATTTAATGCCAGGGATGGTTTATTAAGGAAGAATGGGTTGTTAAATGGGAGCGATGCAGCCCCTGATTCTTGAGACTCTTCTCTGATCTAACACTTCAGAAATTGCCTTGTATATCTTTTACTTGCGGTACGGTGTGTCCTCTGCATTCTTGATTTGGGCTGGAGAGACCCTGGTGCTGTTATCTGGAACTCACCCATTCCAAAAGAACAGGAAGTGGATGGTAGCATGGGATGGAGGAAAGCCAAAATTTAAATCCTACAAAGGCTTAGTTGGGATGGGCAAGTGGAGAGGAATTAGTGGCACTTAGAAAGGCAGAACACAAGAATGGGAAAATAAGATGCCTTGGATTTGTTCCCAGTTGTTTTTTTTTTAGGAGTGTTGTGTTAGAGCTGGAGCCAGAGAAGGTAGATGTCAAACCTATGCTGAGGTCTCATCTTTCTTTTGCCACTGATGTAACCTTAAAGCCATGATTTGTTTTATGTCAGTGGACCGGATGGCCTAAAGATGGGATTAGAGGAGAACTGAGAATACATGCTATATCAGTGGTCTCCAGCAGACTTACTTCAGGACCTACTTTTAACCCCTAGGTGATAGCTGCTATGTCACAGGAAGAGTGGGAGCCAGAGGCTTGGACTGTGGTATCATTGTGAAGAGCAAGCCAAGAGTCTAAATTATGGAGGAATCCTACAGAAAAGAAAATCTGACCCTCGATATACAGCATACATTTCAACAAACAGGACTAAGCAAAAGTCCTTCTAAAATGATCTGCTTTGCAATCTGTCTTTTGACAAAGCAACACTCTGACCTCCTCTGGGCAGTCATTCCTAAGGTTGGAGCCATAATGGAAAATACCCCCAACCAGGTCAAAGAAGAGTGCACCTCTCCAAATGATGGCGCCACAAGAAAATGTGGTGACGGGAGCCCGGTTGGTATGGGGGAGTCATATAGGGAGATTGAGATTGCTCCCATGAGAAGAATGTGCCATTGAGTCACAACTGACTCATGGCAACTTCATCCGCAGGGCATTCCAGGTAAGAGATGAGCAGAGGTGGTTTGCTAGTGTTTTTGTCTGTATAGCAACCCCGGTCTTCATTGGTAGTCTTCCATCCAACCCTGCTTAGCTCCCATTTCTGATGAACCCTGGCTTAGTTGGGTTATCTAGGCACTTGCTTTTCCCAAAGCTGTATGTTTTCGATAGATCCGTAGGCAGGATATGTATTTTCTAAACATATCAGAGAAATATTTCAGCTGACAACTTGCTGTGCCAATGCGAGCAAAGTTATATCTGATGACATTTCTTCTTCTGTACAATTATTAAACTCATTATAATCATACATGTGTGCAAATTCTGATTTTCATAGCAGTCCTTTTTTAGGTTTTGTGTAATTAATTCTTATCTTTGTAAGTAGAGAGGAGGATGCATGTGGGGAAAACTGCAGCCCTGCCCTGAGCACTTGAAACTGTACTGGGGTGTGAGGGACCTGGCCACCCAAAAGAGAGTATGGGCAGCATCTCCATAGCTATTTGCCTGGCACCTGATCTTTTCTGTTTCAGGTGCCAGGCCAAGACTCTCCTGTTTAGCCAGGCCTTTGGTTAATCTTCTTTTGCTTTATGTTTGTTGGTATGTATTGTACATTAGGCCAGTTGTGAGCCAGTGTGGTACAGTGGTTAAAGTGTCAGACTAATACCTGGGGGAACCTAGGTTCTAGGGTTGCCAGGTCTCCACCCAACCATCAGCAGGGGGTGGGGGTGATGAGGTTGCTAGTTCCAGTTTAGGAAACTCCTGGAGAGCTGGGGGTGGAGCCTGGGTGGGGCAGGGACCTCAGTGGGGTATAATGCCATAGAGTCCACCTTCCAAAGTATTCATTTTCTCCAGGGGAACTGATCTCGGTAGGTTGGAGCTGAGCTGTAATTCCAGGCGATCTCTAAGTCCCACCTGGAGACTGGCATCCATACCATGCCATGGAAGCTTGCTGGGTGAGCTTGGGCCAGTCACACAATCTCAGCCTAACATACCTCACAGGGTTGTTGTGAGGATAAACTGGAGGAGAGGAGAATGAGGTGAGCCACTTTGGGTCCCTGTTGGGGAGAAAGGTTGGGTATGAATGAATTAAATAGATGAACAGATATTTTGTGGTTTTCTCAGGTTTCTCTCTCTCTCTCTCTGAATGAAAGCTGATTTTTTTCAAGAAGTTACATTCTGCATTCATACAGATTGGCAGAAAATATACAGCCCTGATTTCCCTCTCCTCCTTTCTTTTCATATGTTTAAGAATGGCCCAGGCTGTAAACTGGAGGGGTGTGTGTGTGCTACTGTAAAGCAGACAGAGGAAATGACATCACCCATTTTTCTGTAAAGGCCCTCTTCCAAAAGAGAATCCAGTTCATTTCCTCCCTTCAGTAGGTGAGCTTTTAATACGTTCCAGCAACCTCTCTTTTCTTTTTTAAAAAATTATTCTGTTAGTTTCTCCCCTTTAGTAAACGGCCAGGAATTTAGTCATTCCAGCTAGTGAAGTGTGTGTGTGTGCTTCAACCATACCAGCTGAAGATCAGAAACCACTTAATCATGAGAAGTCCCAGTGATACCAGGGTCAGTGGGAACTACACAGAAGAAGGTAGTAGGTTCTAAATTGTGTCCATGTTTCCATTTGGTAAGCAGATGGTCTTCCCCTCACAGAAAGATCTCTGTCTTCTTTTGCTGATGAAGGAAAACAGACAAACATCTTGATGGAAAAGAGAAGTGAAGGGTGTGGTTATTTCTTGACTGTGAACTTTCTATTTGCAAGCCATGAAGCTCATTGTGTGACTATGATGCCCTGGTCCTCTTCCTTTCCTCAGAGACAAGATTTTCCCTCTGGTTTTCTTTCCCTTTTGTGACTGAGCCACCCTCATCGTCTGTTTTCTTCTTTCCTGAAGAATTCTGGCTGTCCCACACTGTCACAATATAATATTTTGGCTCTTTGCTCAGCTTAGGAACCTGAGAGAAGTAATGGGAGCCCCCTTTAGCTTATATGACATTAATGGCACTCAAGGCATTTTGAAATACAAAAAGAGCAAAATATTTTATTTAACATATAGGGGAAAGTCAGGTGAAATCAGGGGCTGAAATTTCTGAGGTAAAGTCCATATAGGCGCAGACTTTAGTTCTTTTGTTTCAAGCTAATTAATGAAAATTTCTTAATCTTTTCTCAGTGACTTAAATCTTTATATTGAGAGGCTTTTGTTCCAGTGTTTTCCCAAACACTCTAGGCTACACTTTCTTTGAATATTCACTCTTTTGGTTTCCAGATGGCTGGTACACTCTTTCCAGTATTCAAACCCCTTCTTTTGAAAAATCAAGACTTGTCCTGAGTTTTTAACTGACTCTTAAGGTCTCTAAAAGCAGTTTCTAATCACATCAGATCAGGGATCTGTGTACTCTTCAGAGCTAACCCCCTGTTCGACTGGATAGGAAAATTCTCTTCTCACTAGAAGATCTATCCCCTTTCTTTGGCCCAAATGGGAGTCTTCACCTACTTCCCAAACTTCCTTGCCAACTATTCCCCAGTTCTCCTGTCTGTGTTAAACTGCTCTCAGTCAGGGCTGAATTCTGCAACTGTTAGTGCACTAGGGCTGAAATTAGGCTGAAGTCTCCTCAGCATCCAGTTCCAAAGTCTCTCTCTCTGCTCAGCTGATGCTAACCAAAGAGATCTCTTGGGGGAGCCTGTCACTCAAGGCTCTCTGTTTCTGTGAAGAATTAACCCTTCACAGTCCTTCAACTGTTTCTACAGCATTTCTAAGCTTTTAAAAAGTGTAGTCAGTTACAGTGGCCTTAAGTCTAACTTACCTCACAGGGTTGTTGTGAAGGTAAGATGAATTAGGAGAGGAACCAAGAATGCTGCTCTGGTTCAAATATTCAAAGAGATTTTTTGTGATTTAATCCCCTTCTTGATTTTCTTGTAAGAGGGACATTGTCAAGAAGCATATTTGTTATTTCCTTACTTGAAGAAATAAAAATAGAATTGCGTGCTGCTGCTTTTAAATTAAGAAACAGAAGGCCCAAGCTTGGTTCTCCATCATCATGTCTGTTTCAGGAAAGAGGAAGATTTTTTTCCCTCCATAAAACAAGCATTTTGTTCTACCTACTTTAAACTCTGAATGTGAAAGCAAAGCTAGGGAGTAACTATCTGGAATGAGAGGTATGAATCCAAACGCCCCCCAATCCATCAATTTTAAAGCTCCTTATTTCTTCAAACTGTGTGCTACATTTATTTGGCCGGCATTTGGGAGCAAATATTAATGAAAAAGGGAAAGCAGTTTATGACTCTTTCAGTTCTTTCATTTCTCGCTAGAGGTCTCTGGAGTAAAAACTAATTATGAAAGTTCTTGATTTAATTTGGGGAGGAAAATTGGATGAACATTTTTTCTTCCTTCTCCAGGTCCCGTGTTATTGTGCGGTGTCTAAAAATTAACTCTTGAACTTTCCTTTAGTAGCTACTTCGCCTTTCCACATCTTCAGAGGAGACACTTAAAACCTATGCAGAGAAAGAAGTGTGTGCGCGCACATGGTATAGGTTGTGCAAGAGGTTAAGGGGACAAAATTTTATGAGTAGGTATTTCAACAGCTGTCCCAAGGGTCAAACTACGCATTAGACATAATTGTGTATAACTCTCCACTAATATCTTTTTCAATAAACAAAACGCATCTAAGGAAAGCTGCAATCAGGAGCCAAGGATTAGCAGGTGATGAGCAGATGCTTAAACCTTCTTTCTTCTGGCCATGTTTTTTGCTTAAAATCATGTCCTCCC
The DNA here is from genome assembly GCA_029375565.1 of Gekko gecko. NCBI lineage: Eukaryota > Metazoa > Chordata > Lepidosauria > Squamata > Gekkonidae > Gekko > Gekko gecko. The sequence goes on from JAPDNY010000013.1 coordinate 43,790,620, forward strand.
CCCAAGCTGCTTTCCCATTGAACAGTACCCATTCTCCCCCAGCAATAAAGAAGCAGTTTGGGACAGGGTGCTATTTTGAGCAGGAGAATGGCAGGCAAAGCAAGAGTTAAGCACCTCTTCTTTGCTGCCAGCCTTTGCAGCCTCTCACTGGTGTGTTTTCTTTAATATATAGGAAAGTTACAGAAGATGTGTTGTAGTGGTTAGAATGCTGGACTAAGAGCTGGAAGATGCAGGACTGAATCCCCCCCTCTACCATGCGATCTTGTTGGGTGACCTTGAGCCAGTCACGTAATCTCAGCCTAACCTGCCTTAACAAAGTGGTTGCTAGGGTAAAATGGAGAAGAGGAGAATGATGACGTCAGTGGCTTTGGGTCCCGGGGGGGTGGGGAGAAAAGTGGGGTCTAAATATCTAATAAGTTACAAATAACTTGTACATGCTGTGTAGTTTGGCCTTAACTATGGTGGTGTATTCACAAGAGTAAGGCATGGTTCACATGTCCGTAAATGATTATAGTGTTTAGTGCTGAGCTGCATGTGTGAATGTGCCCTCACAGGTCCAAGGGTATAGGAATAACTTTCCTATCACTTTAAAGGTAATGTTTTTACAGTGACTTCTCCTCTATTTGCATAATTTATTTATTTACGGTGAATTTGTACACTCAGTGGGGAGGGGTGTATAAACTGGTCCTGAATATAGCCAAGAGAAAGTTCATAGTAATTTCTTAGGTCGGCCCTATGAGAAAGGATGGGGCCCATGTGTAACCATGTAGTTAGGCCCTGAGAGTGGGTAACTGCTGACTCTTTCCATTGGCAGTGAGTGGCACACAATGTGGACACCCAGTAGAATTACTTGTCTTTCAGCTGAGGCCAGAACAGTAAACCATGCAGGGATGCGGCAGGCAGACTCCATTCCTGGATGCATGCTGTTTTACACTCAAGAGTCCTGAGTAATTCACTTTCTTGCAATGTTTCACAGTACATGGTTTGAGGAGGACTGATGTAGACCGTCTCATATCATAGCAGAAAAATCCATTTTGTCTGAGAGGTCCTCCGTTCTGCTCCCCGCCCTTCTAGAACCCAGAAAGGGTGTGAAAATGCCAGCTGAACTCTTCCGCTGCCCGTCCCAGTCCACTTTGGGTGTCCCAAAGCAGATATTCTGCCAGACACGATGCAATCAGTGAAACAGCAGGTGTGTTTTGATAGAGACATCAATTGGTGCCTTAAATAAAAAAAATGGAATGAGCAATAACTGGTGCACTCTCTCTCCTCCCCCATAAAGAAACCCACACTCTGTCATTCACCATAAAAAGGTGCCCACTGGGAAATTAATAATTGCCCTCAATGGAGAGCAAAGCATATGCTAGCTGTATTCCAGCCTTCCATCTTCACACAGGGAGAAAGGAAAGCTAAATTATAGAACTGTGCAGACATTATTAAGTGTAATAGAATCATAGGACTGGAGAGATTCAAGGAGTGATCTAGTCCATTCTCTGTCAAAGCCGGGTATCCCTTTGTTATGTCCCTCCCTTCCTGGGATCAGGCATGCTACAAATTTTGCCATGAACACATCCAACAGTCAAACTTACCATCTACAAAGGTGTCAGTCAGATGTGAGTCAAACACCAGTTCAGGTCAGCTCATGCCAAACAGCTGCAAACCCCTTGCAAACTGGTTTGCATGGGGTTTTTTTTTGCAAAACTGTCCATGTGCAAAGATTTTGCCTATTCAAACTGATACACAGCCATTAGCATCAGCAAGAACTACTTAGATGAACACTGACGGACAGGGTTTTATTGAATCCCAGCATTTATTTATGAATGGTTTGTGTGATTTGTGAGTGTGATACAAATAATTGCCTGCCAACCAAAGTGGTTATGACTCAGAGATGGGGGGGCAGGCAGGGTAGTGGAAGCTGACCGGGCTGTGTGAAAACACTGAACTGCATAGTTAGAAATGAAGCAACCTGTTGAATGCTGACAAAAACAATGATCAATGAACTACAAAACCCATTACTGAAAATTCAGACCCCTGTTCACGAATGCTGAAAAGGACCTGAGTCCAACTGGCAAGTAGTCAAGCATCCCTCATCTGGTAAGTAAAGTGCCTCAAACTGATTCAGGACATCAACCTGAATCTTTATTGCTGGGATGACCTACAGCATTGTATTTCAATAAAGTATTTCCTCATTATACTGTCAAATGTTGTTCACAAGTGTTAGATATTCAACAGAGTAAAAGGATCACAGCTACATGTGTGTGCTAGTTTAAGAAAAAGACTTTACTAAAAAAAATAAATGTGAAAGGATTACATTGGAGATAAATTCACAAATTTCCTGGCTAACTAACTCTAAACTCCACGTTGCCTAGTTGTTTGCTAAACCTCGTGTGCGTGAGAAGAAAGGAGATAGAACGTTTCGCTTCTTCTGGCTCTCCACTTTCAACTGTGGCCCCATCTGGCTACTTCAGCTGCCATATATCATGCTGAGAGGAGAGTGGGAGGTGCCCATCCCAGTGCCAAGTCACTTCCAGAATGGCTGTCAGCACCTCTTAGGGTTGCCAAACCCCATGTGGCATCTAGAGATCTTCCAGAATTGCAGCTGCTCTTCAGACAACAGAGATCAGTTCTGCTGGAGGAAATGGTGGCTTTGGAGGGTGGACTCTGTGGTGTTACGCCCCGTAAAGTCCCTTCCATCCCAACCCTACCCTGCCCAGGCTTCACCCCCAAATTTCCAGGAATCTCCTCTGGGCATGTCAATCACACTGTGGGGCTGACAACTAGCCCTTAGTGGGCTCTGTCCCTCACACTTTTACCTAAACCTATTGTAGCAAATGCCTGCTCATGGGACTGGAGAGTTTATAGTGGAGTCTAAAGACTGCCATGCCTGCAACTGCTGTGTAGAGAACAGGGATGCTTCAAGGGATGTAGCTACATTTATTTCATGGTCTGAAAGAACATGATATGGCAGTAAGGCTGCCAACTCCAACTTGTGAAATTCCTAGAGATTTGGGGTGTGTGTGTGCCTGGGATGCTAGCATTTGGGCCTGGAAGGAATTCACCAAGGATGTGATGCTGCAAATGCCCACCCTCCAAAGCTGAGAGGAAAGTCGTCTCAGTAGACTGAGGATCAGCCAGTTTGGTGTAGTGGTTAAGTGCGTGGACTCTAATCTGGGAGAACCAGGTTTGATTCCCCACTCCTCCACTTGCGCCTGCTGATGTGACTTTGGGTCAGTCACAAGCTCTGGCACAGCTGTTCTTGAAAAAGAGCAGTTTGTGTCAGAAGTTCTCTCAGCCCCACCTACCTCACAGAGTGTCTGTTGTGGGGAGGGGAAGGGAAAGGAGTTTGTAAGCTGCTCTGAGACACCTTTGGGCAGTGAAGGGTAGGGTGTAAATCCAATCTCTTCTCTTCTTCTTCTAATTCTGGGAGAATTTCAGGTTGTTAACCATGAGCAGCCATACTGAAATGAGTAAGTGGTTAGCACTGCCTAAGTGATGTTTTTGCATCAACAGGATGAATTTCCTTATTGTCAGAGAGAGAGGAGGAGGGGAAAGATTTCATCTTTGCTATTGGCTGAACTGCTCAGATCCCAGAGAATGGTAGGTCACTGGCACAAAGGCCTAGGAACTGGAAAGTGGAAGATGAGAGCCTAAGAATGCACAAGCCCCAGTGATGCATAGGACAACTGGATCGTGTTTTGAGAGGTGCAGTGGTCCAGATGAACGAGGAGGAAAAGAAAAGGCTACAGACAGAAGAATGCCAGGGGACAGAAAATGTGCATGATCAGTAAGTGCTCCGGCTGTTACTCTCCTGTTTTCTAATATCTACCCTTATTTTTGTCCTTGGGGAACATTCCCTTAAAATATTTCAGTATGAGTTGCTTTTGCCACCATTTCTCAGGATCCAGCTGTTATGGCATTTTCAGCAATATTCTTTATGGCAGCTTTTCAATAGTTTTGCATCACTGTGAGTCTGTTGCCATCAAACCTCCATTTCACTGGCTTCCTTCTATCTTGGCAACTGAGACTGCCAGTCATGTGTGGCCCAGAAAATGAATTTCAGGTTATCTCAAAGACAGAGCCAGGAGAGTGAAAGAGAGGAGGATCGTGCATAATCTTGTGTAATCTTTTACTGGGAACAACTGTGGTCCTGGAAAGAAGCAAACCTTTCCCCTAACCTTGAAACCATCAATCAGCATTTCTCAGTAAGTAATCAAGAGTACTTTGGTACAAAGGACGGCAGCCTTCGCACTCAAGCCTCGGGAAGAACTAAAGCCCATATTAGCATTTCCTACGAAAAGTTTCTTGGTCTAGAGTGATCAAACTTGGAGTCACTGGGATTTCCAGCCACAAACCCCAGATCAGTGAAGTAATTAAGCTCACCTCCAACATTCCTCCTCCCTGTCCAATGAGTCCCCCCTCCATTCTTTATTTGGAAATATTTCCAGGACCCCAGGCCTCTTTCATTTGGCCAGTCAGGAAACATTCTTGTTTGCTCGTCTTGCTCCTTCCTGATGTTCCAAGCCAGAAGAGAAGAGAAAAGAAAATTTAGAACTCAACTATTTGGCACTATAACTGGAGCTAGAATTGCTCTCCCAAGTTGGCTTTGGCCAATGATGCTGTCTTGTGACTTTACTTTGATCGCCCTGTCATGTTTCTGTGACCCTCTTTGCAAATACAAGGAGGCTTTCCCCCCTTCTGCTTTTCCCTGGAGATTTATCTTTTGTATTATATTACTGCCTAAATGTTTGGACCCCCCCAAGAATCAGACATTTTGCAAGACTTGCGCACAGATTAGGTAGACAACTTCTGCTTTGCCCCCTTGCTCTACATCTTTGGCCTCTCGCTTTGTGTTTTTGAGAGAAATGCATTGCACTGGGTGGGCAGGCATTTTGAATATTTGTATCTTAACATGGGTGTTTTAGTGTTAACAACTGCAACCTTGTTTTATTGTGATCACCTGAGTGTAATAATTATTCCCCTTAGTAAACTACCTGTCATTGGATCATACTGAAGGTCTCAAGGCATCTTCTGAATTTGCAGTAGGAACTGTGTCATTATATGAATGATCCCTTGGTTTCCATATGAGCAGACGGGGTGTATTTTTGTAGCTGGGTATAAAGCCTAAGCCAAGAGCTCCTTTTACCTAGGAGCAAGAAGAAGTGGAAGGAAGTGGCTAGCCTGGTGCTCAGGCTACTCTAGTGTCTATTTCTAGATATATCCCCACTCCTCCACTTGCACCTGCTGATGTGACCTTGGGTCAGTCACAAGCTCTGTCACAGCTGTTCTTGAAAAAGAGCAGTTTGTGTTAGAGTTTTCTCAGCCCCACCTACCTCACAGGGTGTCTGTTGTGGGGAGGGGAAGGGAAAGGAAAGGAGTTTGTAAGCCGCTCTGAGACTCCTTGGGTTGTGAAGGGTGGGGTATAAATCCAATCTCCTCCTCCTCCTCCTCCTCTTCTTCTTCTATATAATTGGAAGATGGCCCTCCTTCCCATAACGTGCATAGAGTGCATATGTCTCCCTAACCATACACTATAACAATATCTTGCTTTTCAGGCAGTAACCAGTTGCTATTGTTATCTAAAGGATGCAGGAGAAACTAGCTCCCCAAAGAACAACCTAGATATATCCAAGGAGGTCCCTACAGTAAATGAGTGGTTAGCCTGCTCTTGGCATATTGCCAACATAACAATAATGACACATGGATGCAGAAGTTATAATAATGCTTGTCCAGTCAGATTCATAGAAAAAGGGTCTATTTTTTTATGGCGTGGAATAATAAAGGGAAGAATGAGAATATGTCATTAGCTTTCTTTAAAGCACAATAGACCTCTTTATTTATACATGATGTTACCCAAAATAGACAGTCTCCACTTAGTTTGGGGGAGTTAGCTTGGAGATGGAGTGAGAGGTGGGTAACCAGAATCTCCACCTTCATATACAGGAATTTGTACCTATGAGAGCTCTCGGATAAGCAGGATAAAACAAAGGTGCACACAGAAAGAGCTGACTAGGAAGAAACAGGGAGGAAAGGGGGAAGCATTGTAGGGATGGGTGATTATCATTATTTATTATTTATCATATGGCAACGGCTGAGTGATAATTACTGATCTTGAAGAGGTCTGTAGAAGCAGCAAATTTGAAGAGGAAATGGCCAGCATTTTAGGAAGTGAGAGAATACCCACATGCAAGGGTGTGTGAGAGGGGGATCCTGGGGCAGCTGGGTGACATATTTATAGGGCAAAATGTATCCTGAGGCAGGCTGACTAATTGCCAGAGGACAATTACTTGATTGTTCTACTGGAGGGGACAAAAGTGTGGGAGAGGTTTGATAGCCCTGCAAGCACCAGATGGGAAGGGAGATGGGGAAGGTGAATAGATTTAAGCATTGATTAATCGCCGCTTAATCAAGGGTAATGGGTGAAGGGGAAGTTAGGCTTGGGTGTTGAAGGGATTATTCCTGAGCAAATCAATAGGTCCTGGGTGACCCATTGTTCTAAGTCATGCATCTCTCCAGGGCAAGAACGGGGGTAGTAGCCAGCCAGCCGCTCTGACTCGTGCCTTGAAACTCATTTCTCAGGCCTCTGCCTGACTGGCATCCATCTTGGTCCACTTTAGCTCTAGCAGTGCCCTACGCTTACGGTTCTAGGGCGATGTACAGAGGGCTGCTTTTGCCTTAAGCTGCCCCTCATCAGGCAAAGGGGTCCAACTGCTAACTATGGATGAGCGTAAATTCATATGAATTGTATGTTTCCCTCCTGTCTCTCTCTTTATATTATTGTTTGCTCCTAATTTTTTCCCCAAAAATCAACCTAGAAATACCCCCTTTTTGTAATAAGTTTGCATAGCATAAATTTTCCTTGGACTCCAGATAGGTTCGGTAGACAATTAGCTTCTTTGGTTCTCTAGAAGTCAAATCTCAGAGCTGGGGAGTGAATTCATTCTTTCTAGTGCCGATGTGGGCATAGGAATGCTCAGGCAGTACACAGAGGGCCATTTCACATGCCGTAGCTGCTGAGTTGCATGTTGAACTGCTGATAACCTACCATAAAGCAATTATGTTTGTCTAATATCTCTTTAACCAAAAGCACAAACATCCTACTGACTTTTAAAGTGATGATGGAAGACAGGCAATTGAGGTGTAAATTAATGCAGCATGTAGAGCTGGACTGCAGCCTGTAACAATGTGTAACAGTGGGGTGGAGGAGCTTGGGCCATGGTCCACGATGTGACTGAAATGTTGGAGGCTGTGGCTTAGGAGCTGCAGAACTGAGGAGATCTCACTGAGGTTTGAAAGAACCAGTGAAATATTTGCTGCTGACCTCTAGTAGAAAGTATTTAGTCATTTACTTACTTATTTTATTTATAGTCTGCCTTTTTAACTGTAACTCAAGGTGGATTACAAAAAACAATGCAATGAGTAAAAACAGTACCAGGCGTACCATACACAATGAAAACATCTGGATGACTAAATGCAGAGAGCAATGCCATTTGAACAAGATATACAATACACAGTCAGTCCCACAGACTATAACCCCATCCCCTTTATGGAAACACCCTCCTGACCACTCATAAATGACAACAGCTCTTTTCCCTTTATACAAAACTAGGGGGGGAAGCCCGTTGTGGCCGAGGCAACGGGCCCTAGGGAGAGTCCTTGGGGGTGGGCAAGGCGGCTGGGCTGGCCCCCTCACGCAGGGAGGATGGGCGTTGTGCTCTGGGCAAGGGAAGCATCCGAGGCCCGCCGCTGACTCCGCCCGCAAGCCTCCATGCCCCGCCGTTCGGGAGGGCCCTCCGAAATGGGCAACCCCGCCACCGCACATCGCGGTCCCCGAAAGCCTTCAGGGAGGGGTGGCCGCGCAGCGCTCCCGAGGCCCGCTGCGCCCTCCCCCACAAAGCCTCCATACCCAGCTTTGGGTAAAGTCCCTCCGAGCCGGTAGCCACCGCAATCCCCCCCCCAGCCCGCCAACGCACTCCTCTGCCCCGGCCTGTCTTCAAGAATGGGGGGGGGAACGTTCCATGCTTCTGAAAACCCCAGTGACCTCCACCCTGCACACTGCTGCGTGCCAGGCGAGCCACCGAGGGAGAGAAAGACCATCGGGCTCCAGAGGATGCGCGGGTTGGCCAGAGGCAACGGCTGCAGCTCGAGCGGCGGTGGCGGGCTCGGGCGGCCAGGGTGGCGGGAAGTGGCCCATGTTGCAAAGCGATCGCTGGCTGGAGCAGACTGGGGTTGTGAGGCTGCGTGGTGGCTGAGTGGGAGGGCGCACAGCCACGCCGGAAGGCTAAGCAGCCAGTGGCGAGGGACTCCGTCTCTGACTGGCAAGTCCCTCGGCCAACTGATTCCGCCGCGCATTTTGACCATATAAGGTATGACCAAAACTCAAATATATATAAGGAAGGATGCCCTCCTGAACAGATCCGTTTCATGTGTTCTGTGGAACAACAGGCAGGCCATTCCACAAAGTGGGAGCCACAACAACAAGAAGAAGAGTTGGCTTTATACCCTGCCCTTCACTTGGAGTCTCAGAGCGGCTTACAGTCTCCTTCCTGCTGTTGGGAGGGGAAGGGAGTTTGTAAGCCACTCTGAGACACCTTTGGGTAGTGAAGGGCAGGGTATAAATCCAATCTCCTCCTCCTACTACTCCTTTTTCTTCCCTTCCTCTCGCCACAACAGACACTTTGTGAGGTAGGTGGGGCTGAGCTCTTTCAAGGACTGCTCTTGAGAGAACAGCTCTGAGAGAACTGTGACTGACCCAAGGTTACCCAGCTGTCTGCATGTGAAGGAATGGGGAATCAAACCTGGTTCTCCAGATTAGAGTCTGCTGCTCTTGCCACTATACCAAAGAGGGATTTATCAGGTTCAGGCAGCTGCTGATCTTACAGTTTTGTAGGGTGCCATCTTCAGAAGATATCTGCAGTTCAGAAATTGTTTACTCAATCAAAATCAGGCATTCAAATTTCCACCTCCATTTCAAATCTGCCTCTGTCACCACTAAAGTCTGATCAAAACCTGTTTCATACAGATGATGATCTTGAGAATTCAGACTTGTTTAGTTCTTCGGCTTAAGTGGTATGTCATCATCGTATTTGACATCCTGAAGAATTTTTGGATACCTGGTTTATGTTCTGGAGCAAGCAGCCATCAGAAGTGAGCCAGGAAACTTGGATCTACTTTCAGATTTCAAACCTCACAAAAACTTGTGCACGTTGAAAATTTAATGGAAGGGTTTGATCTGGGCCATCCCATATTGTTAAAAGTCCCGGAATCTTAATTGGTTTGACCGGGGTCTCGAGGCAAAACTCTGTTTTCAGCTCTGCAGAAGATGTCAGAATTATTAAAGGAGACACCGGTGACCTCGGCGAAAAAGACTCTTCTTAATTTTCATCTTTACTGCTAGTCAGGAAGATATATACTCTCCAAATAATAGCAGTTTCCTTATGGTGAAGTTATGGTGGCTTTGTGATACAATAAACAGCACCCTGTCATAAGTCTTGTATAAAAAATGGCCTGACATTTCTTTAAAAGTAAAAAGAAACATGACTGCGGAGATGACCTTTGTGCAAGGTCACAGATGTTTTGCATGGCTGAGGGAACGATGGTTACATATTCTTGGGCTGCGATATACGGCTTACTTTTCACAAAGTGTTTTCCTGAGAAATTACAGTATGTTAAAAAAAATGCCGGTGAGTTCTGTACAATCTTTTATTGTTCTTTTTTTAAAAAATGATACAAACCAGGGGGAAAAGACATGGGGCAGGGGGAGATGAGAGAGATTGGGGCTTCCTGAAGCTTTTCATTTTATTTTTCATGGGCTTCTTTTCTGTTCCTTTTGAAAAGTGTAGCTATTCTGAAGAAGAGTCAACTGCTTGTGGTTGTTCGGAAGAAAACAGAACATGGGGAGGGCTGGGCTGAATTCTGCATAAGTTGGGCCAAATGACATGTTCTAAGGAACTGTGTGATTCTTTACCCTGATGGGCCTGTATTTTATGAATGTCCCTTGGACGCTGGACTCTTCAGCAGAAAACCAATGTGGGGGTGCTTAACCCTTTCCTTGCCAGCTGTAGTATTGCTCTACACCAGTGTTTTTCAACCTTTTTTGTGCAAAGGCACACTTTTTTCATGAAAAAAATCACGAGGCACACCACCATTAGAAAATGTTAAAAAAAATTAACTCTGTGAGCCGAAGCCGCATGTTACGGATGGAATTGGAATTTTCCCCACGGCGCACCAGACAATATCTCACGGCACACTAGTGTGCCGCGGCACAGTGGTTGAAAAACGCTGCTCTACACAGTGCTCTCTCCCAAGCTGTTTTTCTCTTTGCAGGGGAAAATAATAGTATATATGTCTGGGAAAGGAACTTGTGGGGGGAATTTTGGGTGGACCAAGGGCTGGGAGAGAAAAGATTATGCCATTCCTCCTCCTCCTCCCACCCATCATTTGATTTCAGCTTTTCCTTGGAAAGAAATGCATCAAAAAAAAATTCTCCCAAAGTTTATCCCTGGATTTTGTTATTCTGAATGACCTGGCTTTTTTCTCAAGAAGAGCAGAGCCACTAAGCATCTACCCTTCTTCAGGTTTCCATTTCCAAATTTTGTACACAGAACTATGCAAGGATGGCTTGATACAGTTCCGAGTTCTTGCCAGTTCCTTTATGTTCCCTCGCCCCCTGACCTTGCTGATGCACATGTGAGCACTGATAAAACACAAAAAAAGAAACAGTCTTGATCAGAGATTGGGTAGGTTTGTTTTTTTCAGCTTTCACCATTGTGCGCATGCATATGCATGCACATATGCAGATATGCACCTATGCACCTATGTGCCTATGCACTAATGCACATGTGCAAAGAATTTTTTTTAAAAAAAATTGTGCCACACTGCCACTTGGGCGGCACAGCTGTCTGCGATCACACAGGGGAAGTCTGTCTGTGGCCTGTAGCAACTCATTTGATAGTGGACTTTCCCCAGTATCTTTTAACTCCACTCTTGCAGCGGAGTAAAACGGGTTGCCAACAGGTGCAAGACACTGGCCAGATGTTCACGTCTGATCGTGCTCATTAAATCCGCCCAGCATTCATTCCTCTTCTGCGACTAATTGTGCGTGTGATCAGAGCCAAAATATACATAAAAATAAGGCTGAGAACTAGTGATGGGATACAACAATTTTTTATTACTGCCATATAGTTTGGCTGTTCTTGGTGCAGAATTTGAAGGGTCTTGATGCCACTAAGGTTGCCACCTTCCAGGCAGTGGCTGGAGATCTCCTGGAATTACAACTGATCTCCAGCTTACAGAGATCAGTTCCACTGGAGAAAATGGCTGTGCTGGAGAGTGACTCTATGGCATCATATCCCTGCTGAGCTCCACCCCCAAATCTCCAGGAACTTCCCAAGCCAGAACTGACATCTCTAGACACCACACTTCACAGCTTTTTGGTTTCCAGCTTGCCTGGCCCTCTCTAGTCCAACATCTTTCTCCTTCACGGGCTGTTCTCAAGCTGATGCCTCAGGGAAGCCGCAAGCAAGGCAAGAAGTTCACTGCTCTCCTGTGGGGTTCATTCCAAGTGACAACATTTTGTATTCGTGAGTATACTGTCTCTTTACATGGAGGCTCTCTTCTTAACTCTCACAGGCCATTCTAGTTTAGTAGTTAGAGTGCAGCATCAGAATAGAGAGGATTTACAACAAGCCTCCATCATGAAGATTGCTGGGTGAAATTGCTGTACCCTGCCATCCCCATGCACTGCCCTCAAATCTCCAGGAATTTCTCCAAGCCAAAATTGGCAAACCTATACCCATTTCACTACAAGAGTGAATACCTGTGGGTGTTTTAGATGTTGACCCATAGTGAAGGTGACACTAATTTTGTCTCTTTTCTAGAGTAGTGTAAGAGCTAAGTGACAGACTAGGAGAACAAGTTCTATGAGGAAAAGCTGAAGGAGCTGGGTAGGTTTAGCCTGGAGAGGAGATGACTGAGAGGTAATATGATAACTATCTTCAAGTACATGAAGGGTTATCATATAGAGGATGGTATGGAGTTGTTTTCTGTTGGTCAGACAAGACCCAACAGGTTGAAATTAAATCAGAAGAGTTCTCGGCTAAATAGGGAGAACTTCCTGACAGTCAGAGTGGTTCCTCAGTGAAACAGGCTTCCTTGGGAGGTGGTGGGCTCTCCTTCTTTGGAGGTTTTCAAACAGAGGCTAGATGGCCATCTGACAGCAATGCTGATTGTGTGAACTTAAGCAGATCATGAGAGGGAGGGCAGGAAGAGTTACCTCAGTGTTTAGTTCTTGAGGCCCTTTCTTACATGCCCAGAGAAATGCTGATCACCACGTTGGGGCCAAGAAACAATTTTTCTCCAGGCCAGTTTGGCCAGGGTTCCTGGAGGGTTTTTTTTTTGTCATCTTCTGGGCATGGAACAGTGGTCACTGGGGGTGTGGAGGGGTAGGTATTTGTGAATTTCCTGCATTGTGCAGGGGGTTGGACTAGATGACTCTGGTGGTCCCTTCCAACTCTGTGATTCTATGACTGGGGGGGCAGGCCTCTGACTATAGCTTCAATGGCTGGCAGGGATAAAGTGTGGGGGAAGAGTGGACAGCATGCTTGTGGTGAAGAAGAAGGAAGAGGAAGTTTTTATACTGCACTCCTCACTACCCGAATGAGTCTCAGAGTGGCTTACAATCTCCTTCCCTTCTTCTTTCTACAACAGACACCTTGTGAGGTAGGTGGGGCTGAGAAAGTTCTGAGAGAGCTGTGTCTGGCCCAAGGTCACCCAGCTGACTTTATGTGGAGAGTGGGGAATCAAACAGGGTTCTCTAGATTAGAGTCTACCACACTTAACCACTATGCCACACTGGCTCTAATGTCCCTTCTAGTAAAAAAACCTGTGGTATCATTTTTTTTTTTGACAAAACCCTCCTAAAAAGGAGAGGAGTTTATTCTTTTTATAAATGGAAAGAGGTAGGGTATATAGAGGGATTAAGAAAAGAGTAGAGTGAGTATTCTGTTAAAAAAGTTAGTTTTAGTCAGTATAGATACAGTTTTTGGCAATCACCGTGATTAGAAAGTCTTCTTTTCATCTAACAAAAATCCAAAATAACTCTGTTAAGAAGGTTAGTAATGTCCTTTGGGGTTAATTATTAGTCAACTCCTTTCTGACACTTCTCGAACAGTTATTTCTTAGGTTGTCTTCTTTTAGTATCCCTCAGGTTATAAGATGGGCCCTCTTTGGCTTTCACGTCTCCCGCTCCGGCACCTCCCTCTTCTGGGCCGCTGTCATCTTCACTGCTCAAGTCTGTCCAAGTTACGAGTGCTGCCTCTTCCTCTGAACTGGCGTGTCTCTTCAGAAATTCTTGTGCTTTGAAGATGGAGTCGATCTTTTCTCTTTTATCCTTATACTTGAACACCAGGCCTTCAGGGAAAGTCCATCTGTAAATAGTCTGATGTCTTTGTAGAAAAGTGGTCAATCCTTTGTATGCTTTCCTTTTCATACGGATTTCATATGGCACATCTTTCAATATTCTGATAGTCTGCTCCCCGATCTTCAAGGGCACCGCTGAGACTGCACGTAGAATTTGATCTCTAGTACTCTGCTTAATAAACTTGACAACCACTTCTGCTGGCAGATTATTTTTCTTTGTAAAGGTGGAATAGGCTCTATAGACCTTATCCATCTCTTCTTTTAACTCTCGCTGTTCTCTGCCAGTTACTGGTGCCAAGGCATTCGCTAGTATAGATCTGAGATCTTCTTTCTCTTCTTCTTTAATGCCCTGAAAACGGAGAGTCAGATTCGATTTCTCCATTTGCAACATCAAAATTCTTTTTTCTTGCTCATCCTGATGCTTTTCTAATTTATTGACCCTTTTCTTCACTTTTCCGATGTCTTCCGCCGAGACCAAACATTTCTGTGCGATCTCCTCCATCTTCTTTGACGTTTCTGTTAGTTGTTTTTGTTGACTGTTGAGAACACCTTCCATGTTAGTTAAGGTTTCGCTGATTTTCTGTATTTGGACCAGCAGAGGGTGCAGTAGCTCGCTTGTCTGTTGATTGACAGCAGGCTCTGGAGGGGGATTACCCGGACCGGAAGTCCCACCTCCCTTCTTTTCCGGTTTCAAAGGGACCTTCTTCATTGCCGACATTTCTTTTATTTGTTTACTTTATCAAAGTTTGTGTCGCGTCCCTCAGGAGACCCGCTAACTCTTTAGCTTCAGTAGCACCCCAAAGGTAGTTTCACCAACCCTTTTTTCCTTTCGTCCCCCTTAGCTTTCTTTTATAAGTCCCGCTTCTCAGTGGGGAGGGGGGTTCCCCTCCCCCAAACGCTTGTTCGCTTACGGGGGAAGGACTCGGGTTTTCGCTTTGAATTTAGACCTCCAACTCACGGTTCGATGCCATTTCTTCTTTTTGCTTTAGTTCATATCGCTGTTCCTCACTCCTGGAAGTCGGTGGCGCTGCTACGTCCCATACGGGCACTACGCAGCGGGGCCGATTGGGGCGGGGAGAAAGCCTCAATTTCCCGGCTGTGTGCCGGCAAAGAGGCTACTCCCCAAGCGCCCCCAGTTCGGAGCCTTTGCCTAAGGCTCACTAGGGTCTTTCGCACATGCGAAGACCCCCTCAACTGCGTGTGGGCTAACCACCTCCAGGAGCGTCCCGAAAGGTGGCCGCCATTTGCAACGCCGAAACCGAAACCCAAAAACCTGTGATATCATGACATCTGGAGCAGCACTCTAGGATTTGTCCAAGTGAAACCATAGAGTTTTGATCGAATCCTATATTGTCACTCCCAAAGTCATGATATTACTTCTGGTTTTGGGATTTTTTTTTGGCTGGGATCGATGGTAAGTATCAGTATAGGGTTGCCAGCCTCCAGATGATAGCTGGAGATCTCCTGAGATTACAACTGATCTCCAGGGATCAATTCAACAGAGATCAATTCACCTGGAGAAAATGGCTGCTTTGGGAAGTGGGCTCTATGACATTATACCCTATTGAAGGCCCTCCCCTCCCCAAACCCTGCCCTCCTCAGGCTCCACCCCCAATATCTCCTAGTATTTCCCAAACTGGAGCTGGCAACCCTATACCAGTACAATTCCAGCATGCCTCTCCCTGCCCCCAAGTCCTCCTAGTGAGGCCTTGGGAGATGTGGGTTCAAATCCCCATTCTAACATGACGTTCACTGGGTGATTTTTCACCAGTCTTGATTTTTCAGGCAAGCATTTTGCACAGACTTGTTGTGAAGAGAAAATGGGGGAGGGGAGAATTCTGATTTAGCTCAGTGCCTCCATTTGGATGTCATGGGGAAACAGAGTTTCTTTCAAACTGGGAATCCTTATTAGTGTTCCATGTGAGCAGAAGTGAGGTTGGGGAGCATGCAGACTCACAAAACCAACCACATTCATGCCCATTGTGGCAAATTACAAATGATTGTTATTATGTCTGAATGCAGTTGAGGTCTAAGGAAAAGTTTCACCCATGAAGGGAAATTCTTGCCCACTTGGGAGGAAACTTGGTATGTGCAAGTGCTTTCCTTGCTCCGTCTCAGCCTGTGTCCTCTGTTTCCAATATGTGGTTAATAACAGTGGCCTCCCTCAGAAGGCTGTTGTAAGGATTCCTGAGGTAATGTGTGTGAAAGGCTTTGATCATTTTACAGTGCCATGCAAAGGTTTAGTGTTATCATCTTCTCCTACAATGGAGGTCTTCATTTCTGCTGCTGCCGCTTCTTTTTTGTGTGGCATCTTGATCAGGTTTGCTGACCTGAAGTATCTGCCTTGGTCTGAAACTACTGGCCGGCCTTCCTATCTGTCTTTTTGCCTCTAAGCCTGCCTTTCCTCCAGGGAGTCCAGAAAAGCAAACATTGTTTTCCCTTCTTATATTTTCTCCTCATAATAACCTGGTAAGGTAGGTTAGCTGAGAGTGGCCGCCCAAGGCCACCTAGGTTGCTTTCACACAGGGATTTCCCCCCACACAGACAGCAAGAAGCCCCTACAATTAAAGGGAATGTTCACACATTCTTGTGCTCATTCTGAGCATGACTGGAGAAGCACTAGGGGATTTCCTCGTTAAATTGGTCCAACCCCCTCCCCTTTGATCCCGTTCAGAGGAAGAATTGTAAAGTGCCTGTGTGGATGTAGTAGAGTTGCCAAGAAGCCTAGAAAAAAATGTCCTTTCTCTTTAACAAAATATTTCTGTGTGGAAATGGGCAGCCAAAGCTTTCCATGGCATGAAAGTAAATAACTCCACCTAGTGAATAACTTCCCATTGAGCTTCTAATAATGGGGTTGGGCATTTTTCTCTCTACCAGGCAGTTGGCAACCCTGCCTAGACTTGGGTGTAGCAGGGGGTTGTGAGGGTCATGGCAACAGCAGGCAGAACAGGAACATGTCTCTGTGGGTGCTATTTCAGCTTCACTCACACATTTTTGCATCCCTGTCTGGAAGCATCCCCTGTGAGCTAGGGGGGTGTTGAACTTCGGTCTCCAGGTCCTAGTCTGACACTCTAATCACGGCACCACCATGTCTCTCCCACATTCCTCATCCATATCCCAGTCCTGAATTCTCTGGCACATTCCTGCCATTGTATCCTCTTAGCTTTGTCTGAACTTCTAGTTCAAATGGTCACTCTTCTGAGCTCTTTGGCTTCTTTGGCATGGATTCTGAGTACATTAATTGCTTTGCTACTTGATGGGGGTTGCCATCTTCAGTGCTGTCTTGTGTGCCTCCCACTGAGGTCCTCCCCAGACTCTACCCCAAATCTCCAGGAGATTCCCAACCTAGAACTGGCAACCCTGTCCCCCCAGTAGCCAGGCAGAACCTGGCAACCTTATGCTCCTGTGCCTTTCATAGCAGCTGTGTAATGGTGCCCATTTTTGCACTGGATTTGCTTCGTTTGCTTATTTCTGTAGATCATGCTGCTGTGAAAGGTGTGAAGCTTCCTCTCTGTACCCCCCTGCAACAATGGTAGTCCTCTCAGAAATTCATTGTCTCAGCCTTCTCATTCTGCCTCTGTCTGCTCTCAGGATTTTTCAGTCGCTGCCTGATGTTATGGAATAGCCTTCCACAGGGAGTCAAGAAGTCCTCAATTCTGAGTGAGGATTTCAACCTGAGTCTTCTATATTCTAGTCTTTCATCCTGACCATTACTCTACACTGGCTCATCTGCTCTGGCTTGCCTCCACCCTCCCCACCTCAATCTCCAGTTAACTTAGAGTAGGCCATGTCTCAGTGGTAAAGCA
Source organism: Gekko gecko (assembly GCA_029375565.1). Lineage (NCBI taxonomy): Eukaryota > Metazoa > Chordata > Lepidosauria > Squamata > Gekkonidae > Gekko > Gekko gecko. The sequence goes on from JAPDNY010000013.1 coordinate 43,807,839, forward strand.
CATGCTTTGGATGCAGAAGGTCCCAGGTTTGACCCTCAGCATCTCCAGATGAAAGATCTGTGCTGGGAGGTGTTGAGAAATACTTCTGTCTTCCTGAGATCTTGGAGGGCCATTGCCAGTCAGACTAAGTACCATTGACCTTGAAATACTAGTGGCTTGATTATGCTTTTCAATGTCAAGATCTGGCCTGGAGTTCTTCTGGAATTACAACTGATCTCCAGTTGACAGAGATCAGTTCCCATGGAGAAAATGGCAACTTTGGAGGATGCATTTTATGGTATACCATAGAGTCTAGGAGAAATGGAAGACCTAGAGTGACATCATGTCCCCAATGAGCTTCCTTCCCTCCCCAGGCACTTCTCAAAACAGCCAAGAAATTCCCAAGCCAGAGTTGACAACCGTAAATCAGCTTTGTGTGTTCATGTGTAGCTGCTGCCTGGTCTTCCTCCTCTTGGTCCTAGCTGCTGCCTGGCTACGTCCAATGTTTGCTCACTGTTTTAGGTTGCTAGACACACTGAGGAGAGAGTTCATCCCTCAAGGATTACAACCCTAGTATCTCATATTATTTTTTAAAAGAGGATAGTGACCAGCGAAGACTTCCCACCAGACAACTTGTATAGATGAAGTTGCTTTACATCTGCTTTACTATTCAGTATTTTGGCCAGTGAACCTTCAAAGAGAGAAAGATCTTTCTTAACATCTCCTAGGCTTTTTGAGGAGATGCTACAGACTGAACCAGCAGCCTTCTGAACACAAGGTCCATACTATTGAGCCACAGCTCCTCTATTAATATGTTCATTTGTTTGTTTCCTTCACAGAAATGCTTTTCTTCACAGAAATTTCCTTCACAGATGTTTCCTTCACAGAAACAAAGAAGCATGTTGTATAGAACAGAAACAATGCATAGAGGGGATTCTTTCCAAGAATCCAACTTTCATTATAATTGAGGCTTGTCAGTGTTTTTCTACCAGCAGAACAGCCCAAGATTTCGCCACTGGATGGCAAGAGAGAGCTATACACAGCACACTCCATTCTCACCCCTGTGAGCAAACTTCAGTTGAAAGCAAGGGTGCCTTATTTAAAGGTATAGCGTATTGTTTCCTTATAATTAACAATCTGAAGGGATGTTCAAATCATGTACAACGCTGAACGTAGACTGTTGTTTATGTAGGCATTGTCCAACAACTTCATCTTCTCATGCTTAACAAATGAAAACAAAGCCAACAAACTCTTTTGGGAGTATATAGCTGGCACAAATTGGGCTGGCCCTTATCTTCTGTCTGTCCTGTATTTAGACTGACTTAGCTTGGGGGCAAATGGAGTTTCAAATAAACTTTGCTGTAGATTTGAGTCTGGTTCACATATGCATGTTTAACATCTGATGATCATAGTGACTTTTTATTTATTTAGGTATTTATACCACACTTTTCTTCCCAGCAGTGACATGAAGCAGCTTGTAATGTCATTCTCCCCTCTGTTTCATCCTCACAACAACAACCCTGTGAGGTAGCTTAGGCCGAGAGAAAGTGACTGGCCCAAGATTGTCAAGTGACCTTCTATAGCTGAGGGGGGATTCAAACCCGGGTCTTCAAGATCCTAGTTCAACCTGTGAACCACCACACCCTGCTGTCAATCAGATGCTCAAGGAATGATCCAGTGCAGATACCTGGACAGCCCAGGATAGCCTGATCTCATCAGATCTCAGAAGCTAAGCAGGGCCATCTCTATTTAGTATTTGGATGGGGGACCATCGGGAAATCCAAAGTCACCACACAGAGACAGGTGATGGCAAACCACTTGTGTTCATCGCTTGCCTTCAAAACCCTATGGGGTTGCTGTAAATTGGCTGTGACTTGAAGAACAGATTGGATTTATACCCCACCCAAGTCAAATTGGCTGTGACTTGAAGAAGAGATTGAATTTATATCCTGCCCTTCATTACCCAAAGGAATCTCAGAGCAGCTTACAATCTCCTTTCCCTTCCCCTCCCCACAACCAACACCCTGTGAGGTAGGTGGGGCTGAGAGAGCTCTTTCGAGAACTGCTCATGAGACAACAGCTCTGAAAGAACTTGTAACTGACCTAAGGTCACACCAGCAGCTGCATGTGAAGGAGTGGGGGAATCAAACCCAGTGCTCTCAGAGTCTGCTCTCCTAACCACTACACCAATGGCACTTTTAACCACTACTACGCTTGATGGTGCTTTTTACCACATATTTGAATATGGTCACTCAGATGGGTACTGTGTTTGAAGATGAACTTGTATTTGAATCTTGTCTTTGCTGGAGGATATTGTGTGGCATCATTCTGCTGCCACATGGTCAGGAATGATGGGGGTGGGACTTCCCTTAAGTCAGGTGAATATTAAAGCCAACTTGTGCTATGGTCAGTGGCCAGTGAGGAACGAAGCTTTCAAACAAAGAACAGCCAGTTCTTGAGGGTGGTGCTCTTGCAACAGCCAAAGAGAGGGTGAGGGGAGCCAAAGAAGGTGCAGGTCGGGGAGACTAATTTTCATTAGCTCCTCTCCCCTCAGCAGGAAGGGTGGTTAAGCACTGGAAGCTAGCACTTGGGGTTGATTCCAAACTAAGGCCCCGGTCACACAGGCCAGATAATGCAGGGGGGAGGCGTGGCAACAGAATAAAGCACGGTAGTCCGATCACATGGTCCCCCAAGTTGCCACGCTTCGGCTGTTAGCTGCCAATCACACAGCAATGCTGAAGCATGGCAAAGAAGTGGCACGGTGAGATCACACAAGCCACATTGCTTTTGGTTTCTTGTTTGTGCGCATGCACCGTTCTGGGGGGGCAGGGCTGCTATCAGTGTCGTGTTTGTGTACATGGCGTTGGGACATGGCCGGGTGCCGGATGCCACGGGATACTAGCACTCCCGCGATCAGATGCCCGCCTTTGCCCTGCGTTTACCAGAGACTAGTGCACTTTCCTAGGTACTTTTTAACTCCGTATCTTCGGCGGGATGCCACGGGTTGGCCATGGGAGCACTACGCTTCCCAGATCACGCCCTGAAAATCCGCCTGACATTCATGCCTTCAGTGTGGCAACTTCTCCATGTGACCGGGGCCTAAATTGGCAGTTTCCATGGATTCACTCTTCCCACAGAAGAATGATTCTCATGGTCCCTTATCCCCCTGGAGTAGCATTTTGGGAAGTACAGTGGGAGGGGAAAGGCACGGAAGTTCAGTTCCACTGATGGAAAATTTAGTCTAGATCCAGCCTTTGGTTGGAAGCACCCTCAGTACGAGGGTAATGAATGAGTTGATCAGCATCCATTGCCTTCATAGAGCACCACAGAGGCACCTGGGAGCCCCTCAAGATACAGGACTCAGGTGGCCTATGATGAGTTACACCTCTCCCTTCCCCACAGGGATGAAGAAAGGTTAGATACCCTAACAGGCTTTCCTGTGGGCTGGAACTGTTCCCTCTGAGACTAGCCCTGAATGAACTACGTTCTAGCATTTTGAAGAAGATTTTCTCCCTGCTCACACTTTCTATACCATTCATTATTTATGAACCACTCATGAATCATAGAATCATAGAATTGGAAGGGGCCTCCAGGGTCATCTAGTCCAACCTCCTGCACAATGCAGGAAATTCACAAATACCTTCCCCTCCACATCCCCAGCGACTGCTGTTCCACATCCAGAAGATGACAAAAAACCTCCAGGATCTCCAGCCAAATTGGCCTGGAGAAAAATTGCTTCCTGACCCCAACGTAGTGATCAGCATTTCCCTTGGCATGTAAGAAAGGGCTACAAGAACTAAGCAATGAGGCAGCCCTTCCTGCCCTCCTTCTCATGATCTGCCTAAGCTCACAGAATCCACATTGCTGTCAGATGGCCATCTAGCCTCTGTTTGAAAACCTCCAAAGAAGGAGAGCCCACCACCTCCCAAGGAAGCCTGTTCCACTGAGGAACCACTCTGACTGTCAGGAAATTTTTCCTGCTGTTTAGCCGAAAACTCTTCTGATATAATTTCAACCCGTTGGTTCTGGTCCGACCTTCTGGGTTAACAGAAAACAACTCTGTACCATCCTCTATATGACAGCCCTTCAAGTATTTGAAGATGGTAATCATATCACCTCTCAGTTATCTCCTCTCCAGGCTAAAATACCCAGCTTCTTCAACCTTTCCTCATAGGACTTGGTCTCCAGACCCTTCACCATCTTCATTGCCCTCTTCTGGACAGATTCCAGCTTGTCTATATCCTTCTTAAATTTTGGTGCCCAAAACTGAACACAATACTTTCTCAGTTCCGCAGGGCCTATAAGACGGAGCTCTTCTGCCAGGCATTCAATTAGGGGCCGCCGCCGTTGGAGTGCCCAGCCCGCAATGCTACAACTGAGCAGCTGCCTGATCAGGAACATCTAGCACCTATTACCAAGCAGGGGCCATTGGAGTTGGCAAGTAAGGAACATCAGCTCTTCAGATATTGCGAAACATCAGGCCAATGGTTTTAACCACCGCCGCATTTGTACTTTATATTTTGTATTTGTAATAGTTTTATAGTTGTAATTATATTCTGTTGTTAAGTGGTATATTTTTAAATATGTTTTATGTATGTATTTATATTGATTAGAAGCCGCCCTGAGCCTGCTCTGTGGGGAGGACGGGGTATAAATCTCATAATAAATAAATAAATACTCTAGGTGAGGTCTAACCAGAGGCGATACCATCACTTGTGTGATCTGGACAGTGTACTTCTATTGATACAGCCCAAAATCACATTTGCCTTTTTAGCTACCGCATCACACTGCTGACTCATGTTCAGTATATAATCTACTAAGACCCCTAGATCCTATTGGCACATACTACTGCCAAGACAAGTCTCCCCCATCCTATAATTATGCATTTGATTTTTCCTACCTAAATTCCTACTTCGCCATGGATTCCTGCGGGGTGGTCTTGGGCCAATCAAGCGCTTTCAGCATAACCTACATCACAGGGCTGTTGTGAGGATAAAATGCAGGAGAGAAGAATGGCGTAAGGTATTTTGGGTCCCAAATGGGAAGAAAAATAGGGTATAAATGAAGTTAAATAAATAAATAAAAATAGTAAGCAAGATTCATTTTTTACTGATGATCATACTGTATAAGAATAATACAAAATATACAAGTTCCAATACAGTACTATTGCATAAATGTTGTAATATAGATTATGCACATAGTAGTTTAATGCAGGTCATCTGCAAATTATGGCTAGCCCATGGTTCCAGGACTTTGGGGAGGAAGTTTAATAGTGTGAGTTGCAATATAGATTGGTTGCAAAAAACTGTCCCTAACCCTGATTTCCAGTCTTTTAACTTATATATTGATTCATAAAACAACTTCTTATCTTATTCCTTAGCTATTGGCTTTCTTATGCTGCATACTGATGCACCTTAGAATGCAGCTCCCAGCTCAGCACACTTTGAGCTTTCTTTGGAATGTACATCTGAGGGCCAGTCCATTCATGGCGGGTATACCCAACAGCAGATCAGTTGCTGCCACATCTTTTTTCTACCCCCCCCCCACTGGAGCAACTTGTTTGGGGAAGCAAACAGGTGGTGAAGACCATTATTAGGATATTGCTATGCACACTAAGTTAGGTATAAGCAGTTACGGCCCGTTCTTTTCCTTCTTTTCTTTTTCAATTTCTTTTATTTTGTATGTTGACATTCAATTGGATCTGTCTCCCTTTCATTGCTCTAATTAATAATTTGTGTCATTTTAATGCCATTTTTATACAGTCAATGCATAAATAACTCTGCAAATGCATGCATTTTGAAAGAGAAAATTCAATACAATAAAAGGAATATTGGTGCAAAAAAGGATCGTAACAAAAAGATTCACACATTCATTCTGAAATTGTTTGAATTATAGGAGCATGCTTGGGAAATACACAGTGCCACCTTAAGTAGAGTTACAGCCTTCTAATCCCATTGACCACAACAGACTGAGAAGGGTGTAACTTTTCTTAGTAGGGTTGCCATCCAAATACTGGCAACTGACGGGAGCATCTGAAAGTGGAGAAAATGTATCAGTGTAATACCAGTGCCATTATGTAATTTCCAGCCCAAACCAGGAAATGACATCATGTCAAGTTACCAGAGAGTTTCAGTGACATCCTAGAGTGTCATCCTGACATGGTGGTGTCACCTCCTGATTCATATTGGAAATGGCGTAATGGTGTTAACGCAACACAGATTTTCCATTTAGTTTCCTTTATTTTTTTCACCTGCTGTCCTACCAAGAAACCCTGACCTGGGTGGCCCAGGCTAGCCTGATCTTGTCAGATCTTGGAAGCTAAGAAGGGTCAGCCCTGGTGAGTATTTGGATGGGAGACCTCCAAGGAATACCAGGGTCCTGATGCAGAGGCAGGCAATGGCAACCGCCTCTAAACGTCTCTTGCCTTGAAACCCTATGGGATCCACCATAAGTCAGCTGTGACCTGACAGCACTTTCTACCACCACCTACCAAGAGGTGGTAGGGGGTTGGGGGCTGCCAGTGGGAGGTCTCCTGCTGTGGCAGCCTCACTGTTTAGGATGGCACTGTTCTTCTAATCCCTGCATTAAATACATACATTATCGAGTGAAGGTACGTAAACATTTTAAATCCATTTAACAAAACTTTAACATACTGCGTCTGCAGCTGAAAGCCAGGGTAGCAAAAGGGGTCATAGGAAAATTTTTGGAGGTGTCCCCATTAGCCCCTGTTTGCTATCCCTTGGACATTTCTCAGATAAGAATAGGAACATACTTTGAACATCCATATCCCCTTATCAAGGAGTACTGCCCGAGCCTCTCATTACACACTGTTGAAACTTCTTCTGCTGTTTTCATTTCATTTACTATGTCATAGCCTGTCCTCCACTGTTGCGAAAGCCAAGAAGGAGTTTGTTGTTTAGGTTAAAGATAGGCTAGAAAAACATCTTTGCCTTGCGATCTGCTATCAAACATGCCAAACACACCTCTCCAGCTACATTGTCAAAAATGACAGGCTGTGCACTGAGATGCAGCTAAATGGTCATGTGTGTACATTTACAACATACTCAAGATAAGGGGTTGGATGCAGACTAAACTGACAGGTTCCAATGATTCCCCCTTTTTTACTGCAGATGCTCCTCATGTTATTCTTCCTGGTCCCCTATCCCCCAAAACTAGCATTTCACGGAGATCCATGGTCTGCATTGGGAGGGGGGAAAGAGGAAAGTTCCGTGCCAGTGCTGGGAAACTGAGTCTGGATCCAACCCCTCCAGTCATGTTTAGAACTCCTGCAGAGGGAGCTAAACTTGGAAGAATGACAACTGTAGCATGCACATCTGCATTTTAGCAAGACATCCTCCAAAGTCGAAAACAGGGATAAAATTGGGACAGTGATTTTCCAGGGAGAAGAACCAGTTCCTTTCTGCCACTACCCTGGTCAGTTGGCAACCTTTTTGCTTTTCATTAATAGGGATGGCATTAGAGCTAAATTACTGCTTGAAAATGATGGTCTTGTGAAATTAGATCTGTCCTCTTTGATCCCACAGATTCAAACGTCAGCTACACCCAGAATGGCTTCCACTTGGGAATTGTAGTGTGTGAAGATAAAAGGCAGGGGTGTGCATGTGAACAAGCATGGAGCATTGTACATGTGGTGGGAAACATCTTCCACTAAACAGCAGGGGATCTGTGGCACAAAAATCACCCAGATTTCTCTGGCACATGTTGTATTGTCTACATACTCAGACGGGACTGTGTGCTGCAAACCTTGTCGTTTACCTAGGTGCCGAAGAAAAGTGTGATGCTGTGGACCATATGGGCTGCAATATTGCTTTGCCTCACCATGTGATGGCGTGGAATCTTGTAGCTTTTTGTCAGTTTATAGCAACACTGTTAACTGACTATAAGCCAAACATTTAAGATTTTGTCTTTAATGGGAGATTTGAGCAAGTGGAAGAAATGATGTACATTTAAATTAAGATCATAATTCCTTGCTAAAATCCATCAGGCCATTGGAAGAACTTTGGCAGGGCTGTGGTGCAGTGGAAGATCACCTGCTTTATGTGCAGAAGAGTCCAGGTTCAATCCCCAGCATCCCCAGTTACAATGATAAGGTGCTAGGGGAAGTGAAGACCTCCATTTCAGACCAATGATCTGATACTATATAAGGCAGCTTCAGATATTCAATTTAAATATATTTTTATTCCCAGGTGTGTTTTCCTGTGGCTAGTGCATGGAACTGAAATGTGACATTTTATTTATCTGAAACATTTCTACCCTGCCTTATCTCCCCATGTCTTTTGCATTGGGCCATTGGCCCACCTTGTACAGAACTGTCTGTTCCAGTTGGCAGTAACTCTCCAGGCAAGACTTTAGCCCAGGATGGGGCTAATGGAGCACTGTTTTTTCACACCTAATACTTAAAACAACAACAGGTTTTTAAATATCTGACATGAGAGTTTCCATTTAAAGAATGGAAACTTTTTTTGCCATTACATTTCTGTTAAAATGGGGAAGATCTCAGGCTCAGTGAGAAAGCATCTGCTTTTCAGGCAGAAAGTTGCAGGTTCAGTTCTTGGCATCTCCATTTTTTTAAGGATCTAGTAGATTTTGTTGTGAAATGTGAATTGGCAGAGCATCATTGATTTAGGCGTAATATCTACAGCACTATTCCAAGGGCACTTTCCTAGGAGTGATGCCCACTGAATAGACCTGATTAAGAGTCTGAGTTGACCTGGTTACGAGTGTTCTCTTACACTGTAGTTGTAAGCAGCGTACCCCCTTCTAAGTCCATTGACTTCGGTGGATTTAGAAGAATGTAGGACTGCACCGTTAAAATTTTTTTTAAAAAAATTATTTGGATCCAACCAGATTTTGTGCTGGAGTAAAAGGAAGGAGGCATCTTTCATGACTGCTCTAAAAGGCTTTGCTGAGAATCATAGGACCTGACTGTACAAAAGCTGTATGGAATGGGGGCTGTAGTAAGATTGTAGTAGTAAGATTAAGTTAAAATGTTGGCTGGATCCAACTGATTTCAGTAGTATTGATGGAGAGGGTTAATCCAATCAAGAGACATCTGCTTGTTCTGGCCTTAGCAAGATCTGGTCTAAGGGCTTCCAATGGCTGATCCCCGCTCTATGGTGTCCCCAACTTGGGGAGCCTCAACTGGGTGGAAAGCTGGCATAGAAATGTTTTAAATAAGAAAGTAAACGAAAGTGTATCAGTTTGCAGAACAATCCTTTGAGCTGGATCTAAATTAAACTGTCAGTTCCCACCAACTTCCGTATTTCTGTTGCAGACTCCATTTGTGTCATTCCTCCAGGTTCCCTGTTTTCTAAGAGCAGCATATTTACAGAGATCAGTGGGCTACAGTGGAAGAGGGAGGCAGGGAGGTTCCATTCAGTCCCTGGAAAATTTAGTCCGAATCCAGCCCTTCATCTGGAAGCATCTTTGAGCCAATCTACATATTACACAGGAGACCCATCACATCTCCCACTGTTTTTTAATGACCCAACCCCCCCCCCCAACTGTGAGACCTAGCCCAAGTTGATTTAGGGATGTAACTCCAAGGGTGAAGAACTTTAATCTTTTTGCCCAGGTAATTTGTCTGAAGTTGTTATAAACTATAGCAGGACCAAAAAAAAGACAGGCATGCATACCTCTCCCCACACAGACACACCAATGTAGCTAATAGCAGCTTCAGGGAGAAGTGTTATTTCTTTTGGGGAAACCTCATTTATTGTCTTTACTGTTTTTGCAGCCGGAGTCATAACATGGGAGAAATGCTGCAAACCCCTTCCACCAGCATCACAGCCCTGATGCACTTTCTTTCCCTGCAACAGAATTCAAAGGTCACTCTAGATGCAGGGCTGGGAGATCCATGATTGGGATCTTCACAGCATGTTTAAAAATAAATTACAGTCACATGTGGTCCTGATTCAAATTTGGGCCATGTGAAGAGGAGAGGAGATGAGGGGGCTGAATCCTTTCTCCCTTGTATGGTTTTATCTATCATAGTTTCCCCAGCAGCTTATTGATCTTGACCCTTCATCTTAAAGAAAACACCCAGCGATCTGATAATGGCACCTCCACTTAATTTTTTTAGCTTGGATGATGCTGAATTGTGGTCAGGCCATGTGAAGCTATGTTACTGTTTCAGAAGAGGTGGAATTGGGTCAAATACAAGGTCAGGAAGGCTGTAGAGATAGAACAATTTAGAGATGTTGCCTTATATTTTACAATTTGAAGAAACTTGTGAATTGTGGACTTGGCCTTAGATCGCATGACCTTACTTTGTTCTGTAACAATTGTTGCTAAAATTAAAGTTGTTTGAAACCATTCTTCGTTATGTTAAGTCTATAGCTGTGGACACAGAATTATTACAAATAACAGTCCCTCAAAGGTTTTCCTTAGATTTTTTTTTTTTTTTTAGTGAGAGACAGTGCCATGTAGTGGTTAGATTCCTGAGCTATACCAGAGTGGTGGTGGAGAACCACCCAAATTAAAATCCCTGTTCACTGTCCGACTTTGAGCTAGTTATTCTCTCTCAGTCTAGCCTGCCTCACAGGGCTGAGATAGAATGGAAGAAGGAGAATGAAGTACAATGATGACTTGAGCCCCTCTGAGGCAAGACAGCAGAAAATACATTTGGGAACATGATGCTGGATTTTGTGGACCTACTGCTTCACTTTGAAATCTCTTTTGTGGTTTCTGGATGACATTTACGTTTGGTCTTTTTCTTGATCTTAGGAACCAGATTTGATAGAAATATTGCTGTAAAAATTGACACCATCAGTTGCATTTAAGTGGCATAAAAATGGTATTAAAAACCCATCAGAAACAGGAAATTTGCCAAAAGCAATAGGTGGGATGAAAAAGGACCTCTTGCCTGTGCATGAAAATGAAAACAAAGAAGGTATTTGTATATATCCAAACTACAACCAAAAATGCTGTCGATTTAAAGAGGAGTATTTGCCACTGTGTGAATTGCCAGTCTTCAAATATTCATCTTGCCTCTGTATTATTTCCTCCTCCTCCTCCATGTACACAGCTGCCCAGCTGGGCTCTAAGTTTTGTCACATCGACACAGAGTTGCCTTCCCATGCCTTTTGCATTATTGTAACCGACAAGTCTGCGACACTGTCTGATGTTAATTCTGCCGCATTGCTGCCAATTATAATCAGAGCTAGTCAAAATAAACAAATTAAACAAATAAACATGTCAAAACAGCTCAGACATTGGGGGGGGGGGAGAAGCCCAAACGGAGTGTTATCTGTGTAGAGGCAGAACCAATGAGGCGGCACAGTGTAAACTGATCCCGTTATGTTCTTCACCTTTTGCTGGGGAAAAGGGAAGGAAGGTGAGGCGGGCTAGAGTTACAACCCAGCTCTGCAAATGAACCCAAATCAAACCCAAATGTTTTCTTCTTTCTCCCTTCCTCAATGTGTGATGACAATCCTGCCATATATTTGAAAGGCTGGGGGTGAAAGGAAGGGGGAAAGAGAATGTAAGCAGTAGATTCCTGCTGTCATAATGCCAGTTCTCTTAGTCATGCTATAATCTGGAAGAGTTGCAAGCAGAAGGGGATCATCCATGCAATAAGGTGAAAAGGCTCCCCCCAGGGCCAAACTAGCTGTTTACTTTTTAAAACTGTTGGGTCTGGGTTCCCCACAATGGCCATTAAAAAAATAAAGCAAAACCCGTTTAGGCTGGGAATGCCACAAGGGGAGGCCCCCAAACCATTTTCTCGTGCCTCCTCCATGTGCACTTGGCAATCTAGTGAAAGATTTTTGTTTCCATAGCAAACCTTTTTTTTTTTTGCTGTCAAGTCACAGCCAATTTATGGCAACCCTGTAGAGTTTCCAAGGCAAGAGACTGACAGAGGTGGCCTGCCTCTATGTGATGACCCCAGTATTCCCTGGTGATCTTCCATCCAAATATTGACCAGGGCCAACCCTGCTTAGCTTCCCAGATCTGATGAAATCAGGCTAGCCTAGTCTACCAGGTAAGGCAAACGATAGTTTGTTATTAAGTCCAAACAGCAAACTGTGGTTTACTCTTCTCCTTTACAAACCAAAATTCTGAACTCTGATTTAATCTAGTTTGCAATCATGCTTTGTAGGAAAGAGATTAAACTAGGGGTGCCAGACCACCCCAGTGGAGGCAGGGGTTCCCCGCTGCCATGCCCTACCCCCAGCCACTGATCAGCTGGCTGATGTGTGTGTGGGACTTACCAGGAGAAAGGAGAAGGCCTAGGCCTCATTAGTGGCATCACACAGGAAGTGATGTTATTGTGCCAGCAATGTCTGGGTGATGCTCTGGTATTTGGGCAAAAACTATGGTAGAAGCCAGTTTTACCATAGAATTTTTGCCCACATACCAGAGTGTCACTGTGTGGTGTGATGATGTCACTTCCTATGCAATGGCAGAGATGAGGCCTAGGCCTTTCTCTTTCTACTCATAAGCCGCCCCCTATCCCCTGCTGATTGCTAGGAGGGACCTGGCAACCCCAAACGAAATTATAGTTTGCAGATGGAATGAACAACTAGGATTTCTTGTAAAAGCAGAAGTCTTTAACTAGATTGCCGTGTGCAATGGGAAGATGGAGCCTGATGATTTGTTTCTCCAGACCTGAGCCTTCACATGTAGGTTTGACAAGTACGCACCCCAGTAGTCTAAGGATTGCTTTAGGTCTATGTATACACTGGCTTGCTTTGGCATGCCCTTTCCCCAAAAGATTTGGAAAGAGAGACACATCTAATAAGCAATAGCAAACTTTATTGATTAACAAGTAGACAGATCAAAGAAGGAAATTAAAGGCATCAGTTAATCAGTGGCAGGTCATAAATGTAACAATAACAATCTCAATCCTAGTGTGATTATTCCTTTATTTTACAGTAGTGTTCCACCCTTCTCTAATTCCCTTTTGGGGAACCAGCTAAAGGAAGTGTGTTTGTGTGAGGTCCTGGCAGGGATCAAGAGAAAGGAATAGCTGGGTTGAGAAAGAGAGAGAAGGAGTAACAGACAGACAAAAAGGCAGCAGATATTAGGGGCTAGAATCACCTGAGGTTGAATCCAAGGGGTTATGCTTAAGAGTGTTGTAGAGGATGGAAGTGAGGGACAGCTAATGGGCTGTAAAAGTGCCTGGAGAGGGGGGAGAGATGTGGGTCTCTGGTGGTGAGGTAAAAGGGGAGAAAGAGTGGTGATGTAGCAGGATGAAGCTGTGGAATGGTCCTTGCAGAGGGCTGGTAGGAAGCTTGTGGGATGGATGTAGTAAGACAGGTAAGGTTGCCAGCTCCAGGTTGGGAAATACCTGGAGATCTGGGGGGCTAGAGGGAGGGCAGGGTTTGGGGAGTGGACAGACTTCAGTGGGATACAATGTCAAAGAGTCCACCACCCAAAGTGGCCATTTTCTCCAGGTGAACTGATATCAGTCAGGTGGAGATCAATTATAATCCACCACCTGGAGGTTGGCAACCCTAACACAGAAGAGGAAGAGTTAAATCATACTTTGCCTGATTCTGTTGTCTTGGTGTTAGGATGCTGGGGGAGGTCAGTCTGGAGGAAAAACTGAACCCATTTTGTGGCTAAAATTCCAACCCTTATATACCAGAGCTCCCTTTGTCTTGGAGAGTCCTGTGACGATTATTGGAAGATAACTGTCTTATTTTCTAGTTTCAGACTTCAAGAAACTTATTTTGTTTGGTAATATTTATTTGAGACAATGGTAGTTGTGAACTGAGACACTGACCTGATCTCCTGATTTACTCAAAAACAATGATTGTCTATACCTGGAATTAAACTTTGTTCTCTTAAAGGTGCCACTGGACTCAAACTTTGTTCCATTGATTTCTTTGTGAGATTCAGCCCGTGTATTCCCCTGGCCTTTTGGCATTTCTACATTCGAGTCAGCTACCCCTTGTTCTATATTCTGGGGCAGCTTGAGGCCCTAGATGACTGTAGGATTGCTGGCATAACAAATCTCTCCAACCTTGGGGCTGCAGATCTGTGGTAGAGCATCTGCTTTGCATGCAGAAGGACTCAAGTTCAATCCCCAGAATCTGTAGTTAAAAGAGTATCGGTTAGGTGATGCAAAAGACCTCTTTGCAAGACCTTGGAGAGCTGCTGCTGGTGAGAATAGACAATATTGTTCAGTGGTATGATTCAAGGTAGCCGTGTGTGTGTGTGTGTGTGTGTGTGTGTGTGTGTGTGTGGGTGAGAGAGAGAGAGAGAGAGAGAGAGAGAGAGAGAGAGAGAGAGAGAGGGGTCAGATTGTGTCATGCCACAACAAAGCATGGTTCACCATTATGTCCAAATGTCATTGTATCTAGCCTAAGTCACAGGTGAAATTATACTAAATGTCAACATATGCTTCAGTTTCAACAAGAGGGTTCCCGGTTTTCAGTCCCCATCCATGCTTTTTTGAGGTTTAGGTCCCCTTTCAGCTCCCACTGTCTTCTCTGAGTCACTCTGCCCACTGAACTATGATCATGTCACATATTTAGCTTTCATTCTTTACATTTTCGTTTTTTTTCTTACAACTCGAGGTCGTCCCACACACCCGACGCATGCCCCCTTCCCCCATGGGTTAGGTAGCCTACTTTGGAAAATCTTGATATAAACCACACCACTGCCACAAACGACTCCAATCTGAAACCTTAAAATATTACACAATTAAGTGAAAGAGCAGAATTGGGGGGGAGGGGGGTTAAGAGTCTATTTGAAACAGGCTTGTTACTTCAAGAGGGCATCTTAGCTTTTATTGTTAAGAATTGGGGAAGGGAGAGGGGTGGCTACTCCCTCCCCCTTTTTAGTGGTATGTTAACCTTAAAAATATGTTCTGAAGTTAAAGGAACAAGCTGTCGTTTTAGACAGGTGGTTCTCGTAAAGAGTCAATCTTTTACAGCACAGTCTTGCAATGTCAGAGCTGGATGTCTCGATGGAGATAAAGCTATAACACAGGTGATTGTATGGACTCATCTGTTATTTCTCATAGACTTTCCAAATCTCCAATCCAAGGGCAGGATTTAGAAGGACCAAAGGATTAAGGGAGCTTTAAAAAAATACTTGCATGCAAGATACAAGCATTACTTACTAAGAGAACTAAAAATGAATTTTACAAAGCCGCTTGACTTACAAACTTTGCACATTGGGTATGGAGGAGAAATTATAAAATTCAGATTTTGCAATCACACTTGTGTAATGGATCTTTGCTTCATAACTGTGTTTCTGGCACACCTGCACAAAAGGGCTCTGAACAAAATCCAAGTTCTAAGATATTAGTATTACTATTGTATTGCTATTTTTATTGTTTTCCAGAAGAATGAAGTTTTGCTATCCAAGATGAATTCCATGAGCGTGACTTAGGATTTTTTTTTAAAAGGAAACCATTGGCTTAGAATTAAATGCCTTTTTGACTTTTGAAAAGATATTTGTAGGACCATGCCGTGCAACCAGAATGGAACCTGTTGGTGAATCAGACTACCCTGAGAGCTCTTTCACCCCTTCTTTACCAAACACCCCAAAACATAACAGATGTTAAATTTGTGCCAATATACCTTCCTTTTAATGAGTGCAAGCTTATTTTTAATATAGGAAAATATCTGTTTAAAAATACATCCCCTGTCCCCACTATGACTGTGAGTTTTGCAGAATACTTAAAGGAGTCACCTACTTTAGCTCTGGAGTGGGATCCTCCCTGACCTGCCGCATGCAAACTGACAAGGGTGAGTCTGCCCCCCCTCCATTTGGTCCCCACCTGTTGAAGCATTTGGGCTGCAGTCCTGTTACAGGGAAGCAATTTTAGCGTTAACTTGCAAATGGCTGGTATTAAATAATGGAGATGATGCCCTGAAGCAGAGGAATAATGTGTACCTCTTTCCTAAAGGGTTATATTTTATGGATCTGTTTTGAAAGATCATAACCTGCATTCAACCAGTCTCCAGTAAAATACTGATTTTCTCTAGCAGAATGTTGATTTTGGCCATATTGCTCTTCTACCCTGAAGCCCCTTTCCAGCCCCTGGAAAGACTGTTTCTGCAGTCCTGGGACTCATGTGGACAAACAACAGCATGGGTCAGGAGGCTGCAATAAGATGGGGAAGGAGGTGAAATTACATCTCCACCCTTTTCCATTGCTGCAGTGCCTCCAATAGAAGAAAGGGAAGGGGCAATTTTACCCCTTTCCCCCTCTTCATTCCATGTTTATTTGTCCATATGATTCCTGCGGTAAAAGGAATAATTTTTCCAAGGGGGTCAAAAAGGACTATGGGGGACAGAGGAGAAGAATACAAGGAAAATGCAATACAAGGCTGCCAGGATGTTTGAGTTGTTTAATACAAGCCAATGTCACAGGATTGGTGGCTTGGGGGTCTATATGGTGCTGGGAATCATTATATCTACCATTCCAGAGTGTGGCATGTGGGGCAGAGGAAGAAGGGAGGGAAGAGAGATTTCTGTGTATGTGGACAATAGCTCAGCAAATTTTTAGAGACCTGTTCTTGGATATGTGTGTATGTGCACGCACACATATTTTAACAGTATGTAGTGTGATTAAATTTTATGTCCTTTAATAATGATAGCAATGTTATTAATGCAGGTTAAATGGTCACCCTGCCTTTTTGAAAATAGGCATTTGTGACTTTGGCATAAATACCTGATACATAAGTTCATTTACTTGTGTACACCTATAGCCAAGTGGCAGTGATGTGGTTTAGATGTCATGAGGTTATTAGTAGATCAAGTAAAGAGTTTGAGTAGGTGAAGTAAAGTGTTTACTCTTAGACCTGTCCTTGTTGATGAATAAAGAGATCAGTGCAGTTGCTAGGATAACCTTCTTTCAATGAAATTTGGCTTGTAAACTAACCCAGCTGCACTGGTTGATGCTACTATGATTGGACTAGGGTGACACGTTGTATGTGGGGCTGTCTTTGAAGACATCTCAGAAGTTTCAGTTGATCTAAAATGTGGCGGCAAGACTCATGGCTGTGGTCATCCTTCTTGAAACTTACAATCCCAGAGCTCTGTCAACTGCGCTGGTTAACTTATTTGCTTCTGATCCCCATTCAAAGTGCTGGTTATTACTTTTAAAGCCTTCACAGCCTATGAATCTCATACTTATTGTACAACATCTCCTGATATGTTCCCATGCACCAGTTATACTGCAGACAGCCTTTTGTTGTTGTGCCGACTCTACGAACCGCCTGCTTGGTTGTGGGTTTTCCCTGTAGCTGGAGCAGTCCTTTGCCAGATTGGATGCAGGGGGCACCTCCACTCCCTTCATTCAGGAAGATGTGTGAAACCATCGTATTCCAAGGGTATTTGGTGGGAGAAGAATGATTTTTGCATATCTGGCTGTGCTGTTTTGTATCTTGTATATTGTTTCTATCTTGCTATTTGATTGTGTTTTATTTGTTTGTAAGTTGTTCTTGTTTTGTTACTTGACGAGTACAAGGAGATATGGTAAGATACAAGTGTTTTAGATAAATGAGTAAATGCAGAATTGTGATTTAATTTCACTATGCTGTCATCTGAGGTATGGTTAGTTAGGGCATATCAAACCAGGAACTGAAACTATGGTCTGGTTTATTAACCATGGTTAATTGTAGCTTTAGTTTTTCATAATGTATGGATGTGGACATCCTGGCTTAATCGTAGCAGTGCTTGCTTTCATGACACTTCAGACTAGGCTATCAGTTGGGACTCTGTAGGGAAGCTGGGGAGAAAGAATGAAGATGATGAAACCATCATTGCTGAAGTAAACCAGAACTTTGATTGATCATCTGAGAGCTGAATCCTAGTTTCACAAACTAGTCATACTAGAAATAAACCATGGTTTTATATTATGTCTGAACCAACAATACTATCTAATTAGTGAGCTGGTCAGGAATTTAGGTGCTTGTAAGCAATAGGATTGCCAGCCCTTTGCTAGCAATCCTTGGGAGTCAGAGGGACAGAGACTCACCTTAACAGTATCCCATGATGCCTCCCACTGCGTAACTGGAAGAGAAGTCACCGCATCATGGGACACTTTAGCATTTCTCCAAAACTCTATTGTAAACCACAGACCTTCGGGGGAATGCTAGAGTGTTCAGCAACATGGTGACATCATTTCCATTTGGCTGTTATGCAGCCAAAACAACATCACAACGTTGTAGGATGCCACCCCCCCCCATTTCTCCTGCCAGTTAACTGGGTTTTGGTGGGGAACAGGGGTGCTTAGGTGGGAGTTTGCCTACCAAAAGTAGGCAAATGGCATCACCATTGATCACAAATGGTCAGAAGTTTGGAGAGGCACACTTCACATTACCTAAAAGGTAATGGCACATCTGGAGATTCCACGAGTTGTTTTGGTGATAATCACATGTTCCCTAATTCATTTTATATTTTGTCAATACTTTATATCTTGTCAACATTTTATATCTATGTATTGAATTTTTATTCCACCCTTTATCCATGGAAGTCAGGAAAGCATAGAGTTGCCAACTGGGGGCTGGAGTTCTCCTGGAATTACAACTGATTTCCAGACAGCAGAAATCTGTCCTTCAGGTATAACACAGAGTCTAGGAGAAATGGAAGTCCCTCCATGGGTCCTTGAGTCTCCAGGAATTTCCCAAGCCAGTGTTGGCAACCCTAGGGCAATATATTCCCCCCCCCATCTTTTATCCTTGCAGCAGGCCTGAAAGATTGGTCAGGCCGAAAGAAAGTGCTACTACAAGGTCCTCTATTGAGCTTTGTGGATGACTAGGAATATGAACCCTGCTCTCCTTATTCTAGTTCAGCTTTCTTAACTTCACCATTCTGACTTTCTCACTGTTGACGTTGCTTATTTGGGTTGTGGTTTAATAGATTCACTTGTATTGTGAACACATGTTGTATGGTTTTCATCATCCACTTATATGGTGTTTATATGTACAATGGATGTCTCTTATACATACTGGGTTGTATCTAGACTAAAGTTTCCATCTGTGTAAAGATTTCTGCTCCAAAGCACAATTTTCCTGCTTTCCCTCTCATGTAGCAGTGGAAAATACCCATTGAAATCTTATTCTTGAGGCCCCCCTTTTGTCTAAGAACAGAATTGCAGGGCACACTTGGGGCTGCTGCGGGAGGTAGGAAAATGGTGCTCCATGAGAGGAAATTTTGCGCTTGCAGAAATGTCTAGTCCGGATCCAAGCCATCATGCATAAGGCTGCTTTTCCAATGATGATGAAAAATGTACGAGGACACAGAACTGTATGAAAATCAACAATCAAGGGGATCAGTGAATTGAAAGATGGATTTTCAAGTCAAAACAGCATGGCCCAGAAAATCATCCCTAGCCTGCTTCATGAATGAATTCAAGGCACATGACTGATTTCGAAGGTGCTTGGCTATAAACCTGAGAGTGGCAGCTGACTCTGAAGCATTGTTTCAATTCTACGTGCCAGGTCACCAACTTGAAAATTTGATTCTACCTTCTGAATATTTGATTCTGGCTTTTAGGTGTTAGAAATATTCTCCCTGTGCTTATTCTGGAGTGTATCTCCTAGGAGGTTGTTAGGGATACACAGCTTTGAATTTCAGATGGGAGGACAGAGATTCTGATGAGATTGCTGCTTCCCCTGTCCTTGGGGCTGTGTGGTGGGACAGATAAGGTTGCAGAAACATTCGGTGTGAATTAGCCTGGATCTGTTATTGATTTGTGTTGGAGTCTTGTCTTGTTTTACTTTTTGGAGGGTGATTCTGAGCTCCACCTCCACTGTCTTTAACATTTGGTAAGGTGAGAGGAAGAGATCGCTGACAATCAGGAAAAATGATCCTTCAACCTGCTTAAAAATCTCCTTGTTTAAAATGTAGGGATTCTTGGCTCATACAAGCTTTTGCTGGCTGAAGAGCGGTGATATCATTCCAGTCCTCTCCTCTCTGCAACTTTCCCACATGGTTTTTTGTCCACATGGGCCCTAAAATCCCTGGCACATCCTTTTGAGGTGCCAAAAGAGGTTCCCCTGTCTCTTCCATTAGAGAGAAAGCCAGCAGAATCTAACCTTATATGCATATAGTTTTCCCCATATGCATATTTGAGAACTGTCACCTGCTCAGCAAAGTCAATTTACCCTCTGAGTTTTAATTTATTAAATCTGCATATACTTACATATGATTGAACCTAATATTTTTGGAAGAAAACAAACATTATTTCTCTGTTTTAGATGTGTTTATATGCCTTACCTTCAATGAAGTATCTTTCATCCCTGATTTAATGAAGTATGGTAACCGTTGTGGATTTTCAAGCCATTGTAATCTTTGATCGGGGCTAGATCCAGCTTTGGGATGGCCCCAGGGCAAGACACTGTACAGTGGTCTCTCAACAATCATGTGATCCTTTTGTGCACATGCACAATTCCCCTTAGAGGAAGGAGCACAGCATGACCCTTTTGCTTTCCTTTCAACTTCATCAGGAAGTCTAGAAGGATAATAAAAGAATTGCACAACACTCCCTCTAGGCATTTCCACCAGCATTAAATAGGAGGCTGCTAGATATCACTGGGATCTTTGGGCGATTTCCCATTTCTGGATGGAAGCATATGGGCTAACCAGCTGTGGTTGGTGATGAGTGTTCTGCTGGGCGACGGACTTTGGCAACCATGCTGATTCTTGAAATCACCCATGTGGCCTGATTTGCTTGCACACAGCGAGCACGTGGAGGTATTATCTAGACATCGGAGCTGGTCTGAGTACAGTTCCTAGGTTCTGAGTACAGTTCCTAGGTTCAGATACTGGCTAGATGACACTCACAGCTTCACATC
This sequence comes from Gekko gecko, assembly GCA_029375565.1. Lineage (NCBI taxonomy): Eukaryota > Metazoa > Chordata > Lepidosauria > Squamata > Gekkonidae > Gekko > Gekko gecko. Next base: position 43,828,597 of record JAPDNY010000013.1, read on the forward strand.
CAAAGGGGAATCAAATATCAAGGTTTCTAGATACAGGCCAAAGTCAGAGATGAGGCGATCAATCCAGAATATGGGAGCAAGGTCAGTAGCTAATGGACAAGTTGCTTCCACACAGCTACTCCCTTTTCTGGTGTTTTTAAGCCCCACACTGCTAAACCATCTGTGTTGCATCACACACCTGTTAGTTGCCTCAGTCCTGCTCCTGCAAGCTTCCTTGCTATTGGTGCTGGGCTGATGCTGTGCTGTTAGACGGATACTACACTTTCTGACTTGACGGTCTCTCCTTATCTTCCCCCGACAGCATTCCTGGGGCTCTGGTGATGGAGGGGGTGAATTGGCTAGCAACTGGCTCTCTGTGTTGGTTCCTGGCTGAGGATCAATGTCAGACCCTTTAGAGACTGCCTCCTCTTGCAGGACCTCTGCCACAGGCTGTGGGTTTGGGTCAGGTCTGCTGACTACCTCCTCCTCAGAGAAGTTCTCTTCATCTTCTTGATCTGCTGGACTTGGCTGGCCTACAACATAATGTCCTTAATAGGCAAAACAACCACACTCCTCTATGGCAGTACTGTAGTCATAACTATTCACTGAGCAATTTCCTGGAAGTGAGCTCCATTGAATAGAGTGGAACAAGTCTAAGTAGATGTGCTTTGGATTGTTACCCAAGTGACCTTGAGTTAATCACTCTATTTTATCCTAACTTACCACACATCGTTGTTGTAGGGATGACATGGGAATGGGAGAAATGATATATGCTGCCCCAAGCTTTTTGGAGGCAGGGTAGGGTGAAAACCTATAGACAGAAAGGTTACTTAAGTGTTGTAATAGGCTGAAACAAGCAGGTATTATCCAATAGAGTTAGCATGATCCTATGTTCAAATAACTGAGGGATCAACAAAAAGTATGGTGAATGATATACATCTGAAGATTTTTCTCTTTGATTTATTTTCATTTTATTATTTAATTATATTTCTCATAGTTAATGGCAGCTTACACATTCATTTTTTAAAAAAAATACAAAATACTATAAAACACCAGATTAACCCCCCCCCATATCCCTATAGTTCCAATGTTAGAGTAGCAGTCTTGTAGCACTTCCTAAATACTTCTACAGAGGGCACCCCCTTACCTCCCTGAGGAGCCCATTCCATAGGGTACAGGCTCCAGCTGATGCCAGGTGGGCTAACCTAACCAAGAGGACAACTAGCAGGTTGCATCCTGAAAACCACAACTGGCACATGAGAAAGTACAGATTTGAATAAGAAAGTACAGATTTGAATACATTTGTTAATTTTAAACAATTTGTTTGATGATTTGTTGTTATTTGGGGTGAGGAGGTGAATGTGTAGTATGCACTCAAAACTACAGTGATACTTCCTCAGTGGCTTGGGAGCCATATGTGGTTCTTTCATATGGCACTTGTGGGTCTTCTGAGGACTGTTCCTCAATGTGGCACCCACCCCACCTTTCAGAAAAGTGAGTCTTGCCCAGTGGGGCTTGTGGTTGGCTGGTGGTTTCCATCTTGAAACAGCCACCACCAGAAGAATGGTTCAACTACAATCTTGCTGAATGTGCAGGCATCATGCCATGCATGGAAATAAATGTGGCTCTTTTGGTTAATGGTAATTTAAATTGTGGCCTTCCATGGCTTGTGACTGACTTAGACCACCAATTCTTGAGTTCATAGACTGGGGCCATGTAGTCAAAAACACACATGACCACAAAGGCTGTGGCACTGGAGGTGGTCAAGGAAGCCATTGCTGTCTGCTGTCCAGGACTGCAATGCTGGATGTAGGCAGGGGAAGGAGGAGTGGAAGCCTCTAATGCCCCCTCCCCCCACTGTGGTGCCAGAGCTGCAGACATGGGAGGTGTTAGGAGATGCCGTCTTCCCCACTGCATGAACCTGGTATCTGCGGGAGCTCCTATGGGAGGTAGGCAGATGGCAGTGCTTCACCTTAGCATGCTTGCTGGCTGGCGAGTGGCCAGCCCACTGAATGAATGAAGGGAGGGTAAGGATGGGATCCCCCCTACAAATGTTGTGGGTCCCCACTTGTTCTCTCCTATCATTTGTAGTTCCTTCACTCATAAGAGAAGCCAATGTTGATCAGGCCAGTGGCCCATCCAGTCCAACCCTCTGTCACACAGTGGCCAAAAATACCAGGTGCCATCAGGAGGTCCACCAGTGTGGCCAGGACACTAGAAGCCCTCCCACTGTTCCTCCCCCCCAGCACCAAGAATACAGAGCATCACTTGCCCCAGGCCGAGAGTTCCTATCTATACCTTGTGGCTAATAGCCACTGATGGACCTCTGCTCCATATGTTTATCTAATTCCCTCTTGAAGCTGTCCATGCTTCTAGTTGCCACCACCTCCTGTGGCAGTGAATTCCATGTGTTAATCACTCTTTGGGTGAAGAAGTACTTCCTTTTATCCGTTCTAAGCCAACTGCTCAGCAATTGCATTGAGTGCCCACAAGTTCTTTAAGCCAGCCCTGGAAAGTGCAAATAATGCTCACATTACAAGTTCCCTGCCTGTAAAGGATGAATGCCACAGAAGGAGGCACAGAAAAGAGCAGGTGTGTCAACTGGCCCGCCCTGACCTGGATGGCCCAGGCTAGCCCGATCTCGTCATATCTCGCAAGCTAAGCAGGGCTGGCCCCGGTCAGTATTTGGATGGGAGACTACCAAGAAGTCCAGGGTCACTACACAGAGGCAAGGGGTAACAAGCCACTGTTGAATGTGTCTTCCTTTTAAAGCCTTATGGGGTTACCAAAATGGGCTGTGATTTGACAGCAGTTTCCACCAGCAGACTGGCCCATTCAGTAGCTGCTGGGAACATGGTAAGCTATTCTCTGAGTAAACCTATGAGTCGCAGCAAGAGACAAAAAGCTTTTTGGGCATTGACTGAATTAATTATAATTTTTGACAAGATTCCCTTTGGTTTGTGATGTTCCAGTGGGTCTCTGTTTCTTCTAGGATTTTTTCCTTACCATGACCATGAGGGCCAGCAACTTGAAAAAAGAGACGGGGAAATGGGGAGGGGAAAGGATTCTCATGAAACTCAGTGCACAGAGAAGCAAATGCGTGCAATCCTATTTGTGCTTGCATCGGAAGCATTCTCGTTCAAGATGAGTTGATCTCTTTTTTCAGGAGGCTGCACCCAGCCCATGAAATACAAAGATTTTTATTTTTTTTGCAATTTAGGTTGACTTTCTTTCTCACTCTCCCAATGTTTTGGATTTACACGGGGATCTGGGGAGGAAAGGAACAGTGTGCCTTTGAAATGTTGTTTGCCGAAGACAGTATATAGAGTCTCGGTTATTAACAACCTCTCACAAGACAGTTATTTTTGGAGTGGCCTCCGAGGAGGCAACCTCTTGGATTTGAGCTCATTTATTCTGCGTTTCACTGTCCTGCCATTTCCTGCAGAGAGAGGGGAAAAGTGAAACCACATGTTTTGAGGAGCGAGCGTAGGAAACCCCACCGAAGACAAATGACTGCTCCTCTCCCCTGGCAATTAGTCAAAGCTGGGCGGCATGCCAGCCCAGGTGTTCCCGACTGTGTATAAATTTGCCAGAGAACAATGAAAATAGCAGTTGATTGTGCTGACAGACTCTTTGGGTAATTTCCTGTTGTTTGGCATCTTCAGGTTACTTTCCCACAATGGCTATTCCTGACCAAGTCCGGTCCCTTGAAATCTGCCTGTACAACCTGGGTGCAGAGCCATCACGTGTGTGTCCGCGTGAGTGTGTGCAGAGGTTGGGGGGCACAGCACACTGTGTGTTTCCAGCCCCTAAACCCAGGTTCCCAGATGTTCGAGCTGAATCCCCTTAGCAAAATTCATATTTTAATGAGCCTGAATTTGAAAAGTATTTGCACCTGCATCATCTAAAGTTTCTTGGCAGCACAGGGAACTGGGCTTCTGCCAGGATGCTTGCCTCATGCATACTGCTCCCTAAATCCTGGAACCTTGGAAGGCTTTCTTCACATATCTTCCACTGTCTCCTTAATCGGCCTTGGCCAACTGGCAGCTTGTAGACAGCAACATCTGGATCCTGCCCTGGTTTTGTGCAGCTCCCAGTCCTTCACATGCAAAGGAAGAGCTCGGCCTGGTGCTTTCCACCTTTTGATTTCAAGTGTAATATCCCTTGGAAAGGGCTTGGGGTTACCAGCTCTGGCTTGGAAATTCGTAGAGATTTGGGGGCAGAGACGGAAGACAATGGAATTTTTCATGGGGGGGGGGACAAAGCTCTATGGGAATGTAATGTGATTCTAAAACTTCTGTTTCTCTTAGACTCTGTAGTATACCATAGAGACTGCCCTCCAAAGCTGCCATTTCCTCTACAGAAACTGATCTCTGTAATCTGGAGCTCAACTGTAACTCTGGGAGATCTCCAGGCCCCACCAGGAGGCTGGCAACCCTAACTGGTGGGTCAAAGCAGCACCTAAGGGAATCTAGCAGACTGGAAAAAGATCCAGTGGCCAATGCCTATGTGCCCTGGGGGGGTCAAGAAGCAGAGTTTCTGGTCATTTCCACAACAAAGGACAGAGAGACTGGGACTGAGCCTGAACTCATCACACTTGGTGCGTAATAAGATTGTTTCAGAGAGATCATTCCACCTATTGACCAACATCCATTTAGACATAAAGGATCCTTCCTGCTGCATTAAAATTCCTGCAGACAAAATGTGGGCTCACCTTAGCATTTCCTACAAGCAAGTGATTAGTTCAGATCATTGGACTCCAAAATAGTGCTCATGTGTACCATAACACCTGCTGGTGGTTTCCCTAATGCCTTTTTGCTTCTTCGTCTAAGCCAGGATGCCTTTGTGTCTGCAGGGAGTGCTCATTCTGAAACAGATGCCTCCATCAGAGGAATATGCTTGATGTGCTACCGCCAGACATTTACTGATTGCCTTCCCTGGCAGCCATTTTGAGCCAGTGCTGCTCCCTGTTCTTGAAAATCTAAAAGCATCCATGGGCTCAAGTTTGAAGAATAAGAATGTGCCATCGAGTTGCAGTTGACTCATGATAACCCCGTCCATGGGCTGTTCCGGGCAAGAGAGGCACATATAGTTTTGGTTGGCCTGAATTTCCCACTGAAAATTTCCCACTAAGGTCATAAATTTTTATTTATTTATTTATTTATTTATTTATTTATTTATTTATTTATTTATTAATTATTTTCCATTTATACCCCGCCTTGCCAAGAGTCGGCTCAAGGTGGCTCACAACATTCAATCAATAAAACAACAATGTGATAAAATACACTAAAATATACATAAACATCCTACCTAACATCCTAAAAACTGACAGTACTAGAGAAACTGAACAAGCTGATGGCGGCATCAGTTCACATTCCTCTCAACAGCGGCAATATCCATATGGTATTCATGAGGCCATAGCGTATTGCGATGGTACATTTGATCAGTGGCGGCTCCTAATCAAAGGCCTGGTGGAAGAGCTCCATTTTATAGGCCCTGCAGAAATGCAGAAAGTCCCACAGGGCTCTAATGTTCTCCAGGAGCTCATTCCACCAGTATGGAGCTGCCACTGAAAAGGCCCTGGCTCTGGTAGCAGCCAACCCGGCCTCTCTCGGGCCAGGAAGAGCCAGGCAACTCTGGGTCCCTGACCTCAGTGCTCTCTGGAGCACATATGGGGAAAGGCGGTCCCTCAAGTAGGCAGGTCCCTGACCATATAGGGCTTTAAAGGTCAAAAACAGCACCTTGAAACGGATCCGGTAAGCTGTTGGCAGCCAGTGCAGTGCCTTCAGTACAGGCTGGATGTGGTCTCATATGGAGAGACCCATCAGCACCCTGGCCACCGCATTCTGCACTAGCTGCAGCTTCCGGATCTGAGCCACGGGCAGCCCCATGTAGAGAGTGTTGCAGTAGTCCAATCTCGAGGTGACCATAGCATGAATCACTGTAGCCTGGTCATTGTGTTTGAGGAAGGGAACCAACTTCCTGATCAGCCGCAGATGGGAAAAGGCTGCCTTGGCAGTGGCTGCTACCTGAGCCTCTATTGTTAAGGAGGCATACAGGAGCACTCCCAAACTCCTAACCCTTAGTGCTGGCACCAATGGCACCCCATTGAAGGTTGGGAGTGGGATCCCTACCCCCAATCTGCTCAGGCACAGGACCTCTGTCTTTGTTTGGACTCAATTTCAATCGACTCAGCCTAAACCAACCCGCCACGTCATAAAGCGCCCACTCCAGGTCATCTGGAGTAGAGTTGGACAGGCCACCCAACAGTAGATATAACTGGGTGTCATCCACATATTGATGACACCCTAGCCTGTGCCTCTGGGCAATCTGGGTGAGGGGGTGCATATAGATATTAAATAACATCGGGGACAGTACCGCCCCTTGAGGAACCCCACATACCAGGGGGTGCCTCTGGGATGTCTGCTCCCCTAGCGCCACCCTCTGTCCCTGAGGAGACAAGCCATTGTAAGGCAAGCCCCTGAATTCTAGTGTCAGCGAGGCGGTGGATCAGTAACTGATGGTCGATGGTATCAAATGCCGCCAACAGATCTAACAGCAACAGTACTGCCGATCTGCCTAGATCCAGATGCCTCTGGAGGTCATCCGTGAGGGCAACCAAATAGGGCAAATTGGAAACCGGCCGATAATTGGCCAATTCGGCCGGGTCCAAGGATGGTTTTTTCAAGAGGGGGCAGATCATCACTTCCTTGAGTGCCCTCAGGAACAGGCCTCAGTGAAGGACTGATTGATAATATCCCTGAGGGCACCTCATAGCCCCTCATGGCCAGCTTTTATAAGCCATGAAGGGCACGGATCAAGGCTGCACGTGGTTGGGCATACCATTGAGAGCAATTTGTTGACTTCCTCAAGGCTGAGTGGACTGAAACCACTTCATGTATGCCTCATTCTTGTCCTGAATACTTCCTTTGCCTTATTCCAAATAATTTGGAATCCCAGCACTTTGGAATTCCCTTCTCCTTAGAGTGCCAGTTTGGTGTAGTGGTTAAGTGCGCGGACTCTTATCTGGGAGAACCGGGTTTGATTCCCCACTCCTCCACTTGCACCTGCTGATGTGACCTTGGGTCAGTCACAAGCTCTGGCACAGCTGTTCTCTCAAGGACAGTTTGTGTTAGAGTTCTCTCAGCCCCACCTACCTCACAGGGTGTCTGTTGTGGGGAGGGGAAGGGAAAGGAGTTTGTAAGCCGCTCTGAGACGCCTTTGGGCAGTGAAAGGTGGGGTATAAATCCAAACTCTTCTTCTTCTTCTTCTTCTTACCTTTGGCCAATCAGAGGGCATATCTGCTAGCCCACTGTGACCCCTCTCTGCTTTCAATCTGTTGTTTTTAACTCTCCTCTAGCCCTATAAATGTAGCCAGAACTTATCACCAAATCATGCTTTGCTCTGCTGTGCTTGTGGCCTGCTTGTTATATACCCAGAAGTACAGTGCCCAAAGTCATGTTTCTACTTCTTCAGCCATGTTTTGTTAAGGTGTGCTTGCAGGAGATATTGCAAGTGCATTTTTTCTGGTTCCAAATCTCTTGGGTTTGTACACCTGTGGAATACCCATCATAATGCCTAGATTTATTTCATGGATTGTTTGATGCCTGAATGCCTGGACTCCTGCTTTGGGACTTGGACCTTTGCCTGGAATCTGCATAAATAGGTAGCTGTAAGCCAGTATATCATAGGGGTTAGAGTATCAGGCCAGGATCTGGAAGATCCAGCTTCAGCTCCCTACATTGCCCTGAAGCTCTCTAAATCACCTTGGGTCAGTTGCATTCTCTAACCAAGGATAAGACGGGGAAGAGAGAATTATGTACAACACCCTGAATTCCTTGAATGAAGGGATGGATAAAAATGTGCTAGAGAGAAGGCCCTTCCTCAGTTCTTGCTGTAACCCTTTGGTCTCTTCTTGAGAATTACATAGTGAACCAAATATCTGGGCATTTTGAATATTTGAATCTCAACATGGGCATTTTAGTTTTGGTTTCTTTGCTATGTGGTTGATGTTACCATAACTGCTTGAGCTTGTTGATTATTCCCCTTAAACTCTCAGATTTCACTCTATCTGGTTTCTCAATGTTCTTTTCAAGGTTCATGGAGGAGCTGCATCACTTCACCAATATCCTTTTTTCTGTTTATATTTGGGCACACAGCTGCAGATTGGGTGCACAGCAGTGTTCCCTCTAAGCTGAGTTAATGTGAGCTAGCTCCGTTTTTTAGCCTCCGGCTCACACATTTTTGTCTTCGCTCAGGAAGGATGGCTCCAGAACAAACTAATTTATGCAGTAGCCAAATTGCTCGCTCACAACTTTAATGCCAGTAGCTCACAAAGTAGAATTTTTGCTCACAAGACTCCACAGCTTAGAGGGAGCATTGGTACACAGGCTAACCAAGTATGACTGTGGGCCAATTTGGAAGTGGAGCTACATTTATACAGCTATATTTCTCCCTGACTACATATGGAAACATGTACACACATGGCTGCATCAGGATTCCTGTAGTGTATCATTCTATTAATGCACAGGAGAATGAATGTATCAGAAGGAGGAGGGGATTGGATTTATACCCTGCCCTTCACTACCCAAAGGAGTCTCAGAGCAGCTTACAAACTCCTTTCCCTTCCCTTCCCCTCCCCACAACAGACACCCTGTGAGGTAGGCAGGGCTGAAAGAGCTCTGACAAACACTGCCCTTTCAAGGACAGCTCTTGTCAGAATTATTGCTTGCCTAAGGTCATCCAGCAGCTGCAAGTGGAGGAGTGGGGAATCAAACCCGGTTCTCCCAGATTAGAGTCCGCGCATTTAACCACTACACCAAACTGGCACAGAAATAGGTCTTTGTACAAGCCCTTAACAATGGCTTCTGGCAGGGTTTTTTTTTGCTGTACATGTATGCAACAAAAGATCCACAAATACAATTGAATGGGAGAACTGGCACATGCCCAGCACTCTGCATTATATTTGGAAATTGAAAGATGGTTTGATACGGCACTATATTCCCATTAAAATCTGGTAAGCTGCCCTGAGCTGGCCTTGGCAAGGAGGGCGGGGTAGAAATCTGATAGATGGGTGGGTGGGTGGGTGGGTAGGCAGGCAGGCAGGCAGGCAGGCAGGTAGGCAGGCAGTTAGGCAGGCAGATAGGCAGACAGACAGACAGACAGACAGACAGACAGACAGACAGACAGACAGACAGACAGACAGACAGACAGATAGATAGATAGATAGATAGATAGATAGATAGATAGATAGATAGATGATTGATAGATAGATAGATATGTCTACTTGGGAGAGGAGCTCAGCCTGAAAGGCAACAAAATACTTTTAAAGTGTATTTGTTTTATTATGCCTGCCCAAGTTTTGCCCTAAATCTTCCAGATAGGTTTTGTGAAGCCTCACTTTTAGCTTAAAAGTGCTGGGCTGCATCTGCTAGTCCCAAACCTTGTTGAGTCTATGGTCCTTTTTGGAATGTTGAGAACACAGAGTAGGTGCCACCGCAAAAGAGCTGCCAGTAGAGAGTGCAACTGACCACAAAATGGCTGCCACATGGCCTGGGACTAGTCACAAAATATTGGGAAGCCATGTTGCCTTCTATCAAGGAGACAGCTCTTTCTAAATAGGGGCTTGCTGCAGACACAAAGGTGATGCCTCTTGGGCTCTTCTGAAGGACCTGCTGCTCCCATAAGGAGGAGGAAAGACAGGCTTGGCTGTTTGCTTTGAAAGAGAGATGCTGTGGAGAAGATGGATGTGGATGCTTGGAAGCTCAAGAGAGGGCGCCATGGTAGCTGTCAGCACTGTTCTGGAGATCACTGCAGTGTGAATGTCACCCACAGTTACTTTGCTCCTTGGCTTCAGGCATGTATGCATTTGTGTACTTTTTTTTTTTTAAAGGGATTATTTCAGAGTAACTGTGCTGGAGGGTAGGGAGGCTAGCAATATGCATATATTTTAAGTTCAAAAGTGGACAGCCCTTTCATTTGTCAAAGGGAACAATGCTGGCCAGATATCCTGGTCAGAGAAGTGCCACATCATGAACTATTTTGGGTAGTGCTGTAGGGTTGCCAGCCTTCAGGTGGCACCTGGAGATCTTCCACTCTTACAACTGATTTCCAAGCAACTGAGATAAGTTCCCCTGGAGAAAATGGCTGCCTTGGAGGGTAGACTCTATGACACTATACCCCACTGAGGTCCCTCCCCTCCCCAAACCCTGCCCTCCCCAGGCTCCACCCCCAAAACCTTTAGGTATTTCCCAACCCAGAGCTGGCAGCCCTGTTGTACTGCTTTCTTGACTTGAGGTCACACGCACTGAAGGAGCAGTATTGGGCCAGGCCATCTGCTTCCAATCTGATTTGGCGTGGGGGTGGGGAAGGGTGGGGCCATTCCAAATCATGAGAAGGTTTAATGCAGTCCTTGGGCTTGCAATTGAACATCCACAGAGAAGGATATCATTCTTATATAAAACAAAATCACCATCAAATGGATCTATTTAGCTGGCAGGATACCAGATTTTCTGCTTCAATACTACAGTTTCTTCAATATGTAACAATGCTATGAGTGTATGCTGAATCTTTGAGCCCTAGATGAGTATGACATATTAAAAAAATGAGGTTAGTAATAGCTAAATGTTTAGCCAACTTACAGTCAATTAATTTCAGAATGAGATTCAAACAACCTGCATTTTTCTACATGGTAGTGAAATGTATATCTATATTTTTGTGACTGTGCATGTGTGCCTGGAAGTCATGGTTAGTCTCTAGTGGTTAGAGTGGTTACCAACCACTCGAGTGGTTAGCGACTTCTAGTGGGGCTTGGACATTTCAGAGAGGGGGCTTGCTATTGCCTGCCTCTGCCTCCTGACCCTGGTGTTCTTTGGAGGTCTCCCATCCAAGTACTTGCCAGAGTTGGCCCTGCTTAGATTCCAAAACCTGACAAGATCGGGCTTGCCTGGGCTATCCAGGTCAGGGTGTGAAATGTATATCTTGAGACTTCATCAAAGTGGTTGATTTTTCTCTTTATCCAATTATGAGAGGATTTCAAATTTCTGATTCCTGCTGTCTCCCCCTGAAAACCCCTCTTTTGATTTTATGTCTCCCTTGTATAAACTAGACCCATGGATTGAATCCAGCCAGCTTTTCCACTGTTGAAAAAGTGAGGAGGGGAACTCCTTTTGATCGCAAAAAAGATCTGTGCTAGGGACCATGGGATCTACATGTACAAAAGCCATGTTTGGTAAGGGAATTATATGAGACTGAATGAAAAAGTTGGATGGACCCATTCCCTGATTTTTTTATTTCTATGTCATCTGCTGCTTCCTTAAAAGAACAGAGAACCACAGCCACAGATAAACAATAAGAAAGAGAAAATGCAAAGCTGTGTATAGATGCTAAAGTAAACAATTACTCATGAATTGTGTCCAAATAGTGTAATATATGACAATAACAATGCAATATGAATCAATGTAATGTACAAAGTACTATACAACAATAAAGTCCAAAATAAAGGTCCAAAACAATAGATTAATGAAATTTCCAGATAAAGTATTCGTTTTGTGAGTCTTCTGAATAGGGCCGATATATAACTTCAAACTGCAAGAATCATTTTTAACATTTGTAGAGTGAGGCTTCAGGGGAAAAAACCCATTCTTATGAAAGTCTGCAGAGCATTTCAAAGTACTAAGGTGAAGCCGTCATGTTCACCATAATAACAAATAATAATAAAGTAATACATTTTTCAGTGTTATTTGTTTGTCAATAAACCATTGTCATGATGTACATTATACATATTGATAAACCTAGATAAATTGAGTATGCACATTCAATTCAAATGAATTTGCAAAACCAAAAGCCACAAGTGGGGAAACAAAACCACTGGCGTACATACGTCTATGTTTGTGCTGCTCTGTTGCCCTGGTCATGGAAGTTTGGCATTTCAAAAACAGAACAAAAAAATAAAATAAAACTCCAAAGCTGAAAAAATTGTTTAGCAGAGGCAAGAATGAGATGAACATAGATGTATCAAGTCATGGTTCTTCTGTCAACATTTCTTTATTACATTTCTTGCGTGGGTGGTTTTTTGTGTTGAGCTCTGCTGATGTGATGCTCCTAATCTGATTACACCGAATATTCCATGCCATACTCTATACGCTGGAAGAGAGAGTGCATGGAGTTTTATGGTGCCATCCACAGCAGAATTACACCCCAGTGAAGTAAATAGTCTTAGAAGGGTGTAACTCTGTTTCAGATGTCACTGTAAGGCCTATTATGCACCCACAGTTTACTGCAGATTTCCCAAGCAGTAGGCCTTAAAGCTTGACTTCAGATTCTGTGCCTGCCTTATGCTCCATTTTTTTTCCTCCAGTGAATTTATTCAGCATCTACAACTAAAAAAATAGCACTTTTCTAAATCAGGGTGGGAACATCCCTTGTGACACGTGGGGGGTGGTATCCAAAGTTGCCCTATCACAGCTGTGCAATAGTGTCCAGCAAGCACCTTTCATTTAAATCCTTGTGGTTCAGTTTTTGTGCATTTATTTTAGTGTTAGTTCATTGAATGAAATGGAAATCTGATGTTGAAACTGACAAAACTATTTTAGAAACTGACTAGAGCAGCGGCAAAGCCCCTTTTTCCATATTGCCAAGCACCAGGGGGTTCTGTACTGTTTTATTGGCAACTGTGAAAAATAGTAGAGTCACATGGTCTCATAATATGGATAGGGGACACACACACTGAGTGTACAGAATGTACAGTGGAACTCAATGACACTGGCATTGTAAACTTTGATCATTGGCAACAGGGCCGGCTCCAGAGTTTTTTGCACACTAGGCGAGGCTACCTTCTGGCACGCCACCCCTCCCCCCGGTGCACCCACCAGTTTTCAAATATAAATGCATTTTAGGAAATAATGACAATAATGCTAGTAAACATGAGCATTGGCTTTGGTTATGATGTGATATGCCAGGCATATCACATCATAACAAAGCCAAATATATATTTCCAACTGTACAGAAACACTCAAGAGCACACAATCACACAGCTGTTCACAAGCACGGATCCCACCCACATTGCCTAACTACTACTCAAAAGTCAACCTGGAAAACAGTAAAAACAAAAAAGCTAATAGGAAAGCCACAGAAAGCCATTTTTAAAGACCTAATTTAAATTCTTGTACAGAACAGCTTCTTTAAACTTCTGTATTCAAGTGCCTGAACTGCCAAGTCTCTTCTCTCTCTCTCTCTCTCTCTCTCTCTCTCTCTCTCTCTCTCTCTCTCTCTCTCTCTCACACACACACACACACACACACACACACACACACACACACACACACACACACACAGAGCCTTAACAAGCTGGGCCTGGGTTTTCAGACCCAATTCATTTTCTTCACCATCACACAGCAACTGAGGAGAACATCATTTTAAAAGGGCGTGTGGGGGTGGAAGTTGATGGAGAAGCCATGAAGCCGCTGTCCCATCAGGAGGAAGCCAGCCCAGATGGTGGAGACGGGGGCCCAGCCGAGGGCAGGTGGCAGCAGAGAAGCCCGGAAGAGCAGGAAACACGCCCCCCTGGTTGTGCCAGCAGGCAGGGACCAGGACCAGGCCAGGCCCCCTTCCAAGCCCAAAGACCTCCTGCCGCTCCAAACACACCCGCACAGCCCGAGGAGGAGCCGCTCTCACCCACTCACCTGCTGAAGTCTTGCGCACTGCAAGGAAAGCCACAAGGCAGAGGTCCAGCTGCTTGCCCGGGGACGGGGACGAGGCTAGCAGAGGGCGGGGGGCAACCGCTCGCTCACTCACTCCCTTGCTGGCAGACAGCAAGGCGAGGCACAGCACTGGCCAGGCAGGGCTCCGGGTGCACAGAGAGGCGCAGGCAGGTGGGTGGCAGCTGTCGCAGTCAGTCTGCTCAGAGGAGGGGAACCATGTGGTGCAGCTGGCCTCACTCCCCTGGTGGGCTCAATGGCGGGGTTGCCCCGCCCCGCCTACGGTTCAAACTCCCCAATTGAGGGCTGCCCCTAGGCAGCTGTGGGGAGGGGGAGGAGGAGGAGGAAGAGGGAAGTCTCCTGGTCCACCCCCCTTGTAGTGCCTCGCCACCTCCCCAGGCCCAGGGAACGGCGCCGGAGGTCTCCGCCCTGAGGTAGGAAGGCACTGCTACTGCTGCACCGCAGGGGGGGGGCTTTTGGCCAGCCCGCCCTAGGCGAATGCCTAGTTTGCCTAGTAAGTGAGCCAGCCCTGGTTGGCAATGTGTGTGTGTGTGTACGTGTGGGCATGCCTGTGCAAAGTCAGCTGCAACTCCACCATGCTTTGCACAGGGCTGCAATTTGTATGGAGCTCTGGAGAGCTTTTTTAGTCTCATGCCACTAAATTGATTTTTTTTCTTTTCAGTATTTTGCCAGAGCCCTAGTGCAGCTGCACAGTAATGCTAATTTCCTACTCTCCCTTCAAATTTGTGTGGTTTTCTCTTTGTGCTTCTCTGATTTGAACCTGCACACTTGTCATGATCTTGGCAGTTTTTTAAAGCCTCTCCTCTGCCGATTGCACTCTTTCCGTCAAATGTATTGATCCCAAGCAATTCTTAAGTTCAATGGTTTACAGAAGGTCCGCATCCACATGGCTCAGCCTCCATTTTAATGTTAGGCTTGCAGAGACTGTCAAAATGCACACACACACCCTTGTTCACAAAACAATTAAAGGGAAAAATGTTTTCAAAGCTTTAGGCTTCCCACCCCAGAGTCTGTCTCTCTTTCCATCTCATGTCAGTTTCATTACACATTGATGATCCTCCATTTATTTTGTTCGCATGCAGCACTGAAATCCCCCTTTTTTTGCACTGTGGACACTGCCGTTTGCCTCCTCTCCAATCCCCCTTTCAAGTCAATACCAGCAGGGAACTAAACCTCATAGAGCTCCCTTAAATCCCTCCTCTCATTTTAATTTTTTAAAAATTCAGTGATCTGAGACTAGTCATTTCTGCCCATCCATCTCCAGCACTGTGAACAGAAGCCCAAGATAGAATGCATTCTCTCACACAACTTTTTGATTTCCCCTCATCATTTAATTTTGTTTATTCAGCATCTGAGACTAGTGATAGTCTCATATTATTAGACTTATGTCACTTGTAATTTTTTAAAAAAATTAGAACAACGAGGGAAAAAGTAATCAATGGAGCTTGTACACCAATGAAGGGGGGAGCATGGCCGAGGGTGCAGAGTGGGCAGAATGACCTCAATGTGGTGACCTTCAAGGGGAGGCAAAAAGGTGTGTGGGTGGGAAATCTGAGAAAATCTGTACACTTTTGGATTATCTTCGGTTTGGAAGTGAAACAAGGGGGAAATTGGCATAAAAGCAGTCTCAGAAAACCCAGGGAAACAGTGACCAGGAAGTGAGCTGAGTGTTGAAGGGAGAAACATTAATGCATGACAAAAAAGAAAACCCAAGGGACATGCATGGTGAAAGAGAGGGAAAACACCCGTGCGTAATAGGCGTAAGACACAACTAACACTCTGTAAAACACAAACGAGGGCTTGAGGTCAGTGGATGTTATTTTTTATTTATTTTTGAGATTTCTATCCAGCCTTCCCCCACAAGTGGGCTCAGGGTGGGTCACAACAAGTGGGTAAACAGTTAAAATACATGATACATACAATTTAAAAACTATAAAACCCATAATACAGTACATGATGGTGAGCTTCATGGTTTATGTTATATATGTGCCCAAGGGGTGGCCTACCAGAAGATGGGTAAAATGTCCACCAATGGAGCAATTATAGTGCATAGCAACAAGACAAGCTGAGGTGAAGTAGGGGAGGGGAGGCCAATGTTATTTGACATCCATAGCCTCAACCAAAGGCCTGGCAGAATAAGTACATTTTACAGGCCCTGCAGAACTGTACTAAGTCTTGCAGAGCCCTGATCTCACTAGGGAGAGTGTTCCACTAGGCCGGAGTCAGAGATGAACAGGCTCTGGCTTTGGTTGAAGCCAAATGGATATCTTTTGGGCTGGGGATTACCAGCAGTTGTTAGTCAGACGAACATAAGGCTCTCCTGGGAACATATTGGGAGAGGCTGTCCCCCAGATATGTTGCCCCCAGCCTGCATAGGGCTTTAAAGGTTAGTATCATCACCTTGAACTTGATCTGGTACTCAACTGGAAGCCAATGCAGCTGGTGAAGCACTGGCTGTATATGTACCCGCAAGGGCATCCCAGCCAGGAGCCAGGCCACTGCATCTTGCACCAGCTGAAGTTTCTGGATCAAATTCAAGGCAGCCCTAAATAGAATGAGTCACAGTAATCCAGCCTGGAGGTGACCATTGCATGGATCATTGTGGCTAGCTCTTGGGAGGAGAGACAGGGGACCAGTTGCCGGACCAGCCAAAGATGATAAAAAGCTGATCTGGCAACAGTAGTGACTGGGCCTCCATGGACAATGAGGCATCCAGGATCACTCCTAAGCTCCTCACCATTGGCATTGGCATCAAAGGTGCCCTGCCAAGGGTATTGAGTCAGATCCCCAGTCCGCCCCCCCATGGCTCAGGCAGAGGGCCTCCAGCTTCGATACACTTAGCTTTAGTTGACTCTGCTGTAACCAACCAGCCACAGCCTCCACTGCCCAGGCCAAAATATTTGGAGCAGAGCCTTCCATCCATCCATCCATCCATCCATCCATCCATCCATCCATCCATCCATCAACAGATATATCTGGGTGTCATCAGTGTACTGGTGACAACCCAACCCAGCTCCCCGGATCAGCTGGGCAAGAGGGTTGGGTTGGGTTGTTAAATCACTTATATAGATGTTGAATAAATTAGGAGAGTTTTTGAGTTATGCAGTTACAGTTATGGACCCAGATTTGTGGTCTTCAGAATTTATGAGGAGTCGTGCTATGAATGCCCTCAAAAAATGTTTCCCCTACTTCCACCCTCCTGCCACTGCTTCTCACTATGTTACATCAACTGAGCATGCATATGTGTTCCTAACAATGGCACCAGTGCATAAAAAACAAAGACTCTCTTTAAAAGGCACCATCATATTAATTTGCCTACAGCAACCATGGTAACCCATGCATATTTATTTCAGAATGGGAGGTGGTTATGGGAGGGGTAGGAAGCAGGATTGGAAGGCCACAAGGACAGTTTAGCAGAAGGAGCTGAATGTCTGGCCGTAATTCATGTTTCATCAGGTCACTTCAGCAGAGGCATGCGCTAGTTTCGCTACTACAGCTCTGTGCCGCAGTAACCTCCCTGTCCATTTTCCTTGCTACAAATGTTAACAAACCAGCTTCTATAGCACCGGACTGAGAAGTCCAAGAACTTGCCAGTTCTTTACATGCTCTGAAAAGAAAGAGGATAGAAAGAGTGTGAGCGCTTTCTGTAAAATGCCTCCTACACACATCTGCTTCTAGTTACAGGAAGGAAGAATGGCTTGCGAGAACACACATTCAGTGACAAATCTGTTCATCTTTTTAATTGAAAAATGTCAGTAGATTATCCGTTTGTAAATGCAATACAGCAATGCCTTCCTTTCAGTCCCTCTCTTTCACCCATCTTTCTCCCACCCCCCAGAAAGAGGGGGAAAGAGGGCAGGGTCAGGGGGTAGGACAGAGGGAAGGGAATGCTATGACTGTCTTTTTCCTTACAAAGTTCTAAACAGATATATTGGGGGGAAGAATTGGTGCCTTCGTGTCTCCTTGGCATCCCCTGATCTTTAATTGCAAGATCAAGTAGACTGTCTGTAGGGATGAGTTCAAATTCCTCATCCCTGCTGCTTTAACAAGAAAATTCCCTATTTGGATTTAGCATCTCTCTTGTGCAAATGATTTTTGGGTTTTGCACCATTTGAGGTTTCCTCAACACAGGTGTTTCTCTAAAATTTAACTAATTTCTCAGTTTTTTGGTGTCCATAAATCAACATGATTCATTTTACAAATAAATGATATACATTGCATAAATATTATGCATTAAAAAATGTAGCATGCATACACACCATTACAAAATCTACAAGACCAACAGCAAAATGGAGAACTGAAAAATAAAACAAAAATGTGGTTTACTTTTTCTATATACCGCAGGCATACAGACTTTTTGCTATGGCTTGGGTTCCCAACTGCAGTAGTTTTTCTCCAGGCTTCCTCCTGGCATTGTCTGTTTGCTGTCTTTCTGCAGTTTCTTTGAGGTTTCTTCTGCTTTCTCAAACCAACTTTGAGCTGATGTCTCCTGCAGATGCCCAGAAAAGCTTATATCACAGTGAATGTGTCAGTCATGAAGGTGTTGTTTGGATCACTCAAGAACGTAAGAAGAGCCCTACTGGATCAGACCAGTCATCCATCTAGTCCAGCATCCTATCTCATACAGTGGCCAAGCAGTTACTATAGAGGGTCAACAACAATAGGATGTAGGAGCCAGCCCCTCCTCTTAACAATGTTGCTTCATACCATTATTATTCAGAAGTTTTCTGCCTCTGAATAGGGTATTTCCTTTAGTCACCATGGCTAGTCACCACTGATGGGCCTCTCCTTCATGAATTTTTCTAATCCCCTTTTATCGGCTACATCATGAGAAGACAAGACTCACTGGACAATAATGCTAGGAAAAGTTGAAGGCAGCAGGAAAAGAGGAAGGCCAACATGAGTGGTATTGACTCCTTAACGAAAGCCATGACCCTCAGTTTGTAAGACCTGAGCAAGGCTGTTAATGATAGGGCATTTTGGAGGTCATTAATTCACAGGGTTGCCACAAATCAGAAATGACTTGAGGGCATATCACACACATGCTTCTGACCATTCCTGCACCCTCAGGCAATGAATTCCAGATTCCAATTAAGATGGCCATCCTTTTTATTTAGGCTTGTCACATGGAGGATGGCATCACCAGGATGTGATGTAGTGGTCAGAGTGTCAGACTGGGGAACTGGAAGACCTAGGTTCAAAAAAATCTCCATGAAACTCTCTAGGTGATCCTGGGCCACTCACACATTTTCAAACCAGCCCACCGCACAGGGCTGTTGTGAGCTAATTGGAGGAATAAAAATGTACTAGGGAGATAAAGACAACATCCAGTTGCCCATAAAGATCAGAATAGATTTAGAGAAAGAGGCAGCCTTCAAGCTACGCAGGGTGCAAACAGCTGATGTATTTCATAGGACAAACCAGCACCTTGAATGGTACCTAGCATATTGTGTAAAGACCCAGCTTGGGGGGGGGGAATGCCCCTTTAGTGAAATCTTAATGGGATCCTATTGCCCAGGTGATGCCATTTACCTCCATGCCATTAAAAGCTTTAGCTGTCCCTTTCCATCTATGAAGCCCCTATTAAAGAGACAGAACATTTTCCTCCAGGCCTATTGGCAACCTTGGACCAAACAATAATCATGGATGGAAGGCAAAGAGAAGTCTGATCCCCAGACCTTTGCTGTACCTGCACACCCTCTTCAAAAGAGTTCATTTAATTTTGCATTTGCATTTTTCTTCCCTTACAAACTTTAAAGTCTACAGGCATTCAGTTGAAACCAGAAACACAAGATTTTATTATATTCCTGGCAGTGCTAGGGAAGAACAGGAGCCAGTTCCTAGGCAGTCGAAGCGTAGGCTTCCCCCAGTTCTCTTCACCCTCATGTTGATTCTGCTCCAAAATTGATCTACAAAACTGAGCCCAGTTGGAGTTGTCAGGGAGAATTGCCAATTTTTAAACTGGTCTCTCTAGTTGACCCTTTAATATCAGTATGATCTGCAGCAATTATCATGTGATGTTTTTAGCTGTGTGCCATGAAAAGCTTTAGCTGCTTGTTTCCACATATTAAGCCCCTATTAATAGGGCATGACATTTTTTTCCCCTGGCCAGTTGGCAACCTTAGGAGGAAATAACATTATGTCTTTCAGCATTTTCAGCAGGGTGCTTTATTGCAGCTTCATCGCATGGCAACTTATCACTGCTTTGAAGAGTAGCTACTTTCCCAGAAAAGCACACAGGAGAAGCTGGGGCCCCCAAACAAGCAGGAATAAGGTAAGTGGTTTGTTGTCGATTGCATCAGTCTTAAGTTTTGCACTGGATCTTCCAGGGGTGTGTGTGTGTGTGTTTGTTTTGATGCAAACAAATAGTTGCTTGTTAAGTACGGAAACAACTCAGGGTTCTGCCTGCTGGTTCCACAACACAATAAATAGCATCCCTCACAAAAGCATGTGGGGGATGAATGTACGAACATTAGTTCTGGAATACAGGGCATCTGGGAGTATGAGACCAGGAATTAGCAATCGCTTGCTCTCAGCCACACCACCAGTGATATAGCTTGGGACAAGTCGTAAGGCTTTATTTCCTGTAGGGGAGCCATGGGGAAAGGAAAGTCCTTGGAGGCCATCTGGCCTATCTACTCACCATTGGATAATTATTCCCCGTTGTCCCTTACCTTGTCCTTTGTCTCAGCTGGTTGTAAGCATCTTAAGTGATGAAGCTCTCTGGTTTTCCTTGGGGAACCCTGCAGCTCATCTGTTTTGCTGTCAAGACTGCTTCTTGATACTAAAAATTCTCGGTCTTGATTCTGTCCCATGCTCCCTAGTTACATGTATCTTGGAGCTTAGCCTCTTGCGCAAATAATTTGTCTTTCTTCCTGAAAAAGGTGGCTGGTTTTGGGGTGCCCAACTGCTATTGTCCACACTGCAGGGAACACCCCCAGCATCCCTTGATACCGACTGGTTAATCCTTACGTTTTTTTTAGGTGGGATTTTCTGCTATCAAAGCATTGCCCGTTGTTTTGATGCCTCCTGATGGGGTTTTTCTTATTTAGCTTATTTATAGCCTGCCTTTCTGCTTGATTGTCACAACATTGCTTGCAAGGACCATTTTCTAAGTCAAACATCCCATATGATTACATTGGTGAGTGGCTTGCCATTTAAAATGTGATGGATTTTGAACAGTTTTTCATCTGTGTGTAGTTGGTAGCATTCAGCAGGGTTATGGACCCATTAGTTGCTGCTGGCACACACTCACAATTTGCTGGTTTGCTTGGATTAAGGATCTCCCATGGTCATCAAGGGCATCATGTTATGCACCATATTAAACTAGGGCAACTAGAATGATAAAAGGATTGGAACACTTTCCCTATGAAGAACGGTTAAAGCGCTTGGGGCTCTTTAGCTTGGAGAAACGACTGAGGGTTGACATGATCAAGGTTTATAAGATTATGCCAGGGATAGAGCAGGTAGAGAAAGAGGTATTTTTCTCCCTTTCTCAGAATACAAGAACTCATGGGCACTCAATGAAATTGCTGAACAGTTGGGTTAGAATGGAGAAAAGGAAGTGATTAACACATAAAAATCACTGGCATAGGAGGTGGTGGTGGCTACAAGCATGGACGGCTTCAAGTGGGAATTAGATAAATATATGGAGCAGAGGTCCATCAGTGACTATTAGCCACAAGGTATGGATAGGGACTGTGGGGCAAGTGATGCTCTGTATTCTTAGTGCTTGGGGGGGGGTCAACAGTGGGAGGGCTTCTAGTGTCCTGGCCCCACTGGTGGACCTCCTGATGGCACCTGATATTTCTGGCCATTGTGTGACAGAGTGTTGGACTGGATGGGCCATCGGCCTTGTTATGTCCTGAGCTTGATTGCATCCCCATTGATAGGCTGGTATCTGTGACGGGCTAGGCGCATAGTGATTTTTCAGCTTTGCCTTCAGGTCCACCAATGACACCGTCAGGATGTTGGTCGGCGCAACCAGGGACCTTCCCACGTCAAACATGGCTTGGCTACAGGAACTCAGCAGGACCACCGATTTCGTGGTCTCATCCTTGATCTGCTTGTGCCCGTAGATGGCACTGTTCGCCCGGAACTATGGGGAGGGACACCTTTGGCTTCCGGGTGTCATCATAGATGTAGCTGGGTCACTGTCAACGTGGTGCAGACAGACGATGGCGAACAACTTAGGTGCCACATTGACCAGCTATGCCAGCGATGGTCCACCTCTGACCAAGAAACAGAAAGCCAAACCGCCAGAACAGTGCCTCAAGAGGTAGAGGTGGGTGAAACTCCTCAGGTCGCAGAAGCTAGGGAGGTAGCTCTGACCGAACAAGGGACAGAATCCCAGGTGCCTGAACAGGCAAACAGTAGTCCTCAGACTACTAGTGAGGAGCAGACACCCCCGACAGAGACCCTGCGTCGGTCTCAATGGTCTAGGCAGTGACCAGCTTATCTGAAGGACTACATCTGTTGTGGAGGGATGTTATGTCCTGAGCTTGATTTCATCCCCATTGACAGGCTGGTATCCAGAATGGCAATACCTGATTGGCTACTCTGCATAGCAGGCCAATCAGGATACAAAGATTGTGCTGGAGGGAAGCAAAATGATTGGATGTTATCTAAGCAATGCTATTGGTTGTTATCTCTGATGTGGGCGTGGCTATGCAAGCCTGCACTGTTTAAATAACAGCCTGTTGCTCTAGGTTGTGTCGTCTGTTCTGAGCTGTTGAATCACTACCATTAAAGCTGAATCACTTGTTGGAACGCTGCCTTTAAGTGTCATACTTATCAGGCCTGATCCAGCATTGGCTTCTCTTATGTTCTTATACTCTTACCAGCTACATTTGGCATGCATATGATCATGTTATGCCTGTGCAGTCAATGGCATTCATCCACTGGCACCATTTGTTAGGTGTCACTGTATGTTTGGAACTTCCTGGATCGAACTGCAGTTGTCAGACATCAGTGGGAGAATGTGCAAAGTACTTGTGGATCCAAGCTAGAATTTTCATTTAAATGAACTTGTTCATTTTTGGGAGTCAGGGTAGGCATAAAGGAGCAAGGTAGACTAAAGACAAACTGTGCCATCCCCAAATGCACGCAGGCTGGAGATAACCAAGGAATATGTTGTTGAAGGCTTTCACAGCTGGAGTTCATTAGTTGTCATAGATTTTCCGGGCTGTATGGCCATGGTCTTGGCACCTAATGTTTTGCCAGCAGCTGTGACTGGCATCCTCAGAGGTCAGACCATGGCCATACAGGCTGGAAAATCTACAACAACTAAATAACCAAGGAAGCATGTCTCTTATAAGTTAATTTTTTCCCTGTGAGGTGATTTGAGCATTTGGACTGAGGAAAAGATCAGAGATAAATGTAGAAAAACAGTGTGAGAATATTATGCATTTGCAATACATTTTCAATATATGATAAAATGTGAACATTTTTTTCAAGTGTTTGAGGGTGCTGGCCTCAGTCCACAATCCAACTGCAATTTGAGCTGAGGATTGTTCATTCATTACTAATTTACATGCACATCTCCAAGCAATTCACATCCAAGCAATTTACATCTCACATCTCCAGGCAGTGAGAGATTTCAGGGCAGAGATTCAGAATTTGTTTTTCTTTGGATGAGAAAGAGCACTGGGAGACTTAACAGTCTCTTTGCAATATTTGCTTTACTTACAGATGTACAAGCAGAACGTGGGTGGAGGTGACCAGACACTCCCACAGTGCAGCAGGTCTACTACCCTGCATCAGATCCCCAAGAGAAAGAAAAAAAGACCTTGAACCTCTAGAATAAACAAGGATCTTGCAGCACCTTGAATGCTAACAAGTTTTTATTTCAGCTTAGGCTTTCATGGGCTATAGGTTTCTTTGTCAGATACATGTAACATACTAAGAAGAAAAACAGTTGGTTTTTATACCCTGCTTTTCTCTACCCTAAGGAATCTCAAAGAGGCTTACAATCACCTTCCCTTCCTCTTCCCACAACAAACACCTTGTGAGGTAGGTGGGGCTGAGAGAGTTCTGACAGAACTGTGACTGGCCCATGGTCACCCAGCAGGCTTCATGTGGAGGAGAGGGGACTCAAACCTGGTTCTCCAGATTAGAGTCCACCCCTCTTAATCACTACATCACACTGGCTCTCTAACACAGCTATCTCTCAGGAACTTGTACCCCCAAATGCTTTATCTTTAGCCAACATGCTAAACATGTGCTCCATGGGCTGCCCATCAGTTACCAGATTCAGTTCAAAATATTGACTAATATATACAAAGCTCTTCATGGCCTTGGACACTCATATCTATGGGACTCCCTCTCCCCCTGTGCTCTGCCATGACAGCTTCTCTCATCTGAGCAGGGCCTCCTGCAGATGCTGGTGTACAAATGGGCAAGTTCAATAGCTGCCCGCACACATACATTCTCTGTTGTGCCCCCCCCCGCCCCCTCAGTTATGGAACGGACTGCCTGATGAGTTTAGGAAGGCTCCCATTCTCCTGGCTTTTGACAAACTATACAAAACTGAATTATTCAGGAGGGCTTTTTTTACACAGGTAACAGGGCCTGTATTACAACAAAATTGTTTAGAAAGATGACTTGGTAAAGGGATAGGGACTATGGAGTGTACTATTATGTGCTCTCTGTTGCTGTAAGTGTGCACCTATTCTGTGATTTCTGCTTTAACATGCCATGTTTAAATGCTTATGCTATGTTTCAAATTTCTGCTTGTCTTCGGATTTCTGCAATCTAAACCCTATTGTGCTGTTTATTGGATGTCCCGTCCTGTTGATCATATTGACTTATGCTGTGTAATCCTTGAGTCTTAGTGGGAAAGATGGACTAACATAACATAACATAAATAAACATATAAGTTTTCCTTGTTGCCACTTAACTAAACAAAAGTCTCCAAAGCCCCATACCCACATACTCTCCAGAACACAGATCAGAGACCCACCTTTGTAGGTTTCCCATCCAAGGAAATGTATTCAGCCATTACAGGACACTTTTGGTTCTTTACTGTCAACTCCCTAGCTCCCATCGTAGAAAAGCCGTAGTGAAAACCTGTTCAAAGTATTCAAGACAGGGCAAACTCATAGCAATATTTATCCTGTTTAATTGTATCTGTTAAGTAAGCACTGTTCTTCTTGCTGTGGAGATGTTTCTTGCAGTGGTCATTTTTACATGTAAGACTTAAAATAAGCTTTTAAAGAAATCTTGTTCTAATACCAGTGCAAAACTTGCAAATGATTTTGGTGTGCGTGTTTGATTTTTCTTCTCAGTCCTTTCCCACATGAGCAACATTCTTAGGTAAAATGCCAAAAGCAAGATTAATTTAAATGGACTTGACAGGACATAGCTGCATGACAAATCTGAATCATTTCCCTGGGTGCTTCTACATTAGGGAGTTTTACGGTCCGACTCCTCATCATGTTGCCAGTGCAATATTTTCTCCATTTGCACTTGCAACAGAGATTCCACATGGCACAGCATAATCGGGGGTTAGCTGTTTTCTCTTTCACACCAGGCATATATTACCACAAGCCCCTACCTCTGTTTCTCTCTGTCCCTCTCCTTAGTCATAAATCCCCACCCTATTTTGGGCACATGTGCAGAGCTGAAGAGGAACTGCCCAGTAGCACAATCCTTTTTTGAAAACCTTCCTGTTGTGTATGGAGCCTGAGTAATCCCTGAAACAGTACCGGGATCTGGTTGAGCTTGTTTCCCCTGAACAATAGCTTACTAGGATCCTGGAGTAGACCAATAGAGTAACAGTGTTATGTAAACAGTCTCTCGTTGGGAGTGGGGTGTGTTTGGGGTGTGGTGATTGCATGCTTAAAAACAGGGCAGCTGCCCTGGAGTTTGTCTCATAGCATTCCTGAAATCACCTAATGAAGTAGAGCTGCTTCACTGCAGTGCATCCAGAACCCAGTATTTAACACTCCTGCATATTTACGGCTGAGTTCAGACTGGCAGTTTGAAGCTGGAGGGAGTCGTTGCAAAAAAGACCTGGAACAAACTGTTTCGGGTTTTCCCGGTCACACTGTGCAGACCAATGCGGGAGCATACCGGAAGGAGGTGCGAGGGAGTGCTCAGACTGCTGGCCCGGAGGCGTGGCTGTAAATGGCTTTTTCCTGGTAATTCGACTATGTGTGCATATGCGTATATGTGCTCATGCGCATAAGTGCATCAGGGCGATTTGGGGAGGATCCCATTGCGCCGACACTGCATTGGGCAGTAGAGCGGAGCACATCCAGTCATATTGCTGCTGCCTCTCCAGGGCAATCAAGCGCACCTTATGCGCGGAAACAGCCAGTGGACATTATTACCGTGGGTTGTTCCCGGCTTTTTGGGTTAGCATTCACACTTCCCTGAAGTGGAATGAAGTGGGATAAAGGCACTCTCTGGGATTTGCTACCACTTTTACCAGGTATCTTTTAAATGCAGGAGCGAAGCGGTACACGACGGGTTGACAACGGGTGGGGAATGCCAGACAGATGTGCCTGTGTGAATGGCTCCATTAATCCGCTTGTGAAACGTTGCTCACATGTGGCTATAGCGGGGCAAACTGCCAGTCTGAACTCAGCTATGGTAGCACTGCTAAGGAATAATACTAAACTTGAAGGCTTCTACTCCTTGTATCTGCCTGTCTGTTATAGCACAACTCTTATTTATTTATTCACAACATTTATCTCCTGCCTTTCTGCCCTTATAAGCGCTGCTAAGTCTTTCCCCCCCCTCAAGTTCTCTTCTCCCAAGTTTTCTACATTTCAGTGTTGGGCAGGAGGCTGTGGGTGACCCCCCCTTTTCAGGATTAATTACAGCCCTGCAAAACTCATGGGGTGAACCCCCCCTTCTGAATGAGCAAAGTCTCCTTTCCCGAGTTCAGGGCTAAGTCACCCCCCCCCAATTAATTACAGGACTGGGGAATACATGTAAATCTGTGATTTTGAGTTCTTGCAGTTGAGTAATGGCACAACAACATTATGACATTACAGGAATAAATAAAATAGAATTATCTAATACATAGGCAAAGTGAAGGGAGGTATTCCTTTTAACTGAAACTGAAGGCATAATTTCCATTTGGGAATCTTTCCTTTGCAATCTCCTGCCCCTCTTTATTCTTAATGCCTAGATGTACGCATTGTAACAGACATAGTGCAATTGTGCTGTTCTGCATTACTGTAAAAGACAAAGAAAACAGCATAATTAGAAAAGCCTAAATATAGTTACCCCTTTTCCTCTGCAGTTGTGACTCATCAGTGAAAATAAAAGAGATTAGAAAGTAAAACAAGCAAACAAAACAACAACAACCCACAAACCCAAAAAGATAGGTAGAAGGAGTAGGGAGGAAGAGTTCATTTTCACTGAAAGCAAAGTTATGCCTTCCATTCTGGACACATTGAAAAGAATGCCCCGGCAATGCCATGCAGGGAAAAATTGGTTGCCTTCAGGTTTTGTTTTGTTTCTGTTTTTTTTTTTTAAGAAAAATGTTTCTTATAGAGAAAAAAATGGGCTGCCCACATTTGGGACGTGAATGCAGAATGACGTCAGGTGGAAACGGGGGAAAACCATACAAGTTGAGTGGCTGAAACAGAGAAAATCCTGCACATGAAAGCAGCCCCTTTCAGTTTAATTTTCTCACTGGTTCTATGTAGACATTATAAACAAAAAACCCTGGGAACTGGAATTTGCTGAGGGTGCTGAGATTTCTCTGTTGCAGATCCCTGGCTCCTTTCAGAGTGCTGTAGGATTCTCTGGAGAGAAAGAATGATTGTTGAAGTAGTATACATCTATGGTCTGGAGATGCCCCTTACTGAAGCTCAGGAAAATAATCTGGCTGCTTCTCATCTCCCCAAACAGTAAGAAGGTTTAGGGCTGAGATACAGAGCTTATTTTTTTTTGGATGAGAGAGCAGTGGGGGACTTACAGCATCTTTGCAAAATTTGCTTTATTTACAAACTAGGAATAAGGCCCGTTGTGGAAATAAATACAACGGGCTCTAGAAAGTGACTCTGGGAGAGTGCCCCAGCTCTGGGCATTCAGTGACAATTTGCTGTGGCAATCTCAGCAGGATATTATGACAGAGTCCACCATTTTCTCCAGAGGAACTGATCTTTGCTACCTGAAGAGCAGTAGTGATTTTGAGTGATCTCCAGCCCACCCCCAAGATTGGTAACAGTGGTTCCCCAGGAGGGAGTGGCTGGTTTGGAGGGTGGAGTCTATGGCATTGTATCTGTCTGAGGTCCCACCCCTCCTCACCTTCTCCAGGTTCGATCCCTCAAATCTCCAGGAATTTCCCAACCTGGAGCTGACAACCCTATCTCCCTCCCAGCCAACCATCAACCTACCTTTAGTTTTTCATCTCCTTCCCCCTCCCTCCTAGAGAGCAGTTGTAATTTTGAGTGATCTCCAGCCCCCACCTGGAGATTGGCAACAATGGTTCCTCATCAGGGAATGGCTGGAGTGGAGGGTGGCGTCTATGGCATCGTACCTGTCTGAGGTGCCACCCCTCTTCAAACCTCATCCTCTCCAGGCTCCATCCCTCAAATCTCCAGGAACTGCCCACCTGGAGTTGGCAACCTGATCAGGACTGGGCCCAATGAGTTTTCTCCCAAAGGCCAACATAGGTGTGGAAAGGGCCCTTTACTGACAGAGGAGAAAGTACAGGTGCCAACTCTGATTAGGGAAATACCTGGAGATTTTGGGGGGTGGATCCTGTGGAGGGCAGCATTTGGGGTGTGTGTGGAAGGACTCAGCAGGGTATAATGCCATAGAGTCTACCCTCCACAGCAACCATTTCTCCCGGGGAACTGATCTCTGTCATCTGGAGGGCAATAGTAACAGTGGGAGATCTCCAGGTCCCACCTGGAGATTGGCAACCCTAGGGGAAAGTCAGCCACACAGTTGAAGAAAATGGTTTGATGGTTGCTGTGGAGCCTGTGTGTGCACCTCGTTAGCCAGCCAGCCATGCTGAAGCTAAGCAAAAGAAAGAGCCTTTTTCCATTTATTCTGACAGGAAAGTGGCCATTGGGGAGGGGGTTATGCTGAAAGTCCTTTGTTTTTTTACTCACAGAACCAAGCTTGGCTGCCTACCAACAGCCACTGAGGGGACAGTCCCTCACAGGAATCAAGAGAACTGTCTTCCTCAGGAGAGAGAGCTGTCTGCCAGTAAATCTGACATGCAAAAGGGGGAGTGGGTGGGGAAGAGGAGCAGACCCAGCACCCGGCCAATGGCACACGAGTACTCTTGAGTGGCGGCTGATGGGCCAATGGCTGAGGGAGGGCATTTTACAGCCAATAGGAGCACATGGAATCTTGCGAAACCAAAAGATAATTATTATAAGGAGAGAAGTGCAGTGCCAACATACTCCATTTTGTTTGTGATTTTAAGGAGTCAGGAAATCTTTGCTCTCATGTGTTTCTTCTCCTTATGTACTGAGTCAAAATGGAACACTTCCTGGTTTGGAACTAACCAGAGTTGGTAGTGATGTTGTTCTTGTACTACAAACCAGACTCTAAACCATAGTTTAACCCATTTTGGACATCACAACTGCATTTAGATATGAACCAGGAAGTCTTCAATTTTGGCCCTAAGAAAAGGGAAGAACAAACATGCCCAAAGACTCGTTCTCATCACAAGCAAGCAGGAGTTTGTTCATGAAGACATCTGAATGCAACTGTTGAATGAGGTTAGTGAATCCATCTGGTCTGCGTTGGCTGGCAGCAACTTTGTGGTGTTCTTCCTTTGCAGAAATGGAAGCACAATGTTCTTTGATAGTATGAAGTTCTTCTACATTGTTGCACACACATTTCGAACAGCTGGACCTTTGAGGTTCTGTGGGGAAAAGGGGTGGCTCAACAGCACATTTTCTGATCGGTTATCATCCATCCTTCCTGAGATGTAGGTTCTGATAAGTTTATGGAACAAGTGTTTTTGCTGCTTGAAAAAATAAGTGCGGGGGCAGCCGCTACTCTTGTTAAATGCTGTTACATGTAATGAATATTGAAGTGTGAAAAATAATACCATCTTCCTCCAGATGCTGGGCCTATACACAACAAGGAGAAAACCAAGTTGAGTGTGAGATGCAGCCATGCGTACCTTCCAACATTTTGCAGATGAAAATAGGGATGCCTGTGTATTTGATAACACCTCTTCTCGCACCAAACATCACTCCTTCTCTGTCTGCTGCATTCGCTTACTCTGCAACAGACTATCTGCCCTAACTTCTGAAACCGGATGTATCAGTAAATAGACCATCATGACTTCCTTTTCGACTTCATATGAGGTTTAATCTTACAGTGGATCTGACTGCATTTATAGAATGTGTTTGAGATGCAGCTATTCATAAAGTTACTATCTGGATTAGCAGCTGTGAGGGCTGGGAGTGGAGGGGAAGCAATGCACTGACATTTCGTGCCCATCCCCTTGCATCTGTGCACATCTGTGTGCAACAAGGACAAAAAAGAGCCAGAGCGATGTAGTAGTCAGAGTGTCACACAAGGATCTGGGAGCTCTGGGATAGAATCCTGGCTCTGCCCCGGAAGCCTGTTAGGTGGCCTTGGGCCAGTCATACACTCTCAGCCTAATCTACTGGAGCTGGGGAGAAAGGTGGGGTAGAAGGAAGTAAATAAATAAATGAGTCAAGAAGACTGAAATAACAAGAATTTACATGAAGACATTTTTAAAGCCGTTTCTAAGACATCTTCTCGAAAGGCGAAATGTGTGTGCTGAGTGCCATCAAGTCGCTTCCAATGTATGGCAGCCATATGGATTAGTGACCTCCAAAATGGCCTGTTGTTAACAGGTCTTGCAAACTGAGGGCTGTGTCTTCCTTTACTGGGTCAGCCCACCTCATGGCGGGTCTTCCACTTTCCCTGCTGCCTTCAACTCTTCCTATCATTATTGTCTTCTCCAGTGATTCTTATCTTCTCATAGGGTGCGTTCAGACAGTGTGCTGGAGCGGTTTAAACTGCTCCGGCACGATGCGTGTTTTTTTTTAAACTGGAGAATTGCGATCACACACCTCCTCCTTCGGAGCTCCCTGCCGTCCTCGTGCAGGTGGGGTTTTTTTCCCCTCTCCTTTGAGGATGCGCACAGGCAGCCCTCTCCCGAACTAAAAGTTTGGCGCGTGCGCAGAAGAGCGATCTCAACCAGTCCCTTTAAAGTTTAAATGAAGACTACATTTTACATTTTCTCTCCAAAACTGGCCTCCCCGAGATCCCGGACTCATCTAAATGCCTAAACTAGGCACCATTGAAGCTTTTCTTTATTTAACTTAGGAGCGGAGCTCTGCTCAAGCGCACACCGCTAAGGGGGAAAAAAAATGGTGGACTAAAACCGGAAGCCGAAGGCAACTTCCCAGAGGGGAGGGGGGTTGAAGCACCTGGAAGTGGCTTGATGGAGCGATCAGACAGCGAAAAGTGCGGCTTGAATCGGAGAATCGGGAAAACACCACTTGGTAAGTGGTGTCAAAATACTCCACTTTAAAGGGGGGGTTGCTCCAGAAAGCGACGGCTGGGGACGGTGGGCAGATGTTGGGTGTGTGAACGTGCACGTAAAAGCCGTTTCTGAGCCGTGCCGAAAGCGGCTCAAACGGCGCGTCTGAACGCACCCATAATGTGACCAAAGTGCGATAACTTCAGTTTAGTCATTTTAGCTTCTAGGGAGCGTTCAGACTTGATTTGATCTGGAACCCACTTATTTGTCTTTTTGAAGGTCTATAGTATCCAAAAACCTCTCAACACCACATTTGAAATTAATCAACTTTTTTCTCTCTCAGCTTTCTTCATAGCCCAGCTTCCGTATCCATACATAGTAATGGGGAATACTATGGTATAAATTATCTTGATCTTGGTTACCAGTGACACGTCCTTCTGATTTCTGGGTTGCCATCTCCCTTTTGGTTCATGATGGAGCCAAGGAATAGAAAATTTTGAACACTTTCAATTCCTTCACCCGAACATCATTCAAAAGACTCTTCTTGAAAGGAATCTGCCAAGCTTTCATCTCTTCTGTACGGTTCTTCAGTGTACTGTTCCAAAAGAAGCACAAACCCTTGATGTGCTTTAAATTGCTAAAGATACATCATTTCAACATCTTTGTTTTGTCTTGTTCCCATGATGCCTAACAGTGCTTTAAATCTCCATGTGATTTCTTGGCTCTTGTGGATCTTGTTCTTCCCTTTTTGTTGTTCTGTTTCTTTACACTGGTTATTATAATAGTTGTCTTTGTCTCTATGTGCTAGTCGCTGAATGCTGCATTTAGACTTCTGATTCTATTTCTGTCTCCTTTTACTTTTGTTTCTCATCTGTCTTTAGCAGTTTTAAGACTTTCATCAGTTATTCATCAAGCCTTTCCATTTCTTTTGGCTACAAGATTAGTCTTTGCACATTCTTCCTTTATAATCTCTGGTTTCAATCTGTAGTTCTTCCAGTTCATGTTCACATGAACTTAGTAGTGCAAATCTGTTCTTTACATGGTCTTTAAACTCTTCCAGAATGTTGTTTAGATTGTATTTTGACACTATGAATGTTTTGGTTTCTTCTTCAGCTTTATTTTAATTTTCAATATCAACTATTCATGGTCTGAATCACAGTCAGCTCCTGGTTTTGTTTTTGCAGAGAGAATAGCGCTTCTCTATCTTCTGCTTTTAAAGGCAAAATAGGAATTAAAATAGAGCAAAATAGTAATAAAATAAAGTTTTGTCAGAGGCAGGTTCCAGAAGAGAAATGTCTAAGGGCCAAACCACATGGGATGCCAGGAATTGCATGCGTACACATCTCCTGGTGTTTTTTCTTTAAATAGTAGGTGCACAAGGGACTGTTTTGAACAGGGACCATGGCACAAGGGGAAGGAGAGTCTAAGCTTTCCCCTGTGTGTCACTTTCCTGATCTGAAATATTCCTGCAAAGCAACTGTTTGTACCATGGGGGAAACATACAGCAGCTACCTCTGTGATAAAGTATGCCATATATTGTATTTTTGACATAAACACATATTCATACTGCTGAATGCAACACTCCTTTCAATACCAGGATTGCTTAAGTGTTAATCTTTCCTTGCAGAATCGTTGTTTCTTTTCTACCAACAGGTTGATTGGAATGGATTTGTCTATTTTCTGACTACCCAACTCACAGGAAATCACTCCACTTCCCTTGTTAATGAGCAAGCTTCAGATAATTTAGCAAGGAAACATAAATGTATATTATGTTCCTAAAGAGTGCTGACAACACAAAAACAGAATCAAAAATAATAATTTTAAAATGCACATTGGTTTTAGTGATGATATATGCAAAGTTTGAAGTGATTTAAACTCTCAACAAGTTAACAGTTTTTTCTTTTTTGTATACTAATGACTGATTTCTACTTTAGAGGTCACTTAGGTGGTTTATTTCCAAAAGCCATGTAAATTGTGAGTGAGTATTGACGACAGCACATGGCCAGTAGATCTCCCTGAACTTTCACAAAATTCCATCATCTCACAAGAGTTCAGGTGCCCTTGTGGTTGCTTTAGCAACTGCATCAAATAGTAAGGAATTTTAATTGAATTCTGCCATGCTGTTTCAGGACCTCGGTGGTGTTGGTGCCCTTGCATACCCAATGTTAGGGGTGAGAGAACTGCAGTAATGCCACTGAATGCAAGATGGATGGCCTCCCATCTGATGATATTGCGAAAGAAACTAAAAATGGAACCTGAGTTCTTGTGAGAGATTGGGGAGCTCTACTGCACATGCGTTGTCATCAATATGACAAGCATGGCTTGCTGTTGAGCACTGAAAGAGAGACAGGAAGCACATCAGGGCACATGTTCCTGTTTTCATGTGAAGGATGAGAGTTAAGAACAGAGAGGAGGAAGAGCATGCAAGGGGAGCAGAACTCAAGGGTGCGCTACTCATGGTTGGTAGTTAAATTGCAAGTTGAGCAGAGCCATGTTTCCATGCAACTATTGTTAAAAATGAAGATATTTAGAAGGATCTATGCGCAAGGATTTCCACCCCAAAACAAGTGGTTCAACACAGAGCCTTAGTTTAAGCTGAACCAACTTTTCTGAGCATGATAAACCCAGCCACAGGGAAACCTTGAGTAGTGAATGCATTATGGTTGCCTAGTCTTGATTGGTTCTTGAGAGAGAACTCATTAATTATATTAAAAGATTATGTGCTACTTAAATTTGAAAATTTGGAACAACTGGGTTCAGATATTGGGTGGGGGGTTATCTTGACTTCAAGAAGTACCTAGGGGTCTTGAGTATAGAACCTGGAAACAAGGCAGGGCCAACATATTACTCACTGTACCACCGAAGAAGAAGAAGAGATTGGATTTATACCCCACCCTTCACTACCCGAAGAAGTCTCAGAGTGGCTTACAATCCCTTTCCCTTCCCCTCCCCACAATAGACACCCTGTGAGGCAGGTGAGGCTGAGAGCTCTTTCGAGAATGGCTCTTTCGAGAACAGCTCTGAAAGAACTTTTGAGTGACCCAAGGTCACACCAGCAGCTGCATGTAGAGGAGTGGGGAATCAAACCTGGTTCTCCCAAATTAGAGTCCACGCTCCTAACCATCACACCAAACTGGCCCTTCATGGGCAGGTAAGCCATCCTAGGCCTGATGTGAGTTGAAGCACGTCTCACAAATGGTTACTCAGAAAACGTCAGCCTAGGACAGTCCAGCAGAGGGCTAAGCCAGTTAGATCAGAGATAAGGATTTATAAAGTAGGCCTTGGCTTCTCCATCCTGAGAGTCTTCATTACGCAGTGGCCATCCTTAAGAGCAGCTGAAACTGACATGTTTTTAAATGGCACTGTAATTTACGAAACAATGACCTGGCTCCATCTGTAGTCCAGTAATCCTCCTCAGAGTAGCATCCTATGATGGCTTAGGTAACACGCGATGTGACTCGACTGTCTCCACACTACAAATCCCAGACAATATGGGGGCCTATACATGCCCCAAAATGACACAAGCTGATT
The DNA here is from genome assembly GCA_029375565.1 of Gekko gecko. Lineage (NCBI taxonomy): Eukaryota > Metazoa > Chordata > Lepidosauria > Squamata > Gekkonidae > Gekko > Gekko gecko. Next base: position 43,863,268 of record JAPDNY010000013.1, read on the forward strand.
TTGAGTTCTTAAAAATTTTGTTTTCAAGCATTTCTGACGAAAGCTCATAACAGGTGGCTCAGGTATAATTTGAGCAGAGAGGGTTTTGCTAATTATCAGTTGAAATGAATGGAAGTTGCAACAGAGCAGTGACTGGCTGGGTAGATTACACCACCTGTCTGTGAGATCATTAATGATCTTGGATCATTTTGAATTTGAGGAATATAATAATAACCTTTGAACAATCACCCGATAATTAATGTTTAATTTGTACAGCCAGTACCTGCAGTTCAGTTATCATGTGTCCAGTGCCAAATGGGTTCCTCAGATGTTGGAGCCTCTAAAATTGCCATTCTTATCTGAACATCTGATTCCTCTAATAGATGATGACTTTCTCCCTTGGATGAAAACCATAAACTACAAAACCCCATTGGATTGCTGCATGCTGAATTTCTCAAGGCATTTTAGATAGGGTCTGGGTTGCTTGGGGTGCCAGATCGTGTTTGGAAAACTTTGTATCTTTTTTTTTTTTTTTGGGGGGGGGGGGAGATCTCTTTCTGTATTCTGTTGAGGAACTTTGAGTGCATCCCATGCAATTCCCACATGTGGCAAAGAATTCTGTGGTATAGGCTAAGATGAATGCACAGTTCACAGGAGACCCGGGCCAGGCTTTCTGAGCCTGAGTTTGCTTAGAAGGTGATCCTGTACTTTTCAATTGTTGTGTTCTGCAAGGGGAGGGGACTCAGCAGCAGATGGTTTTGGGTCTTACTGCATTTTTAGGCATGTGCTTTATGGTAGCCTCACAGCAGTTTTGCAGCACTGTGAAACAGCAAGGTACACTCCATTTTCAACAGGAGAGCTAACTTTCACCTGAAAAAACATGAGCTTTCTGGCAACCTGAGTCATAGATATGCCCAGTCATTGTCTTTATGCATTTTAATTAAAAACAACAACAACAAACAGATGATCTTTCTTAATGACTTTGTTCTAATTATAAAGCTGGAAGAAATGAACTCTACTTCTACGGGTTTTATGGGTTTTCATTCACACTTGTACTCTTGGTTGCTGCTCTCATTATCTTCCAGTATTGCAAATGAGGAGGCTGAGAGAGCTCCCAGCGTGTATGGCTGGCGGCCTCCCAGTTTGCATGAACATAATGTCTGCAGGTGGTATATGTTGTCTGGTGAATTCCTTGCTGAGGCAAAATTTGAACCAGGAGCATCCTAGAGGATAGAGAGATTTTTCTCCCGCTCCCACAACACAGGAATTTGAGGGGAGTGCTAACCTCAAGAATCTGGTGAGTTGTAGATTAGAATGTACATATTTTCCAGGGTTGTTTGTCAGCAAAATAAGCAGTATACATTGTACGTATTTTATATACATAAAATCGCATGTGCATTCTTTCTTCTAGGCAAACAATCAGTATCTGCAATGAAATGGATTGACCAGAATCATTCCCAGGGCTAACATGCAGGAATTTTATATATATATATATATATATATATATATATATATATATATATATATTCTGACCCTCTCAGAGCTAGGTGAAGATATCATGGGCCCAAGTATACAAGCTGTCCATGGCTGCTTTCTCTGCCCCTAATCATGGTTCCTCTGCCAGGAAATGGAAGATTGCTCCAGAGGTCCTTGTTATACCCAAGAACTTCTGGGACAATCTTCCATTTCCTGGTTGAGGCAGCTGTGAGGGGATCGGGGCACCAAGCTCCACCCCCAGCCTGTTTTGATAAGCCAGTCTGAATTATGGTTTGATGATGGAGAAAGTGGAGTCTATATATTTAATAACTAATAAACCTACTGACATACATGTAAGCATGGAGACCCATGCAGATGTTATGTTTGTGCCAACTGGGAGCCCATCAGCCACGCATGTCATGAACATGCAGTCCCCATGATGCGCCTGGTACGCACGGTCACCATATGGTTTGTGTACTGCCTTCATACAGGCATACACACTTAGAAAATTCAGGTGTTGTTCCATTAACACAATCCAGGGATTGTGCATATTGGGTGCATCATGGAGACCATGTGCTCTAATGTGCACACTTGGTGAGTTCCCAGTTCATGTGAGCAGATGGTGTATATGTCTTGTGCCTATGTGTGTGCTCCTTCTGCATGACTGGGAATCCTGAAAAGGCTTCTACACACACGTTCATCTGTATACAGTTATTTTCCATAGGCAGGGCTATTTCTGGGCAGGAATGCACAGGAACGGAGTTCCGGCTGGCTCCCAAGTTGGCCACACCCAGCAGGAACTCATTAGCATAATAGGCCACACCCAGCAGCAGAAACTCACTAGGATTGGCTACATTGGGGGTGTGTGGCCTAACATGCAAAGGCATTCCTGCTCCAAAAAGAGCCCTGGGTTTTGACAACAAACAAGGTAAACAGAATAAGAAGCAAAAGTTGGGTGTGGCTGGATGACCACACGTCTGGTAACATGGGGTGTGGCCTAATATGCTAATGAGTTCCTGCTGGGCTTTTTCTACAAAAAAAGCCCTGTCCATAGGTATTTTAAAATGAGCATGTGTAAGATATCTTTCACGTTGCCTTAAAAATCCACTTGCATTACCCAATGTTAGCGTGTTTTTCCTTGTGTTCAGACAACGACATAAACATCCCACAGCTGTCTCATTCCTTCCCCGTTTTCCCCTCGTTCATAAAAAACTGGTCTATCTCGCATCTTTTCCCCAAAGTAAAATGTATTTGCAGTAAAGCTTCTGCTCATAATTTGAACTAAGTTTTTTGCATTGGTGACTTCCAGCATAACCTGTCCACATAAAAATCCACCCAGAAGGGGAGGACGGGTTTGAGTGTTTTTTAAAAAAATTGCATCCCAGTGCTGAAACGTTTCAGCGACGAAAGGTGACGGCATTGAAACATGCAGTCATTCTCATTGGGGGCACCTTCCTCTTTGCTCTGTCTTGTGAGTGTATGTGTGTTTTGTCAGGGAAGTAGATCTTTCCTTTGTGATGTCCCCCTACCTCTTTGGCGTGATTTCATTCTGTTCCTTTCAAACGTCTGAAGGGGGCTTATGTTTAAAGAGTTACTGCAAAATCTTTTCTCCCCTCTTTCTTTCCTTGTTTTAGAGCCAGCAAATGTTTTTGGCTTTGCTGGTCTCTTAGGAACAAATAAGAGAATCAGATATTTTCCATGTTTTCTGGAGGAGTTTAAAAAAAAAAAAAATTGGCCAGCCCTTTCGGCAGGAATCCGTGGATTTTAGTTATGAAAAACAGCTTTGGTCACTTAGGAAATGTTTAAACACACACATGCGCACACACACACATTTTATGTGACTTTATCTTTAATTCATTTCTCTCCACTTAAGTTCAACTCCATCTTGCTCCAGCCAGCTGGTTCCAATCATTTTGAGGAGAATGCTATTTATTACGTGTATGTCAAAACCTTCAGCTCCTACCCATTCTCCATCGCAAACAGGCCCATCGGTAGCCCAGGTGGGCTTTGAATTACTCCAGAAAGTAGGTAAGTGAGAATCTATTTATTACTTACTTGTAGAGTGCCAATGTAGAGGGTGCCAATTAAGGCAGGAAACTGACAATATTTGGCAACTTTCACCAACTGCAAGATTAGGAAATCAGGAATACCACTAAAAAAAATTTCCAACTAAAATAACCAAGATTGGTCTGTGCTGGGAAAAAAATGTCTGGAATATGTTAAAGAGAACCGGCTGCTGTGTCGTTCTTCCTGTACAGTCTTCCTGTTCTCTCACTCACTCAAAAATGTGGATAAGAGCAAAGACTTATTTAAGTTATTACATGAACTACATGGGGTGGGGCTGTGGCTCGGTGGCAGAACAGCTGCTTTGCATGCAGAAGATCCCAAGTTCAATCCCCAGGATCCCTAGTTAAAAGAATCAGGTGGGAGGTAGAAAGGAGCGTTCCAGAATGTGATCCTTTACTTGCAGCCTGAAGTGGAGCAGGCCATTCAGTTGTCTTATTCTGTTGCCTGTACAGAATATCAAGATTCAGTTCTTCTAGGTGAATCAATACTGTAACACTAAAATCCAACATTAGGTCATGCCTCTTCTTTTTAGGTGGTATGGAAACCTCAGATTTAGCCTGGCTTAAATGGACATTAGAACCATCTCATCCAGAAGATACATAATAGGATCTAAGGATTTCCAGAGATTGTAAACCTCTGAATGCAAGTATTGGGAAGGCAACATCTGGGGATGGCCTTAGCTCTAGTTTGTTCCATCATAAGAACATAAGAGAAGCCAATGTTGAATCAGGCCAATGGCCCATCTAGTCCAACACTCTGTCATACAGCGGCCAAAATATACCAGGTGCCATCAGGAGGTCCAGCAGTGGGGACAGGACACTAGAAGCCCTCCCACTGCTGCTCCCTCCAGCACCAAGAATAGAGTGCATCACCAGCCCCAGACTGAGAGTTCCCATCTATACCCTGTGGCTAATAGCCACTGATGGACTTCTGCTCCATATGTTTATCTAATTCCCTCTTGAAACTCTCCATGCTTGTAGCTGCCACCACCTCCTGTGGCAGTGAATTCCATATGTTAATCATTCTTTGGGTGAAGAAGTATTTCCTTTTATCTGTTCTAACCCGACTGCTCAGCAATTTCATGGAGTGCCCACGAGTTCTTGTATTGTGAGAAAGGGAGAAAAGTACTTCTTTCTCAACCTGCTCAATCCCATTCATAATCTTATAAACCTCGATCATGTCACCCCTCAGCCGTCGCTTCTCCAAGCTAAAGAGCCCCAAGCATTTTAACCTTTCTTCATAGGAAAGGTGTTCCAACCCTTTTATCATTCTAGTTGCCCTTCTCTGCACTTTTTCCAATGCTATAATATCCTTTTCGAGATGTGGTGACCAGAACTGTACACAGTATTCCAAATGAGGTCGCACCAATGATTTATACAGGGGCATGATGATACTGGCTGATTTGTTTTCAATTCCCTTCCTAATAATCCCCAGCATAGCGTTGGCCTTCTTTATTGCAGCATTTTCATTGAGTTATCTACTACGACTCCAAGATCTCTCTCTTCAAGGCACTCTTTATGTTAGTATGAGAATGTAGAAACGTTCTCAGTACTGTGGGAGCGGCACACACCTCTGCTGCCTGAAAGCACTTAACTGAATATAGAACATATATGTTTAAACTACTTGTACTACATTTAACATCTTTATGTCTTCATCCTAACAGAGAAGTCTCAGCCCCTTCATGAAACTACAGCTCCCAAGACTCTTTGCAAGAAGCTGTGACAGTTAAACCTGATATACCTCCATCTCTACTTTCCTGTTTGCACATGAACTCATGAAGCTACCTTATACTGAATCAGACCATTGGTCCATCAGGGCCAGTATTGTCTATTCTGACTGACAGAGGTTCTTCAGAGTTGGGGTCTTCCACATTACCTACCACCTGGTCCTTTTAACTGGAGATTCAAGGGATTGAACTTTGGAACTTTTGCATGTAAAGCAGATGCAGCCACAAGTTTAGAGTTGCTAGAGTTGAGTCCAGCAGCACCTTAGAGACCAACAAGATAAGCTTTCGAGAGTCAAAGCTCCCTTTGGCAGGCGTTTACAGTTGTATTTGCAGATGGAAATTACTACTACTGTTATGCAGCCTTTATTGTTGTTCAGTCACACAGTCGAGTCCGACTCTTCGCGACCCCATGGACCAGATTACACCAGGCCCTCCTGTCTTCCGCTGTCCGCTGAAGTTTGCTCAATTTCATGTTCGTTGCATCGATGACACTATCTAACCATCTCATCCTTTGCCGTCCCCTTCTTCTTTGACCTTCAATCTTTCACAGCATCAGTGTCTTCTCCAGTGAATGCTCCCTTCTCATTTGGTGGCCAAAGTATTTGAGCTTCAACTTCAGGATCTGGCCTTCCAGGGAACAGTCAGGGTTGATTTCTTTTAGGATTGAATGATTTGATCTCCTTGCAGTCCAAGGGACTCTCAAGAGTCTTCTCCAGCACCATAGTTCAAAAGAATCTATTCTTCGGCGCTCGGCCTTCCTTATAGTCCAGCTCTTGCAACCATACATTACTACGGGGAATACCATTGCTTTGACAATGCAGACTTTTGTTGGCAGGGTGATGTCTCTGCTTTTTATCACGCTGTTTAGGTTTGCCATCGCTTTCCTCCCAAGGAGCAGGCGTCTTTTAATTTCATGGCTGCAGTCACCATCTGCAGTGATCTGGGATCCTAGGAATGTGAAGTCTGTCACTACTTCTATGACTTCCCCTTCTATTTGCCAAGGAGTGATGGGACCAGATGCCATGATCTTAGTTTTTTTGATGTTGAGCTTCAAGCCCACTTTTGCGCTCTCCTCTTTCACCCAGAGCAAGAGGCTCTTGAGGTCCTCTTCACTTTCTGCCGTCAGAGTGGTATTGTCTGCATATCTGAGGTTATTGATCTTTTCCCCAGCAATCAGAGCACTATTCACACATTCTCCACTGGACACATAAGAGGGAACCATAATAAGATCTCAGAGACAGGCTATGCCCATGACTTGAGTTGAACATAGTCCTGCAAATGTACAATTGTATGCATGTAGGACCTGTCCTGGATAGCCCAGGCTAGCCCAGACACATCAGATCTTGGAAGCAAAGCTGGGTTGGCCCTGGCGAGTATTTGGAAGGGAGATTCTCAAGGAATACCAGGGTCACTATGCAGAGGCAGGCAATAGCAAACCACCTCTGAACGGATCTAACAACTGAACTGTGACAAGGCCCATTCCCCCTGCACTCACCATCAGCAGCCTGTACCCACCAGTATAATGGATTAGATAAGATGAAGTCCAGCACTGACTTCCTTTGTGACCATTCCATCGTGGCCTGTTATTACCGCTATTGTTACTAGCACTTTATGATTGTTTATAATTGTTTAGGATTAATTATGATGTTTTATAATTGTCTTGTTTTATGTGTTTTTAACTTTTTATGTAAGCTGCCCTGAGCCTGCTCTGGTGGGGAGGGCGGGGCATAAATCGAACAAACAAAGAAACAAACAAAATAAGTGTGTCTTGCCTCGAAAACACTATGGAGTCAACATAAGTCAGCTGTGACTTGACAGAAAAAATGCATGTAGGATCTACACTTTTCCTTTGTAGGATTTCTGCTTGCATGAATAGAACCTATACAAATACGGTTTGCATGTAAGGCTCTGTGTGCACCATCAGTTGACTACATTATGGCTAGGGACATGGGCAGTGGTATAATTCTGCACCCTCCCCCACGGAATTCAGTGAACATGTACCGAGGATTTTGGAAAGTGGCAAAATGAGTAACTGGTTCACTGCTGAAGTCAATGCCTGGCCAGCCAGATTTTACAGGTTTCCTTAGCGCCTAGCAATGTGTGTCGAGTTATATTCCATGGAGATCCATGATTATTGGATTTGTGACTGTGCTTTGAGATCAGTCCTTCTAAGCTTGCAGTGCCAGTGGCACCGGATTCTGCTGGGAACTCTGTGATTGCACTGATACTGCTGGGCACTCTGTACATTGCACTATTTCTGCTGGGCTTGCAAAGATGCCCCCCTTTGCTTGGATTGTGATTGAGCTTGGATTGTGATTGAGCTTGGATTGTGATTGAGCATTGTCACATTGGCACTGGGTTCTGCTGGGCCTGCAGAAATGCCCCACCACCTTCAGTTTCTTCTGTAGAGATTCTTGGGGACTTTGATTCTGTTCTGCTGGGCTTCCATTGCCCTAGCTTCTTTTGATGTTTTTTGCCCCTCCTTTGGAAACAATGGAGGATGGGGGCACCTTCTTTGGGGGGCTGTAACTTGGACCCGGTAAATTCAATCCTCACCAAATTTGGAAGGCAAGTAGAAGAGATTTAGCTGGAGATCCCCTATGAGTTTGGCGTCTCTAGCAGGCTGGGGAGGGGGTTCTACCACATCACAAACCTCATGAACTGAACCGGTTTGTTTGGCTCTTAAAAGTTTGTGATGTTTGATGGTTTGCGAACTGGGCACACCATGAACCACAAACCACATTTTCCCAGCTTGTGCCCATCTCTAAATAAATCTATCTTCCCCTTATTTGCTGTTTATGACTCTGGTTGCAAAAACAGTGAGAAGTAAATAATACTAAATAAATCTTCCCCTTAGACCATAGCTCCAGTGGCTGCTTAAAAAAAATCATTGGGAAAAATATTGCAGAATTACACGTAATACGTTACCTCTCCAGGTGTGATTTGCACATGTGTGAAGTAGCACTACCCTTATTGTTGTTGAATGCATGAGCTGACTCCACTGAAAAAAAATGTGTGTGGTGAGAAGGAAGGTGGCTTAGAAATATTTTAATAAATATACAAATATTCAGTGCATTTATTTAAATATCTCTGCCCTGCTTTTCTCCCCCAAAGCTGCTTAGAACAGGGGGGAAAAAACATGTAAATATCAAAGGAAACAACCCATTATGTCTTGGGCCAGTCCTGGGCTCACTGGGTGACCCACCTGATTGTACAGGCTGCTAGTCAAAGGGCCAAGAGGCCTTTGGCTTGCCCCAAAGGACTCATGTCCCTGGCAACACCTAAATTTTGTAAAGTACCTGGGAAATGAAGGGAAATGCTAATTCCCAGCAAGATCTTACAATTGGTAATACATGTTTCTCCCACTCTTTCCCTCACCTTCACACAGGAGTCAGCAAGTAAACCTGTATCCGTGGACCATATTGCATACAGGTCATCACTTGATGTTTCATTCATCAAGTGATGAACTGGTGTGTCTGAAGCAGCCCCCTCCCCATGCAGAAATCATCCATGCACACGTGAACTTGCTTTGAATCCTAATCAATGGTGATTAATCACATGGTCTGAAACATGCCTTGGGACATTTCCTGAACTGGAGTACTAATCTACTTATTTTCTGTTCTGAGGCTCCAGGTCTGTTATATTTCATTTTTCCCCCTTCTTCTCATCTCAGAAATACTGTCCAGTGGCATTACTTTCTGCTTTGTGTTATCTCCCAGTTTTATATTTCCCTTGAACCCCCTTGGGAGAGTTTCTATCACTCCAGTTTTCTGGAAATCTATTGTTGTTGTATTAAGTATTTTTAATCCAGGAAGAGGGGAGCACAGGTTGTGTGGTCCAGAAACACAATTTCTAAATCGGGAAAACATGGAAGAAGACAGTATGGTTCAAAATTTTGTTTCCATGCAACCCCATTGCACTCTGTCACATCTCCCCTTTCCTGTACCACTGATTTATCATTAATCCATTTAAATGTGCAATTTTTTTTCCAAGGGAAACCGACAGAAAACATCTGCATATTGAGTAATATTAGCTAGAGTTTGTGTCTCAAGTGAGACTAACTGACAACCCTCATTTATTATGCCGGTGTCGGCTTAATTGGTTTGACGTACGATTTGGACTTTATGGGAGGGGGTGGAAATCAGTAGCTTCGGGATCTTTGTTGGGGGGATTAGAAAGGGAAGGAAGGAAAAGAATCAAAGATGTAGAATAATGATGCTAGGAACGTATGTTAAAATTCCAGCACAGAGGACCTGTTTTAATAGAGTTGCTTCAGCAAGGTATTAGCTATTAAGCCATATGGTTTGGGTTACAGGCCTCATCCTTTGTTTCCTGCTTATGCTGTCAAGCTTTAATGTGATTGTTTTGATTCCTAATGCTTTAATGCATCACTCCTCTCCATGCATTAGGCTAATAACTTGGGTCCCCATCTTAAGGGCACTGTAGCTATCCATTACTCTTCATGAGTTGCTTGTCCCTAGATAGTGAAACATACAATACTCTTTTAAAGAATCTTATCTCTGTAAATCTAGTCTTTATAAGGTCCGGATACTAAGATTACAAACTAAAATTTCAAACTAGCAGCCTACTAGTGCAATCCTAAACACAGTCACACCCTTCTAAGTCCATTAATGCCAATGGATGGTTGTAACTCTGCTTAGGGGAAGCAGATTTGGGTACATTAGTTGCTGTAGATTTTCCAGGTTGCACAGCTGTACAGTACAGTACAGATTTGGGTACAGTTTTAAGATAATTTAAAGATGATGCCTTCTGCAAAGTCTGATTGTTGGGCCGTGTGGACCAGTATTGTCTACTGTGATTTGCAGACAATAGTGAGTTAGGTAGGCAAATGAACAGACTCAATAGAAGGCACTTTAGTAAGATATCCATTCTCTAAACGGCATGCAAGTTTCTAGCATATGCATATTCCATTGCTACCTGAGATCCTGGAGACAGTGGGAGTGACACTGAAAGCTTTACTGCCGTTTTATAGTTCTAAAACCTTATTTGAGAATACAGCAAAATGAATCTGGGCAGTTTTTCTGTCTATCATGTAGACTACCAAAGGGAAGTATAAGGATTTGAATAAAGATTTCAGCCAAGGGTATCTGTAACATTTAATCTCACTTTCCCTCTAAGGATATCAGGTTAGTGTATAAGAGTCTGTACTACTTCCTGGAAAGGTAGGTTAGTCTCATAAAGAGTGACTGGCAAACTTCATCGCAATTTGAACCTGGATCTCTGCAATCCATGTCTAATACTCTGTACCCAGTCCAGTGCCCTGTGCTGTTCATTCACATGGGGAATCCATTTTGCATCCATGTTTTATGGAAGAAATTACCTAGACTGCCTGGCGATATATAACAGAGGGACCACATTGAATCACGTTTCTTAAACCCAGGCCAGGTATTGATCCCTTGCGTGAAAACCATGTGCTCCAGTTATAGCTCCTCTTCTAGGCGTAGCATAGACAAGAATTCCTGGTTCAGTTCTCTTTCTGCTCCAATTACATGATCTCATCTAGGGAGTTCTGGTAAAGACCTTTTTCTTCCTGAAACCCTGGAGAGCTGCCTGCTGCCAGTGGCCAGTAATGAGCAAGATGGACCTACGATCAGACTCTGTGTATAACAGGTTCTTATAGTACTATTCTCACAATTTCTAGGATTGTTCCTGTCTGTCTTTTGTATCATCTTAACTGATGGTCAGTGCAATCTCCTGCAGACTTACTTCAGTCTAAGCCTGCTGATTTCAGCTTGACTAGAGTAACTCTGATTGCACTGGGAATTACCTGTACCCACATGATACATGCCATGGCTATTTGTGGTGCAGGGCTTTTAATTAGGGGGGGGCAGAGCCCCAAAAATGCCCCACTGTGGCTATGGGCCTCTATGTCATTGATCAGGCACTGCATACCTTGAGGAGGAGGAGGAGGAGATTGGATTTATACCCCACCCTTCACTAGGAGTCTCAGAGCAGTTTACAAACTCCTTTCCCTTCCCCTCTCCACAACAGATACCCTGTGACGTAGGTGGGGCTGAGAAAGGTCATTCAAGAACTGCCCTTTCAAGGACAGCTCTGACAGAACCATGGCTTGCTCAAGGTCATCCAGCAGCTGCAAATGGAGGAGTGGGGAATCAAACCTGGTTCTCCCAGATTAGAGTCCGTGCACTTAACCACTACACCAAACTGGCAAACAAGCAAGCTGGAGTATGCGCTCAGTGCTTTGTGAAATCCTTTGCTCTGTCTGGGGTTAAAGTACCTTAAAGTTCTTACCAATCCTGTCTCACTCAGAGGGTCTCAAAGCAGATGATGGGAGGTTCCATCTCCAGCCCACTTCCTTACCAGTGCTCCATACCACCTTTCTTTCATCCCTCCTCTCTGAACTGTTTTTTCAGATGGCAGGACATCAGCTGTAATGTTTGCATGGCTGCACAAAAAAAAAGAGAGAGAAAACTCCAAAATCCTTCATCAAGGAAACCCAGGAACTATCTTCTTACAATAACATCTGCAAATTTGCATACATCTGGTTAATTTGCATAACTGATTTTGATGGCATTATTGATTATGCTATTTGGAATATTTTGACAAGGGAAGAGGGGGGTGTCATAATGAGAAGAAAGGGAAGTAAAAGTGAGAGCTGGAGCGTGGTAGAAGGACAGACAGCTACATTGGATGCATACAGAAGCATCACTAGATGTCCAGTACAGAGCTTCATTGGGGAGACCAGCTTTTCCCATCATGGTCTGTCTGCATATTTAGATACTTGCCCCCATGTGCTTCTACTATCAGAGGTATGGTGGGTGATGAACAGGACAGAGCCTTTTTTATCACTAGCAAAATGGAACTTGCTTCCTATAAAGTGGAACTTCATCCCTAGCTCTATCCCTGCTGGCCTTTAGGCAAAACACAAAGTCGGGGTTGTTCTGGAAAACTTTTGGGGTTGTCAAAATATTCTTCCATTTGTAAGTAGTATATTGCTGTTTTTTTAATAGTTGGTTTTAAGGATTCTCCATTCATTGGTTAAGTGAAATATCTATGCCCCAAAAGGCTGGCTTCTGGAGTACCGACTCAGCTAAGTGTGCCCCATTAGGAGAAGGATGGGAAATGAAAGAGCATGAGTCTAAAGTTAATCAGATTATTTAACAGCTGTTTCTATCCTGATGTGAGTCTTCACTCCTTTAAGCAAAGGATAATGTAAGACCAAGTCTTCCAGAGCATAGACTAATTCTCTAATCACTCATGTAAAAAAAACAGGTAGAGAGAGAGCGAGAAAGAGAGAGCGCCAAACTGAGACTTTTTTTGAATAACAAACCTTCAGGAATGAGTAAAAGATGCCCACTCATTCATATAAGATATGCCATTCAATAGAGATGGCACAAAGCCAGGCTTGTAATAAGTCAAGTTAGAGAACTTATTCCAAGATGGTGGATTCTGTTCTTCAGTTTAGTGAAGGCTGATTTGAATCAAGCAGTTATAAATATTGAATCATGAGAATCCATTAAGGGTAGAAAAGAGCAAAAGTCCAGTAGCACCTTATTAAAGACTAACAAAAAGTATGTGGCAGGCTTTGAGCTTTTGTGAGTCACTGTTCATTTCTTCAGATGCAGATTAAGGGTAAATTTTCTAAATTACATCTCCCTGCAATAATATGAACCAAGAATTGGGAAATTCCAATGGATGATCATGCAAGTGTTAACTAGATGGTGTGAAGAGGGTGAAGAGGTGCCTGGCCTTGTTATCTGGGTGATAGAGAGGGAAATAACACATACAAAGCAAGACAGCTAATAAAACTGAGTTTAGCAATTTTAAATGTCTCTTTTTAAACAGCTGGTAGAGAGTATTGAGCTAGATGACCCAATGTTCTGGTTAGATATAAGGCAGCTTCATAAATTCTTAGGCTGTACCTATACTGTTCTTTCAGTGTTTCAGAAAACCTAGCATGATACCCTTTGTCGCACTTGTTCTTGGAGGCAACCTCACCAATAAAGCAGGCAAATGTGAAACAGGGACTCCAGTGTAAACTTTAGTTGTAGGGCAGGCTCTTAAAGGAGGAGGAGGAGGAGCCCCTTTATGTATCCTAGCTCTGGACAAGAAATAACCAGCACTTACAATTGAAATAGATTGATAGCCAATGGAGTTCTTTCATGACTAGAAAGAGGTGGTCCCAAGTCACCAGTGCCTGCTGGCAATCTTTCTGCTCCATTTTCAACCCCCTTGAAACATTTTCAAAGGCTGCCTTATGCAGAATACCTTGAAGGAATGGAACCTGGATGTAACCAGAGCATGGATCACTGGAACAAAATTATTTGGCTGGTCATTTATAGTACAAGAAAATTCAAAGTTGTGATGTGTAAGAACAAAGCAGAACATTCAAGCAAGCTTTTAAATTGGTGTAGGATGATCCATCTATGAGATGTTTCCCCTCCCCTTTGACTGTCTCCCTTGAAAGTCCTGTGTGGGGCCAGGTTTCCTCATGTGCAGAACCTTTGGGCGGCAAGAGGAAATAAATGCGTGGTCTGTAAAGCCACTCGGGATGCAAAGTGGTAGGTGGAGTGCGAGATTATAGTTATCCTCCGGTCACTTCAATTTGTATAGCTGGAAAAGCAACTGCAGCCCAGTGAGAGGAGGCAGAAAGGTGTGATGGGCTGTTTGCAGCATTCAAATGACCAGCAGTCACCGGGGACTATGATGTGTGTTTTGCGTGTCACCAAAACAGATGAGACATGATTGCATTTGAGAAGGTGTCAATATCAAATCTAAGGAAATGACATCGGAACCTAATTTGCTCTGAAATGTTGTCATCGAGGCTGAGCCCGAAAAAACAAACTGGAAGCTTCTTATGAGAAGAGGCTGGAGAAAGACTCTGAATGCAATTCCAAAGCATCCATACAAAGAAGCAAGTTCCACTGCAGTGGGATTCATTCAGAGTTGTTGATGTTTCTGCCCTGACCTGGGTGGCTCAGGCTAGCCTGATCCCATCAAATCTTAGACACTAAGCAGGGTCGGCCCCGGTTGGTACTTGGATGGGAGACCACTAAGGAAGCCCAGGACAGTAACAGAGAGGCAGACAATGGCAAACCACCTCTAAATGTCTCTTGCCTTGAAAACCTAATGGGGTCTCCATAAGTTGGCTGCAACTTGATGGTACTGTAGACACACACCCGTGTGCGCACGCACACACACAGAGCTACTTCTAAGATTGTGTGCTTGTGACATTTGTCCCTGGCAGCAACCACACCATTCACCACAGAGCCAATGGGGGCATCATACCACCCACAGCACTCATTTGCCCCACCTAAGAATTTTTAAAAAATTCTTCCCTTCACTTAGAGTTGGGAGGTGATAGCTTCTATATAATCAGAACTTGTTTTAGCATAGGAAATTTCTGGGTCAAAGAACATCAGCAGTGGAAGGGGTTCACCAAAGTGGTGGTGTTCCAGTCTCCACTCACATGGCCCATCTAGCTCCACTAGCCCCATTCCCCCTTGCACAGGGTGAGTTTTTCAGTGTAATTATAACTTTTGCATTTAAGTAGTTTGGGAAAAAATCCTCCTAAAGGTACCAGTATACTCTGACATGCCAGTGATGCTCTTCAGACAGCCTTCTCCATGTGGTGCCTTCTCTTAGGATTGTCCTTACAGCAGCACCTAGATCACAGGCTGTCTCAGTGGTAGATATATCCCCCTGAAATGCCCTGCCAGAGTGGCTTCTATGGGCACCTTCGGTGGCTGCACTTAGGAAGGCCTGAAAGACCTTTGGCATTCAGTGGAGGGTGAACTGCTTAGGCAGATTTGGCTGTGTTTTTAAACTGTGTGCTTAATCCTTGCTCTTTAATTTGTACATTTTTAAAAAAAAAATGTGTTTTTTTTACCCTGTGTGTTTGTTTTTATCTTGTTCACATGCTTGTGTGTTCTTGGAACTTGATGCCACCGCATTCTTATTTGGTTTGAATCTCAGGAGAGATGGTGGAATAAGGAAGGAAGGAAGAAAGGAAGAAAGAAAGAAAGCTACTGTGGCTCTGATCATGGTAGGGTGTTTCAAGGTCATCAGGGGTAATTTAAGGTGTATCTATACTGAGGAAAGCATCATTACAAGCAAGTAAAAACTTCTGGGTTTTCAGTGGCTATTTTTATTCAGCTTGCACATTTCTGACACCACTGGTGCCTATGTACTAAAATACACACTGATGTTTTGGTGATGTAGTTACAAAAGTTTCCAAGTGGTAGCGTCACTTGGAAATAAGGCAGTCCCCCCTCCATTGAGGAAGACTGGCAACAACCCTGCCGCATGTGAGATACTGGGCAGCCATGACTGGATCGCTCAGTGTGTCATTTATCTTCAAAAAGAAGCCCGTGGGAAGGCTAACACAGACATAAACATTTAAGAAAAGTACATATTAGGTCACAGTCTGCATACAACATACTGATGTGCACCTAAAGAATTAAGGAAGGGACTGTGGCTCAGTTGTAGGACACATACTTTCGTCTGCAGGAGGTCCCTTTTGGCATCTTGCACAGGAGGGATTGAAGAGAAACCTTTTCATCCCTGTAGAGACCCTGTGCAGCCATGACCAGTTAGATTAGGTAATACTGAACTAGATTAAGCTGACATGGTGTAAAAATAGATCCCTGATCAACAATTAAATGGGCCTATATATTAGGACAGCATGAAGATGCCATTACTTCAAGAAAAAAAAAATGGCTGTCCTGTATTTAGATGGTTACAGTAATGATTCATTATAAAGAATAACCACAAACTGTATTAAATTGTATAAGTGAACATTTTAAAAAGATGTTGCTATTTAACCTTGACTTGTGGGCCCTGGGGCCTTTCTGAATCGGGCCCCAACCCAACAATGAAATCTCTTTGTACTCCCCCTCCAGTGAAACCTGAAGGGGGTTCTCCTGGGGCATGACCCCCATCGTCATACCCCCCTCCCTTGGGCACTGAGTAGGATCCCTGACATCTTGGGGTTAGCAGCCACCAGGGTCTTTTGGCTACCTGTGCTGGAAGACTCAGCTGGCGAGAAGAGACTCGTCACATTTCCCCAGCAAGATAATTGTCACACTTCCCCAATTACATTAGCAGTGAGATGCAAATGAGGCCTCAGCCTCCCAGCTCCTGTGAGGCTTCCACCGTGGCCCCGGGTGATGAACAAGCCCCTCATCTCTGATCTTCTCCGATGTGTAAGCATGTTATCTTATCACATCAAGGCCCTGGTGGTCCTTTACTGGCCCTTGTTCTGTCGCTGCTCCTCGCAGGGCATGAATTTTCTGCTTCCTGTTCAGAAACCAGCAGCGTCTGGCATGAAGTAATCTCCCATATCTGATGCCACGGCGTCGATGGGACCCTGAAGGGAAACAGCTCGGCCTCTGGTGACTGAGGAATTAAACTACGAGGAATACATGCTGGCTCTTTCCATTTTCTTATTAATAGGTTTTGTGTATTGGGCTCCAAAGGGGATTGTTCTTGCTTGGAATTGCTATAGGGAAAGCGTTCAAGCATTACTTGATGTAAATGGAAGAAAACTGGGAGAAAGAGAGGAGGATAAAGCTCTAGTACAAGCTGTGGGAGGCCTACAAAGTGTGGGTATGGGGGGTCAGGTGTCTGAATTTAATGTGATGTCGTAAGAAAATGAACCATTTTATATGATCTGCACTGCATACTGACGACATTTAAAGCTCGTCTCTGTACGAGTCCTCTCTGATCAGGATCAGGAGATGACCAGGAATGGTTCTGATGAGAGTTGGGAAGGCACAGGGTCTTCTCTGTGGTAGCTCCAACGCTTTGCCCTCCATTCCTGCTGGTGGCCAGACGGGACCTGGCAATGCTAGTCTTGAATGAGCTTCTGGAGTAGGTAAATCATTACCTCTCAGTGCAGAAATACAGGAAGCCCAACTTTTTAGATAATCTAGGGGTGATAAAGTTGAGGTTGTTGCTTCTTTCTGCCTGCTGGCTTACTGGTTTTATTCTTGCTCATTTGCAGCTTTTTAAACATCTTAGCCCTGGAGATTTGTGACTTGTCTCTTGACCTTTTAAAATTAAAGGCAACCATGAGAAGGTATGTGGCGTGATAATTTGATTCTGAAAGCTGGGCAGGACAGGGGGTGGTGGTGATGGTGTTTAACCCTTCCCTGCACACCATTTCCTCAGTCTAAAACACCCCACCTACAATTCTGTTTGCTCCAGTGGGGGAGGGAAACAGAAGCATGATAAGGGCACCAGTATTCACCCTACCTTGATGTACTATACAGAGGAAATTGCAGGTGGATGATTTTGATTGGGGTAAAGTAGTCTGGGGTTAAAGGGTTAAATCACAGCCCCCCCCCCCCAAGTTGCTTCTGGGATCAAATTAGACCAGTTACATTCCATAAAACAAAATAATAAAAATTAAGACATCATTTACAGATTTCCTGGCTGAATATCTTCTTTGATTCTCGTATTTAGTGTAACTTGATATAATGTTTTACAACCATAGTTTTATGGATTTGATTTCATAATACACATTCTACAGATGTTTTTAGGTTTCCCACTAAGATTTCTAGACCTTGGGTGGTTAAGAACTGCATTTTCAACTTTTCTACATGAGAGCAAAAATAGTGGTTCTGGTTTTGAGCCATCTGTACACAGCATCCCACTGCTGCTTTTGGGAAATCAGAGCAGGGGATTTCTGCTGAGAACTTCTGAAATCCACATCGACAATGGAAGCAACCACATATATTTATTTATTTACCTATTAGATTTATGGATCACCCAACCCTGCAAGCAGGCTCTGGGCGATTAACAACTTTAAAACAGATAAAATACAGTCAATATAAAATAAAATGATCACAAAACACTAATAACAGTCAATCCAGATGGCAATATCATTCCCTTTTGCCAGCTGCAGTGCTGTCCATGCAGCAGGCAGGGAAGGGGACGTGGGGACCATGAGAAGAGAGAAAAGGGTGCCAGACTTAACCATTGCTGCCCTCAACAGAAAGCCTGGCAGAACATCTCTTCCTTACAGGATTTGTACAAGGTTGTTCGGCAGAGAGTTCCACCAGTTCGGGGCCAGGACTGAGAAGGCCCTGGAACCTAGTCGAGGATAGCCGGACCTCCCTAGGGCTGGGGATCACTAGCGTTATAATCAGCTGATCTCAGCATTCTTCTGGAGACATATTGGAGGAGATGGCCCTGAAGGTACACGGGTCCCTGACTGCTCAAGGCCTTAAAAGTCAGCACTAACACCTTGAACCTGACTCAGTATTCCACTGGTAGCCAGTGTAGCTGGTGCAGCACAGCTTGTAGATATGTTGTGTTCCCACTAGGGCCTGAGCCACCATATTCTGGACCAACTGGAGCTTCCAGATTAGTCTCAAGGGCAGGTCAGCATAAAGCGAGTTACAGTAATCCAGTCTGGAGGCGTAGATTACTGTGGCCAGGTCAGGGTTCGACAGGAAGGGGGCCAGCAGCTGTGCCTCGCATAGATGGTGAAATGCCAGTCTGGCAGTATTAGTGACCTGTGCCTCCATAGATAAGGAAGCGTCTAAGGTCACACCCAAGCTCCTGACAGAATGCACTGGAAGCTGGAACCCCAATTCTGAAGCCCTCCCCCCAGCCACAGAACATCTGTCTGTTTGGTGTAGTGGTTAAGTGCATGGACTCTTATCTGGGAGAACTGGGTTTGATTCCCCACTCCTCCACTTGCACCTGCTGATGTGACCTTGGGTCAGTCATAAGCTCTGGCACAGCTGTTCTCTCAAGGACAGTTTCTGTCAGAAGTTCTCTCAGCCCCACCTACCTCACAGGGTGTCTGTTGTGGGGAAGGGAAGGGAAAAGAGTTTGTAAGCCACTCTGAGACGCCTTTGGGCAGTGAAGGGTGGGGTATAAATCCAATCTCTTCTTCCTCTTCTTCCTCTTCTTTTCTTCTTCTTCTTCTTCTTCCCCGAGTTCAGTTTCAGCTAGCTGTTACTTAAGAAGAAGAAGAAGAGATTGGATTTATAACCCGCCCTTCACTACCCAAAGGTGTCTCAGAGCGGCTTACAAACTCCTTTCTCTTCCCCTCCCCACAACAGACACCCTGTGAGGTAGGTGGGGCTGAGAGAGCTCTTGATAGAAACTGCTCTTTTTCAAGAACAGCACTTATCAGAACTACGGCTTGCCCAAGGTCATCCATCCAAGTGCAAGTGGAGGAGTGGGGAATCAAACCCGGTTCTCCTAGATTAGAGTCCGCGCACTTAACCACTACACCAAACCACTACACCACCCCACCACAGCCTCCAGACTGTCAACCAGATGTTGTGGGGTGGTGCCTGGGTGGCCATCTAAGAGCAGATACAGCTGGGTGTTATCAGCATATACATGTGGCTCCTTTTAGCCAAGTGGGGTCATGCCTGCTGGGCCATTAATTACTGGATTTGATGGTCATTGTCATCAATGCAATCCTCATTATTGTTGTTATTGTTATAACAATTTTGCATCATGGCATCTAATAGTGAACTTGATGGGCCTGTGCATATCAGCAGAGCAGTGTAATGGGACTGCTCCAAAAACAAGGTAGATACTTCTGCAGACTAGATATGCAAAGAATTGTACTTTTAAAAAAGTAGGTACTTAAAAAAATGAACATCCCTTTCAAAATGTCCCATCCCCCACTCCTCCACACACAGCTGCTGGATGACCTTGGGCAAACCATAGTTCTGTCAGAGCTGTTCTTGAAAGAGGAGTTTCTCTCAGAGCTTTCTCAGCCCCACCTACCTCACAGGGTGTCTGTTGTGGGGAGAGGAAGGAAAAGGAGTTTGTAAGCCACTCTGAGACTCCGAGTGAAGGGAGGGGTATAAATCCAATCTCTTCCTCCTCCTCCTCCTCCTCTTCATAAGTGTAAAAACCCATTTTTAAAAAGGTGTTGCAATCCTGCTGGACTTTCCAATCCTGGACTTTCATCTGCTGGGGATATTTTGTTGAATGTTTAACTTTTGTAGTAAGAAAGCTGCATTTGGGTTGCTGAGATAGGATTATATGTATTTTATGGTGCAGTTTCATTCTGTCAGATTGCCATGGGTTTGGCTTGTCCAAAAAAAGTGATCCCATTTCAAGCATTTGAAGCACATGAGCACTTTTTGTGTGTGGATGCTGGAGAGTCCAGCTGGTAATTTGTTAACCAGTTTTCCACTGGAATATGGGGTGATCAAGTAGCCCTGATTTTATTGCATTTCTGTAAAAGGCTCCCAATCTTATTTGAACCATATCTCATAACTTGTCCTGCACCAGCCAAGCCATTACAGGACGGGAGTGGGGATGCTTCCACCAAGTGCCGTGCGCTTTGTGTGGATAGCCCTCCGGTTAGATCAATGACCTTCAGTGGCTTCTTTGTGGCCTCCCATTCCTCAAACTGGTCATTTCAGCTCTATTGTTCCCATTTGCATTCCTTGTTTGCCGTCGCGGACACTTGAGTGCTCGCCCAATGTGCAACCGGCCACATGGCGTCTATTGTTTCTCCAAGTCCTTTGGCAAAGCAGCCAGATCCGACAAAGCAGAAAACCCAATGAGTTAATTAAGGGCAAATTGTCTATGATTTCCTTTTACCTTGCCTGCCTTCCCTCTCCCCTGCATCGGTCTGTGCAGCTCAGCTGCCTCTTGCCCCCTTGTGCCAAAATGATTAATGGGGGGACCGCAATGAGGTCAATTAGCTGGGGTCGGCTGGAAGCTGAAAGGTGGAGTGTGTTGCTTTATTGAACACTGCGTTTGCACTCCAAACCATGACCTGGGCTGTGGTGATTTATTACCGGGATGGCGGTCGGATCACTCTACCTTCAGCCCCTTACCTTGGCTTCAGCAATCGGGCTCTTGCTGTCAATTAAAGTCTAGGGAAAACCTGAACTGTACGGCCAACGTCAAATGGATATTGGAAGCGGGGGGGGGGAATAAGGAAGTGGCGTTTGTCTTTTTGCAAAGGGCCTCATATAATTTCTTTGCACCTATTGATTTTAAATTGTTTTGTATCTCTTGGAAAAGGAGAAGTTCTGTTGCCTACAGTTTTGTAATATTGCTTTGGAGGGGAGAAAAATGAAACTGATATGAAGAGTCGTAGGGTTAACGGAAGGACCTTGGGCCTGTGTAATAATGAAAAGGGCGGAAATGAACAATGAGACGTTTTTTACACTTCTGTGGCATCAGCAGTAGGGCAGGTATGAGGTCCCAACCCCGGCCCCTTCCAGTAGCCAGGCTGGGAAAAGCCTGAGACTTCAGAGAGCTGCTGCTAGTCAGACTTCGGACTCTGGATAAAGCAACTTCATATGGAAATTGTTCCTCATCTGTTTGAGCTGCCAGGACGTCCACAATGTGTTCTGGATGGTGCAGTTCCACTCTAGGTTTGCCAACCATGACATGGGAAATTCCTGGAGATTTGGGGCTGGTGTGGAGCTGCCAGCCCTCCTGCTATAGTGGGAGGCCTCCTGCCAGCAGCCTTGGTTGCAGTCCCCTGGGGAAAAAATCAGTGTTGTCTGCACAGCAACAACATTCCCAGGGAAATTCCCAAAGAGTCACTGGGTTGCAGGCCTGTAGCAATGGGGGGGGGGACTTGTGGGGGCAGTGCCCCCATGGATCACCCCAGCCCTCCCCGGGAGGATGCCAAACCCCGTTTCTCCCCCAACCCCCGGGAGCCGCATCAGCAAAGGTACGTGCCTGCCTGCCTCCTCAGCTCTCCCTCAGCAGCAGCGTGGCGACTGGGCTGGCTGGTACAGGTGCGGTGAGTTGCCAGTGTGGGCCATGGCCGGCCTCAGCTCCTCACTGTGCCTGCACCAGGCAGCCCAGCCACCACACTGCTGCTGAGGGGCAGCCAAGGAGGCAGGCAAGCAGAGCAGTGGTCATTGTGCACTGCCCTTCCCGCCTGTCTTCTTGGCTCTCCATCTCCTTCTCCATTCTGGGTGTGCAGGAGGTTCCTGAGCCTCTGGGAATGGAGAGCCTGCCCACCAGCCAATCACTTTCTGATGATGTCACCAGTGATGTCACCATGTCTGGGGCATATACCCCTGCCCCCCCCTGAAAATTTTCTGGCTACAGGTCTGCTGGGAGTTCTAGGAGTTGCTGGAGAAACTGACATCCCAGAAGTGATCTCACAGCACAGACATCATGTTGCTGGTGATGTGAAAACACTTTGGGCAAAAATCCTATGATAAAAATGGCTTCTACCATAGAGGTTTTGCCCAAACATCAGAGGGCCCCCATGTTGCTGGCGACGTGATGATGTCACTTCTGGCACACCCCTGAAGTGATCTCTCCAGCGACAGAGGCCTGGGCCTCAGTTTGTTGCCAGTTGCCAGGGAGTGCCAGGCAAGCCTACCTGACAATCTGAGGGTGGTACCTGGGAAAGGAGGAATTTGGGGAAGGGAGATAGTTCAGTGAGTCAAGATGAGAGTCCATAAATATACCCTCTGAGGCTGCCATTTCCTCCAGGGGAACTGATCTCTCTAGTCTGTAAACTGGTTGTCATTCTGGGAGAGCTCCAGACCCCACCTAGAGGTTGGCAAGCCTGTTCCCCTCATAGGGATGCCATCCTCCAGGTAGCACCTGGGGATCCCTTGGAATTACAGCTCATCTCCAAACTACAGAGATCAGTTCCCCTGGAGAAAATGGATGCTTTGGAGGACGGACTCTGTGGCATTCAAACCCCACTGAGGTCCCTGTTCTTCCCAGGCTCTGTCCCCAAATTTCCAGGAGTTTCCCGATGAGGATCTGTGGCTGGTGGCCAGGGGAGACCCGGCAACCCTAGCCAGTCTTATCAAAGGTCTGCTGGTTTCCTCAGAATTTCTTGCGTGGTCTGTTTGCAAGGGATTGTCTAGTTTCTCCTCTGTCCTCTTGACATTCTGCTCCAAGTATCTCCTGGAGGCCCACATAGTTTTGTCCTGACAACATCCCTGTGAATTAGGTTGGGTTAAGAGAAAGCGTGAGTGGCCCAAGCTTAACATTGAAAGGAGAATTGAACTGGGGTCTTCACCATGCAACAATCTAACCTGTATAGTACACTGGTCTCTCAGGCTATCCTACCTTGTGGGGCTGTTGTAGAAATAAAACGGAAGAGAGAGAGAACCACGTTTGCCACCCTAGGTTCCTTGGAGGGTGGGTGGGATGAAAAATCTAGGAGACTGTCATTCTGGATCACCATTCTTGAAACAAAACCCCAGAAGTGGCTTTGTGTAAACATGCCCAAAGAGGGCAGTGTGCACATACAGATTACCCTAAATCCTCACGGCCTGCCTAGAACAGCCCCCCCCTAATATCAATTAGTACAGCCACTGTGAGATCTACACGTTGTGAAACACTTTTATAAGTGCAAGATTGTATAGTCATTAGTATTATCTTCATTAATTAACATATCTAAAGAGCAATTAAGCAGCCTCTGCCACCTCTGTTATGGATGCCTGTTTATTTCCCGTTACTGTCAATGGGTGCTCTGAAAGACAGGACGGCTTACCGTCTTAGATCTGGGCCTCCTTCTTGTGGGGCGTGCCCTCAGCCATGCTTTATTTATTTATTTAAAACATTTTTGAAGCTGCGTTTCCACACAATTTAGGGTCCCCAAAGGGGTGGACGATAAAACCATTAAAACAAGATTAAAAGCA
The DNA here is from genome assembly GCA_029375565.1 of Gekko gecko. NCBI lineage: Eukaryota > Metazoa > Chordata > Lepidosauria > Squamata > Gekkonidae > Gekko > Gekko gecko. Next base: position 43,887,118 of record JAPDNY010000013.1, read on the forward strand.
TATAGAGATACAAGGAAAGAAAACAATTAGAGCCTGTAAACAAATGCACCCACAAATGGGAGGCAGGCTCAAGGAGAATCAGTGAGGGAACGCCAGGCAAAACAGAGATACCAGCCCAGCACTCTTCACCTGCTGAGCTGCTGAAAGACAATGGTAGAAGAGGACAGATGGGGAGGAATTCCATAATTTAATGCTAGTCATGGATGGGAATGCTAAAGTAACAGGGACAAGGAACAAAGTTTATATGAAGGACACACCATACTGTTCCAGGGCTCAGCTAGGCAATCTGAAATTGCACCATCTTGGAATGACTTGAATTTTATTGACATGTACTGTATATTTTATTGTACAATTTAACTTTTTTGTTATTTATTGTCGGTTCTTTTTGTTGTAAGCCACCCTGAGCTCTGCTTGCAAGGGAGGGCAGCCTAAAAAACAAACAAACAAATGGCCAAGAGCAGGGGATGGGGGGGAGGTAGGATTGCCAGATCCAGGTTGGGAAACTCCTGGAAATTTGGGGGTGGCGCCTGGGAAGGAGACAAACCTCAGTGGGGTATGTACAGTGCCATAAAGTCCACCCTCCAAAGCTTCAATTTTCTCCAGGGGAACTGATTTCTGTAGTCTGGAGATAAGCTGTAATTCTAGGGGATCCCCAGGTCCCACCTGGAGGCTGGCATCCCTGGGAGGGTGGTCTCCACATGCAACTTGTGTCACACATAACATTGGGGAATTAATGTTTTCAAGCGCTGTGTAGCCATCTTGGTCTCACAAAGTGCAGTGTGGGGGAGAAGGAGTTTCAGCCTTCCCTCCTGTACTCTTTTCCGGAGGCAAAACAGCCATGTGGTGTCTGTTTGCTGACTGCAGCCCGTGATGCCCCACAGCAGGATAAACAGAGTCCCTGCATGGCTGTTTTGGTTCATAGGGTTGCCAGCTCTGGGTTGGGAGTTTCCTGGAGATGGGGGTTGGAGCCTAGGGAGGTAGGGCTGCCAGCTCCACTTTGGGAAACACCTGGATATTTTGGGGGTCACAATGACACTGGACATCTGCACATCTGCACATCAAAAGCACAAATCCCTTTAAAAAACTTAAGAGTCCTGTTTGCCTTGTGTTGCTAACAATGCTGCAATTATTCCGAGATATTAAATATTTTCCCCACTACTAAAACATGCTCTTAAATGCTTCCTTTCCCCATTTAATTTTAAATATAAAATTGTAAACCTTACTGAGAATTTTAACCCCCTCCCCAAAATCTCTCTGCCTCCCCTCTCTGGAAATGGTGCTTTTATGAATAATTTTTAAACTATTTTTTCCTCTTCTTTTGTTTACCACAGCAGATACTGGAACTAGGGATGGAAAATACTTATTAACTCAGCCAAATCATCCCCCCTGCCAATGTGGGATGATTCCCAGGAGATATTTCTCCATTGCTTCTGTCCAGCCTCTCTCTTTTTTAAACTGAGCGGTGGTTTTCGGTGACCTCCCAGGGGAGGCTGCTTCATACCCTAATAGCTCTCTCCACTTGAGTGGCACACAGCCATCTTTATACTATCCAGCGAAGGCTCTCCATAGCTGGATATTTATTGCAAAGCATAACCTGTCAATATCTGCATGGCTCATTATGAGAACAATGCATTCACCTCTGGAAAGCAGAGCAGGGCTTGGTCCTTCGCCATTGAATCCTTATTGTCTGTTTTAAAGACCCTCCTCTATTGGCATCTATACCATCTGCACTGTCCTTCTGGTTATGGCAGCAAGCTTGGGGCCTAACTACGCAATATGTTTTTTTTTAATCTATCTGCAGGTCAGATGTGTTCTGGAGTTCCTTACTACTCAGGCATGCAGGGACTGGGTTCGAATTGGGACCACAGCATGTGCGGAGAGGGGACTTAAGTCTTCCACTCCCCAAGCCATTTCTCTGCCCTGAAAAAGCTCCGGGGAGTTTCTGTTTGCCCCATTGGGAAAGTTAATGTGTTCAGAGGGGCTGCAGGTATTCTCCCTTAATGGGATAAATAGCAGGTCTCCAGGGCCATTTCAGGTCAGTAAAATGTTGTGGCTGGAAGACCTAAGTCCCTCTCTCTTTGCTTGCCATGGTTCCCATCTGAATTGCACCCGTGTACACCTAAGAATCAAGGAACTCCCAGACTATGGTGGTCGCTCTGACTAGCAAATGAAAGCAGGAAAAGTGTATCATGTAGTTAGGCTCTTAGCCTGAAAGGAAAGCTGCAGTCACGCACACCATTCGGAGCAGGGGGGAAGTGCCCCTATTTCCTCCAGAGGAATTTTACTTGCAGTTACAAGTTCACACATCCCTTTGTGCTGCAGGCACAGCCCGTCACTGCACGATCAGGTGCCACTGTGTGCGAGTGGGTTTTTTTCTGCCGTTTGTTTCCCATGCGCATAAACGAGGAATCGCGCCTCCGCACTGAAGGTTCCTTATGGAGTATGCGATTATGTGCATACTTCTAAGCGGGGGGTGGGGGGGGGAACGGTACTGAGTTGGGATGGGATGAGGATGAGGATGATTTTTATTGAATTTTTACACCGGCCTCCCAGCCAAAGCCGGCTCAGAGTGGCTTACACAAATGCAGCATATAATTACAATAGTACATAAAATATAAATTAGATTAAAACAGTTCTAAAACCCTTTAAAGTGCTAGTAAACATTAATTTCATAAGACTGCTGTTATTCAGTTCTCTGGTCTCACAGCCAGTTCTTCGATCTTCTTTAATTCTCCTTCCGGCTGTTGTTGGAGTTCCAAGGGGAAACGGGGCACTCCGATCTCGGCCGTCAGTTCTTAACGCTAGTGGCGGCTCCAAAAGCCTGGCGAAAGAGCTCCGTTTTACAGGCCCTGCAGAACTGCAGAAGATCCCTCAGGCCCTGATCTCCTTGGGGAGCTCATTCCACCGGAGAGGTGCTGCCACCGAGAAAGCCCTGGCCCTAGTTACTGCCAGCCTTGCCTCCTTAAGACCCGGGAGGGCCAGTCAGTTCTGGGCCCCTGATCGCAGTGCTCTCTGGGGTACCTGTGGGGAAAGGTGGTCCCACAAGTATGTAGGACCCTGACCATATAGGGCTTTAAAGGTAAGAACCAGCACCTTGAAGCGAATCCGGTATGCTATCGGCAGCCAGGGCAGCCAGGCTTGAGAGCATGCTTGAGCAATCAGACAGGGGAAAATCCGTCTGTGGCCTGTTGGGGAATGGAGCTAAAGGAAAGGGGAATGGAGCTAAAGGAACCAGTTTGGGGGGCTTTTGAAAAAAGTGTTTTAGCACTTTTACTATTGCTGCTTTTAATGAGCCTAGGGTTTTATAGCTAGATTTGAACGAATGGTGATACCTTTTCACTAAATGTAGCTCTTTATTTATTTATTTTGCTGTCAAGTCACAGATGACTGATGGTGACCCTGTGGGATTTTCAGGACAAGAGACGCTCAGAGTTGGTTTGCCATTGCCCACCTCTGGCTCATGACCCTGGTATTCCTGGGAGGCCTCCCATCCAAATACTGGCCAGGACTGACCCTGCTTAGCTTCTGAGATCAGATGAGATTGGGCTCGCCTGGGCTATTTAGGTCACGGTGCAGCTCTTTTACTCTTATTCATTGTTTCTATTATTTATTATCATAGTTTAATTATGTGAAGTTATTGTTTTATTCTTTTTGTTAGGCACCTTGAGTGCTCTTCAGGTAGAAGTATGGGATGTAAAAAAATTAACTTTAACCCCAAAGGTGTTTAGAGAAACTGTAGTTCAGTTGATCTGAGAGAGTGTTCTATGCTTGAGTTTTTAATCTGACAGAGCCTTGATAACACAGTGTTTAGAGGAGGTGAATTTAACCCCTATCTAGATATTACAGTTTAATCCCTGAGAGCCAGTTTGGTGTAGTGGTTAAGTGTGCGGACTCTAATCTGGGAGAACTGGGTTTGATTCTCCACTCCTCCAACTGCAGCTGCTGGATGACCTTGGGCAAGCCTTAGTTCTGTCAGAGCTGTCCTGAAAACAGCAGTTCTCGAAAGAGCTCTCTCAGCCCCACCTACCTCACAGGGAATCTTTTGTGGGGAGGGAAAGGGAAAGGAGCTTGTAAGCCCCTCTGAGACTCTGAATGAAGGGCAGGGTATAAATCCAACTCCTCCTCCTCCTTCAAGGAGCTCACACATGGGGGTCACTCTTTCTCCATTTAATCCTCACATCAACCCTGGGAGGTAGTTAAGTTGGGAGTGAGTGATTGGCCGAAGGTCATCTTGGGAGCTTCATGGCTAAATGGGGACTTGAATCTAACAGTATAGTGCTAAACAGGCTTAGAAAGATTGAACACTGTTTAGGATTGCACTATAACTTTCTTTGGTCCTAGCTGGATACTCTTTCAAGTATACCACACAGGCTTTCTACAGTTGAAGGAAAAAGAAAATTGCTGAAATCAGAGGCGAAAACAGTTCCATCCCGTTCTTTTAAATTCTTTGTGCTGAAGACAAATACAGTTATTAAACTCCTGTGTCTATTTTTTCCTCTTCCTTTCCATCTGGCAAGAGGATAGGAGTGGGGGGAGGAGGCTGGAATCTGCTTCTTTCGCTAATGCCTGTGGAAGCCTCGATATATTTTTTTTTTTTTTACTCATTATAATTCCGCACCCAAAGTGATAACATTATCACATTTTTTATGTGGGTGACTTTTGTGCAAGTGTAAACATATTCACGCTGCAAATATGTTTTGTTATATATGAATATCACTCAAAAGGAAAGCAAGCTGTGGTGAAGAGGGGCCTCCAGAGCAGCCCATGATACCCCTTCCTCGGTGTGTGTGTGTGTGTGTGTTTCTGCGCTCCTACGAAAGTGATTAGCACCTTAGCACCCCACTCCTATCATCCCATTTGATTTCAATGGGAAACAAACAAAAATTGCCCTCTGAACCACGCGTGATTTTTCCTCAGGAGACATCTCTGATTCTAATTATGAGGTATAATACAGTAACTGCAGCCAAAGTATCCTCTTCCAAAGTGTAAATTCCCCCCCTCCCAGTTTAGTCGCAGAGATATCCTCTTGCAAGGTTCTGACCCCTCTGGAGTATGGATGAGCTGAAACTGTTTCCTTTTTTACGTTGTTATGTTGTCATTTGTCACCATTTTGGAGTCACCTCCCTCTCAGTGTTATTGATGATTCTTTTATGGCCTGTATATGTTACATACATTGATAACACTTCTCACAAGGGAGAGACCACACTGAAAAGGGAATGTTCAAGTCAAACTAGAAATCTTTTGAAATTTGGTCTCACCCCCTGTGTCAGCAGCACCCCCCAAACAAAGACATGAGACAACAGATGCATTTAACTTGATTTTATTTAGTGGCTGATCAGCATTACCTAACTATTCACTCAATTTTTCAGTGTGAGTTGCAACTAAGGCAACACGCCTGCTACCAACATGTGGGTAAACTGGCTCCAACTGTGGTTAGTGTTACCCCTGGCTTTTTTTTACTGTGGCCTGCATATCAGCTGTGCCAAGAGATGTCAACAAGCCTTATCCCCTCCTTAAGTGGTACAGAAGCAATTTAGATCTTCCCCTTCCCAAATCACTCTGAGGCTCAAGCTCATGATACACTGTTTTAAGAGGGAACATTCATCTTTTGATGCTTCATGGTGGTCATCAATTACTCCTAGCTGCATTTTTAGTGACCCACACTGTTCCTCCTATGCCTAGTTAAGGCCTAACCAGTAATGGTATAATAATGCCAGGAACGATATGAAGTAGATGGGAAAGGTGAAGGCTGAGATATAAATTTGACAATGAATTAATATGCAGATGACACCCAGCTCTATCTGTTGTTGGGTGGCCAGTCAGACTCTAGTCCAGGAGATCTGGACCTGGTATTGAAAGCTGTGGCTGGTTGGCTTAGACTGAGTCGACTGAAATTGAATCTGATGAAGATGGAGGTCCTGTGCCTGAGTCAGAGTGGGCCAAGGTTAGGGATCCCACTCCTGACCCTTGATGGGGCACTATTGGTGCCAACACCAGAGTTTAGGAGATTGGGAGTGCTCCTGGATGCCTCCCTAATGATGGAGGCCCAGGTAGCAACCACTGCTGTTTTATATAAAACAGCAAAATAGTTAAAACACAATATTTCAGTAGGTAAAATCACAGTAGGTAAAATCACAACATATATACTACGAGTAAAGCCCATTGTGGGAAGCAATACAACGAGCTCTAGAAGGAAGCTCCAGGTGAGTGTCCCGGCTGTGGCTGATGGGGTGGCAGAGGGAAGGGGAAAATAGAGGGAGGCAAGCCATTTTTATTTCCTTCTGCTTAGGTATAAAGCAGGGCTGTCTCAAGTCATCTTGCTGTCCCAAGTGGGTAGTATGGGAGGACAACCTCATGGTGACAGGTATGGTTCCCTCCACCCCACCCTGACTTATGTTAATTTGGGGCTATGCAGTTGCAGTTAAGGTAGAAAACCACCTCCTCCTATGCCATGTCTTCTGGGTTCCAAGAGTCTGGAAAGTGATTCCATGGCCAATTGTACAGCTGCCAACTCTGGGTTGGGAAAAACCTGTAGATTTGAGGGGTAGAGCCTGGGGAGGACAGGGTTTGGGGTGGGAAGGGACCTCAGCAGGGTATAATGCCATAGAGTCCACTGGCCGAAGCAGCCATTTTCTCTAGGAGAACTGATCTTGGTCATCTGAACATCAGTTTTAATAGCTGGGAAATTTTCTGTAGGGGAAATGATGTGCTGTGGCTGGGGAACACGGTGGTTTCTGGGAGATCTCCAGGCCCCACAGGGAGATTGGGATGTATTTTTTACCTCGGGACTCCCAACAACAACAGCAGACTGTTTAGAATGTTAGAGGCAAAGGCCATTCAGGCCACATATGCAAATGTACAGATATCCTCTAAACTAAGACTTAATGCCTTACTGTACATTGCCCAGAGCCCATCACAAGTCAGGATAGGGTGATCAATTAACAACAACAACAACAACTGTGAAAGACATGGATGAAGCTGACAGACTGGCCCTGGTGTCTGAAAGATAATAACGACTGCAGCAGTTAAATATGCACCTAACCTCTGAAGGTGGTCCGAGCACTCCAAGAAAAGTCTTTGATGAAGATCTCAGCTCATATGGAAGAAGAGGATCTTTTAGGTTCCCTTGCCACAAGACAGCTTCTAATGGTAATGTTCTTAGCTTTGTAGACTAACTGACCCTAAATACTCATGGGATAGTGGAAAATCTGACTTTTCACTGGGGACATATGAATTTAACTTAGCATGTAGGGAAATCCTTTATTTGACCAGCACTGAAACTAGTTAACGTCAACATCACTTTTTGGATGGATTTTTTTAAAAAGCACACACGCAAAAAGGATTTTTATGCCATATTAAATGTGTTAGGCATACACAATAACTTCTATAGATCCCCATTGGTTTTATCCCTCTTAAAATTCTTTAGCACAATCTCAGAGGGCTTTGCAAACACCTTTAATTTTTATAGCTGCAAGAGAACGCAGTGTAGGATCACATGTGTTCAGGTATTACATTTCAGTATGTTCATTACCTTGGGGCCAAACCCCCTCAGCTGGTGGAAAATAGAAAGACTTATATGTGTGTGTGGGGTGGAATGATACTGTGCTTCTACCAGACCCCCACCCCACCCTCAGGCACTCTCTTCATTTACTGCCATTAAAACTGATAAACTAAAAATGGCAAGTAACATCTGTACAAACAAGGGGTGCTACAATCTCCTGAAGCTCGTTTCAAAAGCCATAACTTCTACTTATGAGCATCAGCAAATGTAGATGGAGAACAGAAGAACATGCATGCAAAGGTCAGCAAGAATACAAGACTGTGGGGCCTATGATTCAAAGATGCCACCTTGGTTATGCATGTAAGGCTCTCTTATTATTGGGGGGTTACATGGGCATGCCTGCACACATTACCAACCTGGCGATGAAATTGTCTAGTTACCATACCATCTTGTAGTGTGAAATGGGAGACTTCCCACAAGCAAGAGAACACATGAAGCTGCCCTCTACTGAGTCACACCACTGGTCCATCAGGGTCAGTATTGTTTACTCCGACTGGCAGCCACTCTCCAGGGCCCTAGGCTGAGATCATTCATGTCACCTCCTTCCTGATCCTTTTAACCAGAGATGCCAAGGGATGAACATAGGACCTTCTGCATGCCAAGCTCTGTAAGTGAGCCACAGCTTTTCTTTTCTTTCCTGGAATTTCACACTGTGCACATTTTGCCCCTCTTTAATTTTGCTTTGGTTTGGATCATCCTGGCATTGGAGCTTGCAGCATTTGAAGCACCTTCCACTTCCTTCAGGACATTTTAAACTCCCCCCATAGGTCACCAACATGCAGACAACAGCAGCAGACAAAGCAAAATAAGGGCCAAACTAGATGTGACACCAGGAGTCTGACCTGTGGATTCTGCTGCCATTTTAAAGCAATTTAAAAATGCCATGTGGGCACAATCCTTTTTTTTAAATAACATTTTTCATTTTATATACCAGACATACAAGACAGACATTAATACACATATGGGGAATCCTTTACATTTGGATCGAGTTGATATACTCATCCAGTATATAAAATTAGTCATTGTTATTTTCACCTTATGAATTACTTATATACTTCTTACAGTTAATTAAAAATATAACTTTTATTTTCTCCCCATTCAGTTAGATGTCTATTTGTATCTTGTACCATGTATCTTCAAAATCTTCTTTGTTATGTCCTCTCAGAATTAAAGTTAATTTGTCCATCTCTGCTGTTTCCAATATTTTAGTTATAGTCTCTTCCTTTGAAGGAATTTCATTTTTTTTCTCCAATACTTGGCATATAATATTCTTGCTGTTGTTACTATATGTATAATAAGTCTTTTTGTTTACAATTTTCTGGTATTATATTCAATAATTTTCAACAATTTTCTGGTACTATATTCAATAAATAAGTTCAAGTATAAATGGTACTGTATTTTTAAATACTTTTTGTAACAGTTCATATATCCAAGCCCGGGCACAATCCTGATAAGGCCCATATTGAGGTGGGCTGAGGTGCTCCCCACTCCTCCACTTGCACCTGCTGATGTGACCTTGGGTCAGTCACAAGCTCTGGCACAGCTGTTCTCTCAAGGACAATTTCTGTCAGAAGTTCTCTCAGCCCCACCTACCTCACAGGGCGTCTGTCGTGGGGATGGGAAGGGAAAGGAGTTTGTAAGCCGCTCTGAGACGCCTTTGGGCAGTGAAGGGCAGGGTATAAGCCCAAACTCTTCTTCTCTTCCTCTTCTTCTCTTGTCCTCCCCCTCTTATCTTTTCAAGTTCTGAAATGGATGTACCTCACCCCGGTGGCTGTTTTAGCAGTAGAAAAGGGCACAAGGAAGGGTGGGACAAGAGCAGCCTGCTGCACTCCCTCGTGGTGTTTTTAAATTACTCTGAAATGGCAGCAGAGTCCATGGGTGAGACCTGTGCATACCATCACATCAAGTCTGGCACTAAAGGATCAGTCAACAGCATCATCATTCCATGTTAAAACAACAGCAAATAAAAACCAGCATCTCAGTACCAGCAATATAAATTGTTGTTATTTTTCAGTCACACAGTTGAATCCAACTCTTTGCGACCCCATGGACCACATCACACCAGGCCCTCCAGTCCTCCATTGTCCTCCAGAGTTTGCTTAACTTCAAGTTCATTGCATCGATAACACTATCTAACCATCTCATCCTTTCCTGTCCCCTTGTTCTTTGACCTACACTTTCCTCCCAAGGAGCAGGCTCCTTTTAATTTCATGGCTGTAGTCACCATCTGCAGTGATCTTGGATCCCAGGAACATGAAGTCTGTCACTGCTTCCATGACTTCCCCTTCTATTTGCCAAGGAGTGATGGAGCCAGATGCCATGATCTTAGTTTTTTTTATGTTGAGTTTCAAGCCAACTTTTGCACTCTCCTCTTTCATTTTGAACAAGAGGCTCTTTAGGTCCTCTTCCCTTTCTGCTATTTGAGTTGTATTGTCTGCATATCTGAGGTTGTTGATGTTTTTCCTGGCAATCTTAATTCCAGTTTGTGATTCAACTAGGCTGGCATTTCACATGATGTACTCTGCATATAAATTAAATAAGCATGGTGACAATATACATCCTTGTCATACTCCTTTGCCTATGCTAAACCAATTAGTTGTTCCATATCTGGTTCTAACTGTTGCTTCTTGACCCGTATACAGGTTTCTCAGAAGACATGTTAGGTGGTCTGGTACTCCCATCTCTTTAAGAACCTTCCATAGTTTATTGTGATCCACACAATCAAAGGCTTTAGCATAATCAATGAAGCAGAAGTAGATGTTTTTCAGGTACTCCCTTCCTTTTTCCATAATCCAGTGAATGTTGGCAATTTGATCTCTAGTTCCTCTACCTCTTCAAAACCCAGCTTGTACTTCTGGCAGTTCTCTATCCACGTACTGCTGAAGCCTAGCTTGTAGGATCTTGAGCATGACCTTGATAGCATGTGAAATGAATGCAACTGTGCGATAGTTTGATCATTCCTTGGCATTGCCCTTCTTTGGGATTGGAATGTAAACTGACCTTTTCCAATCCTGTGGTCACTGTTGTGTTTTCAAAATTTGCTGGCATATTAAGTGAAGCACTTTAACAGCATCGTCTTTTAAGACTTTGAATAACTCAGCTGGGATACCATCACCTCCACTAGCTTTGTTGTTAGTAATGCTTTCTAAGGTCCATTTGACTTCGCACTCCAGGATGTCTGGCTCAAGGTTAGTGATCACACTGTCGTGGTTGTCAAGGACATTGGGGTCCTTCTTGTATACTTCTTCTGTGTATTCTTGCCATCTCTCTATATAAATAGCAATATAAATAGTAACAGTTAATAAACTGCATCTCAGATCAGGAAGCAAAAATCAACTAAATGCCCAGGAGAGTAAAAAGAGATTTTACCTCGTTCTTGAAGCTTAACGAACCCAGCACTGAGTGAACTGGGGTGGGAAGGGAATTCCAGAGTCATGTCTCCATTATAAAGAAGTCTGTGTTTCTGTTTCCTATTCACTGTTTTTTAGAAAGTGGGACATCAGGAAGAGGGCTTCCAGAGAAAATTTGTATCTATCACTCTGTGTGTGTGTGTGTGTATACACACACACGGGCTACAAGAATTTGCTAAGAATGTTAACAAATTTTTGTGAAAACTTTAGTTCTGTTTGCAAGTTTCTTTTGTAGTTTCTCAGCGTGAAAGTGCTGTCCTTTTTTTACTAACACTTTCAACAGAATTCTATCTAAACATTGCTGTTAAAATTATGGATGCTTGAAGATCAGCTGGTTCTGTTCAGATCCTGCTTGCAGGTCGGGAGGAGGGTGCTGATTATGTGGAAAACTGTTCAGATGCATCTGAATTAATATGGATATGGCCAGCTGTAAGATTACACTGTTTTCTGGCACAGTTGGGTTTTCTTGCCACCATTAACCTTCCTGCTATCCAATCACTGGCACCTCCAGTTTTAAGACAGGCACATAGTAAAATCGGGGGGGGGGGGTCAGTTTGAGATTCTTGAGGTGAGACTTACTACCTAGAGCCTCCGTTTGTGTTCATGAGCACAACTGATCCTGTGCTTAGTGTTATTTGCTTCTTGAATAGAGGGCACTGACTGTTCAAGTGCAGGAAACAGGCAATGCATTCTATCTGTTGTTGTTCATTGAAACAATATATTGGATTAGTTGCCGTAGACTTTCCGGGTTGTGTGGCTGTGGACTTGGCATTGTAGGACTTGACCTGACTGGCATCCTCAGAGGTATAACACAGAAAGATATAGCACTCTCTGTACTATAGTACTCTCTGTGTCAAGGCACCTTGACACAAAGAGTACTACATCTTTCTGTGTTATACCTCTGAGGATGCCAGTCACAGCTACTGGCGAAACGTCAGGTCCTACAATGCCAAGACCACGGCCACACAACCCAGAAAATCTACAGCAACTAATGAACTCTGGCCATGAAAGCCTTCAACAAAATATATAGGATTCCTCAGGCACAGAGACTGAAGGAATGGTAAATGATTCCATGCTTTGCACAAATTACTTGATTTAACTACCCATGTCCATGGAGGATAATGTCTCTTCTTAAATGAAAGGATGCAGCTGTGTTTAGGATGGCCCTGTAAGTCCTTGAACTGGGCAAAAGTAATCTCAGGCTGCAAACACACACAAAATAATCTACTTTCAATCTACTTGCAAATGCACTTTCCAACTGGATTTTGCCAGTTCACATAAATCCAGTTGGAAAGTGCATTGAAAGTGGATTATTTAGTGTGTGTGATTGCAGCCTTAGACTTCAGTGTATAGGCACAAAGCTGATCACAGTGTAGTGAGACAGGCAGCTAATCCCACCATTGGCTTGGCTCTATTTTGATCTAGATCTTTTTTATCCGGCCTTGCACGACCAGACAGCTTCCCTTACTGCACACGTACTCCATGGTGGATTATCTAGACGGCGTCCACCAGAAGGACCCATGTGGTCAGGTTTTTTTTTAAAAAAATTCTGTTTGTGCATGCGCATCTGTGCCTCAACGTGTGCTCATTTTTCCAGGCATGCACAGAATTGAATGGTTAAAGCACCGCCAGTAGTACCTCCCTCTAGGTACCATTTCAATTAACGCCATTCATAAATTTCACGGGCCATTCAGAAACATGAAATTGTCCAGAACTTTGGAGCGGAGCTCTGTGGCTGTCACGCATTATGCGTTCATGTGCATATCACTTTTTAAAAATGGTTCCCTTCCCTATAGGATGTAGTATTATATAATAAAAGAATTTTTAAAAATGGCGGCCGTTTGGGATGGTCTGCTCCAGCTACAGGCTGATTGCGTGCTGGAATAATCAGACAGAGGAAGGTCTACCATTGGCCCGTTGGCAATCAAAAGTACCGGATTTTCACCGGTATCTTTTGAGTGTGGCTCCCTGGCGGGGCTAAACTGGCTGGTCATGGAAGCGGCACCTTTCCCAGATGTCACTGTCTGATCGTTCCCTTTAAATCTGCCAGGCATCCGTGCCTGAGATGGATGTAAAGACCTGTCTGATTGGGACCTGATTGCAGCCTTAGACTTCAGTGTATAGGCACAAAGCTGATCACAGGGTTGTGCTTGCAACAGCTTTTGCTGGGGAACATTAGGGCAATCTGACCAGGAGTTTGCCTGTTGTGTAACTGAGAGAGTTCGAGCAGAGTAGGTTCACCAGAAGATCATGTTTGCCTTTAAGTTCTCAGCCCACATAATTGAAATTGACACCTGTTTTTGTGTCAGTTGTTTATAAATGGCATAAAATGGTACATAACATATACTCCAGCAAACAAACAAACAAAAAGGGGAAAATTGCCAAGTGAAATTGGTGGCATGAAAATCATCTTCCTAATCATGTACAAAAATGAACTGTGGGGGGGGGGATGCATATTTTGACATCCTAAGGTGCTTCTGAAACCACCTGTGGGATTACAGACCTGGATTTCCATACCAGAAAGTGTAGCTTTCAGAGGGAACTGACCCCCCCGCCTTCCAGCACATCTCTGCTTTGCTCCTTATTAGAGGAAAAAAATGGCATTACATTTATGAACAGTGCTTCGTTCTTAGCCCATTCCCCTTTTACAACATCCCTCTTCGAACATGCTTTCTTCTTTCCGTTTCATTATTCCAAGCTTGCTCCATTTTTATTCTTTCGCCTGTGTATATTTTCTAGCCCAGCAACTGAAATCTTTAAGGGTAGCTTTTAATCTGATCTTTGGAAAACAATAGCAAACATACATACAACGCCACCCCCACCCCCCTTTTAAAATCTTTGCAAGAGCAAAAGGTTATCATCCATTATTCTTTTTTGAAAAGGGAGGAGGTAACAAGGGTGTGTGTGTGGGGGGGTTGGAAATGGACGGTATTTGACATTATGGTTATAATTTAAAATTGCACAGCCTACAGCCCACAAAAACAGAGCATGTAATTACACACTTACTAGAGGTAACAGCAGTACTGATAATTATTCTTTACACAAGAGGATCCTTCTGATATCCCAGAGTCAGGAAGTGGGAGCTACAATATCTTTAATACCATCCTTAGAGACCCTCGTAAGCAGAGGAGAAGTATGAGAAAACACACAGGGTCCAGAGCAATAACTTCATTGCGCCAGAATGTCAGGGGCTTTAGTGCAGGAGAAATCAATAGTTTCAAGTACATTTTTTTAAAGGTACAATATTTTTTATGACCCTAACCAGAGAACATACAGCACAGCCAGAGGTATGTGAAACATCCTGAAATATACCATTTCTCCGGCACCCCAGACAACCAGCTGTGATGAGCAATGCATTCTACAGCAAGGATGTGCTAACTATCATGGAGCTGTGGCAATTTTGGGCATTTATTTGGAGCTAAATTGTTACGGCATTGACAAGGAGAGAAAGACTGAGGGGACAGGTGGGAAGGAAGAAGAGACAGGAACGGTCAGGGCTGTTTTATCAGACCAAGGGCTGAAGCATCATTTCTCTCAGCCCAACATAAACTTAAAATATGGCCCCCCACCCCCAGAAATGTTCACATACCACAATACAATCTCTGGGATCATGAAAGAAAATTTTGTATTTCATTTCTGAAAGAACATAAATAAAGCCTACCACAGAGATAACAAATTGAAATCAGATCCAGAGAAAATGGAGTTGCTGTGGGTAGGTAGGAGGGTTGCCAACTGGTATGGAGAAAAATGTTCTGCCCGTTAACAGAGGCTTAATGGGATGTCAATTACTTGGTGACGTTATTTACCTCCATGCCACAGAAAGCATCAACTGCCTATTTGCACATGTTAAGCCTCTACTAAAGGAATAGGACTCTTTTCTTCAGGCCTGTTACCAACTCTAGTTGTGGGTGAAGCTGATCTGGGCATAGGTGTTCAGTTGGCACTGGATACTCCCTGAAGGGGCAAGCTGGGCATGATCCTGAATGCCTCATTGATCCTGGAGGCCCAAAGGAGAGAGGAAGCCAGGAGTGCCTTTTTCCAGTAAAGGTTGCTTTGCCATCTGCAGACATATCATAGAATCATAGAGTCGGAAGTGACCTCCAGGGTCATTGAGTTCAACTCCTTGCACAATGCAGGAAATTCACAAATACCCCCCCCAACCCCAGTGACCCCTGCTCTATGCCCAGAGAAGGGCCAAAACAAACAAACAAACCCTCCAGGATCCCTGGCTGAACTGGCCTGGAGAACAATTGCTTCCTGACCCCAAAATGGTGATCAGCATTTCCCTGGGCATGTAAGAAAGGGCCCCAAGAACTAAGCACTGATGCAACTATTCCCTAGTAACATGCAGGTTTGATTACTGTAATGCACTCTGTGTAGGGCTGCTCTTGAAGGCAGTTCAGAAGCTTCTGATCATTCAGAACACAGGGGACTAGGTGCTTACAGGGCCTGGTGATACAATATTAGGGGATTGGATAAATATATGGATCAGAGGTCCATGAGTGGCTATTAGCCACAACATATAGATGGAACACTCTGTCTGGGGCAGTGATGCCCTGTATTCTTGGTGCTTGGGGGGGGGACAGTGGGAGGGCTTCTGAAGTTCTGGCCCCACTGGTGAACCTCCTGATGGCACCTGGGTTTGGGCCACTGTGTGACACAGAGCATTGGACTGGATGGGCCACTGGCCTGATCCAACATGGCTTCTCTTATGTTCTTATTAGGTCTCCCATCTTGTGTCAATTACATTGTCTGCCAGTGTGCTTCCAAGCCCAACACAAAGTGCCAGCATTAACCTTTAAGGCCCTAAAAGGTATCTCCAAAGGATCAGGTAATAGGTGATGCAAAAAACCCCAAAAACTCAAACCAACGCTCTGATAGAGATCTGAGACCCTGGAGAATCGCAACCAGTCAGACTGACCTATGGCTGGACTCGGTAGAAGGCAGCTTTAGGTGTTTGACAAAAGTGCTGGGGAGGGGGAACGAGAGAGGCAGAACTTGCTTGCCACGACACTTTGGTACCTGCTTGAATGTCAGCACTCACAACTGGATTGTCGGCATATTTCAGAAGCCGCCGAATGCACATTATGGGGATGGGGGTGGAGTGGGGAGAGCAACAAGGGAGACAGAGTTAATTAAAAATAGGTTGCTCTTTAATGCGCACCAATATCCCTCTTATAATGACACCATGATCTCAGCAATTACTTGTAGAGAGCACAGCCTATTTCTCTTTTCAGACACAAAAGCTGGAAACTTACTGGACTATTGTTCAAGGTCATGGTTGCCCAACTTAGCTTGATCCAAACCCCACCATTAACATGGGGTCTTACTACTCCCATTTTCTCCTCTCTTGTGTATTGCAAATGCCCACTCATGACCAGCCAGGTCTCCCTTTTACTCTTTGCAGTTTCAGTGGTTCCTCACCCCCAGGTACTGTCAGATTGATGGGGGAGAAGCATAAGGATCCGTGTGGTGTGCTGGTTACAGTGTTGGAGTAGGACCGGTGAGTCTTGGCTTCTAATCACATCACAGTTATCAGAGATTTTGGGTTAGCCCCTCCCCTTGACCTCACAGGGTTGTTGTGAGGATAACATGGGAAGGGGAGACTCATGTAAATGGTTCCAAGCTCTTGGGAGGAAGGGAGGGATAAAACCAAGATAATAAAACTGAGATAATACAAAAGCACAAGGATTAAGGCGATGGGAGGAAGGGTAATTAAATATGGGTCACAACAGACAAGATTGTGGGGGATACTTGGCTGGATCCTCCCAGGGTTTTCAAAATGCTAAATGAAGTCCTGGAGGGACCTAATTTCAGCTGGGTCTGTGCAGAAGGGTGAAAGGATTTAATCCCCTGCAATTTTGCTACTTGAAACTGATACTGCTTCCCCCCACACACACACTGTTATTAACCCTCTAAAGAAAATTCAAAAGACAGCTTGAATGTTTTTGGAGAAACGCCATCTGGCATCTGAGGAGTAGATGGGCCAGCAAATGGGATTAATGCTGAGGGAAAGGCCTAGTGTGGAAGCCACCCTCACACCCACACATCCTATTCTACCTTCACCCCCCCTCCTTCCCCCAACCCTTTACTTTATCAGAGCATGTCCAATGTCTTAGAGGCAGGAAAGATTCCCACTTGATTTTATTTCCATTTTTCTTTTTAAAAAAAATCTGATTTCAGCCCAAAACGGGATCCCAAAGCAGGTCGTAGGTATAGGTGGCAATTTATTAATTCCTTCAGGAGCAGCATCTGCTTACTGCCCTCTCACAGTTGGCCCAGTCAATGTCACTTGGAAGCTGGAAGGAGGGGTGTGCCTGCCTGGCTGTTGTGGCCTCCAGTGTTCCCTCTAAGGTGAGTTAGTGTGAGCTAGCTCACAGCTTTTTAGCCTCCAGCTCACACATTTTTGTCTTAGCTCAGGAAAGGACGGCTCCAGAGCAAGCTAATTTATGCAGCAGCCAAATTGCTCGCAACTTTAATGCCAGTAGCTCACAAAGTAGAATTTGTGCTCACAAGACTCCACAGCTTAGAGGGAGCATTGGACTGGCCTCACCTTCCAGTGGCTTCATCGATAGCAATTGGAAGTTGGAAGGAACTGGGGTCCAGCCATGATGGAGGAGTGCCTGATTGATTCTTGCAAATGCCAGCTGGAGAGGCAGCAGCCAGACTCACCTACCTGTCATGCCTAGAATGGAGTCGTGGCCGTCCTCTGAGCTGCCAGATCCCATCAGTGAGGTCATAGGGAGATAAAGATACCTGGTCTCAATAACCAGTGCTTTACTTGTTGTAAGCCACTTCAGGAGCCATTGTGGGGGGCTACTGAGAACTGAGGTGAAACTTCAGTTGCAAATCTGCTGCTGCAGGTGAGTTCTTGAAGGGATGTGGACTTCTGTAGCCCACTAATTGGCTCTCAACAATGATCGAAAACCAGGATTTCCCGACAGGTTCCTTTCCTCACTCACCAACCTCTCTTCAAGTTCAGCTCCAGTTTCTTTATATGTTTCCCCCTTAGCTCTAACTGAAGCTAGGGTACTGCCTCCTTCCTGGGTAGAGCTTAGAGGAAAAGCTGGAGCAGGAGGAATTTGAGAATCATGCAGAAATGGGTAGATACTTTGTGTTATAGGTGATGGAATCTCACGGGGCAGGGACTGGGCAAAGGTATAACCTAGTGAATCAAATCCAACTGATTGTGGGTAAAGCCTGGAAGAATCTGGAGTTTACTGTGTGAGTTGCCTCACAGAACATGGTGTTTGTTGGACAGATTAGAAAAATACTATTTTAAATTTATTTAATTAATTCATTTATACCCTGCCTTTCTCTCCAATGGGGACCCAAAGCAGCATATGGCACAGATGGGGATTTGAATTTGAGTCTTCTAGCTACCCTTAACTGCTATACCATACTGTTCCAACACACTTAACCGCTACACTACACTGACTCTGTAAAAGCAACATAGATTACTAACAATGCCTCAGCAAATCCCAGGAGATTTTGAACACGGTGCCTGGAGCGGGTGGCATTTGAAGATGATGTGATGTCACTTCTTGGCGATGCTCTAGGAAGTCCCATTTTCTATGGTAAACACTATAGAGGCAGGGAGAAAATCCTAGAATGTCACTATGGAGGCCATTTTCCAGCCATTTCCCCTTGTTTTCACCTGGGCAGGCAAATTTCAAGCCTAACCTACCTTAGCAACATTCCCCTGGATGTATTTGGCACTGCTGTTCAGATGTCATCATGATTGTGACTGCTTTATGCTTAGCCTTTTGAGGTCAAAATGTAAACCTTAAAAGTTAGTTGCTATTTTGCCTAGAGCAAAATTTGGGATCTTTTGTGCCTGCCCCAGTGTAGGGGGGGGGGTATTTGAAATTATGCTGAATCCTTGCCAAACTTGCTGGTTGGTAACACTGTTTTTTGGCAGGTTATTTATAAAGTATTGACTTTGTTACATCATGGGATTGGGATTATATTTCTCCCCCTTATCTTTCCGTTTGTGCAAATCTGTTTTCACCACAGGAGCGCACGCCATCTCTTCTGGCTACAACTCTACTTACTAATTCATCGATTCATCTTTAATGAGGCCCCCTGCCAATGTTTAAATAGCATTCAGAACAAAAGAAAAAGGCAACATTTTCAAAACAGCTGCTGCTCTCTGTTCCTGACATCCCTGCTTTTCGGAGTATTGAGGAAAATCTATTTTTATTTCTTCCCCTAAAGTTAGTAATTTATAATTTAGGTGCAGCTTTATAATTAATTGTTTGCAGGGAAGGGGAGAAATAGAGAAAGGGGGGAAATAAAGTTTTCTCTCTGGCTGTTGTACATGAAGTCAACATGGGTACAGCCAAGCAGGTTAGTATTGCATAGATAACTGTGTGTGTGTGTGTGTGTGTGTGGATTTTATGTACACTTAAGGATGCTTGCCAAGTTAGAGATGATTTCAAATTTTCTGTCCTGCTGTTTTGACCTGAAAATTTCCATTTTGGTTTCGCTTCTCCCTTGTGTGAATCAAAACCCATGATTATTCCTGCGCTGTTTGCTGTTTCCTTGCACCCAAATTTCCCCATAAAATGTACACCTTTTTTCAATATTATCTGTGCATCGATAAATCAGTGTTATGAATTATACACATATTAAAAATCTTCATTTTACATATTACATGTATAAAACTGCATAAAACCCCTTATAATAATGGCTAAAACTGCAGAACCAAACTGTTGACAGAACTCCTGAATGAATATAAAAAGAAATGAAATCAGGATCATTTGCTTGTCCCTGGGTCGAAGGCACCTCTTCTGCCTGAGGTATTGTTCACAAATTATAGCAAGGTAGTTTCCTCTTGCTCCTGACTGCTGTGCCAAGAATGTGAATTGAACAGATATGATTTGAATTGTGCTCATGGGAAGGTGTTTGTGTTATGCTTTTGCCAGGTGGGTAATTCACTGTCAAATTAGCTAAATCTAATAAGGCCTGCAAAATACAAAATGCCGCAGAGGATACAACCCTTATACTGGCACACAGGCCCTTAGGTGAGATTTTGGTGGGCCCCTCATTACAGCCAGAAGGTTATATTTTAATAGTTTCAGAACTTTCCCCTTCATGAGTCACTCACTTACTTTCCTGCACTGCTTTTATCTCCAACTGTCCAGGTAAATCCAGTCTGGAGGTGTGTGAAAGAAGAGAAAAGGCACATCTCTGGAAGATGAGAGATGAAGTCCCTGTCCCCCCAAAATATTTGTTGGTTTATTTAAATCACTTTACAATACAAGGCAATTTACAATCTCAAAAAACAATATGAAAACATGATGATTAGTAAGCAACAACAACAACAACAACAAAAGATGTAAAAGCAACCAATCTGCAAAAGACATCCTTAATGGGAAAGAATAGTACAGGTGAAGACTGTTCAAAAGCCTCTGAAGAAATATCTTTATTTAATCCTGGACGATAGCCATGATGGCGCCAAGCAAAAATCCCTTGGTAGAAGTTCCAAAGGCACAGCACTATCAAGAAGACCCCACCTCCAAGTGGGGGCTTACAGTTCAAAATGGGGTATAGATGCATTCCCGTCCGATATGTGCATACAACTAGAGATGCACGGTTGAGTCTAAGATTTTTTTCCTGGGAAAATGACTCTGAAATCGGGATAATATGCTCTATAGATTGTACGCAGATCTGCCCAATTCAGACATTAATGCAGTGTGGAAATGTCTGCCTCACTTTCTTCACCACTCTCACCCTGTGCTGGACAGCAGTTGGGGATTACAGTATTTCCTCTGGACCCACTTTATCAGAGAACCTGCTCTACTCCACGCTGGGTCCTTTAGAACTTTGAAAATGGATTCTAGTGAAAGCTGTACACATTTTGGCTCCTTGTTTGTAAGAGTTTTTTAAACCACAGGGTTTGGCTACCTGAAGAACTTGATACCATTAGTCACACCAGGATCCCACTGAGGCAATAGCAGAATTGCTCCTGCAAGTGTGGATGTGCCCCTACACCTACCCCACGATCAGTCAACAGAGAGAGAGAGAGAGAGAGAGAGAGAGAGAGAGAGAGAGAGGCACAAGAGAGCTGGCCCCTTCCCCCTGCCTCTGCATGGCCAGCAGCTTATTAACATGGCACCTACGCAAAGAGGAAGTATATACGCATGTACTCCCTTTCCTGACCAGGGAGTCTGCTTTCTGAACGTTCCTGATCGCAGGGATGACTCCTCTTCCCTGTGCTGGCACATGTACTGGGTTGGCACATGTACTCAGGAGTTGTTAAACATATGGAGAGGTGGGGCTGGCATATTGCATGGAGGCCTGCTGAGTCAAACCACTGATCTCAGTATTTTCTAGTCAACACTAGCCAAATATTCTCCAGTGGGAGGCAGAGAAAGGTCTTCCCCAACATCTGCTTCCTATGGTCTTTTAACTGAAGAACCTGGGACTGCCCACTTGAAAAACTTTGTGCTGCCCTGACCGGGATAGCTCAGGCAAGCCCGGTCTCAGAAGCTAGACAGGCAAGTATTTGGATGGGAGGCCTCCAGAGAATACCAGGGCTGGGAGGCCAGAGGTAGGCTATCAAGCCACTTCTCTGAAATGTCCTCTGTGCCCCAGCGGGAGTCACCAGAGGTCGCCATGACTTCCAGGCACACGGACACGCACACAGGCACACAAACGCAAAAAGATCACAAAAATACAAAAACACCCACCCACCTTTGTGCTCACCCTGAGTCACAGCCCGGTTCCAGTTTGATTAAACACAGACCAATATATCGTGTACAGATTGTTTGTTCTAATTTTGGACTTTTCCTCAAATACTTACTTCTATTGTTGTCTCTGGCATATTATTCACCTTTGGGGTTCCGTTCCGTGCTGTGGAGCTGCCAGCCATTGCCAAGCAGCACAATGCTTCAGATTCTCAGGCAACCCACATTTATCACACCATTGCTCAGCTCACTTCTGGCAGCTTGGGCAAGGCTGATTCCCAGGATCAGCTCAGCAGATGTATTAGAAAAAAGTTCAGCCCCAGCTGGCTTCCAGCAATGTCAGCCTGTGGTCAGGGAGTTGCCGCTGTCCCATGCTGAATGCAGACCTGATCAGCTTTTGGCACGCTCCTCCAAAACATCGCTGCTAAAGTATCGGAGGGGATGTGCCAGAAGCCAACAGTAACAAGGGACTGCTGTGTAAATTCCCCTCATCTGAATCTCATTCTGGATTTTGCCTGGCCTTCTTTCGGAGAAGAATTGTTGCATTAGGAATCTATCTTTGTCTCATTTCTGAATTTTGTACAGAGCATTGCCCATGTGCATTCTGCCAAAGCTTTCTGTTCCTTTTGGTTGGTTTCCCCTCTGCATTACTGAGGTGCCTGTGAACACTGATAAAACAAGGGGGGGGGGAGATGCCTTTATATGTTTACACGTGTAACTGAATCAGCATTCATAAGAACACAAGAGAAGTCAATGTTGGATCAGGCCAATGGCCCATCCAGTCCAACACTCTGTGTCACACAGTGGCCAAAAATACCAGGTGCCATCAGGAGGTCCACCAGTGGGGCCAGGACACTAGAAGCCCTCCCACTGTTGATCCCCCTCCAAGCACCAAGGATACAGAGCATCACTTGCTCCAGAGTCCCTATCTATACCTTGTAGCTAATAACCACCGATGGACCTCTGCTCCATATGCTTATCTAATTCCCTCTTGAAGCCATCCATGCTTGTAGCCGCCACCACCTCCTGTGGCAGTAAATTCCATGTGTTAATCACTCTTTGGGTGAAGAAGTAATTCCTTTTATCTGTTCTAACCTGACTGCTCAGCAACTTTACTGAGTGCCCACGAGTTCTTCTTTTCTGTGGTGCCTCACCAATGCACAGGAGTGCACAGATGGATACCATACAAATGAATACCATGCAAAAAAGATAGTTTCAAATAGGTAGCCATGTTGGTCTGCAGTAGAACAGCTAGATTCAAGCCCAGGAGCCCCCCAAAGACCAACTCAGAAATTACCCTCTGAAACAGTCTTCATGGAAGGCACCATGTTTAGCCACATGAAACAGAAATCCATCATACCCTGAAAATCTTTTTGGTCTCTCAGATTCTGCTGGACTCCAGTCTAACCACCAAAAAAAGAGAATTCAGTCATATACATGCTCACATCAAGATTACTTTCCCGCCCAGGGTTTCCTCAATATGCATGTGCACACCTGTAACTTAGGGCCAGTTCCCATTTTGCAAATTTTGTGGCTGCCTCAAGAAATTTTTAATCAGATATATGATTGGAGTTTTCTTCTTAAATGTTAATTCCCAGGAACATGGGAGCCCATTTCAAAGCAAGACTGAGAAACAAAGGGGAATGGGGGCTTATGCCTCTCACTGCCCCATTTCCCCAACCTGACATGGCCACACCAAGGTGCTGTTTGCTCCACTGGAGAAACTTACATGTATTGATGACTACACATAGGTGTCTCCAGTTAGGCAAATAGTGGGTTCCTGAGGCCATTTCTGGTTGGGAAAATGGTGTGGGATGGAAGGCTTAAATCCCCAATCTGAATCATGTTCACACATGACTGGGAATTAAGTTCAAAGCATGGAACTCCCACACCATATCTGTTAATATCCCATATAGGGGACATGTGGACTTTGTAACACATGAATTGGCCCTATGTAGAAGTGGGGAAACAAGGGAAGTAGCCGATAGCTGAGGCGAGCTTCACTTGCTCTAGATTTAATTTTAGAATTTCTCCTAATTACACTGGAATTTGGAAGAAAGTGACAGCATGGACCTATGGCATAATAAAGATGCATGGAAAGCTGCTCATCCCTAGTCCAAACTTAATTCAGAACATGGTGGCAGCATGCACATGACTTCCCTTCCATGGGCTGAGACAAAGAGCTCTCCATGCACTGAGCACATTGCTGTAGTCATCATGCACCAAAGCAGTCATGAAAAAAGGGCCCAATAAGCATGTTACACTGCTGAAATTAAAAACCAAGTTCCCGCAGTTGCTTAAAACATTTTGTGGGATACTTTGCTATGAACATAGCCAAAGATGCTGGTGCAAATCTAGCTTATGAACTCGAAACAGCAGCAGCATAAATAGCAAAAAGAAAACAACAGTTGGATAAACTGGTGGGGACAAGATTTGCAAGTCTGTTTCCATGGAAGCACAAGCATATCCCAAGTGGCTTGAAGAGCCAACCAAGCTCTCGGTGAAAGTTAAAGCCTTTTCTTCCTATTCCTACCAGCACTGTAGGATGATGTTATGCAAGGGAGATTTGATTAGCAAATAATAAACCCCATCTTGGGATCAATCTCATGCACAACATTTTTGAAGGCATTCTTTTGCCTCCCAAGGCATTCTTTTGCCTCAAGCAGCTGGCCCCCCACAATTTGAGAAGTGCACCCTAGATCCCTTGCAGTATCGGAGAAGAGGTTTTGCACATCGCTAAGATTGCAGGCAATTCTAACGGAGTGCCCTACAGCATCCGCTCAGACATGACAAGGGATGTCCTCGGATCACATGCTGTTTACGTTTGCATCTCACACAACTGGTTGGTTTGCTTGTGTTTTAGCATTCTTGCATGTCACCGTTGAGTCTAAAATGATGCACAAGCATATTGTTTGGGAAACAAATGATATGATTTATGCAGCTATATATGATTCTCTTTCAGATTATTATTTTTTTTAAATGAGAATGACTAGCCCTCTGTGCCCTTAACTGCAGCAGTAAGATGGCTGGCCATAAGGGGGAGGGCCTTTTCTCTGGTGGCACCCCATTTATAAAGTTCTATGATTCATATCTCCCCAACTGTCTGGCAGATTTTTCCCACCAAAACTTCAGTTCCCCTCAGAGTCTGAATCACCTTACAGTAGTGTGAATATCTTCTCTTTCCCTTTTATATAAACTTGAAACTGCCCCACCCCTTTGTTTATATATTTGTTTAGGCTTTTGAGCCAGTACAGGAACTTGAAGAAAAGACAGGAACTGTCCTGTTTTATAAACCCTTGTGAAATGGCACTTGAGGCAAATTAACTTTCAAAATCAGAATAAAGAATAAACAGGCAGGGAATATATGTATATTAGGAACAGTAAAGGTTTTGAGATTGCTGAGGTAAAAAGTTTCTAATATACACAGAGTTGAATTCTTAGAACATTCAAGAGAGTGCATTTGTGGTTTTGTTTCAAGGCTTTACCTTGGTGTTTAGTCATGCCGGCCACATGACCACGGAAACGTCTTCGGACAACGCTGGCTCTTCGGCTTTGAAACGGAGATGAGCACCGCAACCCTAGAGTCGGATTCGACTGGCTTTCGAGCAAGGGAACCTTTACCTTTACTTTACTTCAAGACTTTTCATTCTTTCTTCGAGAGGTGTTTTGATTAGTATTTCAGCACTAACATGGTTCTTATTAATGGTTCTTCTAGAGGACCATTTTTGCTTAAAGTTTCTAGATTTCTTCCTTCAGAGCTCTAGGTTTTCCTGTAGATATTGTAGCTTTTCACCAACTCCTGAGCTGCCTAAGCTTCTCCCCTTTAACACAGACCAAGGTTCTCTTCCCAACCCCTTTCACTGTCAGGAAGTTATTCTCCCTGTTCCTAAGAACTCCTTGTACTATTTGGCTTGTATGGGAGTATGGGAGTACCCAGACCTTCTGTCATATCCTTCTCCAGTATCCTTTGTCTGTATAAGGTTGTTCTGTAACTTTCCTGACTGAGAATCTAAATTCTCCCTCAGAGTAGTTTAAATATGTTTAAGACAATGGGGTTTCTCTGTAGAAGTACTTTTCTGACTATTGCCTGTCAGAAAACACTGACTCTCCAATATCTTTTCCCTCAGAAGCCAAACCCTCTGGCTACTGATCCAGACATCAGTTTTCAGACAAAGACCAAACAGCAAATGACCTAATGGCGAAATACCTCTTTCCCCTCCAGATCAGCTATTTTGTTTCCTCGTTCAGCTGATGCTGGCCAATCAGACAGTGAGCAGAGCAGCCAATCACATAAGCTCTTCTCTCCAGGGAAGCTTAACTCATGAACTCCCTGACACTCTGATACAAACAGCATTTTAAAAAGCCTGCTTTTCTGTGCAATACATCACAACTCCCTTCCAGCAGAGGTTCATCTGTTTTCTAGGCTTGCTAGTTTTAGGTGATAGATTAATGTGTTCTCTTTCACCCAGACTTTAACTGATGGTTTTTATAGACATTTGTTTTAACTTTTATACTTATTGGACTTTTATTATATTATAAGTAATTTTCTCCAGGCTAGTTTGGACAGGGATCCTGAAGGGGTTTTTTTTAACCACCTTCTGGGCATGGAGCAGGGGTCACTGGGTGTGTATGGGTGGGAGGTAGTTGTGAATTTTCTGCACTGTGCAGAGGGTTGGACTAGATGACCCCAGAGATCCCTTCCAACTCTATGATTCTATATATCTTTTATTTTATATGTCTGTGAGCTGCCTTATAAAACCAGAAAGGGTGAGAATGTGGGACACATTTTTTTAACTTAATAAAAAAACACACCAACTTCCATATATCCAAGAACTGGACCTTTCTGCTTATGGTTGGATTAACAACTTTTGGCTTCTTTGTACTAAAGACAATTGTCTCATTCATGCATTGTCATGTTCTTCAGGATGAAAAACATATCCTCATCACACTGTACCACTCACATTTACTAAGGAAGAGCATATAACCTACTTTGGGGGGGGGTGTTGTCACTTGGTGACACTTATCCCAAGTGACCCCACAGGTTCATCTTACCCTAGGGAGCAACCACCTATCAGAATAGACTGGGCTATAGGGACCAGTTGTTTGACTCTGGCTAAGGCAGCTTCATATATTCCAGCTCCTAACTGAGGAAACAGAAACATTGCCAGTGGCTGGATATGAAGAGGTTAAACCAGAACCACCCTTTACCATGACTTCTCTGAGTTTTACGACAATCTGCAGTTTACAGTTGATAAAAATCATGTTCTCCATGGATGTTAGTCGAAGGCCAGGGAGTTCTAAAACTGCTTTTTCATGTGTGTATGGGAGCCAATAACCACTTCTTCTCTGCCTCATATAACCCAAGAAATGCAGCAGGCATGCAGGAAGCCTGGCTTTAAAAAAAAAAACTTGGCACAGACTTGTAA
Source organism: Gekko gecko (assembly GCA_029375565.1). Classification (NCBI taxonomy): domain Eukaryota; kingdom Metazoa; phylum Chordata; class Lepidosauria; order Squamata; family Gekkonidae; genus Gekko; species Gekko gecko. The sequence continues at coordinate 43,914,206 of JAPDNY010000013.1, forward strand.
GTTTTCTACTCAGGGGTACAAGGCAGTAAGGGGCAAATGAACATTGGATGTTCTATTGTTTTATTGCTGGGCTTGGGAGCCTCTTAATTTAGTCAAAGCTGCAAGCTGGGGCACATGGCAGAATGTTTCCATTATTTGGTGATGGCGAAGTTGTGTTTTGCTGTGCACAGCATCACCCTATGTTATCAAGGAACAAGTCTGAGAAACCCACCAATCCATTTCCCGCTGTAACAGCAGGATCCACAAAATTAAAACTTTTTTGTCTTCTATAAACTGTAGTTGCTGGGACTGGAAGGGAAAGACTGCCTGGAGAAGGAGGGTCTTCCGAATCCTTCCCCCAATTTTCCTACTGCACATTGCTTTGCATTTTCTGGGAATTTTTGTTTTTTAAATTTATTTAGAAAATTGTTAAACTGCCTTTCTGGAGACCTACTTGAAATGTGTTTAAAAATCCTAACCCTGTTTGAACCCATGCACCAATTTTGTGCTTAGCTCACAATCAATGCTCCCTCTAAGCTGAGTTAGTGTGAGCTAGCTCACAGTTTTTTACCTTCTGGCTCACACGTTTTTGCCTTAGCTCAGGAAGGATGGCTCCAGAGCAAACTAATTTATGCAGCAGCCAAATCGCTCGCTCACAACTTTAATGCCAGTAGCTCACAAAGCAGAATTATTGCTCACAAGACACGACAGCTTAGAGGGAACATTGTTCACAATCTTCCAACATTTTTTAAATTGGCATCAGAACCCCATGACAGTCATTTTCAGGTAGGGCCCGATACCTAGTCTCAAAATCCCCAGATTGCCCAAACTGCCTATAGGCTCAAAAAACACTGGAGACTCCTGGTCTGTCTGTCTGTCTGTCTGTCTGTCTCTCTCTCTCTCTCTCTCTCTCTCTCTCTCTCTCTCTCTCTCTCTCTCTCTCTCGGGGTGGTCATACTTGCTTAATGTAAGAGCCACATACAATAAATGTCAGATGTTTGAGAGCCACATGACATGAACAAACATTACAGATATGTTTTTATTGAAAAATATGCAAATTTGCTTTTTATTAACATTAAATATAGACATTAAATAATAATTAATTTATTAAAAATAAAAACAAAAGGGGTAAAATAGATATTAATAATATTTTATTTGTCCAATGATATTTGTAGGCTTGGGGGAACACATTTAAAGTTAAAGCTGCGTTCTTTCTCTGCTCCCCCCTGCCTCAAGCCTACCCAGGAAGGGGAACACTGGCTGGGGAAGGGAAGACCGATCAGGGAGGCATGCCTCCCCTTTGCTTCCCCAGCTGCCCTGCCGGGAGCCACACAATATGTGTGAAAGAGCCGCATGTGGCTCCCGAGCCACAGTCTGGCCACCCCTTATCTATCTATCTATCTATCTATCTATCTATCTATCTATCTATCTATCTATCTATCTATCTATCTATCTATCTATCATCTATCTACCTATCTACCTATCTATCTATCTATCTATCTATCTATCTATCTATCTATCTATCTATCTATCTATCTATCTATCTAGTATTCCTCATATTGTTTTTGCAAAGAAATTGTTATGCACTGATATATCTCAAATTATGCCTGCTGCTCCCCAAACCATATTTATGTGGGCAGTGGTGACGGTGGAATAGGGAGACCAGGGGAAGACTGGGGTATTGGGGACAAGGGTGGGGTGGCATCAGCAATTCCTAGAAAAGACTGGCATCATGTCCAGGTTTTTCCACAAGTGACTTCATGAAAATATAATTTCTTTCCACCTTTGGCTGCTGGAGATAGCCTGCCCCAGCAGGCACATGGCATCCCTGTGATGGAATGGAGAGACACCTGTACCACATGGCTGTCTCTGTATGTCCTGGAATGACATGGGATGTGGCTGGGGGAAGTGGCACCAGCACCACTCCAGTGTCATGGAAGAGGACGCCTTGAGATCTCTATGGATTTCTTTCCCCCAGCTCATTAGGCAGCCTGCAGAAGCACAGAGTCACTGTTTGGCGGCAACATGCAGTGAAGGGGTGTTTGTGTGCCTTGGCCTACACAATAAGAATTGTTGCACTCACGGTTTTAATATCTCCTTACTTCAAAGCAAGGAGTTGATTTGATCTTTCATCATCTCAGCTGTTGTTTACCAGCTTCCTACAGATGCTGCTTGAACTAACAAACCTCCCATTTCCTGGTCTGAGTGAACAAGGAATTCCCTCGACGCTGGCAGCTCCATTCTTGTGGAAGCTTAGCGGTTGTGATTGAATGATGCCACTAACAAGGAAGGGATAACCATTTAAACGCACAGTATCACCTTTCAATCAAATAATAACTGGCCAAATTAGTCTGGCCGAGCTTCTCGGCCCTACTGCGTGTTTACCGCTTGGAGGGAAAGCTAACAACAAAAGCAAGGCCGCATTTGGGGTTCGATTTGTGAGGAAGAAACAAATAGCTGTGTTTCTGACACGAGGGCTTCCCTTCAGCTGTGATCTCCGAATAACGTTTTGGTTCCCGGCAGGCACTTTTAAATCAGCAGCGCTGGCAAATGAGTAAAAGAAGAGTTATATTAGCTGATATACCTGATCTGCTCTGCTTAGGTTGTGTTGCTGTTAGTGTTGAGGAAGTACTTCGAGGACACACCACTCGTAGTACCATCTTGCTTTCTTTGCATGTGAGAAGCAAAGTGTTCTCACATCATTTGCCTACCTTCCCTCCATCTGTCCGGCCAGCTTTGTTTGGGAAGGAACCGGAGTCCCCCAGGTCTCCCCAGGGCTGTCACTGTGGGAACAAATCTAAAGAATAAAATGTAAATGCAAATAATTCAAATATTTGGAAAGAGGCTTTAATAATTTGATTCTAAAATGGTCGTTCATACCTGTAGTCAGAGGCAACTCCAGGTTTTTGGGGTCCCTGGGAAAGATTTCATCTACCGCCCTCCAACCATCCTGCCCCATACAGACATGCTGGGAGGTGGGGGGGAAGAGCCTCTTTAAGCCTCATTGGTGCTGGCTATTCTATTTTATTTAAAATAGTTTTATGCTACCCTGTTGCCTGTGTAGAAAAGCCCTCTTGGATAATTCAGTTCTGCATCGTTTGTGGAAAGCCAGGAGAGCAGGAGCCTTTCTGACCTCCTTAGGCAGGCCAGTCCACAAGGTGGGGGCCACAGTGGAGAAGGCACCTGCATGGACAGCTGTTGATTGATTCAGGCCCATAGCTACAGTGGGTCATCTTGGGGCTAGGCCCCCTGGCTTACTGCCCAGGCCTCCCGACTTCCCATCTAGCCGGTTTATTTTATTTTTTGCGTGCCCTGCCAGCACCCTCATATCTCTTGTTGCTTTTTTAAACTTTTACTCTCTGATCACTCCTAACACAGCCTGGGGGTACATGTGGGTGCCCCCCCAACTTATTTAAATGCCCCTCTGAGTCAAAAATCCTGGCTACAGCCCTGTGTTGATTTTGACTTTGTCCATTTGCAGGTTGGCACCAGGAGAAGGCCTTGCTCAGATGAGCAATTCTGTCATGGTGGAGCACACGGAGAGAGATGGCCTCGCAGATATGAGGGTCCGAGGCCTCAAAGTGCTTTGTATGTGAAAGCCAACACTTTAAATTGAGCCTGGTAACTGATGGGCAGCCAGTGAAATTAAGAATACAGTTACAATTTTAATTAAAAACACAGTCAACCAACCACACTAGAAGGAGGGCCATTATCGGGGGTACGCCAGAGAAAACCAAAAAGACTATGCACCTCACTTACCCACCAAGGGTGGGAAATTATTTGCTCCCAATCCCAATTTCCTGCCTTTGAAGAATTAAGGAAAAAATGGCCTCCACATAGTGATACTCTAGGAATTTCCCAGGAAAGGACACTGTATCTTCCCCAGACTCCACACTCCCCAGGCATCACCTCCCCAAAATCTCAGTGTTTGCTGACTGTTGGAAACCCCAGTGTTGACAAGAGCACATTCCCTCTAGCTGCCTTTCCCCATATGACACAAGAGATTATCCCAAAGGTCCCCTGTGCTGATCTCCCACTGATGGTGAGAATGGATGGGTCAAGAGTGTCCCTGTTTAGCTGTAAGCCCCCTGCTAGACTGTTGGCCATAGCAGATATCCCACCATGCTGATCCTGTTAAACAGACCACTTACAAAACAGACTCCATATGACCTTAAGCTGAATGAGTGGCTCAGTTCACAATTCATACTGAGCCATGGTTTGCACTAGCCATGGTCTGAGATTCCAAACATTGAGGAAAAGCAAAACTGCTCTTCTGGTGTCCTTTTCCTTCTGCACTGATCTTGACTCAGAAGTCTTCATAGAGTATGGCTGTAGCCGGGGCTTGTCAGTTCAGAAATCATTCCAACCATAGTTGCAACAAACCACAGTTTGTAAAACAGCTTCACACCATGGTTTCTGATTCTGGTTTGCTGGCAGCTTACAAGCTACGGGTAATCAATTTAGACCAACCATGCTTAATCAAGCTGCGCAAAACCATGGATGAACTTTTTTACTCAAGTTTTGTTTGATGAGTGCCTCTGAGTGAGTCTGTGTCACGCACATGGATAAAAGGCCCATTTTGACCATTTGACAAAACAATGCAAAGAAAAGGACAAGGAGCTCTCAATAAAATGTTACATGTTTCATAAACCTGTTGCAAAACAAGTTGCTTGCTGCATATCGCACTACATTGCTTCTCAAATGCTTCTTGCAAAACATACCTGCTGCTGCTGTAAAGAGACCTCTCTGTCCCCATAACATAAAGGAAATCTTTTAAACTTAAGGCCATACTAGGGTTGCCAGCTCTCAGTTGGGAAATTCCTCAGGATTTGGGGGGTGGAATCTGGGGACAGTGGGATTTGGGGAGGGAAGGGACTTGAGTGGAGTATAATGCCATAGAGTAGGCCTGCAACGTGGCCATTTTCTCCAGAGACTGGATCTCTATTGCCTGGAGATCAGTTGTGCCAGGAGATCTCCAGCCACTACTTGGAGGTTTGCCCCCTAGACTATAAACAGCCTTCTACCCAAGGTGGTGTGTGTGGTATTTCAGCTGTTTCTTTTTTTTTTGGGGGGGGGGAGAGGATAGGGACATCATGGCCAGTGGAGTCTAGTCCCTGAACAGCCCCCCAGGTGGCTGTCAACAATAACTTAAAATATTCAAAAAGTAAAGCTTCATCAGACATTAAAACTTCGTCATAAAAACCATCCATCAGATACAATTAAAGAGGACAAGGTACCATCCGATCCTCAGTTGGTCAGATTTTCTGGAAGAGGAATATTGTGCTTTTTCTCTTGAGTTATCTGTGCAAGGCCTGAAAACAGGGTTGCTGTGTCCAGCTGGGGAAATTCCTAGAGACTTGGGGCCGCAGCGGAACAGCTGCCCTCCCCCAGATCTCCTTGTCAAGTTGTCTTTGGACCCTGCAGGTTCCTTCAGCAAGGCCTCATCCATCAGTCTCAGGGCCAAGGATTTTGCTTATGCAATTCTTTGATTTATTTATTTATTTATTATTATTTACTTCATTTATACATTGCCATTCTCTCTAGGGAGAACCCAGATCAGCTTACAACGTCATTTCCTGCTTCTCCATTTTATCCACACAGCAACCACCCCATGAGGTCGGCTAGGCTGAGAGACACTGGCCCAAGATCATGCAGTGAGTCTTCATGACGGAGTGGGATTCGAAACTGAGTCTCCCAGATCCTAGTCCAATAATCTAACCATTACACCACACTGAGTCTGAGTCTATAATAGATCTCCAGTGGCAGTTGGAGATCTCCTGGGATTATAACCGATTTCCAGTTGACAGAGAGCAGTTCCTCTGGAGAAAACGGCTGCTTTGGAAGGTCAGCTCAATGGCACTATACCGTCCTGAGGTCCCTCCCCTTCCCAAACCTAGTCCTCCCCAGACTCCCAAAATCTCCAGGAATTTCCTAGCTCGGATCTGGCAACCCTGGTGTAAATTGCCACAAACAGTGAAGGTGGTTCATGAAAGATAGAAAAAAAAATAGTCCTTGGGTTTCATAAATATCAGTCAGAGGAACAGAGGCCTTTAAGGGCAGCAAGGAATGGCAAGAGTGCTTTTACAGAACCTGTCGTTTTTGCACCATCTGTGTGCCTTGTCTTCATACCACTTACCATTTCTGTGCAATCTGTGATATAAGCCGTTTACATCCAATCAATGCCCTCCTCCCAAAAAAAGAGAAGGAAAAGAAAAACAGGAAAAATGTGTTAATTTTTCCAGGAAAAAATGTGGCTTGAGGAAAGAGAAACTGGTGTGAAATGAAAGACTGGGCTCATTTCTCACAAGGGAGAAACAAAATCTGAACAAGGATATTCAAAGCCAATCAGGCAGCTTTTAAAATTGGGGCCAGCCCCCAATGATAGACCTACTAAAAAGGAATCAGCAGGGTCATATCATCCAGTGTGTGCAAACTGGTATTTCAATGGCCCATCTCTTCTGCCGCATGAGCGCTCTTCACACTTGTGGAGTGTCGGTGTGGGAAAAACTGCGAGCCTGATATCACTTACCTGTGTTATGCTGAAAATATCCTACACCACATGTGTAAAGTCCACAATCAATACCGCATGTTCTCAAAGTCTTGGCTCCAGAGCAATTTCGCTGAACAAAAGTTTAATTGACCCGAAAGTGAAACTTGCTGGTTTTCAAAGCTGTCAGCCTCAGCAAGGAAAATAAACATTCTTTGGGTCAACTTCCATGTTATTTCTATGCTAAAGGTTTTTTCTCTTTGGCCCTCCCAGCCATTTACCTCTTACAGTGTATTTTTTTTAAACTTACTGTTTTGGAATCCACTCAGTTCTCAGTATTTTCTAATAAAACATTATTTAAAAGCAAAGGTGGGGGGAGAATAGGAAGCCATTTTGGTAAGGACTGTTTATTGGAGAAACTATGGAGGCTCTTGTTTCATAGTGATCCTAGAATAATTTCTGTGCTGGCTATATTTAGTCTACATCATTGGCATGTGACCTTTGACCAACCAAAAAAGCCACTCTATCAAAAGACTGGAGTTTGTTGAATCACACATGGCTTAAGTATCAAGCTTATATATATTTTAATAGTAGAAACAAGAATCTGGTGGTTAATATTTACCAAAAGAACCTGTCTCAGGCATTGTTCAGTTGTCTCCAACAATTTCAGACCCGTGTTAAGTCTGGTAATTCATTAATAAATTGTAAAGAAAAAGAGGGGGAAAGGGAGAAAGTGTGAATAAGCAATTGGAAAAAAGTTATCTTTGATAATGATGTGAAAAGTAAAACAGATGAGATCCCCCATCTTTGAGATCATGTGCAATTTATTCTTTATGTACAACTATGGCCTGATTACAATGCCAAGCTAAATACGATGCTGGATGATCTTCAATAAGATTTGCCATGGTTGAACAAAGATCGAGTCCAGGGGCACCTTTAAGACCAACAAAGTTTTATTCAAAGGTATGAACTTTCATGGGCACGGACACTTCCTCAGAATATTGTGTGTGCACATGAAAGCTCATCCCGTGAATAAAACTTCATTGGTCTTAAAGGTGCCCCGCTGGACTCAGACTTTGCTCTACTGCCTCAAACCAACACGGCTGTCCAGAAGGCTGTTAGTGTTTTTCCCTAAAGAAGTCATGATGGGTTTGTGTGTGAGAGAGATCCTAAAAACACTGTCCTGGGAGTAAATAGGGTAGAGTTGACTTCAGTAAAATTCTAAGCAGACTGGCTTTAGATTGTACTGTGAGAATCAAATTGGGGAAGTGGGATTTAACACTTTCCCTGTGCTGTTTTTCCAATCGATGCCCCCCGCCAGCTATTAGTCCTAAAGGTGAAACCACACGGGCACCTGTAGGTGCCTTTATGAACTCCCTTGTAGATCAAATGGCAGCTTTGGGATAGTTTATCCCAAAGAGAGCCAGAGTTTACCTTTTGGAGGAACCAGGGCTCTTTTTGTAGCAGAACTCCTTTACATATTAGGCAATACACCCCTAATGTAGCCAATCCTCCAAGAGCTTACAGTAGCCCCCATAAGAAGAGCTCTGTAAGCTCTTGGAGGATTGGCTACATTAGGGGTGTGTCACCTAATATGCAAAGGAGTTCCTGCTACAAAAAGAGCCTTGGGAGGAACCTTACATCAGTTCAAATAAGTTTGGCCCATCGGTACAAATAAGTTTCCTCACGAGAGCAAGCAGTGGCTTCCTGGGGCTGACTAGGTCAAGAAAATGAGGGGGAGACAAGCCCCCTCTCCTCATGCTCCCAATCTCCATTGTCCCCTGCACACTAGTTTCAACAAGGAACTCCTGGAGCACAGTTGCTTAGGGGCCCCCTTCGTGCCTTCCTTTCCACCCTAAAACTGCATCCCCCCCTGGCCTGCACACCCTTTTCCTACTGGCCAGATCTCCTGCCGCCCTGCTCAGTTGCCTGCGTAATCTGCACACCCTTTCCTCGACCACACTGGCCAGCGAATGCAGCTGGCAGCACTGCTGCCATTGCCACCAGCAGTACCACCATATACCACCCACACCCTCTTCCTCAATGACTCTGGGCAGTTGGGAGCACAGGTACATACAGGTGGCAGGGAAGGCGGCAGTGCCCCCCCCCCGCAGTAGTCCTGGGCCCAAGGAGTGGCCCCACCTCAGGAGATGCTGATGCCAGCCCTGCCACCAGCACCTTTCCTGGGCCCTGCCAAGTGTGTTTTGGAAGTGGGTTGGTCCAGATGGGGCTTTTGCCCAGCAGGATTTCTGATCAGCCTTGGGGATCTGATTGTCTGGGCAGATTTTTAAAAAGTTGTTTCTGTAGCAGCTGCCACCACAGGACAAAGATCTTCACTGTTAGGAAAATAAGCATATTGTTAAATAAATTGTTCAGTTCTGCCTGAAGTGGTAAAGAATTACTATTAGGCATGACCTTACTCTGTGACATTTTGTGGTTGGTTCCTCAGGCGTCAGCCATTTTGTGGCAGCGCTCACCACCCTGTGTCAGAATTCTAAGGTGACTGTAGGCTCAAAAAGGATAGGAACCCCTGAGTGAAGGGCTTTCACATACCCTAAATGACGCACTTCAGTCCACATTCAGTGCTCTTTGCAACTGGATTTTACTGTGTGAAATAGCAAAATCCACTTGCAAACAGTCGCTGAAGTGGATTGAAACTACCTTATTCAGCATGTGTGAAGGCAACCTACTTGGTCTTCAGTGGCACATTGAAGACCTATTTGGTCTTCAGTGTGCCACTAGACACCCCCCCTTTACTATAGCCAATGGGTTTGATACTGGAAATAATTCAGAGAATTTTCACATCATGCTTCAAATAGAGCAGTCCACAATAAATGGTATAAAGCGGGGTATACATTGAATAATTAAATAAATAAATAAATAAATAAAAACCTTTTTGCTTCAAACAAGTACTTTTAAATTCTATCTGTTCTCTGATGCCAGTTTCATTTGCTGCTTTAATTCCAGGAGAGAGTCAAACTCCTGTCTTGTCAATTTCATCAGACTGTCTCTTTACTGGGGGTGTGTGAGTGGATTCACCAGTGCAATGGGCAACTCCAAGACTATATGGGTAAATGCTCCCGGGCATCTGTAACTGATGGATTGAAAACGACAGAGTCTCGTGGGCATCTTAAACACTAAACAAGTTGCAAAAAACGGTCAACAAAATCTTAAAGACTTGTCAAGGTGCTGCGAGACCCTTGACTGTTGCCGACTCGCCATTCCTTGCGACCCTCTAGCCCTGCAAAGATAATATCCCCAGCCACTAACGGTTCCCCAAATGAGTTGTGTCTGTGAGCCTCCAGACATCCTGATTTCAGAAGGGAAGAAAACAGCTGGAAGAACTGGCGTAGTTGACTTTCTTTGGAACTTGTTTCCTTCTGCCACAGCCTGGGGATTGCTTGGACCTTGGGGGCTGCATCGGAAGAGTCCTTGACTTGTTTTATGGCCCTGAGAAACCCATCCTTTGACAGGCTGCCATTACCTTGGGACTATGAGACAGATGGTCCTGAAACAGAAGATGGTGAGGAGAGGAAGCCGTGCTCTGTCGTCTTCTGCCTCTGTGTCCACGTCCCTGTCACAACTACTTTGCAGCTTTGCGATCCGATTCTTTATTGTTATCGGATGGTAATTCAGGTCCTCTAGTCAGAGGCTTCCTCCCTCCAGCCCCCACTCACGAGTGCTTTATAGCCATGTCTTTGGTTTGGCCTGACAGTTTAACTGTATCATCTTCCTGCCGTTGCCTGTAAATATACAAGCTGTTGTCATTTCTTTTTCTTGCCTAGAATTTCTGATGCTGCCTGAAATGACCAAGAAAGGCATATACATTTCAGGCAACTGGGTTTAGGAATGACATTAAAGCATTTGCAGGACACTGATACTTGTCTGTACTCTTCTGGAAGATGATCACTCTTCCTGAATTAACTCCTGCCTGGATCTGGTTTTGGATGGTTTTCTTAATCTTTATCTTCTGCCTTTTTTCTTGGATTGCCCTTGCAGTCCCTTAGGTTACAGAGACTTTTTTTTTTCCTTTTTACAAATGGTTGGCATTTCTAATGATTTGAGAGAGTCAGATTAGTC